>OX463858.1:14499406-15164664 GCA_949825065.1 Odontocerum albicorne
ATATATATATATATATATATATATATATATATATATATATATATATATATATATATATATATATATATATATATATATATATATATATATATATATATATATTTTTTTTTTTTAAGTCAAATTACTTAAAGTAACTTTGATTATTTCAGTGGTATAATATAGCTGGAAAGATATTTTTTGTTGAGTGCGTGGTTATTTTCTAACAATTATAATAAAAGTAAGTAGTAAATCATAAAATAATACTTACTATTTAAAATACTAATGTTATTTAAAATTGACGAAAAAGTGTGGTGAACTTTAATAATAATATACTCGTACATTCAGCGCATTTGGAATAAAATTTACAACGAAAAATTTATCCTGATAATATACTCGTATATCCAAGAAATACTAAACTACAATACTTTCCAAACAGCATATTACATGACTAAATCGACAAAATAACAATATGACGCTAAGAAGTGTCCAATGCAATACAAACTATAATATATAATATGTATGAACAATAAAACATTAAAAAAAACGTAAATAAGAAAACAAATACAGGTATATAGTGTAAATGTGAGTTGAAGGTATGGTAAGGGAAAAACAAAAAAGCATAGTTGGGTCAAGTGGATGATATTCTTAAAGAAACAAATGTGAGAAATCTCACAAATCGAAGGAGTTGTGTGAGAAGTTATATATGGATGGGAAAGAGGTGAAATATGTGTATCAAAATATGAAAGTAGCGCTTAATCCTTTTAATACACCCCAATAGGGCGTGATGGTATGTATGTATGCATCAAAGTAAGTATAAAAATATAAACATTAATTAAAAAGTAATTTAAATTAAGTTAAACATTCTTTTCAAATAAGTCATTTCTTGTATAAATAAACAATAATAATTTGTCTATACACCAACCGTTATAATGAGAGTACAGAAATATTTCAACAATTCAGGATTTCTCGTATTTGACATCTCAAAACTTTTCTAATATCCCTCCATACCTCTGATATTCAAATATATAGAACAGACACAAAACAGATCGTGAAAGGTTTTTGTCAATATACGGAGCGGATGGAGCATTTTTTACAAATCTCTTTCATTTTATTTATATCTGAGCAATACATCATCGGTTGTAAATTTGAATATTATTCAAATAATACTCTGTGTGTCTGTCGCGTTCAAAGGGTTGACTGGGTGACATGCTGGAGGGATGTTGTTTCGCACGGCGTTCAAATCATAAAACTCACACGTAAGATGGGAAAAAGTCCTCAGATATTTTTTTTTATGTAGACAATTGTAAAGTATACAGCTTGCGAGTTTATGATCACACAGATATATCTTCTAACTTACTTGACAATATTTATGTAGATTCGTCACAATGGTTGGGTGGAAAGTCACATCGTTTCCCTTCCAAAATATACAATTATTAAAATTCATTAAAAAAAAACCTGCCAAATAAGACAAATAATTATTGGAAAGGAATCTAAACCAGTTTCTAATTCTACAGTCACGGTACTTTGGGTGCAGGGCAACATATTGTTATAAATCAGATCATAATCACACCTTACCGAAAACAAATGTCATTCGTAAAGTAAATGATAAAAATAAGAAATAACCACAAAATATATTGACATCCTCTGTGACTCAGTTGGTAAGACATCTGTCTTTTAACCCGGGAGTTACGAGTTCGATTGCCTTCGGAACCTAATTTATTATCAAAAGGGGTTAATTGTGATTTTCACTAAAACCTAAAATAAAGTTAAGTTTCACTTAAACTTAAAATAAAGCTAGTAAAATTTTGAATTTACTGCTAAACGTCAACCGCTTCCAAAAACCAGCGAAAATTACTGGGAGAAAGGCTACAAAGTTATTAAAAAAAAACAAACTTAATTGTTCTTAAAGTTTTAAACAAAACTAGCAAAAAATATATGCGAATATCATAAAAGAGAATGAAGATGGAAAAGGACATGAAAATAGGAGTTGTGAAACATACTTCGTCATTGAAGAGATATGTAATATTTTTCAAGTCTGGCGGAGTAGCCAAGGAATGATTTTTGAAAGAAGGAAACGGAGAAAGTCAGACGAATTGTCGGAGTTGTATAAAAAAGGTGTATGGATGTAGACAAGGCGAAGGATACGTGTCGAGATAGAAAAACCTGGCGGCTTGTCTTCACTGCTTACTCTATCAGAGAAATTGTGTGATGGTATGTATGTACGAGTATGTACAATAACCATTTTTCGATTCTTAGTTGGTTGGGTTAACAGCTTGAAGTTATTATGTAGCTTTAAGATATATACTAAAAAGTAAAAATTATTAATTTCTTTACCGGTAACATATGCATTTTACAAAGCATGTTCTTATTTATAGAATTTACTTAATTTAACCTTTTTGTTCTTTATGTATTTCCATGATGCATCTCGAGGAAATGCAAATTACGTACCTATTTAAGTAGATCTTAACCCATGGCAGAAAACAATTTTATCTTCAACGTTCTTCAGCATGTCTTCATCACCAATACTAACAGCTGAATATATACCATACAAATGAATGCTAGTCTTTAACGAGTAATATACGAGTATTTGATTTAAGCGCCGTTTTCGATACACCCAATGCAGATACAACAATTATTTGTTTAGTATCGAACACAAAGCATCCCCTTACCACCACTCGACTGGGTCGGGTTGTCGCGCACGCATTCAACCACTAGTCTATTGTTCGTTGCCTTCTACACATTCTTCTCTTGTTTCTTATGCATTTTGAAGACGTCTGTTCGGATAGTGAAACTAAAGACGTTGAAAAGTGAACTCTTCAAAATATAAGACAGATAATTTTCAAATTTTTAGAAATGATTATAAGTACAATATATAAAACTAAATGGTCCCCAAAAGTAAAACAGTATCCCAAAAAAACAATCAAAGTTAAGTTAAAACTTATTCCTAAAATACAACATGATTAATGTAAGTTGTAGATGTATGACAAATCAAAGAAATGGACCAACGGATGCTGAGGGAGTTGGTTATATAGAGTTGATACTGTAACGATTAGTGGATGAAATATTGCTTCAGGTAGGAAATTCGGCAACCGAGTCTAATTTCAGTACAATTTGTCAATACTGTCGTAGGGATAGTGACTGTTTCGGGACAATTTCAGGGACTGAACTTTAAAAAAAAAAACTTCATTGTAGCTCAGAAAATCTTGAAGCTACTTTTAAAAGCCGAATAAGGCAAATTCTACGTAGCGATACATGTAGGAATCTTGACTATAATTAATAAAGAAGAATGTTTATTTTAATAATGTTTAACAATGCATGAAACGATTGAGTAATAGATTACTGTTTTTATTAGACAGATTGTATAATTAAAATTAAGAAAGGAATCTGAAGATGGCGTGGTCACTTAGAGGGGATGAGTTGCGAACGAGGTGCCTGTTGTTTTTTTTCATGAGTGGTGAACTTTGAATATAATCAGATACGAAATGAGCCCACTACATACAATATGCATAAGTGGAGCTTAGCAGATTCGCCTTTATGTGACTGCGAGGCGATACAGATCATGGACCATATTGTTTACAGCTTTTCACTGTATGTGTTTCCGGGAGGCGCGCAGGAACTGCACAAACTAACACCAGACGCTGTGATCTGGACAGAGGACACAATGCATCAAAATAAGAATTTTCAAAGGACTTATAAAACAAATACGAATATATATCTGAAATTAACCGACAACGAGAAAGAGATAGACTAAAGATAAAATTGAAGAAATAATTGGAGATATTGGTTAAAATATATAAAAGTATGAGATATTAGATATATATACCACACATAAATGTAAAGATAGATATTCGTAAATATAAAGATAGACTATCGTGTCTCTGTATGAACAAAGTATGGCAAGTGCTAGAGGGGACACATATGTGCATTTCAGCTTACAAAACTCTAAGATTTGTGATGAGAATTTCTAAGTTGTTTGATAGTCAAACGGTGTTCAAAACGCTGTTTAATTTATTGGTTCATAGTAAACTAGAAAGCAATGCTTACATTTGGAGTCCATTGGGGCACAGAACTCACTCATAGCGGGGAAGGTACAGCAAATATCACGCATAAATAATTATTTGAACGTAAACAAGACAAAAGCTATGTGTGGAGATCTGCCCTCTTTGCTATCTCAAAGGGATATACTGTAATGTCATGTATGTAAATCTTATAATCTATGCTTTCTTTCATCCTATTGAATAATTTGAAAACCTTGGTCTTCAAGATACAAATATACCTAAAATACTTTGGGTTAATGAAAAGTCTTAGGAACTTGTGCTCTTTTGAAATGGTAGCGTATAATTGATTAAGAGAATGATTAATAGAAACTATCGATTGGTGACAGATAAAAAAGGAACTGTATCAAAGAGATATTGATAGAATTGAGAGAGCAACGATTACCGATGAAATATTAAAGCAGGGCAGGTATACATATGAGATGCAAGGGCCGAGACTAATTTCGATACTGCATACAGGGTGACGGCAATATCGCTTGTTGGCCAGTAATAAAAGAAACACGAATTTAAAAATGCTTTTCAGTGTTCGGTTCGCTCATAAGACTGCCAACGTTTTGAATACGTTACAACTTTTGTCCTCAAGGCAAAGTTATAAATCTTTTCTCAATACATGGTACATAACACATAGTAAGCTGTTCATCGGGAGCTTGTTAACGTTGCAGTCAACAATTTTAAAACGTTTTCTGAGTTGTTGCCGTGTTGAGTTGTGGCGTCAAAGATGACTAACGTTTCGAAGGTGTTGTAGTCTCTATCCTCCGAGCGATATAAAAAACTTGATCGAATATTCTAAACTGGATTCTGTGATGATCTCTGCGAGCTTGTTAACATTGTAATCAAGAATTTTGATATATTTTTCGTAGTTGTTGCCGTTTCAAGTTGGCTTAAATGATGAACAATGTTTTAAAGGCGTTGCAGTCTTCATCATCGGGACAACGTATTAAAAAATATCACCGAATATAGTAAGCTGGGTCGTTTCCTGGTTGCCGCGAGTTTGTCCACGATGCAGTCAAGAATTTTAACATATTTGTTGAAGTTATTGCCGTATTGATAAGCATGCGTATTCATATGAATTTACCTGCTTTTGTTATCGGCATCTATTCAACATTCAAGGTTAAGGTTACAGGTGTATTCAACATTCAAGGTTAAGGTCAAGCCATCAAGGTTACAGGTGAATTCAGTCAACTTTGCTGATGTTATTTGGATGTTTATAATTAATATTGAATAAACGGAATAAAACCAAATTTCCAATGGTAAGGAGAATAAACTTCCTAAACGATGTTCAGATCCAATCTGCTACAATGTTTTTGTTAAGCAGATTTTTTATATAATGCTATTTGTGTTGTTTAAAAGCACTATAAAAAATTATGGTAAGCAGCATATAAGCTACTGAAAAACGTAATTCAAATATAAAATGGTCTAAGAGAAAAACAAGTTAGACAGCGAATCGAACATGGGACTTCACTTGCTCAACGAGAACGCTAACCATTAGACCATGGTCGTCGATAGACTCTATGTACTCGTAATTCCTTAGAAATTATTCTTATTTTTTTCTTATTTAATTTACAGTGCACTTCTGTAAACACACGATGCTTTTATACATAACCCTACCATTACGATAACTGCATCTTAACTTAATCGTCTTTTAATTCGCCATCATTTATAAAAATATTTTCTAGTTCAATGATTCTGTGCGAAGCATAACTACATTCAGATCATTCGGGATGCTGCACTAGGGACGATAATGGTGTCATATGACCCTTTATCTTCATGCTAATTTCGAATTGGTGCATTCGGAAATGAAAAAAAGGTGGTTGCCAAAATGCGAAATGCATCCGTCAATAGATATTTAACTATTGTGTTAACTCTGCTAATGGAAATATTTATGCTAAAAGCTGAGATTCAATGATAACGGCATTCAATTTATACAACATTCACTTTTAAATGAAAATAAAAAGAAATAAGTAGTTTATTTTTAAATATATGTTTTTAATAATTGTGTTTAGAAATAAAATATCACGCAGTATGTAGTATGGTAATAATTGTGTTTAGAAATAGGATATCACGCAGTATGCAGTATGGTAATAATTGTGTTTAGAAATAGAATATCACGCTGTATGTGGTATGGTATTAATTGTGTTTAGAAATAGAATATCACGCTGTATGTGGTATGGTATTAATTGTGTTAAGAAATAGAATATCACGCGGTATGTAGTACGGTAATAATTGTGTTTAGAAATAGGATATCACGCAGTATGTAGTATGGTAATAATTGTGTTTAGAAATAGAATATCACGCGGTATGTAGTACGGTAATAATTGTGTTTAGAAATAGGATATCACGCAGTATGTACTCGTAGTATGGTAAAAATGGAAACAACCAAGGAAGGCATTAGATTTCTTTAGAAAATTAAGAGTTTTATTAGTTGAAATTTCATATAATTGCGAGAAAAATTAAAGATATTTTACATTTTTTAAGCAAGTGGCTTACAACATTTTCGGTCTCAAAATAATTTTTGTAGAATGTATCAAACACTATACTTATACGTTTTTTAGTATTACATATTATTTAGTACCCTGTTTGGTGTTTATACGAGTACAAAACTGACAATTTATATTTATTTATTTAAATGTAAACATATTTTCAGGCAAGAAAAAGGCCTATGTCAGCAATGTCTCTAAACTCATTGTCTGTTCTGAGAGAGCTGATTTACACCTGCAGAATTCACACATATGCAATCCAACAAATCCAAGCTGCAGCCGCCCGTGAGATTGGACAACTCGCAGCAAAAAAATAGGTTGTCCGAATTTCATTAAAACTTCCGAAAGTTGAGCAAATTTCCATCCAACCCAGTTTTTAAAAATCCTGTTAAAATATCCCTGTGATCGTCCTTGCGCCGCGGCCCAACAAATAAAGAGTTAATAAACTCTCCTATCATAAACGTTTTAAATGAAATTGCAATTGTTTACATACTCGTTCGTATATACATGATTTGCTTTTGTTTATTTTCTAATATTCTTGGTAGAAACAGAAATAAATTACAACTGACCGTATTTTATGTTTACATATTATATTAAATTCATAGAAGGACCATAAAATACTTTTCTATAGTTTACAAAGCGTTAAGTAGTGCGGTGTTTGACAAACATTTTTTATAAAGGGCCAAATTGTAAAATTTTAGGTTCTGTGGGTCTAAAGTTAGGGTCCAGCGATGCACGTGACACTGGAAATGCTGCCGAATTATAGCTGCTTGGCGTTACAGCAGAGGCCACATAATATGAAGCTATAGGAACGCTGGCCATAGTTTGTCGACCCCTGAACTCGTGTAACATTTTTTGCACTAAAAATAATATATTTTTAAAATAATTTGTAAATTAACATTCACATATTCTCCTGTTGAAGTTTGCTCATCATTATAGTAATTTTTATCTTGTTCACTTTATTGAATGACACCCATTTTTACGCCTAGTATTCGTGCGTATAATGATATTTATAACTTCGGTCATATCTATTTTTAAAAAAAAACGTGCCGGTGTGCTACGATCGTCTCATTTCAGGCGTGCCATCGGATTCAGAACAACGGTGGGGGCAGTGAATTTGATGGTGCGCAACGGCTGACTCCTTTTAAACAAACTCCAAGGCAATCTTCGCTTTCTATTGAATCGATGTTAAAATGGCGAGTGGATCCTCGACTATGAGGCCCAGCCACAACGATCGCCAATTCCAATATATATTGAAGGATACCAGCAACAACGATCGCCAATTCCAATATATATTGAAGGATACCAGTAACAACGATCGCCAATTCCAATATATATTGAAGGATACCAGCAACAACGATCGCCAATTCCAATATATATTGAAGGATACCAGCAACAATGATCGCCAATTCCAATATATATTGAAGGATACCAGCAACAACGATCGCCAATTCCAATATATATTGAAGGATACCAGCAATAACGATCGCCAATTCCAATATATTGAAGGATACCATATAAATTAATCGATTTTTTATTGTCACAAAACAATATTTAAAAAATGTTATTTTCGATTATATTATGTATATATTTAAACTTCAGGTTAAGTCATGGTATGCTAGTTAAAATAAATACTTTAAAGACATCAGAGCGCCAGCGGGCACAGTTGAAGAATCCTGCACAATGGTATCGATAATTTGCATAAAATATGTAATAATAATACAGAAATTGCAATGTTAAACGATCCAAGTTCTGATCGCGTCATTAAAATCTCATTATGAAATGATGTGATGGATTTATCCTTCTTACAATATATTAAATTATGTAGCTTTGTACGTGCTGGTTGGTCGTAAAATAATAGCATCTTAAGAAGTTATGTTCGTATATCAAAGATAATACTACTTTGAAGTTAATTGTTATAGTTATATCAACTGGTTTGTATAAAAAAACCATTTGAATTAGACTTTCTTGAAGGTGCATTTCTTCTGTGGTATTTTAATATTGTTAAAGGGCGCATCCCTGCCACTTTCGTTACGGTTATCTGACATTTTTATTACATACCAACGATAGTGTATCTTTCATGATTGAGTATGATTGTCAGTCAACTTGTGTATGCCTGTATTGGTTTATTGCGCTTAAGCTGTGTCACTTCAGCGAGCACACAGTTTTAACAGATCAAACTCAAAGTAAAAGTGCCAAGAAGGTTAAACCAAGACTATCGGTAGGTTTAATTTGCTACAGCATTTCGTAAAGCTGAGTTTATGTATCGCTATTTGTGTGTCTATAATAACTTATGATAAACAGCATATAAGCTACAAAGAAAAAAATAAACAGATTTAAAATTGTCTAAAAGTCTAGCCACTCTGCCAGGAATCGAACCTGGGAGACCCGTTTGCTTAGCATGAATGCTGATCGTCAGACCACGATTGTCGACCATATTTCATCACATACAAGTACATTAAATAAGTAAACTGGGATCTTTCAACCTTTAGAGTAAGACGCTCAACACCTAAGCACTAATTCATAGTCCGACCTAAATACAAAATACTAATTTTTTACCTTAAAATGTCGTGATTTATTTTTAGTCAGACCTCAAGCGCTTCAAACTTTAAAATGAGGTAATGAAATTTATGACAATTTTTTATGAAATTTAATTATGAAAATAGTTAAGATTTAGTATTTAGTATTAACATTGGTTAATAATAATAGTTAAGATTTAGTATTTAATATTAACATTGGACTGTGATTCCAGGTCTAATTCACGCAGTTTCATAAATCCAAAGATAAACCTTTTATACATTTCTAAATGTTATAAAATTTAGAATCGAAATTTGATAAAATAAAAGAACTTTGAATATTTGTCTACGAACTCTTCCACCGCGGTCCTGCGCGCTCCTCTCACCCAATATCTTCCCGCTGGTGGTATTGGCAGGGTAATGGGGAGGGGGATAATGAAATTATGGAATGAAAGGATTCTGATCTGTTTGCAAAGTGGATGCTGGGATGTGGGACGGGATGTGGAAAGGACATAAACATTCTAAGCTCAAAAGAAGCTCTCAACCAATGAGTCGAAGTGACAATCTTTTTAGTTAGACCAGCTTGAGTTGAGATGGTTTTTTTATGTTATCATGGTGTTGGATATGTCATTCTTCAATTCAGTCAATCACTGAATGTTTTTGGAAGTAAATTGTATGGTCAGTAGCTAATTCTAGGATGTTTTTTTTATTAATAAGACTGAAATGATCAGTGGTATAATATATAATGAGTCTGTGTAACTTTTGGCATACACTGATAACATAGTCATTAGTGCAAGAACTGAACAAGCACTGAGGAAAGTATTTCAGGCATTGGAGGTAACAATACTGAGGCTGTTAATTAATGACTTAGACATTGAAAAAGTGTCATAGAATTAGATAAGTGCATATTTGCTTTGTACTGTATTTTATCTAGATATGACAATGTTACGAATAATAAATTATGGGATAAGGGATGACCTATGTAAAGCGTTCGCTCTGCAATTACGGCCACATCTAAGACGATTTAGGATATATCACAATTTTTGTGACAGTTCAAACCATGACGACTTCCGTGGCTTAGTTGGTAAGACGCTAGTTTCCTAGCCCGAAGGTTGTGGGTTCGATTTCCGTTAAACCCCAGATTAAAAAAAAAAGGATTCAGTTAAGGCCTCCTTCAAATATTTCTGGTTGGTTGTAAGATATTGCCGCAAGTCCACCAGGTTGTACTGTGTACAACGAAAGTGTAATACAATAAAATCTTTGCAAAATTATGTTCGGATCACTCACAAGATGGTGATTTCCGATCGAGGACCAATTCCATTGCTGTTGCTAAATACCTGGTGATCTTATATTCCTCTTAGCAGATTGTTTTTCCTCGATCCAGAAAGGTCTTCGTGATTTAGTGTGAGTTGGAAAAGAGGAAGAAGAACCCACATGCATTGATAACGTGTCATTTAGACACACCTTCATTATTAAAAAAAACATCTTTAAAAAAATGTTCCATACAAGCCCATAAAAATCGACGTTATGTTTCATTAAAAATCTTAGAACATTGAAATAAAGGTTTTTGCGTATATACTTCCAAATAATCCTTTTTAGAATTATCTCAATACATCTCGCACCGCAGTTGAATGTTCCCTGATCAAGGGTTAGGAGCAAACGCACCCAGCCCGCCATCGATCCGCGCCATATTTTATTAATGACATGTTTTTGAGAAAAGGGAAAATTTGAATTTCAAATTCGACATCCATTAGCGCTGGCACTTAGCCTCATATTAATATGGGAAAAATATTTTGTCACTTTTCTACGCACTATGTGTACAAAATTTTTCCATCAGACGCCATTTTGAGGCGCCATCTACGAATCTATAAATTTTCATTTGCCACGTCTCGATTTTTTATCGATTGGAGCTTTTTTATCATCATCATCCCCGTATTACCAAATACTTACGAAACATATGTATACGGCTGAAATGAATGATAAGTGCGTGATTCGAATAAATGCGTGATTCGAATATATCTGATGTTATGATGTTTGATTTAATAACGAATGATTGAATAAAGAATAAATGTTCGTTAGAGACGGTATCTTGATATGGGATGGCCACGTTGGAAAAATGAGTTGTGAAAGACTTACAGAAAAAAATATATGTGTGTCTGTCTCAAATAAATGGAGAGCGAGGAAACAGAATACTGTGGACTAAAGGGAAGGTTCTAGTCGGGGAAATTTCAATGGAAGAAAAGGTAAGTAACAGAAACGTCAGAGTATATGTGTATATGACGAGATGCGTGGACGTGGATTAAGCGAGTGCTGTGTGTATGAACATAATAACATGGAGATCAACCCTCTCTACCTATTCCAAAAGGGGACATGGAGTGTTGGTATCTATGTATAATCCCTGTCGTTCCTCATTATTGATGTTAGTGATATGAAATGTTGGTGGTACATGCTACGACGACACGTCTCTACTTCTCTTAGTACCTTGCCGTTAGCATGGAGTTGTACAACAGGCTTCCTCCCAATGAATTATTTCACTTGATTATTCCATTTTGCTCTGCCCTTTCTTCCTGAAACACATCCTATGACTATCAATTTTTCCAAGTTATCTAGCTCCCACCTGAAAATGAGTCCGAATAATATACATATATCATCACATTCAACTTCTAAAGTGTGGAGATATTTGTTCTTCTGGCGGTCCATGAGATTCTTAGCATCCGACGCCAATAACACATCTCAAAAGAATCAATTCTTGCATGTTCTTGTTGTCCATGTTTCAGCGTCTTACAAGAACACATGTAATATTAAAGTACGGACTAGCTTTGTTTTGTCACGATTAGAAATATCCCGGTTTCATATTTTTACTAATCAGGCAATACCATTTTTGGCACTTCATGTTCGCTGATGAGTTCAGATAAGTAGTGCTTACCTAGTAAAAAAATAACCTCTATCTGGTTGGATTTTAAACTTTCTGGACAGTTGAAAGAAATTACCACATGACAATAAGCGCGCCAAGTTATACAGGATTCAATTGACATCGATTTCTAATGATTAGGGAAAAGATTTCATCAAAATTATAGACATCATAATTCAACAAAAAAAGGTAAAACTATTTAAATTTTTGATTACTAATATTTAAAGTAGAAATCGAATGAAAATAATATTCTACAACCGGTGTTGCGAAGATATAATTTATGTCCCCCAAAAATGGTTAATCATTGATAAATCTATGGATTTTTTGAATATTAATTTATTAAATATGTATCTGGAGCGACCCAATACCCATAGCCCGTACATAATAAAGTAAAGGGGGTAAGGTTTTTTCCATTGAATTAACGCTTGGGTAGGTATGCAAACAAAAGCGTTTTTAAAATATGCAGATCGGGGTATTTTTTTAACGACTCTGGCAACATTAAATAAAGGTGTTCGGAATTTGAAATTGATATTGTTCAAACGTCCATAGACTTAAATGTAGCGGAATTAAAAAATTGACATTTTATATCCTAGACCATAAATAACAAATACGAATCATTCAAATATATTCACGTGTATGTAGGTACCTTCTATAATTATTATAAATGATTTTTCTTATATTATTTTGCTGTTCATTTATTTATTCGTATGGTTCCCTGCCTATGATGTACTCGAATTGGAGATACGGGCATGTTGCAGAAAGTTCTTGATTATTTTGTTATTTTAGAGAATTGTAATGTTAAGTATTAACCTGTAAGCTAGTGAGTTATATATGAACAAACAATATGTACCCAGGGAGTGAGTTTTAAAAATATTTTTTACATATTTTTTTATGTGAGACTGAAGAATTATGATATGTATTTCGTTTTATTCTTATAAATCGGTAAAAGTGAAAACTGTATTGCGAATTGGAATTTGTTATGACAAATTATTCATAGATATCAATACAATTAACTTTTTGGTATATGATAATCTATGCTTTTCTTGGATGTTTATCTGAAACGTACCGGTGCGTTTCACATTAACATCCAAGTTTATTATCACGTCGCGTTCCTAAGGAAGAGCAAAATCATCCTCAGTCTTTCATATTTTGCAAATTCATTCATAATCTGGTCAGTTATTTTATATTTTACATCTGCGTATAGCAGAAAGTTAAGCTTATCAATCATATGATCAGTTCCAATGGACGCATCAAATATACGGAGAGCCCTTGATCGCACCGGATTCTTGATATTTATATTTCTTACTTAATTGTAAACACTCAGATGTCAGAATCCAATTTCATCACCATCATTGTCTTCCCTTGACTCTCTGCTTTTGATTTGATGCGTAAATCTCCAGTCACTTGTCTTTGTCAAACTTTTACATCTCTTCACACTCCTCTCCTCATATACGTACTGCACCTAATTTTTCTTACACTTTTAGAAGCAACTGGATGGGTAGTTATTCCTCAAATTGCCTTGATTTTTTTTAAATAAGTAATTCATGTGTATGGAATTCGTATGTAATTTTCCATTGACCGCAGCAGAAACTATTCTTTTTTCTTAATTGTTCCCTTTATGGATCACATCTTCATTGATCCACGAATCGCACCTATGTCGAAAGCGCTATATACCGAACTTTATCATGCTCAAGAATACGGCATTAAAAACATAATTAGAAATATGTATAAAAATTATTGTACTAAACAATTATTGTATTGAGATACTAAAATTAAAGTGGCGTAACCTCCGTTGCTAGTTGCTACTCAAAAATAAAAAAAAGGTTCCTAGTCTGGTAAAACAGTTCGCCTAGTAACGTGCTAGACGTATGCGAGTGTCGCTACATCTTCAAGTACGGTAGTATTACGAACAAGTGCGATCATGAACAACGTGTTTGTGCCTATTCTATTGTTTCTAAGCCTGATGGCTCGATTAATAGAGCCGATAACAATGTTGTTACCGCCACGCTCTTCAATATGTCACAATCACTAATTCGGATAAGTTGAAGGGTATCACACAAATAAGTGAATGAATCAATATTGGCTCACACTTCCTGCAAGTGATTTGATCAAATCGTAATGAGTACAACAAACAAGCAGCTTAGTCGGTTGGAACAGATTGCCGCGTGGCAATAAGCTTGACACATTTATTTTATACAGCGAAAGTGTAAAACTTGCCAAAGTTTTTTTAAAACGTATGAAGACAACCTCCATTACTTAGTTGGTAAGACGATTGTCTCCCGGCCCGAAGGTTGCGGGTTCGATTCTCGTTGGAACCCAGTTTTTTTTTGAAAAAAATTCAATCTGGTTTTCACTTAAGGCCTCTTTAACATCTTTCTGATTGGTGAGAAGATATAATTACATATATGGAACATGGCAATTAACCCACATTGTTGTACTGTATACAACGAAAGTGTAAACAATACAATACAATATATGTATGTGAGAAAGTACCCAATCTATTGGCCGCAGTCACTACCTTCTTTTCCTTACACTCATCTTATTTTTTCTGCAATAGTTTTAATTCGTCAATAAGAGAGCTCTTGATGAGAGTATGATTTCTAAACGGCGCTATATAAATTACCCTTTGTTTCATTATAATAGGTACAAGAAGAAGAGGAACTAACCGGTCTAGTTCTTTCTAGAATTACATTGTGTCTGATATTCGTACGAAATATTCCATCCACTGCAGAAGAAACCATTATATTTTCTAAATTGTTGCTTTATGTATCACATCTTGGGTGTGGGCTGAAAAACATCTGGTGTCCCCGTGGCTGGGTTCGCCCTATATTGGTGGGGTGTATATCGACCGAGGGGATGTTATTAGATGAGCCCAGACCTTTTGATGGCTTCTGTATTTAATGTATTATCTGCAATTTATGTGTTTTAGAAGTGTTATGTAAATCTATTTTGTACATACTATGTTGCTGTCAATAAACCTATATTTATTTATTTATCTTCTTTTATTCACGAGTCTCGCCTATCTCGAAAGAGCTATATACTGAACTTCCAATTCGACACTACAGTATAATGACGAAAACTAAAAAAACTTTATAAGAATGATAACAAAATATCACGAGAACGTATGGGGATTAATAAAGCAGGTGGAAGTGACTGCTTAAATATAAAAAAAATCAAACCCGTTGACCCGTTAATAATAATAAGGGGAAGCGAAATTAAGAATAAATTAAGGAATCTTATTAATCAAAACTATTGATACCTGCAACAACAAAAAAATGCAAATATATGTATATGAATATCTTAACTTACCACTGTATTCATGTTTTGTGTGAGAAAAATCGAGATCGATCGATTTCTTTAAATTAAATACAAGATATATGCAAATGCATCAATTGATTCAAAACAGGTTTTCTGCATTTTTGATACTAATTATTTTGGATTATTCAGGATCGATGTGTTCGACATGGGAATGTTGTTCCTAGTTTTGACCCTTTACGTATTGAAAATTTTAATTTCTAATTGAACTGATTTAGGTAATTGTATAATTTAAACAAGTATTGTACATAAATTAAACTGGTTACTGAAATCTTTTACAATATTCGAAAATGGTTACTGAAGATATTTTCAATTTATTTCGATTGAATATTGTATTGCATATATAAATAAATGTATGATATATGTATAAATAATTGTATATTTAAATAATTCCTTATTTTTTTTATTTAATAAAGTAATCTATAACACAAACATTTGCTAAAGGCTATATCTATGTACAATTTATATCTTATGAACTAATATTATTTATATATTATAATTATGAAATAATTTTATTTTAATTTCCTACATATCATTTTATTTTTAATAATCTTAACATTTTATTTCTTAGAGTTAGTTAACACCTTCTAACTAGATACTTTTTCTGAGAAATACAAAATACTTATAAAATAAAATTATAAGAAAAACTATTTTAAAGATTTTATTTGTACAGTGCACAATATGGCAGATATATTACCAAGTGGCTATCTCATCCAATCAACTATGGAATTGTTTTACAACGTTGAAAGGTTAACGATTAACATTTTAGACGTAGAAAAAAATCATACAAAAACAATACAAACTAAATTATGCATAAACAAGAACAAAATAAAACATTAACAAGGCTATCGACGGCCAGGAGAAGAAAAGTGAGGCTGGAGAAAAATGTGAGAGATTTGTGATTTTCACATGATTGGAAAATAATTTTTACAGTAATTATTACTGACAGTGGATTATAATTTCGAGTAGATAATTATGTTTTACCTGAACGTATGACTCCTGAGGACGGGCTGTGCGATTACTCTGAAACGTTTACTTATCAACTCGAAATTTGAATACATAATGAGTAGTAAAAATATAGTTTTTCGGTTTAACTAAAAATATAAAGAACATTTTTTTAAATAAGAATCAATATTATACAAGACGCGGAATAATTTCTCTCTTATTTATATAATGTTTTTATTTACTGTACCAAATGCCAATATTTTTACTTTGTATCAAAAGCAATGATAAATTTATTTGAAAGTTTGTCGCTCTGTCTTTACTGTCTAGCCCGGCAGGGAAATGGCATGATGTATGTATTAAAAAAACGGGGTCAAATTGTTTCGGGAAATTTGTCTGTTGGACCTTCTAAGTGAGGATAACGAATATTCAACACTATCGAAATCGAACTTAAGACATCGTGCAAATTAAATAAACCCAAATAGCATTAGTCTAATTTGCTTGAAAATATAGAATAATTAAAAGTCGATCGATCATTACTGGGCCTCATAGCCGAGGATCCCCTCGCCATTTCTACGCCAATTCAATTGGAAAGCGAATCCGTGATTCCGTTGCACACCAGCAAACTCACAGGCGGCATCGCTGTACTGGATCCGATGGTACACCGAAGTGAGACGATCGGAGCACACCAACATGTTTTCCCCCTCTTTTAAAAATAATAAATATGACCGAAGTCATAGGTATCCTTACACTCCCGAATACTAAGCGGAAAAATGCCTGTGTCATTCATTCTAGGGAAGTAGCTCAGTGCGGGGTTCGAATCGATGACCTTCCGCACGGAAGTCTAGTGCTGGTCTAGTGCTGGTCTAGTGCGGTCATGTACCTCAATTAAAAGTAAATTACTTTGTTAATCCATTTATAACATTAGTCAACACGTCATATTTTTGCTTCCTATCTCGAGACGTTTTTAGGCGGAACGGTGAATTTCAAGACATTGAGATAAAAAAAAGTCAAAATTAATAAATTACCACAGAAAGCAAAAAGTCTCATCTCCACTTAATATTTTTTCTTTGGTTTAATAAATCACACACATCCGATGAAACATGAAACCAATTGGATCTTGGCATTGCTTTCGTAACGAACTGGAATCATTCCGCTTGAAGAGTCTCAATATAGAAGGCAGAAACACATGTCGCGAGGATTAATGTAATTAGTAGATTAATAAATAAATTTATTATTAAATATTCCAATATGGAATTCCACAAAGACATTTATTTTTTCACAATATCTCAACTACGTAGGTGCGTACATACACATGTAACATATATTCACTTAATAACTATAATTTCTGTTTTCTCTATGTTATATCCAGGTGTTTTTTTTATTTACCTGTATTATTATAAAATACGTGTAATTTTTTTTTAAATTCAATATCATTAAAATTTTATATCATTAAACATTTGAACCCATTAAAAATACGAGAAATGCTAATAAAGTAAGGAAGGGAAATGGTATCCCTTTACCCTTCACCGGCACATAAGAGGGTCACGTACAAAAGAATAATCACTTTATATCATCTCATATCCGCACTGAAGGGGTTAAACAAGAAAGACGGAATCGGTGTCTCATGTGTGAGTGTGTCTTGAGATATTGTCAACCTTTTGGATTTGCTTCTTATATGATATAGTATTATTGATGAAATGAAAAGTTCTAAGAACTTCTGTAATATGTAACTGTGATATTATGTTGCGACAAAGCGTTGTTAAAGTTATGTAATTGTAGCTATTTAAAAAAAATAAATGGGCTTAGTTATGCAAAATGAATCCGATCTATGTATTACCAGTTCTGAGATAATTAAGGAAATATCTCATAGGTTTGTATAGGCTTGTAAGGAATAACAGAAACTTTAAGACGTTATTTTATCATGCACTACTCTTATCTTATGACAGTGTATAGTACAATATGGCGGGGTTATTGCCAAGTAGCAATGTATTCCAACTAACCATATAATTGTTTTACAAAATTTTGAGAGAAATATTTGCAATACTGACAAAGAGAAAAAACAATGCACTATAACAATAACAGAAGAAAAAGAAGAGAGATTGGAAAAAAGATCGAAAAACAGTAGAAATTGAGTAAGTAGATGGAATGTTTTTTTGTTTCGTTTTTTTAAGCACGTCAACGATGGTGGGTTTATATGTCTACATTCCTTCCATCACACCATATCCTTGTCGGGTAGGCAGAGAAAACATAGTGTCAGACTTTCCCATCATGACACACATCCTTTGCTTCTCCTACATCCATACACCTTCTCATACATCTCCTTCTTTCAAAATATCATTCACTTCCATTGTCTGTGAAAATACTACCTTAATAACAAAATTTTCAACTTATAGTAGTTTTATCTTTCTTTTTATCTATTACTCACCCATATAATGCATTTTCTATTCATTTTTATCTATTATTCACCCATATAATGCATTATCTATTACTCACCCATATAATGCATTCTCTATTCCTTTTTAATCTTTCCATCACATAGAATTTTGCAGCATTCATTAAAAAATCTTTATCTTTACATTTAGCATACAATTTTCTGTTCAGACTCTGTAACTCATCCTCAATTTTCGCTTACGCCACCATGTCACCAGCATACAGCAATTTGTACATTCTCATTCCACATTTTTATACCACCCATTCATTGATTTCTATAATTTCTTCACCCATGAATAATTGTAAATATTAAACAACCAGCATGACATAACAAGGTTATCTTTGTTTTACCCCTTTAAAAATATTAAACTATTCAGCCAATGCACCGTTTAATATAATACAAAATCTACCCTTGGCGTATAATGAGGCAATATCACATATTAATTTAGATTTAATTAATATATTGAATTAACGATTATAGCATTTTTGCACATAGATAATTAATTAATGATTTTTCGCTTTTTTAAATAAACAAAAAAATATGTGGTGGATTGTGTCCTTTGGCATAACAAAGTTCAACTAGAGTATGAGTATTCATTATTGATGTTTCATTTGTAAATCAATTAAAGATTTTTCATTTATACATCAATTTAAGATTTTATTATAAACCCTTAAGAAGCGGATTTGAGGGTTTTTAAGAGTAGAAGAAAAAATGAGACAACACATATATTAGTATGCGAAGGATTGCCATAGTGTTTAAATAAATAATCTAAACTACGAGTATGCATGGATCCTGGTGCCTTCCAGATTCATCGAAAATTCATTGATTTCATTCCAGAACAGCTCATTGTTAGTTCCATTGGAGTTTAGTAATGTCTCTAGGAGAAGCTTTCCCTAACATCTCAATCTTAGCATACAAACTCGTTTCGTTGTCGATTTTAAAGTTTTCTTTTCCCGAGATGTTTTGGGAAATAAGACTTCCATTCGATGTTATATCGTGTTGACTAATACTTTCGTTGTAATACAATATAATACAACAATACAACTTGGTGGGTTAATTGCAACGTGGAAATATTTTCAAACCAACCATAATGAGGGTTCGATCCCCGCTGGAACCCAGATTTTTTTAAATAGGATTCCAGTCTGGTTAACACTTAGGGACTATAAAAACATATTTCTGGTTGGTTGGAAGAGATTGCCACATGGCAATAAACTCGCCAGGTAAAAAAAAAATGACGTTAAAAAGGACTTAATTGCTCTTTTGCTTGTGGTCCTCACATGCAATGTGTATTCACTCACATCGTCCGGTGTCAGTATGTGCAGCTTCCGCACGCCTCCTGGAAATGCATATAGTGAGCAGATATTTACGATGTGAAAACGATTGTCTAAAGTGAAAATCAGACAATGACCCTTTTTAAAATAATTTTGGTTTAATGAGAATTTAACTCGCAACCTTCGAGTTGGTATTCATGTGTCTTATTAGCTGTATTAGCTTCATGCTCTGATGAACGAAATCTTACATTATTTGGAAACACGGGGTTCATTGAATTAAAAAAAGTTTTAATGTGAACTCGTGCATATTCGAAATGTTTATTCTCAAAACCAATGTTAACTACTCCTGTTAAGTGGGGTAAAAAGGAAAACATTAGAAGTAAGCAAATCTGAAACCGAATGAGAATGAACAAATACCAAAATAGAAGACGTGGGGAAGAAAAGGACTCGTGTGATCTGATTGAAAAGGGCAAGATAAGAAGGAAAAGGAATCGAATAGGGGCAGGTTTGTATTTAAGATAATACCCATACCTGTAGAGAGATGGGTTAAAGGGGATATAAAATTAATCTTAATTAAATAATTAACTGATACTAGGAAGACATTACACTAGTTCAAGATACGCATTATGAAGATACAAAATTAATACTTTAACTGTATATAAATAATATTTTAAAAAATAATTGAAAAAAATATTAATAATTAGTTTATAAAATACTAACGAGGTCATGTAAAAAGAATGGATAACACGCGTGTTTCTTCCGTGACAATACATGAGAAAGCCGCTACCAGTCGTCCTCCAGAAATGTCTCCAAAAAGACGGAAAGATAGCTGGTAGTCAATATCTCAAGAGAGAAAATCCTGATTAAAACGGACCACAGGTCTATCTTAAGATAAATCAATTAGAAGGAGGTTATTAATAGCAATGTAATCATAATAATAAAAGGACAACTTATACAGCGCTGTTTAGAGAGCAGACTCTCCTCAAGGGCGCTCAAACTCGGGATTCGAACCTACTGTTATTGATAGATTTGAATGTAAGGATAGGAAGGTGGTAGCTGCGGCCATTAGATTAGGTAATGTAGTATATATGTTAAAGCAATGGAAAAACACATTCGAGAGAGCTTTAGTTATAGAGAGACAAGCTAAAGTTTTGAACTCGTTTTAAAATATCCTCACAATCGAGATTTACCCTTCCAATAGGAGGGCGAGCCCTGCCGCAAATACACCGGATCCTTTTCAGCCCACACCGTATACATAAATTATATTACAAACAATTATAATAACTAACAAATAGGTTAATTAACATGTAGGAAAATCATTAAAAATATAAATATTTACATACACATACAATTCCTGAATGACTGCCTGCGGAAAGAGATTTAGAATTCTGACAAAAGAGAGAAATACATTAGTAGGCAATATAAGAATACTCTTTGATTAAACATAACAGAGATAATGACAACAGTAAAAATGGTGTGAGTGGACCATGGACAAGGAATCTTCAATTTGCTTACATCCCTCTAAAGGTGTCTTTTAAGGTTTAAGGAGCACGGACTCTCCTGTCTCTTCAAGGGTGAAGGTAACTCATTTCAGTTTCATTTGTTGGCGTTTCAATGTTACTCTATAAAGAGACCGATATATTTTTTTATTATGCTTAAAGTAACTAAAAGTTATTGTCGGTTATTGTAATTATTGAATCGACATATTCAATGGGTGTTCGACCGAATTCGTCGATATTTAAATAAAACGATGGGTTCATGACAAGCTTCATAGAGATTAAAAACCTATAAGAACAAAATAACGAGCTGTCCAGGTTGAAACTATATGATCAGTACCTGACGTCCTTTATAGAGGTCGTAATGACGTAATAGTTAAATGACAAGCGTTGTAGAGGTCAACGTAAGATGAACGGTACGTGATAAGTTTCATATAGGTCAAAATAACATAAAAGGTACATAACGAATTTCGCTCTGGTTGAAACAATTTGAGTAGTGCCTGACAAGCTTTGTGGAGGTCAAAACAATACGATTTTTATATGATAAGCAATGTTGAATCGAAATAATTTGGGCAGAACATGGTTAACTTTTGGAGGTCAAAATAATATAAATAGATACATGACAAGCTTTGTAAAAATATCAGCGGTTCATACAAGCTTTGTAAAGGTCAAAATATAATTTTATTATAAATTATATTTTGTAAAAATGCGTGCACTGAGAAGACGTGTGCGAGTGTTGTTGCTGTATACTACTTGCCTAATACAGTAGTTCAAAGTTCGAAGACTCTATTATTGGAATTGAAACCACGCCTTTCAACATGATCACCACATCTTCAATTCAGATATATCGAAAAAAGTCAAACGAATGAATGAAATAAAATACAAAGCAATTTTAAAAGTCTCTGATAAACGCACAAACTATACAAAAATTGTTTTAATTTATCTTATTACAGAAAAACGAGCATCAACAAGTGGTTTTGAAACTAAAGCAATAATTTTCTTTTGAAACCATTCAACGTTATCGAAAACTCAAACTATAAAGTACTAAATGCACTTCAAATATGCAAATGAATATGCATTCGTGCATCGACGCAGATACATTAACGCACGTTGATAATATGTTAGTAAGACTTACCGATACATTTGCATAGGTCTACATATCCACGTGGGAATTCATGTTACATCCATATTTATGAGATTCTTAAATACCTGTGATATTTAAAAATCGTCAATAGATATAATATATTGATTTATCCAGTTTCTCTCTATTCTGTAAGGGCTTGATTGTTATCGAACCCGTTAATCCAGCCGCGAAATTGAGATTTGAATATTTTATAAGCAAGCAAGTGGTATTCAAATAGTTTTACATGTGAACTCGGTTTTAAACGGTTAAAATGGTTTGTTGTTAATTGCAAGTTCTATATATGTATTAATATTATTTTGTTTATGTAATGAATGTAAACTTAAGATGAATGTAAACTTAAGACTGATGTATCGAGTAAGATGAAGAGGAGCATTCTGAGATGAACTGGGTACGTAGAACGAATGGACGAAGAAAGACAAAAAATATGAAGTGCAAATATAAATTGAAGGCGTGATAGATGAAATTCAAGGAAAGTATGGTTAGATTAAGTATATGACATTTTGAAAGAAGGAAGTGTAAGGTCAGATAATTTAATAAACTGTATGGATGAAGAAGAACTGAAATATACGTGTTACGATGGTAAAGTCTGGTGTTTTCTGTTTTCTGCCTACCCCGACAAGGAGAGGGCGTAATGGTATGTATGTCTAATGTTATAAGGATACTGTGAATACATATATATTGCTAGCCTTAGCGTTATCAGCATACGAGATCTTTTGCCTAGTCGGTAAGACGTCGGATTTCCGACCGGAGGTTTTGGGTTCGATTCCCGATGGTACAGGTACCTTACCCACTAAGCCTCGGGTTTTGTCACAACCCAGTAACGGAAGATCTGTAAAGAATTTTGAAGAAAGATGGTAAGATGTATAGATAATTAGACAAGATAACTAATGACAGATTGAATTTTATATAATAAAAAATCGGAAAGAAGTGTCGATTTATTTTTTCACGCTATATGTCCTCAGTGAGATACAGACAGGTGCCTAGTTTAGTGAGGACACGACAAAGGAAAGGCAACAAACCCATATCCATTAAAATTGTGTGTCCAAATTAAACTACCTGTTGTTTTTTCTCAAATTATGTATATTTCTTGTCATGTGTAAAATAAACAAAAAGAAAAAAATGTAAGCTACAATGACAAGACGAGGGAAGCTATAGATGTATGGTAAGATGACTAGACGAAGTTATCTATAGATAGACGGAAAGATGTATAGGTGAGTAGACAATATATTCTATAGATATATGGTAAGATGTATAGGCGAGGTAATCTATAGATATATGGAAATATGTATAGGTGAGTAGATAATATACTCTATAGATAGTAGGTAAGATGTATAGATGAGGTAATCTATAGATGGTAAGATGTATAGATGATTAGACGAGGTAATCTATAAATAGACGGTGAAATACATAGAAGACTAGACGAGGTAATCTATAGATATATTGCAAGATGTATAGAAGAGTAATCTAATAGATGAGAACACAAGGCAATCTTCCTTCAGTTGAAATGTCCTCATTTAGGCCATGGAGGTTGTTGGAAGAGTTTGCCATTAAACATTTCGCATGAGAACGAGACAGAAATATTTCTATAATTTATTTTATTATAATGAAAAAAAAAATTAACTCGTGTGCAACTTGCTTAAGATTTAAGTGGTGAGGGAAGAAAAAAATATCATTTTGGAAAATATTCATCCCTCTAGCGACCCTGTGAGCTGAAGGCAATACATCCCTCTAGCGACCCTGTGAGCTGAAGAATACATCACGGGCTATTTGAATAATCCTGATATATGATTGAATGTCGCGCCTCTGCATTCAGACCGCTGCTTTAGAGGACTCAGCATTTGTTTGAATCACAGATAACCGCAATGACGATTGAACTTTTATTCATTTCTTACTGTTTTTTTCAATATATATAAAATGAAATGATACTTTATAAGGGTCGCTAGACAATGTGTGAATGCGTCGTGTGTAAATGCTTTCTTTGTGTAGGTATAATGAATTGAGGTTTTTGTAAATCAATAGTGGACTTCTTGGCCAAAGAAACCACTCAAAATAATATAAGTCTTCTCTATAAAGAACCTGTGTAAAACCTTATTCTAATAAAACCTTATTCTAATATAGTTTTTATATAGCCATTTATGGATTTTCATATGACTTTGGCTACTTACAGGAGTAAAGTGAATAAGGCGTTCTTGCCGGGATGAATTGATTGAATTGTATGGATGTGTTATTCGACCTGTTTTTTTCTATTATATACACTGCTTACATGTAAATGTCAAATTATATATATCGTTGTTTTTTTATTTTTTTGTATAAAAATTTCATTTTACCGTTGAAATAAAAAAATAATCATATTTATTTAAAACTTTTTAATAAAGTGCAATTTATTTAAATTGAATATTTTAATACAAACTTTGATTGGTTTTCATTTTGCGAATACAACGATTTCTTCAGCTAATAGTTATCCTGATGACCATTTCGCCTGGAATGCATTAAACGCTGTCTGATTGCCAAAATAAATTGGAGCTCAGTATCGAAAACAAAGGGACGGAAGAGCAACTTAAGAATGGCGTTGCAGTGGTTAGGGGATCTTTGACTACGAGGCCCAGTAATGACGAATGAAAAAATGATTTAATATCAATATTAATATTTGATAAACGTGGTATCAATCTAAATTTTAATAGCGTGATGCTTCTAAAATACATCCTGTATTCTCAATGAAGGTAATCAACTTTTCTTAAATTGAAAACACTTAAATTTGGGTGAATACCCATTAAAAAAAGAGGTATGGATGTAGAAGAAGCGAAGAACTTGTGTTGAGATAGAAAAGTCTGACAACCTATCATTTCTCCCTATAGGGAAATGGCGTGAGGTTATGTATGTGTAGCGGTCGTCGCACACTCAGTCGCACACTCGGAACACTGTGGCTGTCCATACACACGGTCAATGACCGATGAAGTGACCTTTGCATTCCTTGACAATTTTAAACAAACAAGTCCAAAGTTCACACGCCGGCCATTCAACCCGTAGCTGGAGCGGACCGCATTCCACGCCGGAGCGAGAACGCACCAGGGCTGTCGCGCCAGTTTCGTAAATAAATTGTCACCTACATACAACATTAATCGTTTTTGCATTCGCAGGAACGAGACGTACGCATATTGCGAGCGCATTCCCGCGCACATTCTAAAATGATATAAATACCTACGTCTACCAAACAAATCATCATCATCTCTCCCTTAAGGACTAGCTCCTAAATATGTATGAAAGTATTTCATTTATCAAATCACTGAGGTGTATTAATAATTCAATATACAAAATCTTACAGCTGGTGGGTTGAAAGAAAATAACGTATTGCAAAAAAAACGCACCAGATGTTCCATGTATAACCCTCTCTCCCTGGCTCCATCCCAACTCATTGTCTGCGAAGACTGTTGGGGTCAGCTCTCCTCGTCCTCAGCTAGTATGCTCTTCTGTCCCGGACTATGTCCCCCAGGCCGTGCCTCTGTATCAGGTTATCTTTTTGCACCACCCATGAATTCTTTGGTCTTCCTCTGGTTGTTATTCGAGGAAGATCCATGTGTGGTTCACAATGTGATCGGGTGCTCTGCGTCCAACGTGCCCATACCATCTCAATCTCCTCTCCTCCATCTTACTGTTGATGTCTGTAACACCCAGCGTTCCACGAATGCGTGAGCTTCTTATTTTGTCTCTTAGGGACACACCTGCTGACCATCTTAGCATGCGCATTTCAGCAGTTTCTAGTTGCCTAGAGTAAGAGGTATACATCGTCCAGCATTCGGAGCCATAGAGGAGTGCAGGTCTGACAATCGTTTGGTATACATGTTCCATGTATAACCATGTACACAAAAAGTAAATAAATACACATCACGTAATAACTTTTTTCGGTTTATTCGGTTTGACTTTCTTGGTTTAATTAGATATCATCATCATCATCAATGGCACTACAGCCCATTGTGGGCCCCGGCCTCCTCCAGCAGTCGTTGCCATTCCCCCCTATCCTGGGATGCACTCCTCCAGCCCCTGATGCCAATCACGTTTGCATCATTCTGCACCCCATCCATCCACCTAAGCTTTGGTCTGCCCACGCTACGTCTTCCTTGGGGCTTGGAAAAGAGTACTTTGTTAGGCATTTCCTCTTCTCCCATTCTTGCTACATGCCCCGCCCAACGTAGCCTCCCAATTTTGATGTATTTTATAATGTTGGGCTCTTTGTATATGCTGTATAACTCCTCATTATATCTCACTCTCCAAGATCCATTTTCCTGTATGGGTCCGAATATTTTTCTGAGTATTTTTCTTTCAAATATTAGAAGGGAAGATTCGTTCTTCTTACTCAATACCCAGCATTCAGACCCATATGTGAGGACAGGTCGTAGCAGTGTCTTATAAATGGTAAGTTTTGTCCTTCTGGACAACAACCGAGATATAAGGTGTTTTCTCAGACCAAAGAAGCATCTATTTGCCATAATTAGATATGCTTTAACCTTAATATTTAAAAAAAAAAACTAAAGAAGCATTACGAAACTCCTTAGTTCTCAGTTATTTTTAACTGATGTAAAAAACTCGTTTACCTGTCATTGACAATAATCTATCATTGATCTAAATATAGATGTGCTGTCCGTTGCACCGGAAGTGCCGCTGTCTATAGCTGCGCCTCCCCAAGTTGTAACAGCGCGCGGTGCAAGAGGACGTGGAGCGATGCCCCACGCTCCCCCCCACCCAGACCAATAATTACCACTGAGTCCTATTCAACAAAGGAAGGAATCCATTCATCATGTATCGACATGTATTCATAATGCTGCGAAGGAAGAACCACGTGTTGCTGAGCTAAACATATCGTTATAGTTGAAAAATATTTAAAAAAAAATGTGAAAAAGTAATTATTTTGCTTTTTCAAGTTGGAATTAAAAAGTTCTTGAAGCATTATTTTTGTTAGTTTGCTTAGTTATTTAGACCCTTTATATTAAAATATACAAATGGGGACTTTATTATTTATTTATTATTTCAAAACAGGCTTAGCCCAATTACTTTGAAAATACAAAACATAAAAAAGAAGAAAAATTACATAGAGGAAAAAAAAAATAAGTTAAAAAATTGTATAAAATAAAAAATAATGCATATGCATACAAACGAGTATATACACACAAACATATTACACACATATATTCACAGTCATTTAGGTATGTTGATGAGTGCCTTCTAACGCGCTCAATCTAAGAAGAAAATTTACTTTTGCTTTTGGTAATGTGATATGAAATATGATACGGTGTTTGATAAAAACAAATTACAATGTCTTTAAACAATGTCAATGTCTTAACTACGAGACTTTTTTGTTTTAATTTTTTTATTTGCAGAAAGAAAAAAATCAAGTATACATAATTTCCTGCTTTAGAAATGCGGTTTTCCCAGCGGATCGGTAGTTTTTTTATCCCATCAACGTAAAAAGAAGTGGGTTGTATCAGCAGCCAATTGAGCACAAACCCCTCTACTCCATCGTCGTCGTTGAATCGTTGGCCTCCCAGAGCTTCTTTCAGTGGCTCAAAGATATGAAAGTCGCTGGGCAATAGATCAAGGCTATAGGGAGGGTGTTTTAGTCATGTCCAACTCATTTCCTCCGCATGTTACAGCTGCAGTATAGGGCCACGCGTTGTCATGGAGAAGAATCACTTCTCGTATCGGTTGGCTACGTCTTTTGCATCGATAAGCAAGTTTAACTTCACTCAAAAACTTGCAGTAGTACACCGCATTGATAGAGCGACGATCGCGCAAAAAATCTATGTGCAAAATGCCGCGCTGGTCCCAAAAAAACGACCGCAAGCCCCTTACCAGCTGATAGGTGAGTCTTGGCTTTCACAGGGATTGCCTCATCCTTTTTTCTCCCCTCCATGCTGGCTTGTTTCGACTCGGGCGTGTAGTGGTGTACCCAAGTTTCATCACAGGTAACGATGCAACTCAAAAATGCGTTCTCTTCTTGAGCAAACCGCGTCAAGAGCCGCTCACAGACGTGCAAACGTGCCAATTTTTGTTCTGCAGTCAAAAGACGTGGGACCTATCGAGCAGATACTTTACGGAATCCTAGGTCCTTTATGATTATGGAATGAGTGTTCTCATAATTTATTCCTATCTTAGAACAAATTTAGAAAATTGTCAAACGTCGGTCGCCTTCCAGAAGATCACGAATGGCGTTAATGCTCTGTTCGGTAATGCTCTTTCTGGGTGACCATCATGACTCTCGTTTTCGATCCCTTCACGGCCTTTCATGAACTCGTTATGCCAGGGAAACACACCTTATTCGTAAGATCTACAAAGGCTTCTTTATAGTTCATCTTTCCTTGGTAAGTTTTCTACGATTTTCTTACTAAATGTTTTTCATAACATATGCATATGCGAGGATGTACCTAATCTAAAGGTCGCAGCAACTATCTTCATATTCTTAAACTAAACTTGTATAAATATATTTGTTTTGTGATATTTTTGATCTGTCAATAATAGCAGGGTTGAGACCCAAGTTGGAGTGACCTTGAAGAGAGTTTGCTCTTTAAATGGCAAACTATGTGTGTCGAGATAGTATAGTCCGACATTCTGTTATTTCTGCCTTCCCAACAGATAAGCGAAGTTATGGTATGTACATTATGTATTATTTTTTAATGCACTAGAATAATATGTAGTGTATCGATGTATAGCGGAATAAGAAATGTAATTATTGAGGATAAATGTGAGCTAAAACTGACGTTTTAGGTAGGATGAAAAATAGCTGGTTGACCTGGTTAGAACTTGTTTAATAAATGAGTGACGAAACACTGACTAAACAAATTTATAACGCAAACACAAGTAGGATGTTATGGTAGAGGACCCCGTAAAAGTGTGATTGGACCAAATTAGTTAGCTTTAAAAAAAATGCATGGAGTAAAACAAGCAGAAGGAACTGTATGAATAGGGGGAACCGAATGAAGTTTATCATGAAAGAACTGTATGGTGCTCTTTTCATTCTGCCTACCCAAACAGAGAAAAAGCGAGATGGTATGTATACATGTAATATATTTTAAGGTTAATAATCTAATTTTACTTATGTATAAAAAATATAAAGTAAGTCGTTACATACAGAACCTGAATCAATTTTAATATTTTATGAGATTTACCTTTAAGTTACCTTGCAAGTCTTGGAGATCTCAACGTATCTTGTATTTCTCAAAGTCTGAGCTTCAACTTATCTTGTAAGTTTCGAAATCTGCAAGAATTTCGTCATACTTAGAATCTGAACATATATTTTAATATACCTACTTTTGTTATATACTATTGTATATAACTGAATAAATCAACAATCAATCCTCGTTGTCAACTTGATATACTCGTATGTACTTAAAAATATTGCAATTTGTTCAATGACGAAATATATTTTTCTATAACTCTTATTTTCTTGTCTTTTCTCAATCATTGGTAACATTAAAAATATTATCGTAAAGTTTTTAATGTTTTTTTTTCTTTTTGACAATATATACATAACCTTATCATTTGTTTCATCAAACATTGATGTAGTGGTATAACCCTACCGGTTTCAATGGTTTCACCTACAACTATCTTCTTCCACTCTTTCGAACAAGGATCCAACATAATAAACCAAAATATTTTTCATTTTACCAATATCCATAACTTCAGAAAAAAAATATGATAATGAAACGCGTGCCTTGAAGGACAAAACAACCGTTTAGAAAGGGACGGCGCAGTACAGGTGTGTTACCCTGGCAGTTGATAATAGAGGCGTTTACCTCAATGTGTGTTTGCGGCTGAGCGGTTGGTATCTTCGCTTTAGATCTACAGGTCATCGATTCGTAACGTTCGTTAGATAGTCATATAATTCGTAGTAGGAAACGAATTATCTAACGAACCAATCGATTGAAATGATTGAAAGATAAATTAGAAATTAATAAACAAAATTATAATAATCTAAATTGCTTTTATTTAATGGTAGGATCGTTTAAGTTAGTGAATAAAAATGGATTTATTGTAATAATTCAATATAAGTTTGTTTTATTAGTATTTTTATTAGACTCTCTCTCTCCCTGGCTCCCTCCCAACTCATTGTCTGCGAAGACTGTTGGGGTCAGCTGGTATTTTTTATTTTTTATTAGACTATATGATGATATATTTGTTTTTTGATCTTTTTTAACTAATTTGTTCTACATGTCCAAACCATCCAAGATTGCTCTTCTTCATCTTACTCAACACACCAGCCTAACATTCATCCCTCAACACTTCATTCCGTATTCTCTCAAACATTGATATCCCATGTATTGTTATCAGTGTATGCATTTCTACAACATTTATTCGTCTTCTTTTAGTCTTTTTAAAAAATCTAACTCAAACCCTGATTTATAGTCACCATCAGGAATCGAGTCCGAAAGCCCCAGGAAGAAATAAAGCATCTTAACAATTAAGCCATAGAGGTGGTTCTAATGTAAGTATGATTTAAAAATAATCTTGATAACCCATATACGAGTATATACTCGTGTGTTACAAGTAATATCGTGTTCAAATGATGTTAAGACTGTAATAATCATGTGCAAACAGGACCGGCGATGTCGGAGAATACCAAAGTAGATACCAAGGGTGTTTACTGAAGCGAGTGTAAAATATTTTTTTTATTCACTTTATACAGAGTAGGGAACTATATTAGTTGCTTACATACTATTTTACCGTCTCCGTGGATGACCTCCCTGGTCTACTAGTAGTTGGCAATACGCCTGTCTTCCAACCCGAGGGTTGTGGGTTGGATTCTAGTTAGAACCTAGTTTAATTTTTTTTTAGTAAAATTCCCTTCGACATTTTCTGGTTAGTTGGAAGAGATTGCGACATGGCAATACACCCATAAGTTAGTATTGTAAACGGTGAAAATGTAGGACATGTTTTATTGATGAAAACTTATTGAAGTCATCAAATAATAATTTATTGTATTACATAATATTTTCATTGTTTACAATACAACCTGGTTGGTTTATTGCCAAGTGGTAATCTTTTCTAACCAACCAGACAGGTTTTACCGAGAGCGTAAATGAAAACCGGGCAGGAATCCGGGACGGAATACTGTTTTAGTTTTTATTTGTGTATTTAAATTCAAAATAATTATAAATTTATTGTTTATAAATAAATGACCTCTGTTGTCTAATCAATATGATACCTATCAACTGGGGGTTGCGGGTTCGATTCATGTTGGTATCGATATTTATTAAAAAAATATTCCAGTCTCGCTTTCAGATCTTTTGAACACCAGTAAGGATGGTTGGAAGTGTGATACAATAATAACTTCTTAATGCGGCCAAATTATAAAAAAATACTTACATATATTCCTCCGCCAACCTTTTTGGTCGAGCAGTATAATAATTGTTTTGCAGCCGCGCGATTTTGGTTCGATTTCTAATGAGGAATAAATATAGAAATTCTAGTCTATTTGTTTTAGATTTAACAACATTCAGAGTGGTTTTAAGAACACATATTCGACACAAGTTTTAAACATTCTACATTACAATTGTATAAGGTCTTTCGAAGTATTGTACAACGTGGTTTGACTTATGATGGTATCATAAGCCAAATCACGCGGTACAATACTCCAAAAGACCTTGCACATATGATATAAAGAACCGCGAAGGCCTCAAAACATATTTTACATTACAGTTAAGAGTATAAAATTTATTTAATATAAAAAGGCGATTTGCTATATTTTACATATCCATGGAAATCCACGATATATGTTCGACTCTGTGAAAACAAATTTTATTTTTCGCAAGCAACGAACCTCACCATAATTCGTCAAAAACGTAAATCGCCAGACCGTGACGAACCCCAAAGTGAACATAACTCGTATATAGGTTCGTGACTGCATCACTTTGCATAAATTATCGATAAAATAATTACTTAAATATTCGATGTAGTTGCGCTTAATATATTCACTACCACTGAATTTTAATGGAAATTATATACTCTGCGCCACGCCTGACCGGCCAAATGAAACGGTTAAATGAGTTGCACACATTACCTTACCAGTACAGATGCTGAGGAGTCCTGGTTGTAAATAATAACACTTATTTTATATTCCCTTTAATCTAACTCTTGAAATCAGATGAAAACTATACGAAAATAGACAGCAGTAAGCTATAGAAAACCAGAAATAGGAAACGCATATATGGCATGTAATCAAAAGGGGATTAAGCAAAGAATGCGTACTGTCACCGATGCTTTTTATTTTGTACTCTGAATAAACATTTTAAAATTAAACTGGAGGTTCGAAAGCGATGTGAAGATACAAACCTTATCCCGTCAATCGTACTTTACAAGCATCCAACCAAGAAGGCCTTTGATCACGTAGATAAGAGATGAGTTTCATCGTTCTACAGGAGTTATAAGGTTATCAGATGATTTTCAACTCTTCTCAACTGTGTTACGTTCAGCAAGCCATGACAAGATGACAATAACCAATCCCTGTGGAGCGGTCAACAAACAGACGGGATACACGGGGCTCTTAGGGGTTGATCTCGGTTCCTGAGGGTCTTCAATATTAGGAGTAGGGCATTCATCTTTTTCTGATGACTTAAGACACAAGTGTTTTTCAAGAAAATCTGTAGTAATGGTTCACTAACATTTTATAGATCATGTACATTAGTAATGAAGAACGAACGCAGGATTAAAGTCGAACTGGAGATTACAAGTACACACACTAATGCAAAAAACCAACCATTTTATCAATATGGAGAACCACTTTACTAGGAAAAGCCTGTGTAGAAGTGACGTAATTCCTTAATCATAAATTTCAAATATTGGTCCTAAATAATATACGAGTATTATATAAAACTATAACACTAAACTGAAACATTCCCATTCTCAAATTCCAAGCTATTCATACACAATTCCAATTGTATCACCATTTAAATAAATACATCAAAATCATCTCCAATAACTCTTCATCATACGTTCTACATTAGTACCAGTCATTTACTCACATGCCTATGTGGAGACCTTCAAAAGCTCGTCATTCCTCGCTCTCCTGCTGTCAATGAGACATTTATTACATATTTTTTAAGTTTGAAGGCGCGACATTAGAAAATCTTGTAACAATACTTTTATATACTAAGTATTTTATTGTGTTACACTTTCGTTACATACAATACAACCTGTCGGGTTAATTACCATGTGGAAAACTCTTCCAACCAACCAGATTTTTTTTAAAAAGCCTATAGTGAAAACTAAACTGCAATACTTTAAATAAAAATTTATTCGTGCGGGATTTGAATCCGCAATCTCCGGGCTGGGAGACAGAGGTCGTCAAGTATAATACGTATGTGAGTGTTATTACTTCATCGGCGATATTGTTACCAACACGTACAATGATGTATTGCGTGTTTATTTATATGTTATCTACAATACACGTATACAGTTGAGCTCGATACCATCACCACCCAAGCTATTATAGGGGACAAAATAATTTCCCATCCAGCGCGATCTACACTAGAATATCGAAATATTCTTTTTTTATGAGCGCGACGTCAATAGTGACGAAGAAGAAACGACCAAAGGAACTCATATTCCGGTGGCGACACACCTAAGTGTGAAAATAATTGTAGTGAAAACGAACTTAAGGTCCGACTTCATGGGAGAAGGAAAATGATTCGCTGCACAGTATTTTTTTTCTTATAAAGTGGGTTACGACATATACAATTTAACATTACATACAAAATTGAAAGTCGTTTTTATAGAAAAGTAAACCAATGAGTAGAAATACATAATATATAGTATAAGTAAACCAATGAGTAGAAACACATAATGTAACATATAGTATAAGCACAAACTCACCCTTCAGTGGATATGGTGAACTACTACCTTGATCAAAAAGTTTTAGGACTTTATTCATAAAATCGAAAATACAAGTTTATTCATCAAAATCGATATGGTCCCCTTCAAAGTACTACCCATCGACTGCAACGCACTTACGCCAGCGCTTGATCCAATCCTCGAAACACCGCTGGTACTCAATTTTCGGTATGTCCATCAGAGCCGTCTTCGATTTTTTTCATGACATCCTCTCGGGCGCTGTAACGCGTTCCGCGAAGCGGTTTTTAAGTCGGTTGAACAGGAAAAAGCCGCAGGGAGCCAGATCAGGTGAATTTGAAGGCTGCTGGATAGTATTCGTGTTGTTTTTGGTCAAAAACTCATGGAACGAAATCATGTCTTTCGCGATTTCAACGCGGTCCTTTTTTTGCATGAAATTGAGGTCTTTCGGCACCAGTTTTGCAGCGACACGTCTGAGGCCCAAATCACTAACCAAAATGTCTTGAGCGGATCCATAAGCGATGGTCAAGTCCTCTGCCAGCTCTCTGATGGTCAATTTGCGGTTTTCGGCCAACATTTCTTTGATTTTATCGATGTTTTCATCGGTTTTCGACTGCCACTGCGTTCGTCATCCTCGACCGACTCACGACCACTTCTGAAGCATTCGTGCCACCGAAAAACACTTTTCCAACATTTCCAAGGTCTGCGGACCGTTAAATCCGTTTTTTACACAAAATTTAATGCAAACTCGTTGATGCACAGTTGATGCCATTTACAAACTTGTAAAAAATCGAAAACACGCACAAAGGTAGATGTACTCAATACAGCGTAACTTTTACAAATGTCAAACTATGACGCTGAAATTTGAAGGGAAGTGTCAATGATAGATGTGGTAACCTAACAAAAAAAAGAATACCAATCGGGTGACTGACAGCGCCACACGGTGGCCGGTCCTAAAACTTTTTGATCAAGGTAGTATTTCATTAGGCAAGGCCTGTGATAAAGACTTTTATAAAATAAAATATAAATTATCTTTCTTTATGATGAAAATTAAACATTTTTCTTAATACCAGTACTTAGCTTTTTTGGTCTATAATTTTTTTGTTTATTGATATATTGTCATTTGAAATAATAATTTAAGTATTGTTTATTTCTGACATTTAAAATATGTAATAATTCAAATATTGCGACCACCATAAAGGAAACGGTCATGTTTCTATTGATTGATAATGAATACAATCGACCTCTTCATGTCGTCAGTTCCCGTAATTTACCCCTCACAAGACTGTGGCAACGTTCATTGAAGCGTATCTAATTGTGACGTGCACCTTATACCATACTCCTCGTATCTCACTTAGTTACGGACGGATGGGTATCGCAGCTTGGGGAGCTTCTGGAAGTAAACGCATTTTACACTGTGTCTTGTACAATTTTTATTAGTTAAGAATGTATTTTTGAAATGTCACTGTTGAGCTAAACAGTTGTAAAGGACATTAATTGATTGATAAATGACTTATTGAAAATCATAAAATAGATCGAAAACTGCTGAAAGATTGATTTACAGTAGATCTTCGATTATTTTTATTAATTAATTTATTTAACCCTTCGTTGTACAACAATCTGGCAGGAGGTAATTCTTCCTACCAGCCCCACAATAGCAAATAAAAGAAGCAACATGATCGCAATAATTAATTAAATCATTATTCATCTGCACAAAATTTATGACCAATTTATTTATTTAACACTTTTATTGCAAATATAATCTGGCGGGATTATTGCCAGGCGGCAATCTCTTCCAACCAACCTGACAAAAGTAAATGAAGCAAGTTACATGATTGCATAAATCATTCAAATGACTATCTATCCTCACGAAATCCATAAACACATACGTGAGCATATGCCCACAAGCCACGCAAAGACGGACAATCACCCTATCTATGATATATACCAATATCTATATAGTAAAAATAAAAGTTAGATATCATCAATAAAAAATTCGGGATGGTAGATATATAAATTGACTTAATAATCTCTATTAATATTTAAAATAATAATCAACAGTATTTAGTAACTTTTATGTATGGGAGTAAAACGTGGACGTGGAAAAATACTAGTCGAATACATGGAGAGACAATGTATTGTACTACTGAAAATGAAATGAAGTGATTAAGGGAATATGTTGGGTTAAACGAAGAAGATAATTCTATAGTATAAATTTGAGATAGTTTGGACCCGTAGAACGAATGAATGAAAAAATACTAAAAAAAATATTGCACAAATTTGAGTGAAATGCGTGGTAGAGGAAGATCAAGGAAAGTCTGAATGATATTTTGAAAAAAACGAAACGTAAAATGTCGTAGGAAAAATCGTATGAGTTGTATGAGAAGGTGTATGGATGTGAAGGATTTGTATTGAGATAAGAAAGTCTGGCGCTCTGTCCTCTTTGCTGGGAAATGGCGTGATGGTATAAAGTATGTACCTATGTATTGTCAATGAGTCGGGTTGTACTATATACAATGGGGGTTATGTGCGATAGAATAAGGACCCACCCCACAAGACTTAAATTTGCAAAAACGGTTGTTTGAGCCAATTCTTAGAGTTTGAGGGTTGGTTGCTAAAATACTATAAAACGAAGCTCAACTGGACCATATTGCCCATTGTATTACACTTTCGTTGTCTACAGTAAAACCTGGAGGGCTTATTGCCATGTGGTAATATCTTCCAGCCAACCATAAATATGTTAAAAAGGTCTTAAGTGAAAACCAGACTGGAATATTTTTTTTCCAAAATCTGGGTTTCAACGGGAATCGAATACGCTCCCTCCGGGCTGGGAGACTAGCGTCTTACCAACTAGGTCACGGAAGTCTTCGTATCATACTGCAGAATAGCACATTCTCTGATTAATTTTCTTAAATTTTCATTGCCAAGCTTCGCTAAAAGCGATCCAGCATCATTAGACTACGGCTCGCACCCCCGCAGTAACAACTAATGAATGGTAGAAACAACTCCACCACCTTTTGGCTTGTTCGCGGCTTATATGCGGGTTACACTCATGCGCCGTCAATGGTCGCACACTTTTATATCGGACTGACTCGTGATAATTAAAAATATAAAAGAAAAAAAAACAATTTTTTTCTTTTAGTAACACTAAGAACTTATACAGTGGAAGTCGCTTAACACGAAAACGCTTACCATGAAAAATCGGTTAACATGAAATAATATTCTGGTCCCGACAAAATTTCATACATTTATCTTCTTTTAACACAAAATATAAAACGCTTAACACGAAAATATTTTGGATGTTTGAAGAGCAGAAAAATATACCGTGTAGATGTCAAATCGTTTACTGTTCATGACTCACTTTCTATTGGCTAGGCCAACATGTCAAAATGTACACAATTTTATTGCTTTTCTTTTTATACAGTTTTAACCAATGAACTTTTTCACTTAACACGTTCACTGCGTATAAAATACTTAATGTCATACAGAGATGCTGAAAATTCGCGAATTTTTTAAAACCCATAACTTTGTTGAAAATGAAATTCTATTTTCTATTGAAACATCATATACAAGTGTATTCCTTCGTGTCTTCAAAACACATGAAACCGGCGACGAATCCTTATCGGGAGACGTTTATGAGTGCACTAAACATTCAAGTATTCCCGTGTCCATACAAAATATTTGTATGGACACGGGAGCCGTGTTCGACGCAGTGAACGTGTTAAGGAATGACCACTCAAGATGCTCGTTGAATGAAATCGGTATATTGGCAAAAAGTTCTTCTCGTGACGTGCCCAATTCTGACCCTAATGACCAACACGTTGATTTCATTACATAACTTGATCATACTTTGGGTGAAGCAAATTCTCAGCACTCAACGTTCCATTAACTGAAACATTAATGTTCTAATGGAACTTATTTTTTAAATTTATTACCTCGAATTTCGGAGTATAGCAAATAACTGTCATAAGAAAAGTTATCAATCAATAACGAAATTTGTAGTTTACAAGAGATAGACTATTATAGAAATTGTAAATGCATTGTTAAAAATTTAAAGCTGTTTATTCTATTCAAGTTAAAATGACTGAATAGTGTGAAAGAGAACTGTTGCACACTGGGTATACCCAATTGGAGAAAGGATGCTGCAGAGAGATATTTTTCAATCGGATGTCATTGGTGATTGAGATGGGTCTTATCAACTATACTACGAAGATGATAATATTTTTCCTTCTGTAATACTAAATATAAAATGTACCCGTGCAAAATCTTAACTTTCATAATTGTGTCATCAGATGCAATTTCGTTAAGCTCAACTTATCAGCCAATAATCGCCGCACTCGCTCGTGCATTAAGCCCCCGTTTGAGGGACAGGGTTAAAAAAAACACGAACTGAACCGAACCGCATTGAACCATGGAACGGCGGCGACGGACCATTTTTTAATTAGCAATAAATAAATTCAGGTGAGCTCAGGATCGTTGGCGCGTGGATATCGCTGTTCGAATCTCGGCGATGGATAAAAAAATTCACTTTGGTAGGGAGAGACCATGGCCAGTCACTGTGACGAACCCACAATTATTGGGCGATGTGGTATAAAGTACGTGTGTGAAATATCATTAAATATTACCAGAGGATTACATTTCGGGAACGGATATGGCAAATTGGGAATTATTTCGAGGGACTGGTCAAAATATTGTAGACCCATATAACCTAAGCGCTAGGAAAACGACATTTGTTAATTTTTTAATAATAATAACCACAATAAAAGGGCAATTTATATAGCGCCATTTATATAGAACTATCCTCAAGGGTGCTCTAACTCGGGGCTCGAACTCACTATTGCTGACAGATTAAAAATATTACAAATAAATACATAAATTGTAATTAGTTTTATAAAACACTGTTTATTCCACGTTTTGTAACGGTATGACCCTACCGGTTTCAAGGCTTTCACCTCATCTTCAGGGGAGCACAAACATGCCTTAACTATAAATAATATAATAAATAATATAATCGAGTATAAGGCTAGAAAGGAGGGGGTAGCGGCTGTTAGATTATTTTTTATCAACTATATAATGCACTTTACAAAATATTTTTTTGAAAAAAAGTAGTATATGTACCATTTACAATGCCAAAATAATCTTAAAATTGTAAAAAAAAAACAGTTTATAACAATTCGACAAAACCAAACAAAAAGACACCAACACAACGAAACATTTAAATACTCGTATATATAATACATAAGTGAGTGCATGATTCAAAATAAGTAGCAAAAAAATAACAGTATATACAGTTGATCACACGATACTGGACCGTCCCTAGTAAGCTGCCCGCACCTCACCATATTAATATAGTACAAATTCAATTGTTCGACGCTTCATCAAATGTTGAAAAAAAATATTTGGTAAGAAAATTTACCAAGGCAAGACGAACTATCAAGATACTTTTTTAGATCTTTCGATATTTTATAGTAACACATTCGGTATCGTATAGTGCGTATTACAACGAGTTGAAGAAAACTGTTATTTGGAAAGGATGTTCTCAGATGACGAAACGGTTGAAAAACTATTAAATTGCGAGTTTTAATAGAAAACAAAGTCAAAGAGCACTAAAACACTGATTATTGGATATCAGCAGAACTAAGCAATATCAAGATCTATTAAAATGACGTTCCAAATTGCGTATTAGTACTAACATTGATGTAAGGGAGTGAAACGTGGACGAGGGAAATTGCTGAAAGGAAGCGAGTACTTACAGAGAAGATATTGCGATGTGTCTAAATGTGAGTTAAAAGCTAATGTGTTAAGTAGGGTGAAAAAGAGTATGCGGAGTACGTGGATGAGTTACGAAAGACTGACAAATCAAATTTACAACGCAGGCAGGAGAGGGAATAGTGGTAGAGGATGTGTGATAAAAGTATGGTGAAAGAAAGTAGCGACTTCCGCGACCTAGTTGGTATTATTATTATTAGTTAATTAGGCATGCCAATAGGAAAGTTTGGCGCTGTGTCTTCTCAGCCTAGATAAATAGTGTTTTGGTATATATGTTAATTATGTGATGATAAACTATTGCTTATGATCCAGTTTGATTGCCAGACATTTGGTGGATAGAAGATTCCTGCGTGAGTATTGGTTTATTGTGTGTAAGCTGTTGCACTTTAGTAGGTTCAGTCTTGATAGATCAAACCTTAAGATCCAATGGCAAAGAGATCAAACTTCCAAGATGACTAGTAGGTTAAATGTGTAAATCTGTTTCATTTACATAGCGCTTTTATAAACTTGACTTAATAGCGCTTTAATAATTTATTAGTTTATTATGATCGTAAGACAAATCTAAATTCAGATAATATTATCTAAAAGTGAAACAAGTCCGCAAGTGAGCTGCCAAGAATCGAATCTTATGCGCCCGCTTGCTTAACGTGAATGTTAACCGTTCGACCATAGGTCGCGATTTGTCTTGACATTGAAGCAGACGTTCCGTACCATGCTACGTAGTGTGTCACGTGGGTAATGTCCGGGATTCCCAAACCTATGTTAATTGAAATTACGGGGATTCCCGAGAAAGTATGGTATATTGTGTGTCGGCGAGCGTTACGCAGCTGGTCTTCCGGGGCGGCTTTTCTTAGTGAAGAATGTGACGTTACACACATGCAACTTGACCAGTCACGCCCAGTACAAACACGTGCGGGCAAAGTCGAGTCTCGAGACAAGGCCGAGCTTGTGAAATTGAAAAAATGTGAACGTTATTGGTATAACTTTTAATATTGTTTGTGCGACATGCGCAATAGCTGTGCGATATCCTCTCGTGGTGGAGTCAGAGTTCTCTTGTGGGGAAGTCATAATGAAAAAGCCACCGCCGTTACCCTTACATTCTTACACTATACATCTACACTGATAGAATTATCCATTATACATGTGTATATCCAGATTATTATATTTTTGGCGTTGTTGTTTGTTTGTTGTTTTTCTTTGTCGGTAGTTGAATCGTTGCACTGTGCTTTCTTCCTTCTCATGGGCGCGGACGGCATTGGATGGCAGTGTGGTGGAGCGCTGTCGGCGTGGTGCTGCGGGATGGAGCGGGATGAGTGAGAGGATGCGGAAACCTGACGATGCCAGCCCGGAGCGCTGATAAAAGAAATCGTCCCCTTGAATATATTTGCCACGTACAACTACGAGTATGGCAGACACGAGCAACGCAGCTTAGGGACTATATGAGAGATAGTGAAAAAACCAACGCCAACTTGAAAGTCAATACATTTACTCAAATATACACATCCAAACATTCACACACATGACTCAACAGTGGAATATGTACTCCTAAAGCCATTGAATTAGGACACAAATGGCTGATAAAACCACACAAAACACTGATAGGAATACATTTTAAGAACTCTCTGTCTTTCTCTCAGAAGCATATACGAGTAATTATAATCTACAGTCGAACTCCAATTAAAGTTGTTCAAGTGGATAGGTACAATGTTAGAATACCTCTAATACATTAAACATGTCAGTTATCCAAACCGCAATGCACTCCCTAATGTCTTCGATTTGTGCACCTGCTAACAATACACACACAATAATCACCCTTAATTATCATTAGTTTAGAGTTTAAAATCCCCAAAGATCCCTTTGTAACAGGTGTACGCGAATATAGATCTTATTCAATATGTAATTAGTATCCTTACTTGATTGTAAGGAGTTCCTGTCTACCTTACCATTGTGGAATATAATTCAGTTAAACCAATATTAATTGTTCCAAGGTAGACTGAACACGATCGTTAAGGAAATATTTTTTTATATTATTTGTTTTTATTAATGAATGGGAATTTTTCGATAATAGTATCCGTTTCTGAAGCAGAAATGTCATTTGAACACAATTAATTAGTTTTGGATGAATGATATTATTTGTTTATTTCTATGGATAAAAGAAAAAACGGAGTTATAAGAGTTATAAGGATCATCAAATAAAGGAGTTATAAGGATCATCTTTAAGCGCTCCATTCAACATGACCTAGGACCGAGGGTATGGAAACAGGTGGTGCGCCGAGTTAGAGACATAGTGCCACGATGCTCAGTAATAAATAATAATTTAAACTCATAAATAAATTATAAGTTATTATACTATGTAATAATATATATCCTGTAATTACACGTAAAGTAATCCTTAAATTTACGCGGCTTGATGGTTCTAGGGAAATAGCACGTATATACGAGTATAAACCGCGTAAATGGAGTCATTGAATGCTTGCAAAAAAATATACATACCGTCACTACGTTTTCCTGTTGAAGTAGGCAGAGACGACACAGCGCCAGAATTTAGTGTCATGACAAATATATATCGCCCTTTCGACATCCATACACTTTCTCATACAACGCCTATGTTTCCTCTGACTTTTATATCATTGAGATAAAAATTCGAACTTTATTTAAAGACGTGTGTAGGTGATGCTCACATTAAATATAATAGTTAGTGTAGACATTTTCTAGTTAAAGTGTAAAAAGCATATTTATTTTTCAGTATTGCAACCTTTAAAACGTACAGTTAAAGTTCACACTGCCTAGGGAATCTGCATTTATTTATTATTCAAAAGAAGAAATGTTTTGCTCATTATTCAAGATCGTCGGCCGTGGTCTAACGTGTAACATTCGAGCTAAGCAAATGGGCGTCTCAGGTTCGATACCTGGTGGATTCTTATCTAGACTGGGTTGGTTCTTAGACCAAATTATGCCTGAAATTATGTTTATTTGTAGTTTGTATGCTGCTTATTACAAGTTACTTTTGCGCTATTTAGCAACACAAAAAAAGTACTACATACTCGTAAAACTCTGCCCAACGTACAAGCCTGTAGCAGATTAAAACCTGCTGAAATTCTTAAAAGTTTAATCTCCTTGCTTCGCAACTTTGTGTTTGATTTGTGAAGACTGTGTGTTTGTTGAAGTACAATAGATTGTTGTTGGTGGTGATTGGTGCCGCGCCTCGTAGTCGAGGATCCCCCTCGCCATTTCAACGTCAACCTTGAACCTTTCTTCCACGTCAATCATTTGATCTTCTGTGAGAAAACAGCTCGATCATAGATGTGCACTCCCTCCCGCAAATGTCACAGACACGTGGACCCTGCTGACAATAGCTTGTACACAATAAACCAAAACAAGAAATGGCGTTTTCCATCCACAGTTGGCTGACAATCATACTCGATCATGAGGGATTACCTATCGTATTGTGAGGTGGATTGCCACGCGGTAACACACTGGACTTACATACGAGTATATGCGAAATGTCTCCAGTTCGAACCCCGCGTTGTGCTATTATTCCCCTCGAATGACCTAGGTATTTTTCCCGCCTAGTATTTGGAGGTATAAGGATCCAGTAAAGCAGTGTGACTGTTGAGTTTACTGGTGTGCATCGGCTCACTTATTAAAAAAAAAACAACGCCCACAACATAGATTTGCTTTCCAACCGAATTGACGTTGGAATGGCGAGGAGATTCTTGACTATGAGGTCCAGCAACGAAGATGATCTATCGTATGTATACAATAAATAAATTCCAACGATAGCTAAAGACATATTGAGAATCTGAGGGGAATGTCAATGAGTGGAATACATGACATTTGACAATAATAAATAGTTTATTAATGTTCAGGAACATGACAATAGACGTCTCCGCCGGAAATGACTTTATAATCTTAGAGCAATCAACCTGCAGAGCGCAATACATGGTACGTGCACATCTACATACATACATAAACAATGCCAACAAAGGAGCCAACCTCACCCACGATTGAGGCGATACGCTCATTTATGAAGTGTTTTCTTAGTTTTATAAATACATACCATCGCTGCATTTTCATAATGGGGTAGGCAGAGAGAACATAGCTTTCAATTTACCTTTTACATACTTCCTTTGCTCCCACCATATCTATACATCTCCTCATCAAGTTATTTTTTATGTCGGCCGTGGTCTAACGATTGGCATTCTCGCAAATTTTCGAACTGGTTTTTATTTATTATTATTGCTGTAAAGTAATTTCTTCCAGCCAATCTCTTACACCGTATGCCAACTGAATATATATTCTTATAAATCTTATACGTGTATGTTGCATATCATGATTTTTATAGTGCTATTAAGTAATGTTGACAACCTCCGTGGCTTAGTTGATAAGACGTCTGTCTATCGACCCGGAGGTTGCGGGTTCAAATCCCGCGGACCCATTTTTTTTTTCAAAAAGGATTCCAGTCTGATTATCACTTAAGGCCTTTTTAACATCTTTCTGGTTCGTTGGGAGAGATTACCACTTAGCCCACCAGGTTGTACTATATGTAAAGCAAGTTTAATAAAATACTATACAATGTTAAAATAACGTTATATAAAAAAAACTTGTCTTGATTAAATCTACTGACCATCTTGGAACTATGATATCCGCGCCATCAGGACTCCGGGCTAGATCTACGAAGACTGTGTGCTTACTAAAGTGCAAAAACTTACACGTAATACACCAATTTAAGAACAAGCATCTTCCATCCGCAACATGGCTGACCATCATACTTGATCATGAGGAATAATTTATTGTATGTACTAAAAATGCCTGATGACAGTAACAAAAGTGGCAAGGATGTGCCCATTAACAATATTAAAACATTGTAAGAGCGATACACCTTCTAAAATATTAAGTAAACTGTTTTTTATACAAACTTGTTAGTATATTCAGTGTTTCTCAACCTTTTTAGCCTTGTATTCCCCCAAAAATATGAAAAAAAACGACCAATCCCCTCTTCAAAAACTTATCGTCGTCGTTGTTGCTGGACCTCGTAGTCGAGGATTTCTTCGCCATTCCGACATCAATTCAGTTGGAAAGCGAAGCAGTGCTGTGGAGATTTTTTTTTTCGTCTTTAAGTGAGTGAGCCGTTGCACACCAGTAAACTCACCGGCCACACTGTTGTACTGGATCCGATGGCACACCGGCATGTTTTCTTTTTCTGTTTTTTTTTTTCAAGAATAGATATGTCATACGTTTCCTTATACCCTCAACTACTAGGTGGAAAAAAATCCTACGTCATTCGAGGGGAATAAAACGGCGCGGCGATCTTCCGAACGGAAGTCCAGTGAGTTGCCGCATGGCCATGCACATCTAAAAACTTATAGATCGTATACTGATGACTTGGACTATAATTTTTAAAATAAATCGTTCGTTTTTTCAGAAAGTTTCCTTTTATATTCGCGACCTACTGGCATTTCACCGCAACCCTTTCCCCTGGGGATCACGACCCACAGGTAGAGAAACGATCGTGTAAACTTTAACAATCATGAGAGATTGCCGTATCGTACAGATCTTTTTAAGCTAACTTATACCCAAACGACATAAAATTTCCAAATAGACCAAATTACATAAGATATATAATATACGAGTATATCATACAATATACGCGTTGACCAGACTATGAATTATAGTGTAAATGTTTACAATTTCTCTTATCTCTTACCAGTGAAGGTTCTATCTTCAATACATCCCAGGGTGGTGAGGTGGCTCCAGAATCTTCAGTAGGAATGGTGGTTCGGCCATGTCTCCATCCCTCTATCTGGCCCATAAATTGTCCCAGTCGCGAATTTACCTATCAAGTGACGATTCCCAAAAACACCGTTCAACTGTCTCCCGGAACGATTTATGTTTTAGGGTCCAAACATTGGCGTAACGGAGGGTCAAAGAAAGTTTTGTGTTGAGCAAAATAAATAAAAACCTGTAAAATAAACATTTTAAGAAAGGGTTTGGTTTTTACAAACAATACACTGTTTTGTGATTGGCTTAAAAAGTTTTAAAATGATTTTTTTCATATAATCTTATTAAATTGTACATAAATACATACCATCACTCAATTTCCCGGTCGTGTTAGGCATAAGGGATAGAGCGGCATACTTTCCAATCTTAGCACACATCCTTAGCCTCTTCCACATCCATAATACACCTTCTCATATAATTCCTACAATTTCTCAGACTTTCTACGATTCCATCTTTTGAAATATCATATTTACATACATAGTCATTTATAAAAAACTATTATGCATTAAAAATAAAATTACAATTTTTGAGCAAATACTCATAAAAAACTAGAAGTGGCTTATTTATAGCAACACACACTTTCAAGAAGCTCAATTCTTACTTTATCTATCGATAAATGAAATTGGTAAATTTCTGAATATTTATTCAATAAAGTTATATCGTGTGCGAGTGTTTATGCTGTAAATAGTTCTGTTCGAGAATATGGGACAGAAAATAATTTTCATTGCCGATGACGTGAGCAATTTTCGGGTAAATTCAACAAAAGCACACACAGATACGAGATCTCTTCTAAAACATAGGGAGTGATTTCGTTGCATACACAAAAGAAAAAGTTTGTTTACATGAGTAGCCGAAGATATTAAACATAGACCCTTTATTGCATAAAAATGTTTGTGAACTGTCTCAACTCAAGCAGTTTGCCTAGTGATACAACTGATATATAAAATAAAATAGATAAGGAACAGTTTATATAAAAAAATAAATCAAAATAATAATCATATCTACTCAGATCTATCCGATACGCTTTGTAATTTTCCGAGGTGAAAAAAAATTGTTTAATCTAAAAACAGATGTCGATATAATTTAGATAGTTTTGATTTTTTGATAGCGTGTAGTATTTTTCACATACTTTTCACTATTATTAAATTGAAATAATTATTGTTTATTCACGTCCTGGTGTAGTGTTGAATAAATTAAAATTGCAAGTGAAGTTTTATAGTTTTGATATACAGCTGTCAGTTGATGTGTCGGAGCGATATTTTGATTAAAAATGTATATAAAGTATGTTTATCGTAGCAGTGAGTAATAAACTCCGTGAATATTTCATATAAAAGCACCATTCTGGGACCATAACGCAGTTGAGAAATGTTTTTAAAAAATATCTGAATCTTTCATGGCACTGGTTAGTCGTCAAGTAATTAAATAACCTTTTATACATACAACAGACCATAAAGAAGAGATTAATAAGAAAAAGTTAATTTAATCCTAGAGATATACGAGTATGTTCCGAAAAGAAGTGAGTAATAATAAACATAAAATAACAATTTAAGAATGTAATGATAGGTGGTGGCTACAGACATTAGACTAAGAACTTTTAGAGAAACATATTTGGTAAGAAAACAGCCAAAAATGTAACAAGGGAAGACGGAGAAAACTGTGAAAAACTTTTGTAGATCTCCCGATATGTGATATTAACACATCCGAATTTAGGCCGAGTGTAATTAATGTATGTTATGTGTGTAATATTGATATATAAACATACATTTTGATCACTCTTACTTCATTACACCATTACCATATCTTCAAGATTTCATTTCCCAATGTAATAGTCACAATAAATAGCAACTTTAGTTTTTTGGAAGCTATGCACCAATCAATCTATCTATTAGCTTGGGTCTATTAAGATCTACCTTCTCCAAACACCTTCACTCTATTCTATATTGGGTCTATTGGTTCCGCGTATCATCTATTCAGCTTTTTGGAATAGGATATCGTCCCAAAAGTTTGACTTCAGATCGCTTCAATTTCTTCATCCAACGATCCTCCATTTGCCCAAGTAAATGTCTTGTCCAGTTTCATTTCTTGTTTACTTTTGGATAACATTCTTCTTCGGATTTCCTTATTCTGGATATGATAGTATATTTAAGATTTATTCATAAAATTTTATTCCATAGCCTTTTGGACAATTCGGAAGAGTTAAAAATCATCCGTATCGTTATATTAATATTTTTGGTTGACACGTTATGGAATTTTCCCTTTGTTGATCCTGTGACATGGACTTCTCCAACTCTTAGTGTTACAAATATGGGTGCTGGGTGTAGCTTTAAGAAACGCTTGAAGATAATCCTTTTTGGGAGGTCTCGTAAAACTGTATGATTATATATAAACACTTCACCTATACACTACACTACACTTAAAGCTGAATATGTTACTATTACATATCGGAAGATCTACAAAGGTTTCTAACTAGTTCCACTTTCCTTGGTAAGTTTTCTGCAACTTTCTTACCAAATATATTTTTCTAAACACGCAAATGCGGGGAGGTACATAATCCAATAGCTTTACTACCACTTTACATTCAATATTTTGTGATATTTTTAATACTCGTACATCAATAATAGTCGGTTTGAATCCCGTGTAAGAGCTCCCTTGACGAGAGTCTGCTATCTAAACGACATTAAATAAATGGTCCTGTTTTTATAATTATTCAGGAAGAAAACATTTCTCCGTCGCTCATTAACGTTATTTTGTAAAGAATCAATCTACGCATTAACCCCACGGAAGGGAAGCTGCGACAATGTCGCAAATTCCTGGTCTGATGGTTTATAAGCGAAATTGAGTATATTATCCACTATATGTTGGACAAAAGAGTGGAGCTATAACGTGGGGCGTAGGGTGGAGATCCGGGGCCAAAAGTCGGGGTTAAAATTTACGGCCTTAATGCAATTTTCAATTAGAGCCTTAATGGGTTATAGCCATGGGGTGGTTCGGGGGCAAGATTATTTACAGCATCTTGGTGAATAGAAATTGTCAGTTTGACCGAGACTCCATAATAGCATGGTGTTTAAGCCTGTCTCCCGGCAAGATGAATGACGGAACAATATTGTCTCCTTGCTGTTTTGAATTCTTGCGAAGTCAACGTGTTAATAATGTATGACGCGAGGTTCATTTGATATAAAAGGAGCCGTCTATAGACAGATTAGTATATTAATTACTTACCCGGGGAAGGAAATGGTGCAAAATGGATGAAAAGATTCGCGATAATGTTCATAGCGATATTGGTGACACGAATAGCATTTTGTGATTAATTCATTATTAACTTTATCTGTTTTCTTAATCAAGATCTTGTATTTCACTTTCATTGTTCATAGTACAACATCTTGTATAATATTATATTTGATCACGATCTTGTATTACAATTTCATTGTTCATAGTACATTTTGTATTACACTTGATCAAGATCTTGTATTACACTTTCATTGTTCATAGTACAACATCTTGTATTACACTTCATCAAGATCTTGTATTACACTTTCATTGTTCATAGTACAACACCTTGTATTATACTTGATCAAGATCTTGTATTACACTTTCATTATTCATAGTACAACATCTTGTATTACACTTCATCAAGATCTTGTATTACACTTTCATTGTTCATAGTACAACATCTTGTATTACATTTGATCACGATCTTGTATTACACTTTCATTGTACAGGGTCTTTCAATAAGGTTTCTTTTTTAAATGTAAATAAAACAAGTTGTGTGTGAGACATCCACTCATTTTTTTTTTATTTGAAAGAATATTTTATGGCATTAAGTATGGAATATAACGTCGTTCAAATGACCTTTGCTTGGTGGCACGTATTCGGGAGGTTCAATTTTCGATGACTTTGTCGCATAAATCTGGCTGAATTTGCTGGATTACGTTCGTTATGTTGACTTTGAGGGCACCAATTATTTGCGGTTTATAGGATTTAAGATAGCCCCAAAGGAAGAAGTCTAAAGGCGTTAAATCGCACGATCTCGGTGGCCAGTTCACGTCACCGCCGCGCGAGATAACCATGTCCTCAAATCGTTCGTGCAGAATGTCCATCGTGGCATGCACTATGTGGCACGTAGTGCCGTCCTGTTGGAACCACATGTCGTCGGTATCCATATCATCCAGTTTAGGCCACAAAAAGTTGCTTATCATCGATCTGTAGCGCTCGCCGTTGACGGTTATGGCAATGCCAGTTTCGTTTTGGAAGAAGTACGGACCGATGATTCCGACAGACCAAAATCGGCACCAAACAGTGATTTTCTCGGGATGCATTTGGTGCTGGTGTATCTCGTGTGGATTGGTATCGTTCCAAATTCGACAATTTTGCTTGTTCACATATCCATTCATCCAAAAATGGGCTTCGTCGCTAAATATGATTTTTTTGTTGAAATTTGGGTCAACTTCTAACTGCTCCAGATCCCAATCAGCGAATACACGGCATTGTCTATGGTCGTTTACCTTAAATTCCTGGGTCAGTTGGATTTTATACGGGTGAAGTCCCGACGCAAAATTCGCCAAGTTGAAGTCGCAGAAAGGCCAAGTTCTTGTGAACGACGAGAAATTGATTGCCTCGGGTTTTCCCGTACATTCTCACGCACAGCAGCGATGTTTTCAGCAGACCTTGCGTTTCGGTGACGTACAGGTTGGCTTGGCTGATTATTTATTGAACCGGTTGACTCGAATTTGGCCACCAAACGTCGAATAGTCGACTCGGCAGGACGGTTGTGGCGAGGATAAAAATTACGTAATGCGCGGAACGTTTCTCGAACGGAGCACTGATTTTGAAAATAAAATTTGATAATTTGCACACGTTGTTCAACGCTATAACCATCCATGGTGATTTGCAATACACTACTGAATAATTCACAACAAATGTGACAGATGTTGCTTTAACAATATGGTCGAGCTCTTCCACGCACACTTTCCCCTTCTGACTTGTATGCCCGTTTAGTTATTCTTTCTATCCATATGTCCAAACCTTGTCAACACTCCTTTCTTCATCTTTTTTAAACATCAAATAAATTGACCAGTATTATCTATTTTCATACATATTTTACGATGTTTTTGGAACATATATGATAATATTGACATTTTAACACGAATTTTAATGTTCTTTGTACATAAATTTGATCCAATTCGATAGCATGGCCTATTGATTAATTAAACTAATGTTTTCTTCATACTTGGAAATATTTTGATGTTGTTAACGTACTTATCAATGATGAATATAAACTAAAAAATGAAGAGTTAACATATATGGGGTGAAAAAGTGTGTGTTGAAATGTAAAATTAATGGGTGACGAAATCTACAATGTGAACATGCGTGGAAGCGTTATGAAGACAGACCGAATAGAGTATCATTAGACCAAACGAATGAGATTTTGGAAGAAGGAAATGTGACAAGACTGGGAAACTGACGTTGTGTAAACATATTAAAAGAAAGCACCACATGCGTATCGCGATAGAGATGCCTAGTTATTTACAGTTTATGCCTACTCTGGGTAGCATGGTCGCGTGGTAACGCACTGGACTTCCGTGCGGAAGGTCGTGGGTTCGAACCCCGCGATGTGCTACTCACCTCAAATGACACAGGTATTTTTCAGCATAGTATTCGATGGCATAAGGACATCATTTGACTTCGGTCATATCTATCCTTTAAAAAAAATGTCGGTGTGCTATGATCGCTCGCTTCAGGTGTGCCATCGGATTCAGTACAGCGGTGTTGTCGGTGAATTGCTGGTGTGCAACAGCTCTCTAGCTTAAAGAGGAAAAAAAAATAAGAAAGAGACGAAAACTCCACGGTACGACTCCGTTTTCCAGCATTGACGTTGTAATGACGAGGAGATCCTCGACTACGATGCCCAGCAACGATACGACTCCCCTTTCCAGCATTGACGTTGTAATGAAGAGGAGATCCTCGACTACGATGCCCAGCAACGATACGACTCCCCTTTCCAGCATTGACGTTGTAATGAAGAGGAGATCCTCGACTACGATGCCCAGCAACGATACGACTCCCCTTTCCAGCATTGACGTTGTAATGAAGAGGAGATCCTCGACTACGATGCCCAGCAACGACGACTCTGACATGGATATATTGTTATTTAATTATTGTATTTGGTAAAGAGACATGGAAAATAGTGAGATTGGTAGGTTGAAAATAGTAAAACAAAAACTATATGTAATTTTATACATTCGTATCATCACGCCGTGTTCCTTGCAGGGTAGACAAACATGACATATCTTCAAACTTTTCTATCAAAGCACACAACTTTAACCTCCTCCACATTTATACATCTTGTCACACGCAATTTTCTATTCTTCATACTTATCACTTTTACCTTGTTTCAAAATCTGTTCCATTTGATCCAGCAACGTTTTCCTTGATCTACTTCTTCTATGCACACCTTGCACTTCTGACTTGTATACTCGCTTAGTCATTCTTTCGTCATTCATTCTCTCCACATGTACATACTATCAAAGCTCATCTCAAAGCTCCTTTCTTATAATTACTAAAACATCCATATTTTTCATGGATTCATTTCTGATGTCTTCATTCCACCGTCTTTCATAGACACTCCACAAAGTTTCCTTAGAGCTCGCATCTCCATAGCAATAATCTCAATTTTATCCTTCTTTTGTCAAGTTTATATCATACATTTTATTTTATATAACTTGCAAATGCTGCTGTATTTAATAATGGATTAAATGAGTATTTTGCTATTTATTGGTTAACTTGATGGCGAGTGACACACTCTAGTTAATCTTAATTTTTTTTTTCTTTTTGAACCTCTTCCAGCATTTTTTATTTGTATCTTGATTTACGTTTTTTTATTGCTTCATGTCTAAGTATTATATTTTTATATGTAATCTTCTATGGAAACTTAACTGATGTAGATTAAGTTATGTATAATTTAAATAAAGTACTCAAATAAACCACATATATAGGAACAACCCAATTGTATAGAAAGTAAAAAAATAATCTACATATTGTAATCAAATAAGAAATAACTGTTTTGTCTAAACAACTAACTTTCATTTCTAAGAGAGCTGAATATGCTTTCTTTAAAAAAAATCCGAAACATTGAAAAGTCAATATCCGATAACTCATTCAAAATGAACAACCCGCAAAACAAGGGAAGAGTACTTGGTGAATTAACTAGTTATTGTCAAATTTTAAATCCTTTCTTACGCTTAGAAAATATTACCCTAACAATTTAAGAAGTAATCTTGAAACTACACTCCAATAAGATATTTAAAAAAAAATGTTCCCCCTTTTTCTTGAGCTATCTTTATCAGTTAGTTAACATAACGACAATCTTCAAATCGTTGTCTGCGGCCAAGTCTGACTATTCGGAAGATGAGGTGTGTTACACCATACCTAATGTTTCTTATTATGTGACCGAGGTATTGTTTTATCCGGAATATAATTTCATATTTTTAAGTAAAATTCAAAACTGCACCTAATGCTTGTGGAGGGAGTTTTTATTTGATATTTTCAGGATTTCTAAAATCTGTCGTGTCGTAAAATGTTAATTGTTTTCGACTTTCCAGAGCTGACACATCTTTGAGTGACGTATAACCATTACCGATTTTTAAGACACATTTAATATACTCGATTGCATAGTGCAGTGGTATTTAACAGGTGCTCCGCGAGGATGTTATAAGTGCTCCATCAAATATAAAACATTTGATCGAAGTGTAGCGAATTGCTGTTGGTAATGCAGCCGAGGCTCGATGCAATTTCCTACATTCCCATTTTTTTTGTAATCTGTAATTTTTATTTATAAATAAAAGTAATATTCATGCATTTTTTATTGTTAGTTTTATGACCTTGTTGATTTAGGTGTTCCGCGAATTCTTCTTATAATCAAAAGTGCTCCGTGACTTCGAAAAGGTTAAGAACCACTGGCATAGTGCATCGTCACCATACACTATACACATATTTTTTTGCATTGTGTCACATGTTTTCCTTTGCCATACTAAAAATACACCAAATACCGAATAAAAAACTACTTATTTCATTTTAAAAATAACTTAAAAAAAGACTCATTAAATTTGGGTAAATTATCGCTTAAAATGCACTACACTATTTATTATATTTCCTAAAAATAAACACTCAGCATGTTTGGAATGAAGTTAGTATCGAAAATTTTGTTCTAACGACATCTATCTGAGAAATATGAAACTACTTTCTGAGTGATATATTACTGTGACGTATACGTACTCTCACAGTTTTAAGCCATCGGTCTTTAACCAAAAGTGTAAGTACGAGGCGTATCCAGAAACTAAGTGTACTGAGGCTCTCACGACCGGATGGATTTTATTTTCGACATGTTGGCTACACTCCCGTGTAGCCTAACCCTTCCCCTCCGCAACGAGACTGGTTCGAGGTCAGTACGTTGTTGAGAAGTGTCGACGTGACAACACGTTTCGTGAAAAATGTCAAACCAATCTCCCGCCAAGTGCGAAATTTTGTAAAAAGGCAAGAGTTTTTGAGGCGCTGCTAACTCCATGGAGATGAATTTCTCCGCTCCATCGTTACTGGAGATGAAACTTGGGTTACACATTACACGCCTGAAACCAAAAGGCAGTATCAACAGTGGTGTCACACCTCTTCACCCTACGCCAAAAAGTTCAAAACCACAATTTCAGCCAAGAAAATCATGGCATCCGTGTTTTGGGACTGTCAAGGCATAATTTTAATTGAATATATGCCTCAAAGGGAAACCATCAACTCTGCAAGATACTGTGAGACCCTAAAAAAATTGCGGAGGGCGATTCAGAACAAGAGGAGAGGCATGCTGACAAAGGTAGTCTGCCTGCTGCACGAAGGAACTGCTCGCCTCATTTAAATGGGATGTCCTGAACCATCCCGCGCATTCCCCTGACCTAGCACCTTCAGATTATTATCTCTTTACCTCCCTGAAGCGGCACATGGGTGGAAAAAGGTTTTCAACCGACGAGGAGATAAAGGAGGAGGTGGAGAAGTGGACGGAGGGGTTGGCGGGAAACTACTTCGAGAAAGGCATCAAAAAGTTGATACCCCGCTTCACCACCTGCATTGAGAGGAATGGCGACTATGTCGAAAAATAGCTTACATATGTACTACGGTAACCACGTAATTTTTTTGTTTAAATAAAAAAAATTGTAACCTACAAAAATTCAGTACACTTAGTTTTTGGATATGTCTCGTACATACATACTCGTACATTGGAAACATAATCTGTCGAATGACTAATTAGGATTTAAATGTTTATCGACATATGAAAAGTTTTGTTTCTAGTGTTCGTTTGTTTTTAATGTCACATGCGTTAATATTATATTTTCTACACGTTCCATGTCGAACTGTGAGTTACGTGCACACTTAGGTGGTTTTTAATCCGAATGCTCGATATTAATGGGATCGAATACACGATTGTTTCTCGGCCACGCTCTTCACAATGACCGCATCATCAAATCAGACATATTGAGAGGTATCAAACGGATGAATGATTTCCCAATAAAAGTTCTGGATCAGATCTTCTTAGTAAGAACTTTCGCCACTAATCGGTAGCTGTAGGTGATAATGAAATTGATAATTAATAAGCTCTGAAGATGGGAGCTTTAATATTCTCGAAGCGTCGACAGCCACTAAATTTCTATATAAACCACGAAAGACGTTGTGCTGTGGATAAAATCAAACGCTTAAGCCTACGAACCAATCAGGACTTTTTGTTTTGTTCCTCAATTTTACAAAAAAATGATAAATGATAATTTTATCTCACCTGTCTGGGTGGATTGGGAAGGAGGAGATGGGGTGGATATAAGAAGGTGGAGATCCATTCTTGGTAGTATCTTGCAGCAGAGATGGCGATAATGGATGAACTAAATAATGCCAAAGTTAATTATTTATTGTAAATATAAAGGGGGTACACAGGGTGCTTGCGCTTGTGTCTGGGAACCGATTGAAAAATAGAACATATTCAGATCTAAAGGAATGATGGGAACACATAAAAACGAAAATTAACTTATATTTGGAAGGATTTATGCTAACGATGAATATGAATATATTACCTAAAATCGGTATCCGTGGTCTAGATGATGAGACACGACATCCACTCAGTTATTTCGGGTTTGATTTCCTATGATACCTGACAAAAGAGACCCATTCGTGTTCATTAATTTATTTGTATGGTATACTTCAACTTATCTCAATTGATGATTCAGAAATATTTTGAACCATGACTGGGAGACAACATTGTATCCAGTCCAATTAATCGAGCACTCGGGCTTAGAAGTATTGGAGAAGACCACGAACTCGTTGTTCGTAATTCCACGTGTAATCAATACTACTGCTTGTGAAGAGGCGACAACACTCGCACACATCTAGCACGTGCGAGTGTTGTTAATACAAGAACTTGTTGTCAGACTGGAACCTTTTTTTATATTTTAACGTTTTTCTGCTTATTAAAAAAAAATTACAAACAATTTTGATTCTTATTTTATATCGCATACAAACATTCATACACACAAATATTCATATTACGCTGTTTCTCTTTTGGTGTAGACATAGAAAACAAAGCTCTAAACTTGTTGAGCGCGGTTATTAAGCAATACAAAAAATATATTATGTTGTTTATAGTTAAGGCATTAACGTTGTGGAGGTTTAAAGACATTGTAATTTATTTTTAACAAACACTGTTTATTCCACTTTTTTTATGACGGTATAACCCTACCGGTTTCAAGGCTTTCACCTCATCTTCAGGGGAGCGTAAACAAGACTAAATGCTGTTCGGACTGGCACCGATATAGACACTTCAACGGTTGGAGGCGGGAGGGGTGAGAGGAAGGCTAGGTATAATTTCGGCCAAGAGCGGGGAGATTTTGGGGAAATAAGTATTCAGCAGATGCTCTGATCGGTATACTGACTTAGAAATTTCTAGGGCCTCCAATCTGTCCAATCTATTTCCGTTGTCGCTAATATGTAAGAATTTGGCATCATCGATAGAAAAAGTATGATTCTCACGGTGACAATGATTAGCCATTTCAGAATAAATTAGAGGATTTGTTAAAGCAGATTGGTGTTCACGAAATCTCTTTTCAAAAGATCTTCCTGTCTTTCCTATATAGAAATTATCACAGTCAGCACATAAAAGTTTATAAAAAAAGTGGAATAAACAGTGTTTGTTAAAAATAAATTACAAAAATTTATTATGTAAAACTTTGCCTAACGAGAGACTACAGTAGATTAAACCTAAAAAAATGGAAGTTTAATATCCTTGCCATCGTAACTTTGAGTTTGCTCTGTCATGACTGTGTACTTACTTAAGTGTAACAGCTTGTACATATAAACCCAATACACACACATGCGTTTAAAATCCACAGAATGACTGGCAATCATAATCGATATCTTATTCATTTTGAGTTCAAAATATTTTGGCATCTTTCTCTAGATTTTTTTAATGTTAAGGCTCAGATTCATGGTCGGGCCTAAATAATTAATACTAATTAATAACCTTAAAATTTTCTAATTTGTATTTATGATAGAGTCCCGTACCGCTGGAAGTTATGGTATATTTGTACACATAACTTAAGTACTAAATTCTTAAGTAAAAAAAATATATTTGGTGTTAAGGTTGGCTATGATTTTTAAGCTTAATCTTTATTTGAAGGAATTAATGCAAGAAAATAAAAAAAATGGTTCTGTCAAACAACCCGCTTATGTTTCTTGAATCTAGTCTCTCTTCTGCTAAAGGCGTGAGGGTGTCTGATTTAAGGCTAGAATCGATAGGAAGAACAATGATGCTGTTAGGAGATGCAAATGAAAGGGTTGTTATTTATGGCGCGTAGGAAGATTTTTAATTGAATGTGGAAAAAGATCATTAAAACACCCACAGGAAGGGGAGATATTGAAAACGTCTGCCAGATTAGAAAATTTTTAATGATGCTGAGATATTGTTATTTAAAGTAGACGCTCCTGGTGTACAGATTCTGGTGTGAAGAGAGTTTTTTAATACTTGAATACATAAGATGGGGAATCGAAAAACAATTGTGTGGAATTTATACATACAGTGAATCGTTGTCTCGTAGTTAATAATATACTTATCTTTAACTTTGATTGGAGAGATTAACTTTTTTTCGATTGGTTTTATATTTAGATCTTATTTAATATATTTTCTGTAGATTCTGTGGTTACAATAATTCAATCGAGTGCTATTTAGTAACAAAAAATCAATTTAAAAATCTGCCTAAAGAAATCAAATGTAGCAAACGCACCTTCCGATAATCTAAGAGTTTCACTGTCATCAAAATTTTATTATTTTTTTTGTTATAACGTACATTGTACCGTTTACTTAAAAGAATAATTGAAGAATAATTTATATAGCTCCGTTTAGAGAGCAAATGCTCTTACTTGAGACCTGAACCCACTAGTATTGATAGATTAAAAATATTATAAAATTAAACTCATATAAGTTGAGTGTAAGGATAAGAAGGTAGTGGCTGCGTAGTTATTCTTTTTATAAAAATGTTAAAATCAGTTCAAATGTACATTAAATCGCATCTTGGTTAGGTATTTACGAGTATAATCGAAATCCCGCCATGAATAACATTACAAACGGGTGTCACACACCCGAGCGACATCTCTCCACATGTCAAAATCGTCCGTCACGGTTTGTAGCGCTTGCGGCGCATTACGCTGGCTAAGGGCGAGCGCACACTGTACTCGTAAATACGGATGTACATTGCGTAATATTTTAACTTATATAACAAAACGGAAATTATGTCGTAAAAAGATGTATTTAATAAATATTCGAAAGTAATTATTGAAATTAAGTGAAGAAATAAACTAGCGGATACTGTCAGCAAGTATACGCTATTCTGGTTTTACCTCTAATTTGAGTCCCACATAATCTCCAGGAACATATAAAACCAATTTGATACAATGTTGCTAAGGCCAGGACACGTACAAAACGGAACAAAAGTGTTCTCGATACTTTTGAGAGAAATATTGTCTGCAGAATATCGTCGTTAGCGTTTCTGGGCCTCGTAGTCAAGGATCCCCTCGCCACTCCAACGTCAATCTTGAACTGCTCTTCCACGTCAAGTATGTGATCTTCTGTGAGAAAACAGTCCGATCCTAGATGTGCACACCCTCACATATTTGTCACAAACACGTGGATCCTGTTGGCATTGCTGACGCATGTTCGCTGCACGCAGACTATTTCTCACACGTCTAGCCGTTGAGACGTCATCAGCCCGAGAACAGATGGCCCTCCATCCTCCACGGTCCTGAGCCACCTGCTCCCAGTTGTCAGATGCCCCGCACAAAGTCAGGGGTTCTCACAGATTGCCTTTATAGAACTTTTTCTACCCACCAATGCTTCGCAAGCCTACTACTTCCCGGTAAAAAAATTACGCATTTTGGGAGGCTATGATCTGCAGAATACGAGTATATGGTCCAATGAATGACAATGTCACATAGAGATAGAGTAACAACGAAAAGTTCTACTGCACCTGACTACAACTAGCGTATTACCAGTTATAAATATGTTATATTTAGATCCTGCAAGGAAAGCGTTAATCGGCGATCTGGTGGGACGTAGAAAAATTGGGACACCAATGCTGAAATACTATATCTGGATGGTGTGATAGAGAACTGCTTCACGCTAGGTATAATTATGTTAACTGTAGAAGGCGGGCTGCAGGGAGAGATCGGTAGGAGAGAATCTTGCAAGCAGCCAAGTCTCTCCCTGGGTTGTACAGATGAGGACAATTATTGAAAGGTTTTTGACGGGACTGTAATATAAAAAATTAAACAAAAAGTGTGTTTAATATTATTATTATTATTCCACTAACATTTTCTCATTTTAAGTTTTGGTCAACGAGCATCCTCAAAATGGCGCATGGACAAATGGAGTGAGTTTATTTGTATATGTTTCTAAATATACTTCATGTTTCTTTTTGTCTTTCAATCATTTGTCTTTTACAACTCAATTCACAACATATACAACGTATAAAATACTCATAAAATAAGAATAAAAAAAATTACCTCCATTACTAAAAAGAAAATAACTATAATAAAATTAAAACGGAACAACTAGTTTCTCAGTTAAGACCTCAGACGACTCCCGTGGCCTAGTTGGTAAAATATTTGGCTTCTGATACGGGGGTTGGGGGTTCGATTCCCGTTTGAACCCAGATTAAAAATAAGATTCCAGTCTGATTTTCACTGAAGGTACCTTTCTGATTTTCATTTAACATATTTCTGGTTGGTTGGAAGAGATCGCCACATTGTAATAAATCCACCAGGCTGTACTGTAAACGACGAAAGTGTAATGCAATGTGATTCAGTAAATGCGAGAAAAGGAACCTCGTTAACTCAACAAGAGAACGCGAGATTATAGGGTTAATTATATACATACTTATCATCATGCCGTGTCCCTTGCGGGGCAGGCAGAGAGAATATATCTTCAAACTTTTCTATCCAATCACACAACTTTCGTCTCACCCACATTCATAAATCTCGATTTTCTATCCAATCACAATACACAACTTTATGTTATTCATACTTCTAACTTTACCTTTTTTTTAAATCTGGTCTATTTGGTTCAGCCACGTTTTCGTCGGTCTTACTCATCCACGCAGGTAGACAGAGAAAATATTACACAAAAATATTTTTGATAATTATGTAAGTGGAATAACCAGTCTCAAGACTTAAGATCGAGGATCTGCTGGACAGAAACCCTCCTAAACTCAACAACATCTACAATACGTTAAAAATATCCACCAAACCAGATATGGAGTTAACCAATAGTTGCATCTTCATGATGGGTGAATTAAAACATGTAACTGTCGTTATCAAATTATTATGAACACATTAGAATTGCAAAAGGCACCGTGTATTTCTAGCAGGAGTGTGGAAACCAACATGAGTTAATAAATCAGGGTTATCAACGATATTGTGAATATTATTTAAATATGCCAGAATGTCAATAATTAATATGGTTTTTTAGTGTTATGTCTTTGTATTCATTCGTGTGGTTACTCACAGTATATTCTACTGAGGTTAACATACCTGACTAACAGTTCAGGTATGTTAGCCGCGTTGGCCCGAGAATGGCGCTAGGACGGCGCGAGGTGGGCGGCAATGCTGGTTCAAGCAGGACGGCAGGCCAGCCTTAGCAGACGGCAACGCTGGTCTAGGCAGGATGAAAGGGTGGCTCCAGATATACAGCAATGCTAATCCGGGCAGAACGGCAGGGCGGATCTAGATTGGCTGGTCCAGACGGGACGGTGAAGTGGCTCCGGAAGGCGACAACGCTGGTCGGGGTGGGATGGTAGGGTGGCACATGGCAGCGGCACTACTGACGCGGATGGGACTGGGAGGCGGCTCTAGCAGGCGGCAACGGTGGTCTAGGCAGGGCGAAGGCAGCCGGGGAAGTCACTCACGTGAAGAAAGCTGAAGTGGAGACGTCTTGACTGGTCGGGTGCTGGCTGGTGGCTGATCCTCGGCTGGAAATGGCATTTGTTTAATACCAGCTTGGCGCTGGTGTAAGCACAGCTCTCAAATGAAGTAAAGATCGGTTATGTAGGCAACTAAGGAGTTCCTTTTAGCACGGCAGTACGGGGATAATCCAATTTCTCAGGTGGTGAATCCACCCGGACAGTCGGGCGAAGAGTGAATCTTCAGATGGAGAATACACCCGGCAGGGCACCCGGATGAAAAGTGAATTCCGTTATCCAGGTCCCCTCCCTTTACATAACGACCACGACGTAATTTTGGACAGCGTAAATGGTTCGCTTGTCGTGTCCAGAATTTGCCCAGTTCGCTCGTATCATCCCATTTCCGTGACAGTCGCGACTGGAATTGGCAAATCTCATCATGGCGGTTGACTGGTAGATGGATGACGCCTATGGGCGCATCAATTTATATGAAACAAGTAGCAGAATCATACTACCCAAATATGCAAACGAATAACCAAAGTCCGTTTCACAATATCCGATGAAGGAGTAAGGTGTTCTTAAACCGGACCGATACTCCGAGTACACATTATCAACAGTCTGAGCACTAACGATAAATTAACGTATTAATATGTAATCATATGGATTTACTTATTGTAATTGTTGCATTCTTTCTATTGATAAATTACAACGTGCAACTGAAATGAAACATTTCAGGAATCAACAATAAAATGTCATCGATTGTTTGTTGATAACTTGACAACATTATTATTGAAACGCAATGAATAAAAATTCTTTACGCTTCATGGACTCTTAGCAATCCAATGTGCGCGTGCCTTAACACAAAGTAACGCATTGAAGCACCGCACAGTGATTGTGTGTCAAAGAGATATTTTATAACACCTCGCCATTGTTTTCTGTCTGTGGTCTCGCTCGGGCACCCTCGTCTCCACTTTATTAACGGACAGGTTTGATTGTTCGATTTATTGGGGCTAGTTCCTACTACAGTGATTATTATTTGCTTCCATCTATTTTACATAGTCATCAAAGTGTGTCTCAATTATTTAGTCAAATTGAGGGGACATTGTGTTTCTATTGAACAATGTTGGTTTCCCAAGGCGTCCAAGCGTGGCATTATTACTTTTTATGGTTTCTACAGCTCGTCTTCGGACGCACCATTACCATATATGATAATCTACCACTGGATCCTTTAATAATATGAAGGCTTTGTGGGACTCATCAGCATGTTCTGAAATCGTAGCATGTTATCTACAGGATATTCAATGAGATGGTCGTTTCTCACATTCTCCCAAGTCCAGGTTTCCTGCCATTTATTTTCGATCGAACGTTGACCAACCTTTTGTCCTTCAAGCCAGAAGGGGTGACAAGACTTGAAGGGGTAGTTGTGTGGGCTGGAGAAGTCCGCACGGATATGTATAATTGTGTTGTAAAAGAGGTGGAACGGTTTTAGAACCAAATATAGTATATAAAAGTATTTTTATATTTTCGTAGTAAACAATTAAAACTGGGGGTAATTGTCTTGTAACAATCTCTTTTATCAGACCAGAAAGACGTTAAAGAGGCCTTCAGTGAAAGGCAGACTAGATTTTTTAAAATAAACATGATACCCACAGGAATCCGTAACCCTCGGTTTGAAAGACAGACGTTTTACCAACGAGGTCATGGAAGTCGTTATAACATTTTGAGACTACTGATCTAGTCACAATACAGATATATGTATGTATTACACATAACTTGGAATTATTTATAAATGTGAACATAAAATGATGAGAACTATTTTAAAATTAAGTTAATACATTATAATTAAATATATGCTTTATTAACTACTAAAACAAATTATAATATTTAATGTCTTAGCCTGTATTTTTAAAGTAACATGATCATCTGTGATTTTGTTAAAGTACGAAAATGTGCGATGTAAAACAAAAAGGTTCATAATTACTCCATGAAAAGATGGGATGATAATTGACTTCCAAAAACGTTAACGACAAAGAGTCTAAATAATTTATACAACAGGTTTAAATTTTTTCAACGAAATGCCTAAAATTGTTGAAGAAGTCAAGAGTATTCTGACTTTTCGTTGACTATAGTTTTACATGTTAAAGATATATTTAAATATTCCTGGGGCTGGAAAAAATATTTATATAATGACTATTAGGATGGAAAATTTTCCGGATGTTATTTTAAAAATTATTTTTGAAACTAAATAAACACACTAAAAATCAAAGTTTTTTTTATTTAACTAAATTGGGAGACTAGTTATTTAATTTTATCTCAATTATTTTTTTCCATTTAATATCGTATATATTTAAGGAGACAAAAATCTCTAGTTGCCTTTGAGCGATTATACACGTTGTATGTTTTCCTACTTACGTTTCATATTATTGATTGAATTACGTGTTATATTATGCATTGGTATTTTCACGCATCATATTTTAAAATATATAACATATTCGTACCATATGTATCTTGAATTTTTAGTTTATTTTTATATATGTACGTTACGTTTTATTTTAAAGTTGTTAGTATGATATATAGAGGAATCTTACATGTCATTTATTTCGTCAATAAATAAACTAAATTCAACAAATAACTTCAAAGACTAAAAGAAAGCGGAGAAGGAATTAATGAGTACAAAAAGAAAAACAGGTGCCGTAATACAACTTTTTAGCAAAACAACAACGTACATGTGATGTCTAGCTGGGCTAAAGGAATCTTTGAGATATTTGAGTGACCTCTTGAAGAGTGGCACACACACGAGGAAGGCGAGAAGCGTTCTTGCTCCGCTGTGGAGAGGTGCCGGGCGCCTCATTTACGGAGAACAAAGAATGTGTTAGCTGAACACTCTTCATGTCAAGAATTCTGAGGACTCGAAGCTTGACTCTCTGAACCTATGGTCCGAATCGGAACAATATTATTTAGGCTTATGCAATGACATTATTAATGAGAAATCATTTTCAAATTCTATACAATGAATGCATACATTTTTTCTCAACCCTTAATTTTCCTTTAGTGCACATATTTCTACAGTATTAATCTCTAAATTCCTCATGAATGATGAATATATAATTAAAAAAAACGTTTTTGTGCTTGCGTAAAATATAACTTTTTAAATGAAAATAATTGTTAAATATTTGAGGAAGAAACTACCAGAAAAGCAAAGGAAATAAAAAAGAGTTTTCATTATCGATATAACTAGAACCCAAGACTTCTACGGAGACAGACTGAGGGGATGTGTAGTGGCGTGGCATTTTAATGCGCTGCTGGTAGAATTGGAGAAAAAAAAGAAAAAAAAAGTAATGTATTGTCAACAAATAATATGTATATTATGACAAATAAAAAATGAATGGTGGATGTTTTAAGAGCTATGAGGATACCATTAAGAGTCGAATCCGTAACCCCCGGCTGAAACAAAAGCGTCTTACCATCTACGAGTAGGTCACGAAGGTTGTCATAAATATGCTCGTATATATCACTTAGGTCCGAAAGAAGCCTCGCCCCACTCATTCAAGGTCAGGGGATGTTCTAGTTAAAATTTGACAACTTTATCTTCAGATAATATCAACTAGAACCGATAAAAGACGTGTTGTTTCGTAATATTTTTAAATATTAAAATATTTATATCATGCGGTTATCTAGTTTATTTCAAAAGAAGGGAATCCCGTGAGTAATTAAATGACGTTTATGATAAGATTCATAGTAGACAGGTTTTGTTTTGGAAAGAAACTTGATGGTCGCGTGGTAATTAATTTTAAAATTTTTAGAAATAACGAAACAACATGTCTTCTATTGGCTCTATTAGCATACTACTAAGAGTAAATGTATCAAATTGTAGCTGTAACATCATCTCAACATATTCTAGACGTGGCCGGTGTGGTATTTGTCCATACACGCTCTAACTTGTTTACGACGGAAACTTTCGACGTCAGTGATATTTAAAATAAAAGTGTTCATTCAATTTATAATATCAATTATTTCTAATAATAAAAGTTAATACATTTTAACTATAAATGAGGTTAAAAATAAACAAAACGTTGAAAAAGAATAACAAATCTTGTCTTCTTTATACATAGGAGTATGTGTGATTTGAAACGATTCACATTTGTACAAGGCGAAGCCGTCTTGTTAGTCCTTCTTGATTTTCATCCCTTAGCTCCCAGATGTCGCTTTTGCCCCTAGCCGCCCCCTGCTCGGGCCGCCACCTCGTCACTACCCTCGCTGCCACCCGAGTCTCGCCCCAGAACAAGTAATTTGCACTGACCTGAAGTGACGGCTGATTGCGCCTTGCATATGAGTTGGGAATACGTCTATGTGTAGGTCGTGTGATATGTGAATGTTTGCTTGACTACTGATTTTCAGAGAGAGAGAAGGGAAAGGTTAAATTCATTTAAATAAAAATATATGGGGACAAATAAGGTATGTTGCTTATAATTTTAATATGAAACCGTGGAAAATCTCCAGACTGAGATGATATGAACACGCTGTAAGGAGTAATTCTGAACAAAGTTATGGGAAAATATTGGCTATATCTATTGTAAGAAGATTAAAAGCATGATCATAGACTACCTTATTGCTTAAATGAGAGGAACGTGAAGAATGAAGAATACCGTCCCCTTTTTTATCTTGCCGAAATATTTCAGCGTCTTTTCGATCATGAATTTGCGCTTTCCTCAGAGAGAGATTGTTTATTGGCCTTTCCAGTTCACCGCTCTTCTTTTTTTACATCGTCCTTGACTAAACATGCAGTAAGACTCTGGAACCAGTTACAAACCAATGCTAGACTTATTCCGTCCTTGGAATGTTTTAAGAAGCGACTGAAAATATTCTTAATTTCTAGTCAGTAATACGAGTATAACGTGTTTCATTCCTGATTTTTCTCTCCTCTTCATTATCTTTTCCTTTTCCTTTGATTGATGATATTTCACATTTACTTTAATATAATATATAAGAGTACATGCCCATAAATTTCATAAAGGTGAGTAATCATTGAATATTTTTTGCGACCTCGTAACTACCTTTATTTATTTTTGACTGATTAGTTGGAAGATATTGCCGCTTGTGTAATAAACTAACCAGATTGTTTTTGTTATGAAGTATTAAATCAATAAACAAATAAAAAATAATGCTCAGATTGAGTTGAGATCATTTAGATACGAAGAGACTCGACCCCAAGTAAATGGGAAAAAGAAAGAGACATTGAGACAGAAAAATAAGAGAATAATAAAAGGACAATTTACACAGCAGCGTTTATAGAACAGGCTCTCCTCAAGAGTTCTCTATTCGAAATTCAAACCCGCTATTATTGTCAGATAAAAAATATAAAAAAAAAAAACAAGTTGAGTATAATAATAGGAAGATGGTGGGTACGGTTATTAGATTAGAAGCTTCCCTGCATTTGTATATGTTTAGGAAAACAAATTTGGTAAGCAAACCGCAGAAAATTTACCAAGGCAAAACGAACCACAAAGAAATCTTTGTAGAGGTTCTGATATATGATAGTAACACATTTAACTTTAGGTAGAGTTTAGCAAACGTATTTAGTGTTGATATACAATTCTGCGGTTTGCTTACCAAATTTGTTTTCCAAAACATATGCAAATGCGGGGAAGCTTCTAATCTAATAACCATACCCACCACAAAAACTTCATATCTTTAAGTGCTTCCTAAAGCTGCTCATAGTTAATTTGGAGTTTGTCTTCCTTGGTAAATTTTTTGCGGTTTTCTTAATTTTGTTTCTCTTAACACATGCGCTATCTGTCCTAACGTTGTACTTATATAAATAAATTTTGTAATATTTTTAATTTGTCAATAATATCGGGTTTGAATCCCAAGTTATATATATTTGAAGATAGGTTAATTTCTAAGCGTAAATGTCCCTACGATTTCTTAAAACGCTGTGCTAAACTCTAAATTATAAAAATACGAACCACTTAAAAAATATGCATGCTTATATTATCTTGTATTACTATACATAGTTGTTGTATACAGCACAACCTGGTGGGCTTATCGTCACGTGGTAAGCTCTTTCAACCAATCAGAAATATATTAAATATTTCTTAAGTGCAAACAAGACAAACCTTTTTTAAAATAAATAGAGTTTTAACGGGAATCAAACACGTACCCCCCCCCCCCAAGTCGGACGACAGGGGTCTTACCAACTCGGCCCCGAAATTCGCCATTCTTTCGATACATTAACAAATTTAGTCTAGAAATGATTCAAGCTAACTTTAAAACAATAATACTAATTTCTTTTTCTCGTTAAATGATACACAAAGTTAATTTCGCCATCAATGAAATAATAAGAATTCAAGCGTCAAACTCATCCCGACTTGACTCATTCCGTCGTCTCTGATGAGAACAATATATTGTTACCTTTAGATCCTTGCATGAGTCCTCTTGCTCCTAGTGCATTGTTTGAAGATTTGTAAAGTGCCGGTGTAAAGTGGTGGGGGGAGGCTACAACGCGACTTCTCCTCCCACTCACTTCTTCGTTCCACCATTCCACCCTCGCGACCACCCTTCATATGCACTTCGTACTGGCACGTCTGTGGAAAGAGGGAATTTTTGATAGAATGCAATTGTCTCTTTTGTTATCTGTCTTCTCGTTACCTATGTTAGGTACAGGGATTTTTGAAATACGTGGCAATGTTGAGCTGTTTTTGATTTCAGTAGAAACGCGATGGCATTATTTCTTTCATGATCTTTGATTTTGTGACTGTCTAAGATATACTCGTATTTATGGTTTTCTTCACTTATAGTTTAGAACTTCGCCTGTGATAGTTTAGAACTTTTTCAATGATAGTTTAGAACTTCTCCTATGATGGTTAACTCGAATAGTCTTGTTGTGAAATAGTTTAGAACTTCTGTAATAGTTTAAAGCTTTTCCTGTGATAGCTTAAAACGTTGATTTGTTCTGATAGTTTTGATCTTGGTCTGTGATAGTTTGTAACTTGTATTATCATTTATAACCTTAATAGTTTTCTTACCTGATAGTTTAGAATTTCGTCTGTGATAGTTTAGAATATCCGTTATGATAGTTTAGAGCGTTGATATTTTAGAACTTCTTGTATTATACTCGTAGTTTAGAATCGTGATAGTTTTCTTCTCTGATAGTTAGTTAAGAACTTCGTGTGTGATAGTTTAGGACATCTTCTATGATAGCTTAGAATCTTAATAGTTTCACCACAGATAGTTTAGTAGAATTTCATCCTTGATATTTTAGAGCTCTGATAGTTTTCTTGTCTCATTGTTAATAACTATTATTATATTGTATAACACTTTCGTTGTATACAGTACAACCTGGCAAAATTATCGCCATGTTTCAACCTCTTCCAGCTAACCGGAAAGATGTTTTAGTGACCTTAAGTGAAAACCAGACTAGAATCCTGTTTAAAATAATCTGGGATCTAGCGGGATTTGAACCCGCAACTTCCGGGCTGGGAGACAGGCGTCTTACCAAGTAGGCTACGGAGGTCGTCTTGTGTTGTTTGATTGTGATAACTTCTATGACAGTTTAAAACCTTGATAGTATTCTTTTCAGAAATTTCATCTTTAACAGTTTTGAGCCCTGATAGTTTTCTTGTCTAATTGTTCATTACTTTTGATTGTGATAGTATAGAACTTCTTCCATGATAGTTTAGAATCATGATAGTCTTCTTTTCTGATAATTTAAAATTTCATCCTTGATAGTTTACACCACAGATAGTTTTCTTGTTTAATTGTTCATTACTTTTAATTTTAAAAGTATGGAACTTCTCCTATGGTAGTTTAGAATCCTGATAATCTTATTGTCTGGTAGTTTAGAATTTGATCCTTGATAGTTTCGAGTCTTGATTGTTTTCCTGTCTAATTGTTCATTACTTTTGATTTTGATAGTATAGAACCTCTTTTATGATATTTTGAAACCCTGATAGTCTTATTATCTCATATGTAAAAACTTAGTTTTTGGTAGTTTAGAACTTTTATGATAGTTTAGAAATCTGATAGCTTTGAACTTTATCCCTGTTTTCTTTCCTAATTGTTCAGAACTTTATCTGTGATAGTTTAAACCTTTGCCTACGATCGTTTTATTCATTGTGTAGTATTGATAGAAAATTTCATACAAACTATCATCAGCCAGTCTAATTGATTTACAAAGCAGCAATATAAAGAAGATGATGATGATGATATAGAGATGAGGTGTGGAAGGTCATCAGTTCGAGCCCCGCGCTGTGCTACTCTCCTCGAACGACACATGCATTTTTTCCGCCTAGTGTTCGAGGGTTTTGAGACTACCTATGACTTTGGTTATGTCTATTCTTTAAAAAAAAGTGACTGAGAGGAACATGTGAATCTAATAATTGAGTGTGAATGTTAGCAGAATTAATGATTCTAACTCATTAATTATAAACTGCTTTCTCGTTTTAATATTTATATTTTACTGTTCAACAGTCAAGTAATCTTTTTTAATAAATAAATTATTAGCCATTGCTATTTTATAATTATACTAACAGATGTCAAATAATATTAGAAAAATACCACTAAGGTCTAATTATTCCCGGCTTGAAAACATTCGATTGCGTATAGACAGACGCCACACCGTCCATGTCCACGCAGTCAGGTGATGTTAAATTCAAATTTGATTTATTTATCGATAGAAGACATGTTGTTTCGTTATATTCTAAAATGCAAAAAAAAATGAATATAAAGCCCGGCAGAAATTAAGCTACGTTTAGATCTACGGAGAATCTTCTCCGTCATATTCCAGAGTTAAAGAGTGGGTTAAAAGGTTTTATTTAGGTAGGTAATCCTCTAGAAATAGCAAAAGTACTCACTCTAGAAATAAATGCATTAGTGCAAAAGCGAGTGTTACAAGATAGAAGACTCAAATCAAAAGATAAATAACAAAGTGTGGGCATTACAAAATAACAAATTTCAATTTCTGCACCAATAAGGTGAGCGCAAGATGGGTACCAACACTTTCGAGTGCTGACCAAAGGCAACGACGTGTTGAATGTTGCAATGAAATTATAATACTCTGCGATACATACGAAAAATAAAATACAGAGTCAATTGTCATGGAGATTAAACTATGGTTTCGTACTAAGGATATCTGTCGAAAAAATACTCGGAGTGGCGTCGTTCGGGATCACATAGGCCCAAAAATGCTAAGATGACACAAGTTTAAAAAAATACTATATCAATATACTCGTATATTTCTTGAGATTGTAAGACGATTCTACTTATTGACTTCAAAAACGCACTACGGCTACTGACGAGTATAATGCGTCGTTGATGTACAAATTAAGGGATGTCATAAAAATAAAACGCTGAGGAAAACTGTCTCGAGGCGTGAGATTATTGTGCGACAGTGTCCACTTATGTTGCTGTAAAAGCTGTCAATCAAGACTGCAGTTTCCAAAAATTGATTTCATTACTCTATTTTGAGAACGAAACATCAGAATATTTTTTCATTGGTAGTGAAAAAATAATTAATCGTTCCAAAAAAATTTAACTACAGGGTGACGAAAGGGGGAAAAAAGTTTCATTTTTTTATATCCATGGACCTGAAACTATTGAACGTTTTGAAACATGTTTTTAAATATATATATAATTCCTTGCATTTTGTACTGTGACCGACGTATAAACGGCGGGAATTATTTATTTTGATTATTAACTGGATCAAAAGAAAAAAAGGTTAGGCTATTGCAGTATTGTTAAGCATACCAATATGCAGTGTGTATCGGTTGTGCAGTCTGTCCTCTTATGCACGAAGAGCACTCTTCTCTCCACACTCCATCCTCCGTCCTCCACCTGCACCGAGCCTCGCCGTACTAATGAGAAGGCCCCGAGCAGAAACAAATGGGAAATCTGTATGGAATATACTTTTCCTTTCTCACGTATACGTGTACTCGAGCCAGGCCATGTCTCGCTACTAGTCTCAGGCTTGTTGTTATTCATATCTAATCATTTCGAGCACTTGAAGAATGTGTGGAATTTACTTGATTAAATATTTATTTAAAGGGGCCGACGATATTTTTCGTAAAAAAAAATAATAAAAAAAAATATGTCGACATGTTAGTCTGATGTGATAGAAAAAAGATAAACTCACTATAAGACGAGCCCATTACTGCCCGTTCATTTTTGCGTTTGACAAGTAGATAAACACCAATGGCAAAACAAGAATTAAAGTGGACGGTGAGCTCTCTAAAGAGATACCTACTGTAACCGGAATTAGACAGGGCGATAGTCTCAGTCCATTTCTTTTCAATCTGATCATGGACAAGATCATAGAGGAGGTCGCATCTCTTGATCTCAAAAAGCAAAAAGATCATCAGCGTGGTATGCTATGCTGATGACGCAACTATACTAGCAGAAAGCGAAGACGATCTACAACGAATGCTGTATAGGTTCCATCTTGCATCTGAGAGCTATAACATAACGATATCCGTCGGCAAAACAAAATGTCCTCTTAGATGCAAATTGGTTGTGGACGATAAACCCATAGAACAGGTCATGAAGTTTAAATACCTGGGTGTGGAGATATCTAACTGCAACGATCTGTATAATGAAGTCCATGAACAGACCAATAAAGCAGCAATTATCTCCGGATGCCTGAGGAACACTGTTTGGGGCAATAAACACATGTCGGTGGAAAGCAAAGTCAGAATATACAAAACATGCATAAGATCTGTTATGACTTACGGAATCGAAGCAAGAGCAGACTCTGTAAGAACGAAACACCTCCTCAGAACAACAGAAATAAAAACACTGCTGCCTATCGTAGGTAGAACCCTTAGAGATAGGATACCTAATGAGGCAATCCGCAGAAGTTGTAACATTGAGGACATCGTGAGATGGAGTAGGCAGATAAGACGATTCTGGAGGGACCACGTTGAGATGATGGACCCCGCGAGAATACCTAAGATTGTAATGCACGAGATTCCAGAGGGTCGTCGACCACCGGGACGTCCACCAAAGAGATGGAGAGAAAGTTGGACATCTTCATCACAGGACCAAAACTGAAATCACAGATCGCAAGATCTAGAAGAAGAAGAAGACAAGTATATTGGATGAAAACAATTTTGAAATCATGTATAAAATGATAATAATAAAAAGATATTTATAAAGCGCCATTTAGAGTACAGACTCTCCTCAACGGCGCTCAAAACCAAGTGCAAACTTTTGTAATAAAAAAAATATATGTTCCAAAACACAGTGCTATTGTATCATACATCCTATCACTCCATTACCTTGTCGAGATAGGTAGAGTGGACAGAACGCCAGAGCTTCCTATCGTGACATCCATCCTTCGCCTCTTCTACACAACATTCTTTCAAAATATCATTCCAATTATGCCATTGCGTTGATATTTTACTAAGAAACAGCGCCATCCATGTAAACCATTTATTACGGTAAAAATGAAAAATATTACTTCCATTAAAAATCACGTAGATAATACTTTGTAAACGTCTTACTTTTCAATACAATAATTAATTTACAACTATATTGTTTGTTAGTGAACAAAGTCGTTAACCAATCATAAAAATGTCTTACAAGCGTTTTTGTTCAATAAAAAGTCAAAATTATCGACGCCACAATACTCGTACAATTCTCTCGGATCGGAAAACACAATAGATTGTAACGTTTCAATTATTCTGTTTGAATGTATAACAAAATTAAGCAGTGTCGTTTTCTTAACTCCCACTTGAAATTTTTTGTCCTATGTTATAAAATTGGAATTGTACGAGCCTGGAGATGGTACGGGCACATAAGACGGAGACCACCAGACCATACGGTAAATCAGGCAATGTCTGTGGATCATCCTCGATAGCCGTCCAGAGGAAGACCAAAGAACTCTTGGATGACTCAATGCTCCAAAATCCTGCAGAGAAACGGCCTAGATGAAAGCGACACCCAGAATCGAAGAACATACAGCCTGAGAACGAGAAGAGCCGACCCCAATAGCCTATCTTGGTAATGAGTTGGGACAGTGCCAGGAAGAAGAAAAACTGGAAATTAGCAAAAGACTTTCGACAACATCCAGAAAAAAAAACTATTCTTTTCATATTCTTGTGTGGCAAACGGAGACTAAAATTTAAAGGCACTATTAATGGGATCAACAACAGAGCTGTCTCCCGACTACGCTCTATAAAATATTCTATCAGTGATGTTGAATGCGGATGTTCGTATCAAAAATGTAGTGTGCGAGGGGGGTGTTTCGTTTCCCATGGACCGCAAGGCGGACTAATGTCTCTATTATCAAAGAATTAGAGATTACTGAATGACTTTCGACAATACGTAGAAAAATAATCCTAACATGCTTTGGGAATGTTACTAGAAAGAAGGACGAATGTCTGGAGAAATTGTTGATCATAAGGACAGTTGAGGGAAGGCGACCAAGAATACGGTGGACTATAAGATGAAGAATAAAATAAAGGAGTTAACAAGGCCGGAACGGACGAGGACAGGTAGTGCGTCGAGTTCGAGACAGCACAGGACCACAACGCCCAGCATTAAGCACGTGATGAAAAAGAAGATAAAACATTAACCTTCATAACAAACGACATTTAGTTCACTTTTATCTCAAATGTAAATACATCATTTTTACGTGTATGTCGTTAAACACGAATCAAATTAACCTTTTAGTGACCAAAATCAAGCCAAGGGCACTTAGTCACAAAGTAGTAAAACTCAAAGTGTGCCAAATTAAGAAATATATTTTTAGAATTCAAGCTGTTAGACTTAAAACACCCAAAAATAAGTCTATTCCATACGAAACGACTAGTAACTTCGAATGACCTGTCGATATTATTGGACCTGTTAATGAATTAAATTAACTTGCGAATCATACAATATTTAGAGATTCTACGGATCGTGGTGTACCATGTCTCCTAAAAGGCACGTCTTAAAAATCTACCTCTTTTCTCAAATAAAAAAATAACTTTACGCGTAAATAATTATATTTTTGACAATAATTCTATAAACCGATTTGTTTCAAGTTTAAAAAAGGTTTTCTTAATTTGGTGGTGAATATTTATGATCATGGAGTCATGGAGTACAATACTCCTTTTGTATACAACCACTCAAATGAGTAAAAAGTTGAAAATCCGAAGTACCTGCGTAATTATCTTAGCCGCTGCAAATTGCTGAGCTATCCGTCTGTTTAGTATGTAACGTCAGGTTTGATCGAGGCAAAAGTATATCGCTGCATTGTGTCATGGGAAAAAATTCGTCCATTTTTACGAAATGTCATTTTAATGCGCTATAAAATTATCGGTCTCTATTGAATTGGAGAAAGGGGAATAATGGCTAAACAGGACACATCGCTTATATATATAAAAAAATACTAAGTTCCGTTTGCTGAATTTTGATATGGGTATCATATTTTCTTAAATTAGACTTGTGGTCTGTTATCATCTAGACTGCCTCTCTAGAGAGGTTTGACTCCCAGATATCCTAACACCTTTCTGAAGGTTTTCTTGAGAGACAATTGCTTGCGGCTATTTCATGTATTGCCAAGTGGGGAACCCTTGTGTTTTTCATCCTTTTGCGTGGCCTCACCAGTGTCTTCTGCGGTTCGTAAGCTCTCTAACAAATGATCTACTTTTTGAAACGTGATGCATTTCATTCTACCCAGGGTTTTGAATTTTTTTTTGTAATGTAAAACTCAATTGACTTACGGAATATGGTATTTTCATGTTATTATTTATTTTATTATTGACTGATTTTGAAGTATAATAAGGTTTGTAATGTACAGTATTACACTTTTGTTGTATACATTACAGCCTCGTGAGTTTATTGTCTCGTGGCAAGCTCTTCTACAAGCCAAAAATATGTTAAATAGCCTTGAAGAAAAATGTGACTTGAACCCTTTTTAAAATAAATTGGCTTCTGATGGAAACCGTGATATTAGGTTGGAATACAAAAAACTCACCAACTAGGCTACTAACTATCCTCCTCAAGTAGCTACGATATCAGTAGTTTTGTTGGTAGAATCTTAACTACCAACCTTACCTGTAGAGATTGAGCAGGATTGAAATAGGTGAAAGCAAGATTTTTTTTCATGCACCATTTAAAAATCTTTCTTATTAGATGAGAAATATGCTATATATGCTAGTCTAATTTAAGTAATTTTCGAGTATATATGTATCGTATAGTGCTAAAAACTGAATCTAAATTAGGATCCTTAAATGAAACTTAAATATATTGGAAATAAAATTTCGAATTTGTTGAAATTGTCGACACTTCGAAATGGTCAATATTCCCCTCAAACAATGTGAATATGGCAAAACAGCAATTTCCTTACAATCATGTGAACCAAATGATACAGAAAATGGCACATTATTTATTGAAATACTCTAATGGCCACACCACAGGGAGATGATTGACTGACAATCACAGGGAAGTTGCAAAACAAATAATCTACAGACATGTTTGTATGTCTGATTTTTTTATGTGTCAACTGCCTTTTGTCCGTTTATTCTTAACATTTCTTAATGGTAGTTTCTCTTTGAGTTGTTTTTCATAACAAGATCTAATTGGGAATCGAACAAATGGCTACTTGGCGTAAGACACTCATAGTCTTACTAGGACAAGGAGGTTGTCACCTATCTACTGGAGGTCGTCACTCATATATAGGAGGTCGTCACCAATGAACAGGAGATCGTCCCCCATGTACAGGAGGTCGTCACCTATGTACAGGAGGTTGTCACCTATGTACAGGAGGTCGTCATCTATGAATTTCATACATAGCGTTACATTATTTTCCAGTCGAGGTTGTTCGAGTAGACAGAGCGCACTTTCCAATCACAACTTACGTCCTTCGTCTCTTCCACATTAATATTACTTCTCTTATAGTAGGTTTCTCTTATTTTTTACAATCCCTTATCCTGTCCACCTTGTGGCCCCTTTGTGTTTTTTATGTTATTTGATTTTTCTTGTGATTTTGTTATTTTGGCAATGTACATCTTTTTCTTTTCATCAACGATGTAAATCCCCCACCGTTCACTTAAAACTTTGTAAAACAATTGTACGTTTTTTTGGAAGAGATTGCCATTTGGCAAAACACCCGCCATATTGTTCAGTGTACTATAAAGTTTAAATAAAAAAAACATTAAGTCATTTGTAATTTAAATAACTTGGTTCGCGTTCGGGCGCTACTGCAGCTGCTAGGCGTGATTTATTTTTCTTTGTTGGATTTTTTCAAATAGATTGTGATAAATTAGATTTTTTAATATTTGGATATTCCTGAATCTATGCACAATATATTGTACAATTATATTTAAAACCCATTTTTGGGTCTAGTTGGAATATCCCCTGTCTCCCAGCCCAAGAGTTGTGGGTTCGATTACCGTTGGAACCCAGATTTATTCAAAAAGAGTTCCTGTCTGGTTTTCACTTAAAGCCTCCTGAATATCTCTGTGGCTGGTTGGAGAAATTACCATAAGGTAATAATCCCGCCAAGTTGTGCTGGATACATCGAAAGTGAAATATAATAATAAAATGTTTTAACATTAAGTACTATAAACAACAAACAGTATAGACACTTTTATTATATTCCTAAAATAAAAGCATATGCAACACACATAATGATTAAATTAATATATCATATACTTCAGTTCTTGTCAACTCACCTGATGATGACACAACAAGTGTTGAAATGCATTCTGATATGAAAAAAATATACTGGAAGAAATTAAAGTGACAGCTTTTAATTTTGTTTTAGTATTTGGACAAAAATATGAAATTTGTGACTAAGGATTGAAACCACTTTGTTCGAGGCCTTGCCTAAATAACCAATCTTTATTCACAAAATGGAGGGCTTTTAGTCGATAGTGCACTTTTTGCATACGATCAAATTTTAAAATATTTTTTAAAAGTAAAACTAAAATTAAATACTATCCATCTTGTGTAAAATAAACCCATAGGAAAAAATTCAGTTGAAACGGTTCTATTTAATACAATTAAGCTAGTCGACCAATCCTTTTTAAAATTCAGCTTGCATTCCTTGCAGCGCTTCCCGTAGATTTAGGAATATCTATAGAGGAGCGCTTTTGACTGAACAATGAATATCTGATAATAAAATTAGGAACTTTACGATTGCGTTAAATATCGAACTTTTCCCAACCGACAGACGTTATACGAGTAGAATGCAGTACTAGAGGAAGAATATAAGTGAAGACAAACTCAGATTTTTATATTGAAATCAAAATGGTCAGTAAATTCATTAAAATCTCCAAATTATCTTCACTAGTCTACAATATCATCTGCATGCAACAATCCGCATACATTCCCATTCGGATCGGCCAGTATCAAAATCTGCTAAGATGATAGTCCACAATAGTAATTTGGTTCCAACTTTAATATATTGGGATGAAACGTGGACGTGGAAAAATATTGAGATGAGTCAAATAAATGAATGCATTGAGAAGAATATATGGAGATGTATGATAAAATACGGAATGAAGTTCTAAGGAATGAATGTGAACTTCAGGCTAATGTGTTTAGTAAGATGAAGAAGATTACGTTGAGATGGTTTGAGCATGTGGAACGAATGAACGAAAAAAGTGTTAACAAAACACATATAGAGTGTAAATGTGAGTTTAAGTGTGAAAGGAAAACCAAAGAAAGTACGCTTGGATTAAGTGAATAATATTCTGAAAAAAGGAAACGTAGAAATTCAAAGAAATCGTCCAAGTTGTATGAGAAGGTGTCTGGATGTACAACAGGCTAAGGATGTGTATGTTGAGATAAGAAAGTATGACGCTTGATCTACTTTGTCTACCTCGACAGGGTAATGGCATGTTTATGAATATGTGTAATTTATTAAAATTTTAATCTTCGCATCAATGGACCACACATATTTCGGATTTGGATGATCCATAGTGACATGATAATCGTCTGACCTAAGCGCTGCTATCATTACGAGCCGATATAATTCCGCTTAAAGAGAGCCTCGGGATATGAGGTAGAAATACGTGTAGCGGGATTCATGTAATTAATGGAATAAAAAGTAAGTTCTTGTTGAATAATCAATAAAATGGTTAATTTAAGTATTTTTAAAATATTTTTTGTATATCTCGCCATTGTGCCTTGTTGGGTAGACAGAGAGAACAAAGCTCCAAACTTTTCTATCTAACCACACAACTTTCGCCTCCTCCACATTCATATATCTCGTCATGAGTATTTTTTTATCAATCATACTTCTCAGTTTACCACATTTCAAAATTAAGTACATTTGATTCAGGCATGTATTCCTCGGTTAACATCTTCCATGCACTCCTTGCACTTTTTACTTGTACACTCACTAAGTCATTTTTATGACATTTATTCTCTCCACATGTTCAAATCATCTTAAAACTACTTTCTTTGTCCTAAATTAAACATCAATTATATCCATACAATCATTTTTGAAATCTCTGTTTCGCTTTCTTTCATACATTGATAATCCATAATATTTTCTTAGTGCACGCATCTCAACATAATTAATTTTACTTTTATCCTTCTGTCAAATTGAAGTTTCACTTCCATATGCCAAGGTGGGCATATTTTGATGTAAGGTTATTGTTAAATAGTTTATAAAACCAAATTATGATGCTCATTCGATTTAACTGGAGGGGTTTTAGGAAGGATTAACTAATTATGTGTACACTCCAGAGGATCTAAAATTCAAAGGCTTGATTAATGAGTCCCAAGACAATGTCATCTTTTCAATAGATTTTCATCACCAATTCGTATATATTGTGAGAAACCGCACGAATGAATGCAAAGACAAAATACTTAAAAACTATCGTCAAGCCTCGTTAGAAATCATTGATATTCTGGCATATAGTATATAAATAATATCCACAAAATCATTAATAACCCTGATATATTACCTCAAATTGGATTCCACTCTCCTGCTAGAAACACACGGAACATTTTACAATTCAAATGTATTCATGACAATTTGATAACGACATTTACATGTTTTAATTCACCCATCATGAGAATGCAACCATAGCTCTATATTTGGTTTGGTGGATATTTTTAATGTAGATGCTTTTGAGTTTAGAAGATTGCGCGACACAAGGTTACCAATAACACTTAAGAGGAAGATCTACAAGAAAATGATCAGGCCCGCTATTCTACATAGCCTAGTGTTGTCCTCTAACGAAAAAAGAGGAACAATTGCTTAATGTGGTGAAGATGCACATTCTACAGTAGTAACTGGATATCTCTGAATTGGACAAGATTTGAAATGAACTAATTTGCGGAGCAATCAAAGTGGCGTCAATAGTAGATAAAACCCTGGAAGCACGACTACGTTGGTACGGGCACGTGTAACGTCGAAATGAAAGGTCTAAAACGGACACTAAATGGGAATTAAGACTTTTCCAATCTTGGTCTTTCCCTACCACACACACTCACATTTGCACTGCGCATATATGTTTTGTTAGTTTTTCTTCATTAATTTGTTCCAACTCCAAACTATTTCATAGTGTTTCTCCTTATGTTACACAACACATCGTCATTGGTTCAGTCCAACCCTAATCACTTCGAACCATATTATATCATAAACTAATCAAACACTTTTCATCTGAAATATAGTATTTATGTGTTGTTTTCACTTCAACACTATTCAAATTTATTCTTCTCATATGAAAAAAACATATTCAGACGCAGTCAACTTCTTTTATACTAACTTACTTTCTACATGGCCAAATTCTCAGAGAGCTCTTCTTAATATCACCTTAATACTTTGTACATCAGCTTAATACTTTGTACACCAGACATTGTAGTACAGTACATTGTACATAACTTTCTACATAAGCTTAATACTTTGTACATCAGATTAGTACATCAGCTTTAAAAAAATAAAGTATAAATTTAGAAATTCATTTTTTATCCGATAAAACTGCGTCAGCTTTCAAAATCCATAGCAAAGGCTGTAGAATGTATGCAATAAAGTTTAAGCGAGTGTCCGTCTGGTCAATTTAATATGGTGCTCGGGAGTCTGTGCGCTTATGGGAGGGTCAACGGGAGAGACGCCGAGGGTTGGGGTAGACTTGGTCGAAGAAATTTTCCACCATTATCCACTGATCCAGGATTTTTCCGGAATTCCATTTTGTGGACCTTCACCCTTTTCAGCCATTTTTCAAACACATAAATACTACGCAGGAATGCGTTTCGTTTTCAATTGAATTCCATCTTGGGGTATTATTCAACACATTCGTATTTCAATATCTTATTTTTACAGTTAAAATTGGTTTGGTTTTAGAATACATAACTAGTTTTAATGTTTTCATGTCTACTTTATGGAACTCTGAAAATAATAATAATATGACAACTTATGTAGGGCCGTTTAGAGTCGAACCCCTCAAATATGCTCTAATTCGGGATTTGAATCCACTACCAGTCCCTTAAAGTATTCCAGATTCCTGACCACTAAAACCCAAATTTTACTCGGACAATATCTGCTCTTTCCGATTCCGGACTATGCGGACGTCTGTTACTTGGATGTTACAGAGAACATCACAAGAAATTAAGTTTGTCTAAGATTTATTTTTAACCCAAGAAATTACGATCATATGATGTCATACCAGTAGGTATTTAACTGGTTGAACGTTAGAAATACACGCCAAACTCACATACTGTTGCTGTTGTATAATATACTTAACTGTCCCTCCACCCCCTCTTATGTCGCCGAAAAATTTCAGCGCATTCCCGATCATGGACTAGCGCTACGCTCAAACAGAGATTGTTTATTGATTTTTTCAGTTCACCGCTCTTCTTTTTTTACGTCGTCCTTTACTGTCCATGCAGGGAAACTCTGGAATCAGTTACAAACCAATGTTAGACTCACTCCGTCCTTGGCATGCTTAAAGAAGCGACTGAAAAAACTCTTAATTTTTAGTCGGTAATATAACGTGTTTCATTCCTGATTTTTCTTCCTTTTCTCTCCACCATCCCTTCCTTTTCATTTGATTGATGATATCTCACTTTATACGAAAATGAATGTTCGGATGATTGTCCGTCTTTGTGGGGTTTGTGGTCATATACTAACGTATGTGTTCATGGATTTCGTGAGGATGGATAGTCATTTGAATGTTTTTTGCGACCATGTAACTTGCTTTATTTACTTTTGTCTGGTTGGTTGGAAGAGATTGTCACCTGACAAAAGTTGAATGTAAGGATAAGAATATAGTGGTTGATACCATTAAATGATGTACTTCTCCGCATCTGTTCAAAAAAACATATTTGGTAAAAAAAAAACCGCAGAAAACTTACCAAGAAAAGACGAACTATAAAGAAACCTTGATTACAACCAATCAAGAAATACAACTCTACCAGTAAATAGTGAAATATTGGGCCCTTCAGGAATATCCAGATAGCCAAAAAGCTTTAGGTGTAATGTAGTGTATGTGTGCAGTGTTCATATACAATTAGAAATTTTGATAAGATCCCAAAAAGGGTTGTCTCCAAGTGCTTCCTAAAGCTGCATACGTCAGCCATATCTATAACACAAACTTAATTATGTTAATTTTAACAAGATTTGTGTACTTTGTAAGTTCCACTTATTGTAATCAGCATGCAATATTTCCTTTGTTAGTTCCATTCATACATTTACTTTGTAAGTAGTCGACACATACATTTACTTTGTAAGTTCCACTTATTGTAATTAGTATGCAACATTCCACACATAAATTTCCCGTTCGATATATTTATGCCACATTTATTTTAATTTTAAATTAATCTTGGCGAATGAAAAACTGTTTTTAATTAAAAAGTGTAATTGTAATTTAAATTAAAATAAATTAAAAAAGTGTAATTGTAAATTTAATTAGTAAATTAAAAAGTGTAATTGTAATTTATTGATGTAATTGTTCTAAAAATCTTTTTTTTATTCAGTACATAAATGTTTTGCCGTTTTCAGTCTGTTAAAATGCATACAGTATCCGGCGGTAAGTAATACACATCGGGCTTAAGAAAGAGACTGTCGGCCATAACCGGCTAACTTCGGCTAACAGTCCGGTATCTACAATGACAGAGACGACGCTCTACAAAGCAGAAGTTAGCTGATTATGACCGACAGTCTCTTTCTTAAGCCCAATGTGTATTACTTACCGCCGGGTACTGTACATACATATCATCAAGCCGTGTTCCTTGCGGAGTAGGAAGAAATAACATATTCCTAAGCTTTTCTTTCCAATCAAACAACCTTCTCCTCCTCTATACTCATACATCTCGTCATGCACAATCCTTTATAATCCATAACTCTCAATTTACCTTCATTCAAAATTTGGTCCATGTGGTGCAGCTACGTTTTTCTTGGTTTACCTCTCTTACGCATACGTTGCATTTATGACTTATATATTCGCTTAGTCATTCTTTCATCATTCATTCTCTCCATATGTCAAACCATCTTAAAGCGCTTTTCTTAACTTTACTTAAAACATCCATATTATTCATGCATTCATTTCTGTCTTCTTTTCGTCTTCTTCCAAACATTGACACCCCACAAATTTTCCTCAATGCACGTTTCTCTGCAGCATTAATCTTACTCTTACCCCCATCTACGTGTCACTTCAGTGTGTTAAAAAAGAAATGTATTTTCAATTTTGTTGTTGATTAAAGGCTGCGGCCGTTAAAAAATAATAAAGAAATACGTAATACTTGTTAATAGCTTAGGCAAGATTTTTTACAGTAGGCTTTCGTTGGGTTTTCACGTGGGGACTGTGTGAGTCTACTTATAGAGTTTTGTGATCTGTCATACAAGTTTCTTACAGAGAGAGAGAGGTTTTCAGTTTTCTCTACAGTATGCTGATACGTAGCGAGTAAGAATGTGGAGCATTGGTGTGAAGTCGACGGGAGATTCGTTACTCTCAAATGGTGGAAAAGTGCAAAAGAAATTTCCGTTAATCTCTACTTACGGGAGTGTAATTTCTACCCGTTGTTCTCTGCTAGAAGTTTCTACTGATATACTATTTTATGAGTGTGAGGGTTTCTTCTGATTTATTTCGATTGCTTAGAAGAGTAACATCGTATTTAATTGTGTTATAAAATATATGCTTAAATGTTCCTAAAAACTATTTGAAATACAGAAAAATTAATTTGTTTAGACTGGCAATAAATATAAAGAACTAACTTGCAAAGTGCTCTTCCTTGACTTCAAGGGATGCCCCTTTTGAATGGGGCCTCGGAAATTATGAATGGAGCCTCAGATATCGTCAACATTTCAGAAATCGACAGTTGCGCGTTGTAGTTTATCGACCGGTAGCATACGACAATTAGATATTTGGTTGATATTTTTAGTGTATATGATGTTCAGTTCAATCTTGTCCACAATTATTAGTCTTTACAGGTAGACTGGTTATTACATTTTTATCAAGTCTTATATATTTTTTTATATCAACAAACATATCAACAAAACAAACAAACAAAATATATCAACAAACAATCGATAACATTTTATCCTTGTTTGTTATAAAATGTTTCATTTCAGTTGCATGTTGTAACTCACCAATGTAAGTAACCAACTCCAAATACGATACGCATTGAGAAAATAATTTAAAAAACGGGTTTAGGTGTATTATAGTATGGTACATGCGTGTAGTGTTTATATAAAATCATACATTTTGATAACACCTCTCAATAAGCAGTTGTTTTAAAGTGCTTCCTAAAGCTTCACACGCGACTTATAACTCTAATACTAAGAGATATACCATTCCACGCTACAGGACCAGCAACATCAAAAGCTCTATCGTAATAAATACACCGCTCTACTGGATCGAATCAAAACAATAAATTTATTAGAGGTGCATGGCCGCGCGGTACGCACTGGACTTCCGCGAGGAAGGTCGTCAGTTCGAGCCCCGCGCTGTGCTATTCCTCGCGAATGACAGACATTTTTTCCGCCTAGTATTCGGGGGTGTAAGGATACCTATGACTTCAGTTATATCCAGCGGTGGCTGGTCTGGAGGTGCGTTGGTGCGCCGAACCGGAGAAATAATTCGCAATAATTAAATTATTTATTAGCAAATATGACTTCCAAAATTGTTAAATATTTGTATAGATTTAATATGTATAAGAATACTGAAAAATAGTACGAGGATTTTTATTTAAGTGAAAATTGAAAAAAACATTAAAGTGAAATTAAAAAAATATTCCTTTCAAATTGACCGGCAAAGTTTGCCAATACTACCGGAGCGATCTCTAATACGCACCGGACGGAAACGCAAATTCATATAGGGCAGAGACATGTAGTAAATCGTGAGACAGGGATATTTCATATTCGCTCACCATCCCGAGGTGCGTTGGTGCTCAGTGCACCAGCGCACCTCGGGACCAGCTGCCGCTGGTTATACCGATTCTTTTGAAAAAAAAATATATATATATGAAGATTAAATTCATCTCAAGTTCTACTCATTTCCCAAGGAATAAAAGTGAGGGAAACCGGCCAATGGTTAAAAAGTGAATGAAATAAAATGCAATATAATTATATTAAATATTATTTAATCTCGTTACTTTTACTATAATTTATGATAAATATATTTATAAAAATTGCTTGATCTTGGATTATTACCACACTCATAAAATGCAGGGTTGTCACCCCCCTTGACTTAGTGGGTATTTCAACCATCTCCGTAAACAAGGCGTCCTTCGTCAGAGCGTTTAAGTGACGATTACTAATGAAGAGAAAATATTTAATAAATTTCGTGTTATTTGCGAAGTTTGACATTTAAAGGCTAAAATATAATCATCCTCAAGTTGTCGGCTGCAAATTAAGGGTGATGGCGTTTGTCGTTAGCATTTATATTGGTGTCTCCGCCATTGCTATTTATTAGTGATACCAAACCTTTTTGAACACGCTACCTACTTTTTTAATTGAGTGACCTCGTGATCTGCCCATATATTTTACTTCATAAGGCTTTTTTTTATTCATTTCTAGACATTAGCCTTATTCAGTACTGCATGTTCCCTTCCTGTTTTATGTATTAAGACCAAATAGGAATCTGATTTCAACAAAATAGGAATCAAAGCTCAAATAAATCAATACCTTCCTACTTCTCACGCCAATAAAACAATAAAAAGAGCTTTGGTTTCCTCGATTATCTCTCTTCACCTATAGGAAGAGCTACACTCAAGCAGAGATTGTTTATTGGCTTTTTCAGTTAATCGCTCTTCTTTTTTTATGTCGTTCTTTACTGTCAAAGCAGTGAAACTCTGAAACCGGTTACCAACTAACGTTAGACTCCCTCCGCCATTGCCATGTTATAAAAAAACTACTGAAAACCCTTAAATTTCAAGTCAGCAATGCAATGTGTTTATCCCCGATATACTTCTTTTCTTCACCATTCCTACCTTTTTCATTTTATGATATATCAACTTCTTCTTTAAGTGTATATTGTTCATGAAATAAATAAATAATAATTTGATTTTTTAGTTACAACCGAACTATCTTTTGTTACTGTTGTCTGGTTATTTGGAAAAGATTGTCACCTTACATCAATTTCACCATATTGTTACACAATGTAGTGTTCAAAAAAATTAATAGAGAAAAAAATTAAATCGAGTTGTAAAAAAATACATTTTGTCGGTGTTCAAATTGAAACATGTATTTTTTTCAACCTCGGGATTTTGAGTTTGATTTCCGCTGGCTCCTGAAGGAAAGATTTTATCATTTGGTTAAGAGTTCATCTATACCTGAACGTTTGCGGATGAGCACTGCTTATAGGTATTGCTGTCATATGGAGACAAATTGTGAAGCCTAAATTCATAGTCCGATATAAACACTAAATACTAAATCTTAAATTATTTTTACTGAAACAAATAGTATTCAAAGCTAAATTTCGTACAAATTAGTTCATTTCTTCCTTAAACCAGGGACTCAGGTAATTGTCTTACCTCAGTCTTAAGTTTGAAGCGTATTAAATCTCAGAATATAAATCACGATATATGGTGCAAATAAGTATTTAGTAATTAGATTAGGCTATGAATTAGAACCTAAGTCAAGTAACAACTTAAGTAGTGTAAAATATGTAGGTGCGATAATTACACATTTCTGTTTCCTTGCTGCGTTTTATCACTAATGCAGATGTGAAGAACAACGGAATATAGGGTAAACTTCACTTAATACAAAATAGTTGTGTGATAGTCGTAAATAGTCGAGGTGCATGACCGCGTGGTAACGCGCTGGACTTCTGTGCGGAAGGTTGTCGGTTTGAACCCCGCGCTGTGCTACTCCCCTCCAACGACACAGTAACTTTTTCCGCCTAGTGTTCGAGGGTATTAAGAATACCTATGACTTTGGTCATATCTATTCTTAAAAAAAAAATTTAAAAAAATATTCAACCTAAGAAAACACGATCATATCAAACCTTTGAAATTTTCACGTATTATCCCTTATATATAAGGTTCTTAACTGTAATGCCACCCCCTCGTATATCATGGAATATTTCCACTGACTCCGATCATGGGTTCCTGTTACGCTCCAGCTGAGATTGCCTTTTGACTTTTTCATTTCACCGATCTTAATATTTCACGTACTTCAAAAAGGAAATTGAAATACATCTCCTTTCAGTAACAAAGGGTGTTTTTACCGGTAAGCCATGATTTATGTTCCATATCCTTTTATTTCTGCTTGTCAGTGATAAACATATTAGGTTTATTTTTTAAGATCCTTATTTTTCCGAGTTAGAGTGCATTTGTGGATTGACTGTTTTCTAAACGGCGATGTATAAATTGTCATTTTATTGTTAATATTATTTGGTATTGTGTAGATTTTTTCTTCTGCATCAATTATTCAGTTTTTTTTTCAATACGCCCATCAAACTATTAACATTACAATATAGATTTAAATAAATAAATAAAGAAAGGAAGAAAAAAATAAGGTTTTACCTAGATTACACCCCGATCAGATGGTCACAATCGTCATGTTTAGTGCCCCTGCTATATACAGCCCTATGTCAATTCCGGAATAATATGCAAAAATGTTGACAATATTGAGGAATTTAAAAATTATTCATTTACGTCTTTCGGGGCCGATCATGATATTTCGTCTCTCTCTCTTATTGCCGAGTTACGAAATGCCATCGTCAAGTTATTACGACTTGCGGACTCGAGGCAAATGTTGTTTGTTTTAATATGGAGAGGAAAGGGAAAAAAATCAGGAATGAAACACGTTATATTACTGACTAGAAATTAAGAGTTTTTTCAGTCGCTTCTTAAATCGTGCTAATGACGGAGCGAGTATAACATTGGTTTGTAACTGATTCCAAAGTCTCATTGCATGGCCAGTAAAGAACGACGTAAAAAAAGAAGAGCGGTGAACTGGAAATCCCAATATATAATCTCTGTTTGAGCGTAGCGCTAGTCCATGTTCGGAAATACGAATTTTTCGGCGACATAAGAGGCGGTGGCGGGACAGTTAAGGATATTAAACAATAGTGAATATATGAATTTGGCGTCTATTTCTAATGTATACTTAAAACGGCCTATGATAACGAAATTAAAATCTATATCTATTAATCATGTCTTACAAGTTATTGATAACTGTGAATAATTTCCGCGTCTACATAAATTAGTAAATAATAGGTTTATTGATAGCAATATAGTATGTACAGATTATATTTAAATAACACTTCTAAAACACACAAATTGCAGATAATACGTTAAATACAGAAGCTATCAAAAGGTCTGGGCTCATCTAATAGCATCCCCTCGGCCAAGATACACCCCGCCAATATAGAGCGAACCCAGCCACGGGGACACCAGATGTTTTTCAGCCCACACCCTTGAACACGTAGAACAAGAATATATAAAAAAAATAAACACAGAAAATAAATAGATGACAAAAAAAAAATACATTCAAGAGAGAAGACACTAACAGGTCCGGGCTCATCCCACAAACATTCCCCCAGCCGAGATACACCCCACCAATGTAGGGCGAGCCCGACCCCAAGGGCATCAGGGGGTTTCCATCCCACACCCCCGCATATCTAGATTAAAGAATAAATAAAAAAATAAAAAAAAAAACAAAAACGTATGGCAGAAAACAAAATAAAAAGTAAACCCACATATACCACCTCAGGTTAACTGTCAGCAAGAACGAGAAAAAAAAAGAAAAGAAAAGCCTCAAAGGAGTCCAAATTTTACATAATGACAAATGGGAAGTAAGATAGTTGAGACAAAATTGAAATAGTTAGGCAGTAATACATTGAAATAGATAAGCAGTTTTAAAATAATTAATAAGGAAATAACGCACAAACACGTATGCACAATCCTCGATTCAACACCAGCGAAAAGAGAGAAAAGAAAGAAAATAAGAAAAGAAAAGCAACAAATAAAGCGAAAAGTAAATATGATTCTTGTAATTTTATAATAAAGTATTTTCTTTATAATAAAGCATTTTCGTATTTTAAAATTCGAACGCAAAATTGCACGTTGAAGGTGATTTTAAATCTCAGCGAAACCTCGTGAGGTAGAACTTTGGTTATTATTGATTGATCGAAGCCTTACTTTAGTATCATCATCGGAGGTAATCGGCATTCCAAAGCGGACATCTTCGAGTGTCGTATCACCATTACAGAATTTTTCGAAACACTATCTTCTACCTTCGTACACCTTATACAACTCCTACGATTTCTCTGAATTTTTATGTTTTTTTATCAAACACTTGATCCAACCACACTTTCTTTGGTCTACCTTTACTACGTCTTCCACTCACATTTGCAGTGTATATTTTTTGTCTTTTTTCATTGTGCTCTTCAGAGTGCTCTTCTTCATCTTACTCAACTTTTAATGTAATGCAACATGCAACCTTAATCACTTAATTCACGATTCTGTCATACATTGTAATCCCATGTATTGTTCTCAGTGCACGCATTTTTACAACATTTATTTGGCTCCTTTTAGTCTTTTTTCACCTTTACGCTTCTCTACGATACATCAAAGTTGATACTAAAATACTGCTGTAAACTACCATCTTAGCATGTTTTGATTAATTGTAATTTATTTAGCCAAACACTGCTTATTCCGCTTAAAGTGAACAATGTTTGATTAAATAAATTACAATATATTTTAACCTCCACAGTGTTAACGCCTTAACTATAAATAATATTTTGATTCTCCATTCATTGGTTCTAAATGCCCAAACCATCTTAGAGAGCTCTTCTTCACCATAGTCAACACATCAGTGTTCCACTTATGCCTGCATTGCAAACAAATTTATAATGCAATCAAGTGGGACTCGTGGTAGAAGTTGACTATGAAAAGTATCGTTGTACAAAGTGGATGACATTTTGAAAGAAGGAAAGGTAAGGAAATAGAAGGATCTGTTTGAGAAGATGCATGGATGTAGAGGATACGAAGGAAGTATGCCATGATAGATGTTTTTTGCGCTATGTCATCTTTGCTTATACCAATAGGAAAATTGCATTAATGTATGCATTTAGGATTATTACATTACAATTTCGGATTTAATGCGCTTCGGTAGATTTAATCCGACTGCGTAATACTGAGCATCGAACTTTAGTTCGACTGAGCAGATAATAAAAATTGGGCAAAGTTTTTCTGTATTATTTTGTTCTGTGTACATTATGTTGTTAAGTGATCAAGAAAGAGACAGCGTTATAGACACTTTAGTGAGAAAGAAGGGTGTAGATTTATGCACCAAGACATTGGTTCTTGACCGCCCCCCTTCTAGACTGGACAATATGGAAACAAGGGTGGCGCGTGATGAGAATTCAATTTTCACACTAAAATAATTTCATTATTTAATTTATGGGGAAAAATATATTTATAAAGTCAAGAATATTAAACAACATTTGCATTTTGCACAATACCTATTTTTAATGTTTATTTTACGTAACATACGTATTAAAGCATTTTACGTAACATATAATATACACTATCACGTTGTTTTCCTGTCGGGGTAGGCAGAGAGGAGAGAGAGAGAGATACAGATTTTCGTATTGCGATACACACCTTTGCTTGTTCTACATCCACATACCTTCTCATACAATTTCAACGCATCCTCTAACTTTTTAAGTTTCCTTTTTTTTAAATATCATATACTTGATTCAACCTCACTTTCCTTAGTCTTCCTCAACCACACTTTTCACTCAGATTCTTAATGTGCATTTGTTTTGTTAATTTTTCTTCATTCAATCATTCTAGATGTCGAAACCATCATTATATTACGTTCATTTTATAAAACTACGGTATGGTATGATCCCCTTAAACATATCCGAATTGATGATTCGGTTATTTTCAAAATTAACATCTTCAAATATTTGGATTACAATAATTAATTCAATTTAGATATATTCTCTTTTTATTCTGACTTTATAATTTACACACGAATGATTTTTCCTTTTGTATGATACCCTTCAACACGTTCGAATTGGTGATTTAAACATATTGGAGAGCGTGGCCAGGTCAAAACATTGTTTTAACTGCGCTACCTTTAAGTTTAGAGCCACTGGAGAAGGCACGAAATACGAGGATGAATATTAGAAGATTTTGTATGACGAGATCTATGAATCCGTGGAGATCTGTTAACCAGAATACTGTAGAGATCTGTTTTTACCACGTACATCGCAAGGAATACGGCGTGGTGGTATGTTTGTATTTATGTGTACTTATAATACAACCTTTCACGAGTCAGCAATGGAGGAGAGGCTCGTAACCCGACATTTGCATTCAAATGACCGAGTCTATTTTATTAAATGACCCGAAAAACAAAACGAATAATGATATTCCTTACATTCTTATATACGGGGGCATCCCCCTTTATCCACATTATACACGTCCCTCCGTTTAAACGTCTTTCCACAATGCGATATAAACACTGTACAATCGTTTATTAAAAATGTTTTGTAATATTAATTAAACAAAGAATTTAAAAAAGGCAAAACAATTTATGAGAAAAAATATGTCATATGTACGGATTCTCTTAAAATGGATATGTCAGAATAAACATCAATTCGAATATATACTTCTGAAGGTCGAACAAATTCTTTCGAAGCTTCGCCTAATTGATTCAGCCACGTTTTTCACGGTCCACCTCTCCAAGTACACATTGCATTTCCGATTTATATACTCGCTTAGTCATTTATTATCCACATGTGCAAATCATTTTAACTGTTCTTTCATCATCTTACTTAAACATACATTTTTTTCTGATGTCTGTATTCAGTTTTTTTTCATACATTGACATTATTTTATTGATGCATTTTTGTGCATGCATCCCTGCTGTATTAAGCTTTCTTTGATCCTTTTTCGGACAAGTCTTAATTGAAAAAGTCGCGCAAATGTTTCACCTTGAAAAGACGCTACACATTAAAAAATATTATACATTCGGCATGTAATATTCCAGCCAACGTCATACTTCTCGCTTGGAAAATACTATATCTAAAAATAGATAATATCTTACGATTGACGTGCGACTTTTAGTGTGAAGTGTTCAATTCAAGTTGAGAAAAGGACGAACTTCATAAAGAATCAGTGTTGGGTCAAGTGTTTTACTTGAATATTGATATTCAGATACTTGTCTATAAGAGTTCAGTTGGTAGCAGTTTTCTAGCTAGAAGGTCGAGGGCTCGAACCCCACTTGAAAAAAAAATAATATATTGTTAGTCTTTTTTAGATGAAGCATTAGGCGCAGCGTTTTCTGGATTACAGAAAAAGTGTAAATATTTATGTACTGATAGAATCAATGACACTGAAGTGTCAGTTGTACACGGTCTTTCAGAATGTTGACCGTATGGTTTGGCTTATGATGCTGACGTTTCGAAAACGTTGCAGCTACAAACAAACTCTGAAGATGAAAACTGCAATGTTTTCGAAACGTTGGCATCATAAACCAAACCACGCAGTATACTACATCGAAAGGCATTATAAAACTGAAGAACCACGAAAACATCACAACATATTTTACACTTTAGTGACATTGATATAAAATATTATAACAATTATGAAACAACACCTAAAATTGAATCTTTGAAAAAAAAACAATATCATTTCGTATATACGTATCTTTCAAAATCCCAATGTGTAGAACACGAAAAGTAAAAAAAAATCAAATGCATATTCATTAAACAATACAAGACTTTAGAAGGGAAAAGTTTAAAATAATACTTAAGATACAATGTGAATAAACTTTGGAATAAGAAGTCTTCCAGTCTTTAAGACTTAAGATTAAGGAAATGCCGAGAAGGGGTTCCTGAACTTATCAACTTTCACGTTAAAAAATCAACCGATGCACACATGGAGCTACTCAAATTTTGAATTATTTATACTTGACGTTGGTGCCACCGGAGATGACTATGTGACCCAATAAGTGATAGGCATATCCTGTTGCATATAGGACAAGGATCTTGAGTACTTGCTGCTTGTCTGCGTCTATTGAGTTCCCGATAACTAACAAGTGTTTTACGCCATTTGGCTCTATTTGCTTCCAGTTATACTGAGCATTAATGTTTTTAAGCGTCTCATGAAGTACGTCCTTATATCTTTTACGCTGCCCATCGTGCTTTCTTCTGCCTTCTGTCAGCTCACTATAGAGGATTTTCCCTAGAAGTGTGTATTCAGGCATGCGAGCGACGTGCCCAGATCAAAACAAACGAGACACCAGAATCTCGATCCTCCAATAGATTGCTCTAATAATTTTTTTTTTATATTCTATGATCGTGATTGGCGTTAGCAAATTATTATTTAAATTGTAAAAGGCTTTATGTGTATCAAACAGTAGTCTGGAAACCAATTTAATTCAATTTATTCATATCGGGGTTTTCAACGATATTGTGAACAGCCTTATAAATGACACCAAATATAATATAACCCTGCTTTTAGAGAGTTATATTAAAATAATAGGTTTTAATTAATAAGAGTTTATAGTCAAGTATGTCAGGTGGTATGTCGAGATGAAAATTAATATGTTTCAAAAAGTTCTTTTGGAACTTTTCAAATACATTATTATGAATAAGGTAGTATGTTAAGGGGATCAAATTGTAAAGCAACGCTTCTTAGGAGACATGTTTAGACAACTTGCAGTGACAATAGTCTTCTAAAAGCCTTGCCAACTCGTATGACAATTCCTAACATATAAATTCCTCTATTCGTGCTATTTTTTAATACGAATAGAGAATTATAGTCTATGATCGAATGTGATAAACAGACCCACAATCCGAGTTACCCTCACTTACATCATATTATTTAAAGAATAAGCTTAAAAGGTTGGTTTCTTTACAGTGTTAAAACTGATTTCCTAACAGTTTTTGACATTGAGTTCAAATTTATTAAAACATCACCAATCATAAAGTTTGTTTGAATTGGATTGCAGTGTAAGATAATCATCAGCTCTTTATTTATTGTGTTGTTTCACAGTTACTAGGTCTCATTTGTATTTAAACATTGTGGACTGAACTTTTTTTGTTGTAGTTAAGAACTTAGCTCTTGCGCGTAAAAACAGAATTAAACTTTTTTCACGTAACAGCGTTACCGCTAGTGATCAAAGATTATTAACATCTGAATTGAGGACACAAGATAAACAATATTTAAACACTTTGTTCTGTTACACGTACATACATTAGTGTATTTTGAGGGACGTTCAATTTTCTATTTTCCCCTTATTCCGCTAAATTTATTATTGGATTATTCAGAGAATAATATCATACATAAATAATTGAAGTCTTTAAAACCCTATCGATATATTGTACTTTATCTGCTCTTTTGAAAACAAATATTCTGTAATACGACTATGATACTTCAAAGAAAACAAACGCTGCTGTTGAGGGATATTAATATGTTATATCTATTGCATTATGTTATTACTGGTATATAATATAAATATGTTATATTTATTGCATTATGTGTATTACTGGTATATAAATATGTTATATCTATTGCATTATGTTATTACTGGTATATAAATATGTTATATCTATTGAATTATGTTAGTACTGGTATATAAATATGTTATATCTATTGCATTATGTTATTACTGGTATCTAAAAATGTTATATCTTTTGCAATATGTTATATCTATTGTATTATGTTATTACTTGTATATAAATATGTTTTATCATTGGCGATCCTTTGTGATGGAGTTTAATTGTAAGTCATATTGAAGATAGAAGACGTCTGTACACGTGTATTGACTTAAATTTAGTGGAATCTTTCGTTTGGGATTAATATATAAAGCATTATTGGTGTATAATCTACATATAAATATTAATTCAGATTAACGTGTAATCAACTGGTTGACTGAAAACTTTTATGTGCGTTTGTGGACTTGGAAAAACCATATAACCGAGTGATAAGAGAAAACTTATGGAAAATACTGAATGAATATAGTGTTGATTGTAAATTATGTTAATATGTGGTATTTCGTTATTATATGCTGGGAGCAGAGCATGCATTATAGTGCCTTGATTGAGCGTATTACTATTTCAAAAGAGGTAAAACAAGGACGTGTCATGTCATCTTGTTTGTTTTATATTTATATAGATTCGTGTATGAAGGAACTACAGATGTCAATGGAATTTCTGAGGATTGTTGTATGGTGATTACTTGGTAGTGTTAGCGGAGAATGAGGATGAATTACAGTCTGGTAAGTCAGTTATATGAGAAATGTTAAGAGAAAGATCTGAGACTGAATGTTACTAAATTCAAAGTAATGGTAATGAAATGAAAAATAAATACAATACATGGGTTAGTAATGAAAGATAAGGCCAAGTTAAATAATTCTGCTATTTAGGTAGTATTTTCTCCGATGATGTAACAGTTACGAGTGATATTAAACGGTGTGTAGCGAAAGGAAACAAAGTCAATGGGGTGCTAGAAACATACATACTCGAACTGGACAGTATCAAAATCTGCCAAGATGATAGTCTACAGCAGTATTCGAGTACCAACTTTGATGTATGGGAAGAAACATGTATATGACACCTGACTGAAAGGAGTCGAACAAATGCTATAAAAATACGTTGCACCTAGAAAAATATATAGGGTGACTTAATGATGATGTGTTGAGTAAGATGAAGAAGAGCACTTTGCGGTGATTGGGCATGCATAACAAATTAATAAAAAAAAAGTAAGAAAACAATATATAGTGCAAAAGTGAGTGGACGGCGTGGTAGAGAAAGGCCAAAGAAACTATGATTGAATTAGTGAATGATATTTTAAAGCTAGGAAACATAAAGACTCAGATAAATCATAAGAGATGTGTTTGAAGGTTTATGAATATATAAAAGACGAAGGAAGTGTGTCGATACATGAATGTCATCCTGTTTGCTCTGCTTACCACGACAGAGAAATTGTGTGATGATATGAAAGTGTGCTATTCCATAATTTGCAGCGGGCGCATGCAAATATCCAAAATGCCCCCGCGGGCACAGGTTCTTTATCGGCTGTATAAAAAAGGGAATTGAAATAAAAATATTTCTTTGATAATCTTATTGAATCTTCAATTTGACAACATAACTTACATTAGAAGGGCATAAAAACTCTTTAAAAATTTTAAAGATAATTTAAAATGATCGATTTAATGTCAAGAACATTCGAGTATTAGGAAGTATTTCATCTAAAATGTTAGTAGCAGATAAAATAGTATATATCCGCATGACCTATAAACCAATACTGAAGCAGATACCCAGCTAACGAGCGTGTGAAAAGTTCTCACAGCACTTTGTGAAATTGGGTGACGCCCATACCTCCCCCTCCCCTGCGGAAAATTCCGATATCGGTACCGGAAGCTCAGTCCCCTCCCCCGCCGTATCTTCCCTCGACCCACCCCCCTGTGCCGAACCACCGCCCTCTTACCTATAGAGCCTTCGATCGGGGAGGCACTGGGTGGAGGGTGGGGGGGATAAAAAATAGAGCGCAGATAAAACGGAACAGGGCGATCGGAAACGGAAATTTATATCGGAAATCAAAAAAAAAACGGAAACTGACGTGTGTGTACACATATGTGTGTGAATTTTATTGATAATCGCTAATAATTATAGATTTATTTCATTTAAAAAAAGTCATAATTAAATTAATGAAATTTAAACGATTTCACTTTATAATTTTATAGCGCGAGAATTATAAATAAATATCAGTAATGAATCCCCTCATGGTCAGTGCAACAATTATTCCGTTTGCTCAATATTTAAAATGCAAGTCTGATAAGTTTATTGATGAATTTTTTAAGTTTAATACAACACATGACACATAAAAATTCATAAAAAAGGTGTTATTTATATCGTTCCCCCTAAGCCTTCCAAATAAACTTTTCAGGTAAACAACAAACGAATTCGTAAAATGTCTGGTTCTAAAAAAATAATTTTAAATAACCGATAAATTATAACAAATAACCTAAATACGGAATGTTATAATGAAGAGGAAGAAATATAAGGTACAGCCCTGATTTTCATATTTTGCTGAAGGCTTTTTTATGGAGGCTGTATTGGTTTTGCGGTCCGGGAATGTGAGTCCCAAATACTCAAGGCGTTATGGGGCCGCAGACGTTTGTGTTTTGTGTGTGTGCTCCAGTGCCTCCATCGAACTGAAATTCAGCACAAATTACAGAGAATATAATTCAGCGGAATCCTGAAAAATAAATTATAAAAATATGAAATTGTTTTTTTAGGTGAGGCTTACAAATCTTAGATATATTAAGTAATATATAAAATAACTTTAGTTTTACAGGTGAGATTTATAAACCTTGAATATTGTTTATGAAACTACTTTCTTTGAAATTCAAGGGTTATAAAAGGATATTATTCCGTTTGGGCTTATCTTTATATTTTAGGATTAATGATATCTATAAAACAGCGATTTTGGAAATAGTTAATAATATGTTTTTTAAATCATTACAGATTTATCATTAAGGTGATGTTAAGGAAACATTACCAAATACCAGCTTGAAGATGGAAATACTTTTGAAATATCACCCATTGTCTGTGTCAATCAATCACATCAATATACTCGTATATCCTAAACTTTTTATTTAATAAATAAAATAAAAAAACGAGGAAAATTCTCGAACACATATGTTTTGTGTTTGGAAGATGATTTAAAATTGTGTGTTGTTTTAAGTGCTTAAATACTATTTTTTCATTAAATTTCATTCATCAATAAAAGGAATAAATGAATGTAAAAAACGTATTCATGTTCTAAATATCAGAGAATGTCCCGAAAATAAAAAAACCGTATTTTAAAATTGAAACTTGGTTTTGATATTTTTAAATGTATTCTTTTTCTCAAAGTAAACGTGTGTAATTAAAATATATATGTTAGTGAAGAAATTCACTGACCCATATTCAAAATATTTTAATTCATCTTTAATAAATTGAAAAAAAAAACTACTGAAATTTCAAGGGTTGACACCGAGATCAATTCTAAGTTTAGAATTGAAAAAAGTTAAGACCAATGACGTCTGAAAGTATTTTTCAGGTGAAATAAATAAACGTACGTTAAGCATTATTTCTGTTCATCTTAAAGTCTTGTGACGTAAAAATAAAGTTCATTCATTTTCCGAGAATTATTCTATCTGGCGTTAAAATATTTCGAGAATTTAACAAAATAAATGATGTTATGAACATCCAACTAAGAGGGGGGAAAATATTGAACGTAAAAAAATTTGTTTATATAATTCGAAAAATACTTATTTCACAAGAATTTCCCTAAAGTTATTTTCAATAAAAATGTCCTTATGTACAGTTTCTCCTAAGAAGTTTTAAATAAATTTAATATTTCGTGTATTTAATAATTTTGAGTACTTTGATAACAAATAAACTTAGTAATTGGCAAAACTTCAAAATGCGTTGCGTAATTGTTTTTATTTATAATGTATCATAGAATATACTCGTATATCTGTGAGTCAAGTTTTATTGTCCCTAATTAATTATAAATAATATTTTATTTAATTACTCAATTACTCAAGCATATATTTAATAACTTAATTAATTAATTACTCAAACGTATATTTTTAAACATTTAAAACTGAGTTAAAAATGTATTTTTAAAACTGAGTGGGGTTGCCAAGTAAATCAAACATTCCAATTAAAATGTTCTAAAAAAAAGCAAATAAAGGATTAATTAATGTAAAATAAAAGATATTTACATTTTTCACTATTTTTTAGAATCAAGTTTGTTATATAATACCTTTTTGATATTTTTATAGTAAATAATTAAGAATTTATGATCTGATAACAATTACAAAAGATTAATACTGAAACCCGAAAAAGACAGAAAAGGCAAAGGTTTTAATGAATATAAAGAAGTATCGGTTGCAGTGGTTGGAAAGTATAACACGAATGCCAGAAACAATAATCTCACATAGAATTTAAGAGGTCAGCCCATAAGTAAGAAGACCAGTAAAAGTGGTTTTAAGTAAAAGCAATAGAATGATCAGCTTACATCTGCGATGGTACAGTTGTAAACAATTCAACGAGATAAAGAAGATAATCATGTTTAGTTCCAAAAAAGTTTCCATTAAAATAATTAAAACATACTTATTTCCATGAATACACGTTTGTATCTGTAAAGAAACATATTCCTCTTTATAAAAACATGTCTGTTTCCATAAAAATGTTTGTTTACATATAAATACTAGAATATTCTTAAAATATCAATTATATATTTCGTCTAACAAAAGAATCTTTTCCAACCCTTTTTTATTTAAAAAAGAAAAGAAACAAAATATAATATGAACTATTCACTATACTGCAAGCGAGAGAGTAAGTACATAAAGAAAAAAACTCATCTCTCTCGTTCATTGAATTTGTACTTTTCCTTCAATATCTCGCAGTCTTTACGCCGTTGAACGTTGGGAGGCTGTGGGGGGTATGCTCCAGCCCGAAAGGGGGATGAGAATTTCCCATGTGGGTGGTTTTTTGGGTGGTTTCAGGCGAGATGGGATGAAGGGGTGGCGTGGGAAGCTGAGAGATATATTGGATGCCCTGATAGAGGCGAGTTTAACTTATAAGAGAGAGAGAGTGAGGCCGCATATGTGATTATGCTATAGGACTGGCTTATTTATTGGCTTCGAGAAATGGTTTTCTGAACTGGAAAGTGGGCGTTGGGTATTTTCGTTGAGATAAAAACATAATTTTAGCTGCTTTTTCACAAAATAGGAGATATTTAGTTTACAATTTCGTATTGAATTATACAAATCTTTGTTTTATTGTTTTTATTTCTTACTCTTTTTCTCATTTTCTTCTTGTTTGGAATTAATTTCCAAGTGTTCTTCTAACTTTGAGAAGTTAGCAATCACCATGGTGATATTTTAATTTTAGGCAACACCCATGAATAATGGTATAGTACAGTAAATCTCATATGTTTTAATACAGTGATTTTCTCATATTTTAACATTTCTTTAATTTGTACGTATGACAGTTCTTATCCATCAAAATCTAGAGAAGTTGACTATCCTGTGTTAACTGGCGTTGACTTTACTCAATGGTTAAATGTTGCATGCTCTAATAAGGAGCGTCGCAGATACATTTCAAAATTTCTTAACTTCCACTTATCCAGCATATATGTTATGCATGTCTGCCACGTCCTTAAATTCCCAAGAAACCAAAATTAAAAAATTGTAACAGAATATCTGTTTAGAAAAAAAAAGTTAAATGTTATTTAATGATACACAATAAAAACATCAAATATTAAAATAGTATGATATGATAATTGTTAGAATTACTCACAAATACTCTTCAATGAGATAATTCAAAGTATCGCCCGTCTTCTGACCTTACGGATTCGATCCCTTTTGTACCCAATTTTAATAGAAATGGTTCTAGTATGGTTTTCACTTAAGACCTCTTTTTAATTTTTTAGTTGGCTGGAAAGGATTTTATCTTGGTTATGAATCCAACAGATTGCACTGTATATGACGTAAATGTTATAAAACAATGAAGCATATACCTTTTACAAAGATTTTTGTTGTTTTTTCCATAAAAGTTTTGTTTTGTTATTTTCAATATTAATTTTTTTTTTTGGAAACACATTTATAATTATTTTAAGTGCTATATTAACCAAGTATTCATATAAAAGCTGAAGTTTTTGTATCCTCGAGTTCCTCATCAACTCATTCAACAGCTTTGTTGAAATTTCGATTCCTGCGTCAAGTTTTCCAGCAATTTCTGGTTCTCATTAGCAGTTTTTCTTGAAAAATTTAATACTCGCAACTAACTGTGAAAGATAGTTAGGTTTCTTATTTACATGAAATTCCATTACGAGAACTTTGACATGTAAAACAGTTCTTTTTTTAAGTGTAAAATATATACAGGTGTAATATTAAGTAAACATATTCGTACATATCGTTACGCCATGACCATTTTTGTAAATTTATTTCATTGAAATATAAGTAAATTAATTTAATTTAAAGTTTTGGTCTACAAATTTCCCCCACAAGTTAAAACAGATTCATTATCAGAAAGTATTTTTAGAAATTGCATAGTATTTTTTAAATTAAGTTTCTTTGGATAATTCAGTACCCTGCATTAATATTCTTTATTGTGGCGTCGTTTTTTATATCTTGAAAACATCCTAAATGTCAAATTCAGGATGGACAATGATGATTATCTAGTTGATAGTAGAATTGTACCGTAACTTGATTAATTTAAAGTTTCGGTGGAAAGCTGTTAGTATTTAACAACTCATATCATCATCGTCTTCTCGTTTTCTAATTTATTAGAGGTTTGAGTAACTAGAAGCCTCTTTTCATCGTGCTCTGTCCAAGGTCATCTGGAATCAGGTTCAAGCCATTTATGTATTGGTTGATGCTATCTTTTTATCGCTTCTTCCTCTGTTTATGTACTCGTATATAACAACTAATCTGTTTGACTTTTATCAAAGATTTCAGCTTTAACTTTGTGTAACTTCATATGAGAATATTTATATTAACTCCATTTTGAAACAGAATGATTTAACACTTAAAACATAAACATAAATTAAAGTAACTGGTCTGTTTCGCAGTACATAAACATTGTCGAGCTGTCAAAAGGGAATCAGACCTGTTATTTTAATTTAAGGGTTTTGAATAGAATGTTTTCCCATTGAAGTGTTAAATCATTCTGTTTCTTAATTACTTAATTATTTCACTAATTATATTTATTATAGTAACATGTGTTTGTTGACGCTTGAAGAGAGCTTCGAGATGGGAGGTTGAAACACGTGTAACGGTGGTTAATGTTATAAGTGAAATAATGAAGTAATTTATCACTATATATTTTAATTGATTTGTTTATAGTAAATAATGAATAAAATAAGAATAAATTGAAAATTAATTTTGTTTAATGGATTAAAATCTGACATACATTAAATCAGTTATCATACGTTTATGAAGATGGATACCAATATCAGCATCCGTTGGTAGAAAAGAGAAATCCTCAATCACACGAGTAATCCAATTGCCTATATAGCAAAGGCACACAGGCTGTCGTTCGTTTTGGCTCCAAAGGCCACGCTTTTAATGTGAGTTCTGGAGTTGTGGAGTACCGCTATAAATTATCCCATATAACCAGAAACCAATATTTCTACAGAATAGCCGATATCCGCGCATGCGGCTTACGATATTCATATATGCCCGGACATAGAGCTACTGAAGGGTGGTTGGGGGTAGCTTATTGGGGTGGACTATTTTATATGGAAAGGCACCTCATGGAGGGTGAGAGGAGGCTTCAGGGGTCTTTTCAGGAGGTTTCAGAGGGTTGAGATTCATAAGGGGATGGGGGATGGAAGGCTGCGTGGGAAAGTATCAAAGTAGGTTGAAAATATATGTATGTGAAACGATTCTGGGAGATATTGACGCGTTCGTTAAGTCGTATATAAGTGTTATATGCTTTTGCTGTCGCGAAAAGACGAATATTGGTTGATATAATGTTATTTTGTGGTTTTTCGCATTCTGAATGCTAATGGAATATTGATGTGTTGTGTTTAACGCCTTACACTATTTTACAACTTTAATTTACTGAGAGCATTCATGGAATTATTTTCTGTAAAAATTTGCTGTGTTTTACATAAGTTATGTTTAAGTTCCTTACTCAATGTCGTTAATTTTTCATTTTACTTCTGGTGATTATTTAACATAAACCCCTTATTTTGTTGAGTTAAAGATAACTGGTTTTATGGTTAATTGCTACACGCCAATAATTCTGTTTTAGTAACAATTTGCTACATATAATATTGAATAAATAAATATAAATTAAGGCAGAGCGAAAAAAGATTAGGGAGAAAAGATACGAAACCAATTTGAAGAGCATAAAGTATATATAATAAGATGTGTGAGTGTGGGCGAAGCGAAGGCTGTAGATAAGCAGGTATAGAGATTTGTCTTCTCTGCCTATCTTAAAAGGAATATGATGGTATGAATGAATGTAAAAAAAGAAAAACTTGTTTTATTCATAGATATGTATGACTTGAAATGATTGTTGACATTTCGAAGACGTTGAATTTTTCATCCTCCAGGTGATGTTAAAAACATTACCAAATATTTTATAATAATTATTATGACAATCACTGAAGATGATGGCTGTTTATCCTTCAAAATGCCCACTTAACCCAACACGATAACTTCGAAAAATATTTCTAACTTGTTATTATATTCTTTTTGCTTTCTATTTCTCAGGAACGACGGAGAATTTTATTTAGAAATTCATATTTCTGAGATCATGAGACCAAAACTTATAAAGATCCTAGAATATTGGTGTAGGAAATGTAATATTGCATATTTCTTTCTTAACACTTTCGCGACAGAGCAGAGGTGCAAATATGTTCCGACAATGCGATGAGAACAGATAGGGTAAGGACCAAAAAGGATATTTGAAATTTCCGAGACATGACTAGAAAAGAAATCCAATTTTAACAGTAATAAAATGAATGAACGGGGAGACTGAAATATATAATATATTGTAATAAATAAATCATTTTTTAATCTGACGAACATTATTTTCTTCCAACAAATGACCCAATTTTTAAAAGTCCTGGAAAAGGTTTCGACATAAATATTTTATGTTATTAAATGTCAGTTTTGATAATACGAAAATCCGAGAAAAATATACAAGCATATGTTAAATATAATCAAGCCGTACTCCTTGCGGGGTAGGCAGAGAGAACAGAGGTCCAAACATTTCTACCTCTCCAAGTACACAATTTTCCCTTCCTCCATATTCATACATCTCACATGCACACCTACTTTCTTTCACTTTACATTCTTCTGAAATCTGATCAATTTGATCCAACTCTATTGTCCTCGATTTACTTCTAACTTGTATTCTCGCTTAGTCATTCTGTCGTCATTCATTGTCTCCATATGTCCAAACCATCTGACAATCCCTTTTCTTCATTTTACTTAAAACATTTGTTCTATCAATGCATTAATTTTTTATGTTTTCGTTTCGTGTATATTTATTCACAGTTTTAATCTTACTTTAATTCTTCTGTCAAATTCAAGTTTCACTTCCATACATCAAGGTCGGCACTAAAACACTATTATGTACTGTAATTTTTGTTTGATATAGCGTGGTTTTTGTATATTATATTGAGTACTCAGCTTACCTTGTTCTCTGTGGCCACCCTTCTTATTAATTTATATATTCATTTAAATTCATCAATCACAAGTAAAAATACAGCCCAGACAAGAGAAAATATATACGCGAATTTTGAAATTCACCTAAACTTTCGTACGTAATGACAATTCTTGTCAATAGACAGTGCATTTTCGGAACTTTTCCAATCATTTTCTGAACTATTCCAAACACTAACAAAATCCATTTTATCCATGTATTTGTTTCTGATGTCTTAATTCCACCCCTTTTTCATACATTGACCCATATTTGTTTTCACTATACTGTATTTTGTCATACTTGTACATTGACACTTCACAAAAGCGCTCGATACACGATTTTACTTAAAAATACACAACCCCCGCCTTTAAAAACTGATGAGGATGATTAAAAAATATTTCTTAAAATTGTTTAAGAAAATTTTTAAGGTTTTAAAAAAAATATTTTTCAATATTTTTAATATTAATGTTTATTTTGATCGGTGCATCATGTGAAGAATTTTCTTAGCGAGACAAGGGATGCTGAGATTGCGTCTAGGTCGGAAATATTTTATAATAAGATGCACTTCGGTTGCATTGGAAATGGTAGTCTGTCTCCTTCACTAGTTCTATTTTGTTGGATTGAGAATGAGAACGGAGATCCCAGAAGGCGGGCAAAGAAACTTTCGAAGATAGATGAGCTTAGCAAAGTTTGATTTTTCTCTCCATAATATTTCCTTTAAGGGTTCATGAAAATAGTTATATAATACATTTCAGACACTATATAACTATTTTCATTAATTTCACATATTACTTGAATATATTAAATCTTTCTCAGAGTCTGCCTCGTGCTGTGAAATACTGTAAATAGAAGCTTCATGCAACGGAAATAAGGCTGTTGAGATGAGGTTATGGTTTTCCAGGACTATTCTTATTAACAAAAAATGACGACCTTCGTGTCTAATTGATAAGACGCTTGTGTTTCATTGCAGGGACTGCGGGACCGATTTCGGTTAGTACCCAAAATGAATATAAAAATTAAATATGCCAATAAATAACATTCCCGTTGGATGGAATGTGACGTAAAAAGCAAGCTGAATCTTGTAGGTGACCTAAATATGAAGTTTTGTGAGTTTTTCCTATGAGTATCTTGGAGGGAATGGTGCACTCTGAAAAAAATCAAGTATGGAGTGGACCACACCGCATATGATATACTCGTACATAAGAGGATCCTAGCAAAGTCGGCTTTCCGTGAGTGGGAGAAGATGCAGATCATGGACCACATCGTTTGAGTTGCACAAACTGATACCGAATGCTGTATCTGGCTGTAGAGGACACTTTAAATAGGCTTTCAGTTAAGTTCATATTCGATAATGTTTATCTTAAAGTAGTATTAAACAGCACAAAATAGCTCTATTTTGAAATTCTTGCGAAAAACAGCAGCGTATCAAAATTGCAGACAATTTTGGCCAGACTTTGATATTGATTTGTTATTATTTTGGGTTTGATCAGTCATGACCATATGTGCTTACTAAAGTGTAACGGCTTGCAATATGTTTGTTACATATATGTTAAGTGTTTTCAATTCACAAAATGGCTCTCGAAAGATAACTTGTTTATCAACATTTTAAGTAATATATTAGTTCTAGAGCTAATATTTTTAAATCATAAAAAGTGTTTCTACGAGTATATACTCAAACCGAAAAAAACTAATGAAAGGCTATTAAGAAATCTGACTACTCAGCGGTGCTCTAACTCGGGATTCAAACTCTCTTCAATTGATGGATGAGAATGTTGCAAAAAATATGCTGAGTTTAAGGAAAGAAAGGTGGTGGCTGCGACCATTAGATTTGGCAATTCACTGTATTTATATGTATATATTTTGAAAATCATATTTGTTAGGTATTACACTTTCGCTGTAAGTTAGCACTGTCAACGTAGCGAGCTTATTGCTATGCGGCAATCTGTTTAAACTAACGTTCGAACTCAGATTTTTTTAAAAGGACCAGAATCCTTTTTAAAAAATCTGAAATTGAATCATAATCCCTGATATGGAAGACAGGTGTCTTACCAACCAATCCACGAAGGTCTTTTAATGAAGACCGTTAAGTGTCGGCTAAATTTTACGTTAGTGTCTAGGAGAGTGTTACTAAGATTTTTAGTCAATTTGAAAATTGTCTTAAATTTTTTTATTGAAATATAAATTTACATTATACTTTGCACAACTGTATAAACAAGCAAAAAATAGGCATAAAAATAAACTGGATGTTTTCATGGAAGTATATATCATAGACATATACTCATTTTGTCCCAAAAATGATAGAAAATATAAAGATATATGAAGGTGTATGGTATATGAGACTCATATCCAAGGGTATAAAATATGTACATACATTCTTTACCCATCTGATAATGTTTCCATCAAAAATCTCGTCTCTGCATCAAATTCTTTTGATCAAAGCGTCTTCCACACCCTCGTCCTCTCTCTTTAACCCATCAAAGGCGTCCCTCCCCATCTACCAGAGCGTGTGTGTGTGTCGTATCTTTTTACCTGGTGAAATCCGTTTTGCAAAATTAAAGCCTTCGAAGTAGTAGGTGTTGGGATATTTGACATTTGCGTTTCGCTTTTACGGGTTTGGTTTGTTGGCGTATTCACATTTAGATGAATCCTAAATTCAGTGTATGTGACAAACCTCAGTTTTCATACTACAGTTTTATTATACTTCGTCGTAAATTTGATCAAGACTTTTTTCTCAAGTCGTACTATTTGCGTTTTGATTTTAAGCGATTCCGTTTATTGGTGCGTTCAATTGCGTCGATTTTTAAATGTTAAAAGTTTTGCGCTATTTGGGTTTCAGTTGAACACGTTTGGGTTTTTGGTGGGAATATATTTTTATTGGTCTTAAATAAAGATGAATTAGAAAGATGTCGATGATCAAGCTAACTTATGATTTTTAAATTTCAAAATTATCCTTTTGTATGAGAAGGTGTAAGTATGTAGAAGAGTTGTGTCGAGATAGGAAAGTCTGGCACTTTATGCTTTCTGCCTGCCCCAACAGAGAAATGGTATAATGACGTATGTATATAAATTACTGAAAAATTAAAAAAAACTAAACCGAAATGATGACCTCCGTGACCTAGTCGATACGTCCCAGGGGATGGTAATCAAATGGTAATAAAAAAAATAAAAAAATCTGTCTGGTTCACATTTAAGACTTGCCTAGTTGGCTGGAAGTGATTTCCACATGTTAATACTTTTTTTCAGGTTTTACTGTATATAGTGTAATATAAGATTATATAATACACCAGATATTCACAGAAAGATTTTGGATGAAATTTAGTGCAAAAGTGGTACAAATTAAAATGAGTCTTCCAAGGAGGTCTTGGTGCAGCCGGAAACGGTTCAGATGTGAACTAGGTGCATGCAACATGCTTAAATGTCTGATAGATTGTCTGACACATTTTCACTATACACCTATTTTGTTAATCTTTCTTCATTCCTTCATCTACATGCCTAAACAATCTCAGAGTTCACTTAATTATCTTCCTACTTAACATATCAGCCTTGAGTTCAATAAAATAAATATTTCTATTATTTTATTATACCATTTGGAGATTTAAAAATTTATAAAATCCTCCTTATTGCATTGTACGAGTATTATTCATTAAGGAACAACTTGGCGTGTTTATTGCCATGTGATAATCTCATTAAACCTATTGGTGTGATCAGAGTGAATAGATATCCACTTTAATATATTCTGGCATATTTATTTCGCTTCTGTTACACTCATACACATTGTCATTAATTTCATGCTTGCGGTGCCTTTGTATTGTGTTACACTTTCGTTGGTGGGTTTTTCTTATATCAACTTTGTGGGTTTATTACTAGATAGCAATCTCTTTCGACGAGCCAGATTTTTTTTAAATGAACCTTTAGTTAAAACCAGACTGGGACCCTATTTAGAATATCTCAACACTAACGAACTCGAAACCAACAGGATGGAACACAGGCGTCTTACCAAGCTGGTCATGGAGGTCGTCAAATTGTCTACTTGAAATTTAGGTAGTTTTTAGACGATTTCTTCTAATCAATTAGTTTTTAACACATAACATACATTTTCTATCTCGACACACACCGTCCTCCGCTTCCATATTCATATACCTTCTTTCTAAATATCGTTCAGTTCATCCAATTATATTTTCTTTGGTCTTCCTTATTCAAGCCTCCCACTCACATTGGCACTTCGTCTTACTCAACACATCAACACCAAGTTCACATTCATCTCTAATCAATATATTTCGTATTTAATCAATACATTTCGTATTTAATCATACATTCCATATTTAATCATACATTATTACCACATGCACTATTCTCAGTACACGCATTTTAACTGCTTTTATTCGGCTCCTTTCATTATTTTTCCATGTCGACGTTTCCCTCCCATACGTTAAAGTTGGTACAAAAATACTGTTATAGACTATAATATTAGTAGATTTTAATACTGACGGTAGGAGTATACATGTTTCAGTATAATATATACGTTTCAATTTCAGTTTTCAATATTTACTAAAATTCGCACATAATCAGCGCGAATGCCGAGGTTTAACCGAATCACTCACGCTAAGATACTTCGGCACGGGCGAGATTTGTCGGCCTAGCTCTGAAAGGGTTAATATATTTTTAATACATTTATACGCGGATAGATGGGAAACATAAGAATTTTTGACCTTTCATGAATATATTAACCCTTTGCAGACTACTAGAAGGAATTTAGATGAAGATATATCGTTAATACATACATATTCACATAGGTGGAAATTAGAAGGTCCGTGAAGATTGGGTAATTAAAAATTGGACCGTGTTAATTAACAGAGGTAGAGCGTGTTTATATTAAAAGATCAAAATGATAGGCATGTGTAATAGATAAAACTAATGATCTCACATGTCCATCGACACTTCACTAAAAGTTTTGTTTCATTTTCATTTCTTTGAATAAGCTTTTACGCTACGAGTATTTTAGATAAATGGATAATACTAATTTTATTTTATTTCTCAAATATCATCATCGCCATCAAACCATGTGTTTTTGGCGTAAGTATAAATTGTATTAACTTCATTCTATTCTGGCATATGTTAGCTCCACTGCAATAAATGGTATTAACTTCATTCTGTTCTGGCATACGTTAGCTCCACTGCAATAAATTGTATTAACTTCATTATATTCTGGCATACGTTAGCTCCACTGCAATAAATGGTATTAACTTCATTATATTCTGGCATACGTTAGCTCCACTGCAATAAATGGCATTAACTTCATTATATTCTGGCATACGTTAGCTCCACTGCAATAAATTCAGATGAAATCCTTTTTTGAAAAGTTTTTTACGTTTTTCTTACCAAAAATCTTTTTATAAATAAGAGTATATGCAGATACGGGTAAGTTCCTAATGTAATAACCCCAGCCATCATCATTCTATTCTTCCATAAAACTTGTTTTTTGTTACTTTATTTTAATCTGTAAATAATAGTGGGCTCGAATTCCGAGTTCGAGTGCCATTAAGAAGAGTCTGCTCTGTTAACAGCGCTATAAAAATTGTTATTTTTTTATTAATATTAATATTTTTTTAAAGCATGTTTAAAACCATGATATTAAAAGTGAGTACCAAGTCTAGAATTTAGCAGACTCTGTACTTATTACTATTGCCTCTGATGAAAGGACATATATCTAGATTATTGCAATTTATGATAAGGTATGAACTCCAATGGGGTTGGGAGAATTCGCCAAGTTATTTTTCAAAACTAATGACTTTGAACAAGCGTTAACATTTAAAGAATATGAAACGCGAGGTGATGTGTACAACAATTCCCCCTTGAAACTGAGATTGGATCCAGGTCTGAAAAGGTACACAGAAGCCGTTGCTTCTATAATTTATTGCACATTAAGGGTTTTTAACTATTGCATTTATGAGTGTTTATATTTATTATATTCGAATGACATGAAGTAACCAATTACCTGGACTGCAGGTTTTTTGACACACTCCACACCGCACAGTTTTGGAGATGCTACTGCTATCAAAAATTTAATTTGTTAAAACAAATTATTAAAATCCGCAGTACCTTAATCCGTAAGATCGAAAAAGATCTCCTTCATTGCCCATATCATAAATACTCGTACTCATGTCCGGAGACTAGTTGGTACGATGCCTGTCTCCCAACCCGAGGATTACGGATTTGATCCCATTGGTACCCAAGATTAATAAAAATGATTTTAGTATGCTATACATTTAAAGCTTATATCATTGGCTGATTTGTAGAAATTGTCACATGACAATAAATCCACCAGGTTGCACTATACTAAAAATAATATTGAAATAAATTATTTATGAAATCCTTCTAGCGAACATTTTTCAGGTTCGATTCCTGACATAGAAAGGTCTGTTAAAAAGTTCTTCTGGTAACAATACTCGCATTTGCTAGACATCTGTGAGTGTTATGATTACTGCCTAATACTTGCCCAATAAAATATTGTCTCCCAGTCACACTCTTCAACACGTCTATTCGCATCGTAATGATAGGTTATCCCTCGTGATCGAGTATAATATTCAGTCATCCTGTGAATGGAAGACGCCGCTGTATGTATTAGTTAATTGTATGCAAGCCTTTGCCCTTCAGCAAATCATTCAGTTTTGACAGCTTTAACCCAAAGTTTCGATAGCAATAAGATTAAACTTCCATGACAAATTTGCTGCAGTTTTTCGTTAGGCAGAGTTTTGTATATCGCTTTTTTTGTGTTGCTTAATAACACTACAAAAATGTATAATATGCATATAACCTATAGAAAATATAAACTCTAATGTAAAATGGCCTAAGAGTAAAACCAGCATGGACGTCAATCAGTCTGGAATCGTACTTTGCGTGAATACCAACCATTACACCATGACCCACCGAGTACACCTGCATCATCAATCGAATGAAACCACACGAATGAAAAAACAATCGAAACAGTAGTTACAGTACCCGGCGGTAAGTAATATACATTGTTTGTAGAGCGTCGTGTCTGCCGCACGATGCGCTAACCGCATCGAGACTACGATACCGGACTGTTAGCGCATCGTGCGACAGAGACGACGCTCCACAAACAATGTGTGTTAATTACCGCCTGGTACTGTACCATAAATGGGATTTCGAGAGAATTTCAACAAAGTCAATTACCGATATCACACGCTCTGACGCTGTTGTAGCTGCCAGGCATAATTTGTTCTTCTCTATTAGAATTATTCCAGTAAATTATAATTTATTAAATCTTTGGCTATTTATGTTATAAATATTCCATTATATTTAGTCTACTTTATATTGGTTCTAATGGATAATAGTATATTTTCGTAATTTTTACATAATTATTTTGTTATTTTAACAGTTATATTATTGTTGTTTAACATTAAATTAATTGTTAATATTCATTTTTTGGTTAATGTTTGTTTTATTGAGTAATACTTCATTTAAATAGATTTTTTAGTTAAATTAGACGTTGAACGTAAAGCAACTAGTTCAAATAATAATTCATAAAAAACGAGAATTCATTATGAAATTACAGTTGACATTTTGTATGTCTCAAAGTGTTAAAGAAATGGATGAAGTGTGCAGCTTTAGGAAGCACTTTAAGACAACCCGTTTTGGGAAGTGTTATCAAAATGTATGGTTCAATATGAATATAACACATTCACTAAACTCCACCTAAAGCCGAATGTGTTACTATCACGTATCGCAAAGTCTACCAGTGATTCTTTGTAGTTTTCTGCAGTTTTTTTTTACCAAATGTGTTTTTCTAAACATATGCAGATGCGGGCAAGCTTCTAATCCTATGGCCGCAGCCACTATCTTCCTATCCTTAGACTAAACTTATTTTAATGTTTTGTTATACTTTTATTCTGTCAATAAAACTTAGTTCGAATTCCGAGTTAGACCGCCCTTGACAAGAGTCTGCTTTTGAAACGGCGCTTTATAAATGGCCATTTTATTAATATTACTAGAAAAAAAATCTTTCTTTTATTCTTAAAATTGAAATAATTCCAGTAAGTGTAGAACGTGTGGTTAACTTGATGATACGAAATGTCGGTTGTGTTTGACGAATAAGGTATTTCTGTAAATAAATTATATCTGTGCGAGCAAAGTAAATGGATTGGAGACAGAGCAAGTGCACACCAGATGGACACAATTTACAAACATCTTTATCTAATACTCTCAACATGTGTTGCGTTGTTGTACATATAACCAAAAAGATACGAGGAAGACGTGAATCTGTTTAAAATTGTAACATGGCGACAATATTTGTTGTCTAGTTAGCAAGACAAGACGTCTTCTAATTCGGGGGTTATTACTATATATGTTAAGTTTAATTACCATTACAACCGAATTTATTTAAGAAAACTGTTCCAATCTGGTTTTCTTTTAATAGTGTAACATGTGTGTTATTGGGTAGACAACTAAAAATTAAATCTAGAAAGATAAATATATATTTCAAATTGTAAGATGTCGACAACCTTTGTTGTTTGTTAGCAAGACGTCTTCCAATTCGGGGGCTATATTTTAAGTTTAATTACCATTACAAACGAGTTTATTTAAGAAAACGGTTCCAATACAGTTTTCTTTTAATGGTGTAACATGTGCGTTATTGGGTAAACAACCAAAAAATAAATCTAGAAAAACATTTTTTATTACTACAATATATCAAATTGTAATATATGACGACGACAATTTTTGTGTAAAACGTCTATCTATTTTTGTGTAAAACGTCTATCTATGTTTGTGTACTGTCTATTTTTGTGTAAAACGTCTATTTATTTTCGTGTAAAACGTCTGTCTATTTTTGTTTTAAACGTCTACCTATTTTTGTGTAAAACGTCTATCTATTTTTGTGTAAAACGTCTATCTATTTTTGTGTAAAACGTCTATCTATTTTTGTGTACTATCTATTTTTGTGTAAAACGTCTATCTTCCAATTTGGGGATTACGACTATTACGACTAATTAAAAAAGTTCCAATCTGGTTTTCTTTTAAGATTTTTAACATCTTTCTGATATACTTTCTGACCTCCCATAGTTTGTTAGAAGTTTTACTTCCATCCGGGGGTTTTGGGTTGGATTTTCGTTGGTGTAACACATGGTGCGTTGCTGGATGAAGACTAAAAATTAAATCGAGGAAGACTAATATACCATATGTATTACAAATTGTATTGTAACATGTGATGACGGCAATCTTTGTGACCTACTTGGTAAAACGTCTATCTTTCAATCTGGAGGTCATGACTTTTATCACCATTATAACCTAATTTATTTCATTAAAAGTTCCAATCTGGTTTTCACTTAAGACATTTTTAATATCTTTCTGACGAACTCTGTGGCCTAGTTGGTAAGCAACTTTACTCCCACCCAGGGATTTCGGGTTTAATTCTCGATTGTACAACAACTCTTCTCCAAGTTGCGTGTGCTTCGAAGTATGGTCATCAAGGCAATCAACGATACTATTATCGCGATATTACATAAAATTATTACGATTGTCTTTTGTGTGATAATTGCAGAAGAAGTTAGCAGAAGAAACACTTTTAAAAGTTTACATTGTTTATCGTTAAGGCATCAACAATATTTATAGTTAAAGCATCAACACAAAATCAATAACATTGTGAAGGTTTCAGCCTTGTTTGTGCTCCCCTGATGATGATGTGAAAGCCTTGAAACCGGTGGGGTTATACCGTTACAAAAAGTGGAATAAACAGTGTTTGATAAAACGAATTACAATGTGTATAGTTTTTTTTTCAAATAATATACATGACCGAAGTTATAGGTATCCTTATACCCTCGAACACTAGGTGGAAAAAGTTGCGTGTGTCGTTCGAGGGGAGGAACACAGCGCAGGGTTCGTGCGTTTGGTCCAGTGCGTTACCGCGCGGCCTTGCACCTCTTTATTTAACCTAACATTTTCATCATCATCAACCCTACAATCTACGATGGTTCTAAGGTCCTGCACAATCCTTTGCCTTTATCTCTTTCAGCAACATCCCTAATTCAATTTGTTCCACAGTAGAGTTCCGGTTGTTTGGAAGAGATTGCCGCCCTGCAATAAGCCCGAAATAATGTACAATTTAAACAAAATTGCGCCATTTTTCTGTCACGCCATCCAGCAATTTCAGCTTTGGTCTCCTCACTCTCGTTATATCGCTGAACAAAATCTTTCTTGCAATCAGTGCTCTGTATGCGGTATAAGTATTCAAACTGGCTCAGTCTTGCATTTTTTATATGTTTGGCTAAGCTAGCTTCGCTAAACAGGGTGTAGAACTGTTCGTTGACCATTGAGGCACCTGCTCTGAACAAATATATGGTTCCACAATAAATTAATCCTTTAATGTTTTCAACCAAAAAATACATATTATTTCTGTAATTCTTGTGCTTTGAATTTTTCCTGCAATATTAGTTGAAGGATCTCATATTTTTCTTCTAGCATCAAATGTGTAAACTACTTCTATATCTTTACTCAACCGTTTCAAGGTGTCATCATTACGGGTTTTGTCAACCTATGAGGCTCTCAGCATTATTTAATAGCACCACATATATTTATCTAAAACTATTGTCCACTGTGGGCCAGGATCCCCGTTCTATCTCTAAAATTATCCGGTTATTATTAAAAATGCCGTCAAATTCTTAGATGTGATGAACCTCTGTTGGGTCTTCTTTGGTTTCGAGAGACATGGGTTCATCACGTTTGAGAATTCGACGACACCTTTAATTATAATCAGATATTTTTAGAAATAGAACAGGGATCTTGGCCCACACTTTTAGAGCAGCGCAGGGATATCAGACGACAGGCTTGCTGGCCGCGCCCGCCCCCGCCCCCTCACGTATGTAGCACAAATGGAAGGATATATTTCGACGGGGTATTCCTCGCTGCGCATTCCTGAGCAGACTCCGGATGAGCTCTGACGCAGAATATACTATGTGGAAAATTTCCTCTTCAATAAAATACTACCCTAAACTACAATAAATATAAAAAAAATTTGGCGTCCTTTGATGACTGAAGGTAACAATTACAAGGGAGTCTGATGACTGAAGGTAACAACTACAAGGGAGTCTCTGGCACCAGAGTTGATAAATGTAAGTATTCGGGTGCCATGATTACTGCGAATGTGAATTACGATATAAAAAAATACAACTAAAAGGACGCTTACAGTAAAATTATTTATTTATTCGCAATGTAGGCATAGGCTCCATTAAATTGGATTATTTTACATACATATTTCAACGAATATTTCAACAAATATATATTTGCAAAGTCACTCAAGCTATATAATAATCTATCAAATACCGAGAATTTAAAATCTTTGTTGCCTACATAAAATAAAACTAAAACATATTTAAAAATAGAAAAAATAATTCATGGTGTCTTTAAAAATATATGTATTTAAATCAGTACCGGAGGGAAGAATGTTTGAAAAGAATTGTTCAAATAAAAGATTTGTGCTACATACAACATAAATATGATAGATACTAAACTTATTTGTGCTACATACCACATCAATATGATAGATACTAAACTTATTTGTGCTACATACCACATAAATATGATAGATACTAAACTTATTTGTGCTACATACCACATAAATATGATAGATACTAAACTTATTCTTTTAGGGACCATTTTTTTTCTGATATCATTTGAAATCGAACAATATAAAATGAACGATGAATGAATATTTCAGGTGCATCTGACTCATAACTTGGTCTTCTTTAATAAAAACTTGTACCTCAATTATCAAAAGGACAAGAAAAAACCTCAGACATCTGATTCTCAGTAGATAAACTGGAAGTACTTATTCCTCTTCTTTCGTATGGCTTTTTTCTAACAGCCTTGTTTTTAGGTTCCTCATCCACGATACAACCTTTGAAGTACCCCGATGAATCTCTTGCAGCCATTCTGAAAATAAATATTATTTAAGTCTTATAAGAGATATGACACGCACTTGTTTATATATATATCATCATCATCATCATCATCATCATTGTCAACCAAGGTCGATCCACTGCTGGATGAAGGTCTCCCCAAGTTGACTCCAAACAGTTCGGTCCTTGGCTCGCCGATGTCACGTGATGCTGCCATGCTTCCTGATTTCGTCCATCCAGCGTACCTTCGGTCTTCTTCTAGGCCTCTTTATGCCTCTTGGATACCACTGGATTATTTCGGATGTCCATCCATCCATGTTTATATATATATATATATATATATATATATATATATATATATATATATATATATATATATATATATATATATATATATATATATATATATATATATATATATATATATATATATATATATATATCCGTATCGGCATATAGTTCCCTATAAAATTCTTCCGCTCTCTTCAGGATAAGGTCTCGTTGCTTAGTTACAGTATTATCAGACAGTTTAAGTGCAATGATGTGGCGTTTTCCTAAAGACATATTTTGCTTTAGCCTTTTCAGACTTCTTCTTTTCTCAATCGTCCTTTGAACCATTTTTGTGTTATATAGTATTCGCGAATATCTTTACGAATATTTTTGGGTAGCATTCTATTGATCTCTGAGAAAGATGGTGATGTAGAAGCGGGTTGTGTAGATATCATTTTTCTTCATTGTTTCATAAGATCTAACGTTTCCTGCGACAATTTTGATTCTTTTTGAGAATATGAGCCGCCGTAGTTTGTTGCACTCTGTACTATCTGTTCTGCTACACTGGAATACATATTTAAAAACCTAGAATGGGAAAATAAAGGGCTGGCGATTGATGGAAAATACCTGAGCCATTTGAGATTTGCAGACGATATCGTTATATTCTCACAAAACCCGAATGATCTTCAGCACCAACTGCAAGAATTGGCAGAGGTCAGCAAAGGAGTTGGTTTAAAAATGAATATTTCAAAAACCAAATATATGATGAACGGCTTTGCTACCCCAAAACCAATAAACGTAGATGGAAAGCCGCTAGAACTTGTCCAGGAATATGTGTATCTGGGCCAACTTATTTCCTTTGTAAGTGGCATATCGGATGAGATAGCACGAAGGACAAAACTGGCGTGGAGCTCATTTGGACGTTTGAACAACATCTTCAAAAGCAATCTCCCAATATCCTTGAAGCGAAGGGTCTACAACCAGTGCATTCTTCCAGTACTAACGTATGGCTGCGATACATGGACGCTCGTAAAGAACACGCAAAACTCCAGACCGCACAAAGGGGCATGGAGAGATGCATGTTAGGATATACTAAAAGAGACCGTAAACGAAACACCTGGATTCGCAATATAACAAAGGTAGAAGACGTTATAAAGGTGTGCAAAATAATGAAGTGGCAATGGGCCGGACACGTAGCCAGAATGTCAGACTCCCGATGGACATCCGAAATAATCCAATGGTACCCAAGAGGCATAAAGAGGCCTAGAAGAAGACCGAAGGTACGCTGGATGGACGAAATCAGGAATCATGACAGCATCACGTGGCATCGGCGAGCAAAGGACCGAACTGTTTGGAGTCAACTTGGGGAGACCTTCATCCAGCAGTGGATCGACCCTGGTTGATAATGATGATGATGATGATGACATACGAGTATACAAATTGCTTACAGGAAAAATATTACACCCTTTGTTGATTGACAACATTTTGATTAATGTAACAGACAATTATTTACGCCATCGTGACGTAAAAAATATTTTTCGTTGCCGTATTCACGAACTGAGCTGTTAATTCACTCACGGAATGACTTTGTTGAATTAATTTTCTGATATACGAGTATCTTCCATGTCTCGGTAGACACATTGAAGATTGAACTCCTCTATAAATTTTGTAGGTATAACTAAGTCACTTCACAGGGAAGCATGAGTAACATTGTTTCTATTTTTATTATGCTTTATTTCGACTTCAAACATACATATTTTTTTATCGTTTTGTGGAAGTTGGTTTAACTTGTATCAAATGCAATAAAAGAGAGCAGACTACGAGTATAAGAACGCTCTAATCCGGGAATCGAACCCATTCTTATTGAATGATCAAAAATCTCACTTTACCATAATTTATTTATCTGTTTTCTACTTTTCAATACAGAGCCAGTTGATGTTGACGATAATTTAAAAAAAAAATAACGTAACATAGAACATTTTGTCATTCTACTTTACGTCACATATCGTTACTTTGCTCAGGACTCAGCCAGAATATCGAAGCTTAAGGTCCTGTAATATTTAAGAAACCTTTTTTCATGTTTGATATATAAGGATACGCAACCTACTTGTGCGTACCCAATACACGTGTGCTCCTATATGAACACATCGCATACCTTCGTTCTCTATATATTATAAGAGTATGTATCTATATCGATCGTATGGAATCATGTGGAAGGCTTTTATTTTTGAGTGAGGATTCTTTTTAAATAATAATTTAAGGGAAAACATAATGTTTTCTTTGTATCTTTCGAATCTTCGGCTGCCTTAGTCTAACGGTTTGTATTCACGCTTAGCAAACGGACGCCTCAGGTTCGATTCCTAGCGGATTGAATTCCTTTACACCATTTGCCATTTAAATTTATGTTTTTCTGAAGCTTATATTATGCTTATCATATTTTTTTATAAGGATACTAAGCAACCATAAAAAGGCGTAAACGGCTGAAATATTTTCAACCTACAGATTCTCATGGTTTGATTAAATTTTAATATCCTTGCCATAGGAAATCTGTTTATGATCTGTAAATATTTTTTGCTAGCTAAAATGCAACACATTAACACAATACAAGCACATACGTCTGACATCCATAACGAAGAATATCCCATCGTGTTGTATGTTTTGCATTTGTCTCTGAGAGGAGCAGAACTTTGAGTTTGATCTCATCGTCATGAAATAAAATGATTGTTCCTCTCTGATACAATAGAAGTATGATATGTGTTTTGCTGTTGATGGTCCCATTACGTGGAATTATTATGCAAGATATAAAATAAGTTTATGATTTATACCGTTTCCCATGCGTACCTTTATAACATTTATGCCGTTTCCCATGCGTACCTTCATAACATTTATGCCGTTTCCCATGCGCACCGTTATAACATTTATGCCGTTTCCCATGCGTACCTTCATAACATTTATGCCGTTTCCCATGCGTACATTTATAACATTTATGCCGTTTCCCATGCGTACCTTTATAACATTTATGCCGTTTCCCATGCGTACATTTATAACATTTATGCCGTTTTCCATGCGTACCTTTATAATATTTCGAATAATGAAGTTTCCAATAATTTTCTAAACATTTTCAGATACTCTTCATACTACACTTTCATAAAACTTACACTACATTGAATAAGCCAAGTGACAATGAACCACCTCCGTAGATTCACTGGTTAGACGTTCTCCAGCCCTGAAGTTCATGGGTTCGATTTCCGTTCTGGTTTTCATTTAAGGCTTCTTTCAGATCGTGCTGGTTAGTTGGAAGAGATAAACTAAATAAGTTCCTCAGATTGCACTGTATAAAAAGGAAGAGTAATGTAATACATCGTACGAGTATTGTACAGTACAACTTGGTGGGCATATTGCCGTATGCCCATCCCTTTCAATCAACTAAAAATATGTTACAGAGACCTTCAGTAAAACCAAGACTGATATCCTTTTAAAAAATATGGGTTTCAACGGGAATTTGTACTTCAGAAAGTCTCAACTTACGTTTCAGAAAGTCTCATCTAATGCTTTAGAAAGTCTCAACTAATGCATTAGAAAGTCTCAACTTAAGCTTCAGAAAGTTTCAACTTATACTTCAGAAAGTGTCAACTTACACTTCAGAAAGTCTCAATTTTCTTAAGAAAGTCTCAACATATACTTCAGAAAGCCTCCATTTATGCTTCAAAAAGTCTCAGCTTATACTACAGAAAGTCTCAACTTTTGCTTCAGAAAGTCTCAATTTATGCTATAATAATAATAAATTGATAATTTACATAGTAAAAATATAATAATGATAAAAGGGCAATTTAAAAAGTCTCAACTTATGCTTCAGAAAGTCTCAACTTATATGTACTTCAGAAAATCTCAACCTATACTTTAGAAAGTCTAAACTTATACTTTGGAAAGTCTCAACTTATACTTGAGAAAGTTTCATATTGTACTTCAGAAAGTCTCAACTCATACTTCAGAAAGTCTCAACTGTAGGATTTGATATGTCATCTTTCTTATATCGTCCTCTTAAGAAAGTGAGGTATAGATTTTCCTTCTTGGTTCACCCAGCGGGAGGTTAAGGGGTAAGGTAGGCGGGGGTGGCACAGGACAGTGGAGAGAGCGGGGTGTTAGGTGGTGGAGGGGGCACGTCAGACGGGAAGCTGGGAGGGGGTGAGGAAAGAAAAGCAGAAGAAATGTTTGACACAACTACAGAGGAATCGACGTATCGGTGTGTTTGGAACATGTACAAGAACGGTCCGTTGCACTGTGATGCCACAACTTATTGTCATTTTTTGTTTACAATAATTGTATTATTACTAAGCACTTTCAGCTTATTTGGACATATTGAATAAATGAATAATGAAATGCTGAAAAAAATACAATACTGAAGTGACTGGAAGGCGTAAGACCGAGAAGATTATGGTTGAACCGAGAAAATTACATTTTAATAAAAGACAGGTAAGGAGCCAGTAAAATTGAAGGCGCTGAATGAAAAGTATGAATGTAAGAGGTCAAGCTAGAAACTCATTATAAAAATGTATGGTGACACTCTGCCTTCTTTGCCAACCCACACAGGGAAATAACTTGATGTATAATAATATGTGTACATATATTTGTACTGTGATTTTTCTTCCATTGAATTGTATAACACTTTCTTTGTATACAGTACCGACATGCCAGTTTATTGCCATATATCTTTCAACCAACCAGAAGATTCAGTGAAATCTAGTCTGGAGTGTTTTTTTTAAATAACTTGGATATCAATAGGAATCGAACCCACAACGTTGGATTTATCTTCAGAAAGTATTACATTTAAATCTGTGCTATGCTACTCACCTTGGATAGCAGACATATTTTCATAGTTTTGCAATAACTACAGTGATACTAACTGAAAAAAAGCTTTTTTATGATAGATGCTAAATATGTTACATGACAAAATTACGTGCCATCTGCAAGACATGCTAACTTGAGATCATCTGACTTTCAGAGAGTTATTTCATCTTGTAGAGGCAAATTGGACATTCAGATCTGGTTATATAAACCAGTCTTTTTGTGTGGATAAGCAAAGTGAAATAGACTACCTCCGGAGTATAAGGACGTTGATGGGATTTGAGTACATTTGGTGTGTTCCTTGGAGACTTAATGGTGCTGTAAAATAAATGTAAACCTCTGGTTAAATGGTTCATATTATTATTTTCTCTCCAAGTGTTTAATTTGGGATAGAATAATAGTGAGATATTATCAATCAAAGGAAAATGAAGGGTTGGGGCAGAAGAAGGAAAAACCAGGAATGTAACACATTTTATTACTGAGTTTTTTCAGTCACTTTTTAAAACATGCCAATAACTTAGCGAATCTATCTCACTGCATGGAAAGTAAAAGACTACGTAAAAAAAGAGTGGTAAACTGGGTAAGGGAATAAACTATCTCTATTTGCGCGTAGGGCAAGTATATCATTGGAAAGACGCCGAATGTTCTTGGCGAGATAAGAGGGCTGCTCCGTAATATCCATGTCGTGGCTTGTAGAGTGAGGCTTCATTGTAATGAAATCACTTTTTAAGATCTCTATCCTCGCTTTCGTTTATCCATGTTTAACTAGTCCACTAGATCGGTATAATGAAAACATTTTTTTTTTAAATAAAAAAAACATAAGCTGTGTCCACACAATTATACTACTGCGACCCAAATTTATATAAAAGAGTTGACTTTTTCTCCTCTGCCCCGACTCCAAACCGAAGTTGTTTTCATTTTTTCCTTCTTCCACCCCCACCCCACCGATGCTGCCATCTCTCTCACTCTCTCACCCCCACCCCCACTCTCGTTCTCTCTCTACTTCGGCTTTTCTTTTATGGCAGCGTTCGATCTCTTCGCAGCGCCATCTTTTCTTACTTTTTCTTCTTCCCGTTTTCTTTTCCTCTCTCCACCCGTCCGGTCCATTTATTTATGTCTATGAACCTACCTACACTGTGTCGATACCTTTATCAGATATTATATTCATTTCTTTTACTCGTTTCTCATTTCATTTACATTGAAAAAAAAAGCGTTTTATGATTGAAATATAAAAACAATTCTATCTCAACATTTTTATTATTAACGATCGATTTCCAACTGCTAATAAAGCTAAAAATCCATAAAATTTGTGTCCACATGAAATTTTTATAGTATCGATTTTTCTCATATTTATAAATTTTTATATATTTATTTACAGTCGATTTCGACCAATAACATTTTTTACAAAATACAATAAAAATTCAAAACGCGAGTGAATACAGAAATGCAAGATGGTAAAATAAAAATATACATATAAATAAACACTCACATGATTTATATAATAAGCATTCAAAAAGTACATACGCAGTATTGCACACAACAGGGCTGGGCATAAAAGGCACAGGGCCGCATTATGCTTTATTTTTTCATAACAAGAACTAAAATAACGTTTCTACTATGTACGTGATTTAGAGTACTTAATTTGATTTGTACGTTCTCTTCAGATGTCCAACAAGGGTTATGTGCATAACGAGGTGTATGCATGTGATGGAAGCAAAAGTTCTACGATATAATAAAATACATATATATTCTCTGTGACTACCCTACCCTACCCTAATGGGACTTGGAAATTAGATTATGATGATATGAGATCTTATTTCACGGAATTTAAAAGTAGAGGGAAAATGGGATGAAACGACTGGGAAATAAATTCCCACTGCTCAGTGAAGTGACCTCCGTGTCCTAGTTGGTAAGACGCTTAACTTTCGTCCGGGGATTTCAGGTTCGATTCCCGGTGGCCCCAGAAATAAGGGTCCTACCATGGTAACAATACTAACATGATGGACTGTGAGTTTCATACCTACTTAAGTGCCCCGATGTCAGAAGGCTCTTTGAACAGGGCCGAAATCAATGGTGTTTCTCGACCTCGCTCTTTAATACGTTCGAATCATCAATTCGAATGTGTTAAAGGGTACCATACGAATAAATAAAAAAGTGAAATTCAACTAATTATGTTAAAAATAAGAAAACTACTGCATAGTCAAAGCTTTATTAATGTTATTTTAAGCAGTTTTGGATATATTACGTACCCTTATGTCCCAGAGAAGATTCTCCGTCTTTTCTATAGTCGACAGTATCTAAATAGACTTACCCTTATTTTTAAAGAACCTTGATAACTGTACGATATTCAATTTTTAACATTTCAGAATATAACGAAAAAACACGTCTTCAATCGGTTCTAGTTTATTTAGTGCTGAGGGATGATATATCAAATTTTAAATGTAACATCGTCTAACCATGTGTTGCACGTAGTATCTGTCCATAAACGCTTCAACATATTCAGGCCGGAAGCTTTTTAATCATAGTGGAATTTAGTCGATGTTTTAATAAAAATATTTTCTCCTCTTCCTTCTACTTAAAAAAATAAAATAACATTTAAAAACTTATGTTTACATAGGTAGAACTCAGTATAAAATAGTAAACACATGCTACGACCCACATCCAAAATATACCTCTTGCTAATCGTATTATCACGTGGTACTACGCAGCCTCTAACAATAATTTAGTCGAGCCGTAATCGTGAAGGCGTCAATCAAGTGAGTCGTTGAACTAATCCGCAGGCAGCCTCCGCCGATCTCTGCCGCTATATCGGAATCCCTTTGTCAACGGATTGAAGCCAGTTTAGTAGTTGTTAAGTTTGATGCCGCCGTTTCGGAAGCTGGCGACAAGCCAACCGATGGTTGAACTGCTTGTCGTTGTCTGTTTGTGAATTCTGGAAGGTATACCGTTTGGAGTAGGAGCTCATAAATTTTCTTTTTTACAAATCTTATAATTGATTGAACTATTCAAGTATTTTATCAGTGGCATAACAACATGATCAGTATATTTATTAATTCACTTTCGTTAATTTATAAATATATTAACCGTTTCAAGCGCGATGCTTGCAGAAAACACTTTTTATAGATTTTCTATACTTACTTCACTTCCATAGATCTTTCATGCAGTTTCTTATATTTCTATTACTCCTTACCTTTTCTTCTGTCAAAATTTTATTTACAGGATCCAGCTGTTAGGATAATAAGAATTCGATGGACAGCGGGGCGAACTAACGCCTCCATTCTCGAGGAACTGAAAATCGTCGAGGGATTGTCGACAATGTGCCATCGATGAGTCTTCCGAATATTTGGGAACATTGCTCGTGGCGAAGGAGACAGTTTGGAGATATTCGCGGTGACTGGAGGCTGGAAGAACGACATACAACAGGAAGAACCTCAATGCGTTGGACTGAATAAGTAAGAGACGGAACTGGACTGCCCTTAACAACTCCCCTTCGAGCCGCGGAGTGCAGAAACGGGCGGAGAGGAGTCGCTAGAGGCTATCATGGGAGTCACAATGCTCAGTCACGAGCTACACGTCAGGATGATGATCCAGTTATACTTTTCTTGGCCAACCTCTACCAAGATTCTCGCTCATGTTGTATTGCCAATATGTTTACTCGGTATTTCATCAACCACTTATTGAACATGACCAAACAATCTCACTAATGATCTTGCAATTTTATTTACGTCTAAATTGTGTATTTTAATATACAATAAAATAATCTAAAGATACGATAAAACAGACGTGTGTGAAAAAGATCCAACCTACGTTCTATCTTTTTAAGATATGAGAACTTCCATGACTTGATTGATAAGAAGAATATCATCAAATCCGAAAGTTGTTGGTTTGATTCTCGTTGGTATATGATACATATTTTAAAGAGTATACAATCTGTTTTCACTTAAGGCTTTCTTGCTAGCATTTTGATTGGTTGGAAGATATTGTTATATGGTAATACACTTACCAGATTGTACTTAATGCAATGAACGATCTACATGGTCTAGTTGGTAAAACAATTGTTTTCCAGCCATATGGTGGTGGATTCGATTTCCGAATCCAGATGTTTTAAAAAAGTATTCCAGTGTTGCTTTACTTAAGGCCTTTTTAATATTTTGCCAGATGGCAATAAATTCGCTAGGTTATGCTCTACACAATTTAACTGTAATACAATACAATATAAATGTTCTATTGTATAATCATTACGAAAATGTGATAAAATAATAAACGTGCTTTTGCCACTATCTCAACAAATACAAATACACGTGTTGTTTTCATTCTTCGAACATAATCAAAATACACTATTGTCTTGTAAATGAAAAGTTTGACCCCAATGTATATTCAGAATTAAGTAAGTTTCGTCTTGAATAGATATTCAATTTTCCGTTCCTCCTCATCAGACAAGTTGACTCCGCTGTCACGAGATGAATCTCGGTTCATTCGCAATAGTTAATATTATGTTTTCGCCAAGATGAAAACTGAATTTAGAGAAATGGATATAATAATTTATTATTATCGCTTTAACAGAACTCTAGGAACGTTTTAGAAATTGATTCGCCTCCTAAACGGAAAGATTTATTATTTGAAATTCCGCTAAATGTGATTGGTGAAATAGAGATGTACTTATTTTAATTTTATACTAAAATTCTGTTATCTAATTTATTTTGTTTGTTAAAATTTTGCCACGTCCAAATGTTGCGTTTCTTCTTTCTTCTAAGAATATATGATGCAATAGAACATTTTCGTTGCGTTGCATTTATAACACTTTCATTGTTCATAGTACAAAAATAAACCCGCCTTATTGCCATGTGGCAATCTCTCCGAACTAACCAGAAATATGTTCAAGAGCCACAAAATAAAAATAATACTGAACTGTTTTGAAAAAATAAAGGTTCTTATACAAATATAGATTCCAATGCAAATATAGGTTCCAATGCAAATATAAGTTCCAATGCAAATATAGGTTCCAATGCAAATATAGGTTCCAATGCAAATATAGGTTCCAATGCAAATATAGATTCCAATGCAAATCGAAGACTCAACCCTCGGGTTGAATTTCGTGTCTGGCTGGTGTCTTACCGTTGAATGGCTGGTGTCTTACCAACTCAATACGGAGATCGTTCGATACATACTGTAAATCCTAGTGTTAAACAAGCCTTAACCGAAAACCACATTGGAACCCTGGTGGTGTCTTACCAACTCAATACGGAGATCGTTCGATACATACTGTAAATCCTAGTGTTAAACTAGCCTTAACCGAAAACCACATTGGAACCCATTTTAAAAATCTGAGTACTAACTTCAGGCTGAAAGACAAGTGTCTTATCAAGTAAGCCCAGGAAAATGTAGGTTTAATAAGAAAAATGTATATATTTTTACAATAAATACGATTTTCATTATTTTATTAAGATAAGAATTTCGAGAAAGCTACAAAAAATTGTTTGAAACACCTCTTCGGTTGGTTGGAAGAGATTACTATAAGCTAATAAACCCAGTATATTGAAATACATTATACAATTTTCCAGGAGAAGATTGATAATGCGTTAGAGATTGATAATGTGTTTCTACGGAAAAAAATGACAATCCCTGTTTTCGGCCAAATGTATATTTTCTTAATTTTTTCTTATGCAATAAAAGTTACACGATTTTAACAGGAAAACAATTATGTAAATATTTCTACGACTTTTTTAATGTTTTTTTCAGTTTTTTTATCCTAAGAGCTCTCAGAGTAAGAAAATAATTATTTATGAAAGAGTTCTTCATTTAGAAATCAGATTATGTGTTTTAAAATAATTAAACTTTCTATCATTTATGGTATTTGACATAATGCGATTCCCCATAACTATTTTTTCTTGTTCACATTTCCTTTCCTTTCCAAAATCTTTGATATCATTTGCAAATATTTGGTTTTATTGTTATTTCTAATTTTTTATTCAATCCATTTTTTCGTTTGGAAAATTACGTAGCGTTTGACAAGTAACGAATCTGCGTAAAGTTTGTTGGAAAAAATTGCTTTAAAGCAATAATTTCGCTATTTGTATATTTTACAAGTATTTAATTTTTTTAGACTTTTTTGTATCTAATTTTCTTTTCCCGATATTTTGTCAACACTTTTCGAACATATTTGTTTTTCTAACTGAAGTGATTAAAGAGTATAAATAATTAATAAGTGTTTTTTTTTAATTTATCAAATATTACATTCATATAATATCATTTAAAATATAATGAACAACATCAAACATCACTTTGAATAAATTACAATCACGAATAAAAAAATATTGTTTTATTTATTTTGCCCGCATAAGTCTCGTGAAAAATACTTGCTGTAGAATAGTCACCTATTATTCCGATCCTCGGGAATCGTCACCCATACAAGCGCGCCATACATGAGTACAGTTGGTACCTATACCGTATGAGATGCCCAATATATCGGCGCTACGTCTCCTCGTAGAGGCTTCATCCCGTTCACGTATCTACGTATGTACGTGTACGTGCCACGGCGTAGCTGCCGTAGATTCCCAGTTGGAATGGTATTGATTTTTTGTAGCGGCTCTGCTACGACCCGATATAATACGTTAGAGGATCGGGAAGAGTGACACTCATTTAGGGCTTGAACGAGAGTACGAAATAAAAAAAATCTAGATTTTTTTCCTCTCTCTTTAGGCCTTAAACCACCTAAAATTTAGTATTTTTCAATCAGATGTTATTCGTTACTTGATTTTAAATCACATATTTTGTTCGTCTGTTACAGGTCGTTATTTTTTTAACGTAATTTAAAGGAATAGTAGATCTGCAGAATTGATATCTCGATATATTTAATAAATAAAATTAGTCATTTTTTAACGGCTTTTTAAAAATAATATTTTACATATTTTTCACAAATTTCACAATACATACAAAATTGAAGATAATTGAAAATGGAAAATGTAAAACTATTTCTTACATTTTTTAATTTTCAAATCAGTAATCCAAAAATTGATGCGTGTATTTCATAATTTATGACCATTTCTTCAATAAATTTAAATAATAAATGCTTCCTTATTTATAAACATCAATAAAAAATATTATCGGTATAATTTGAACGGTTGTAAATTTATTTCTCAAACTAAAAAAATTAAAGTAACCAATTATAACTTTTGACAAAGCAGTATTCATCTTAACAAATTTAAAGTGGTTGAAAATATAACAATTGTTTGATTATTAATATATAGATAAAATAAATGATGATTTTCCATTACATTTCATAGAAAAATATGAAACAAAACCTAATGTAATGAAATCTTTAAAAAACACTCTTCAGGATAAATATATATTTCAAAATACGATGCATAAACTACCAATATATAGTACAATATGGAAATTATTGTAAAAAAAAAAAATTATCAACGACTTGAGTCGGTAAAAATAAGATTTCTCTCCAGATCTACGGGAACACAATTATACGACAAATTAAAAAATACTTGAGATAAAATATAACAAACAATCTTCCATTCAAGAACAGGAATTATGACTTGCATAGTGATTTAAAAAAATGTAACATTATTCAAATTTAGGCCATTTTAGTGTCCATATTTTCCCCGCTTCAGTCCAAATGAGATTGTCTCTATAGTAACGCGACACACGGAGGCTTTCCGTAAGGGAGACGCGAAAGCCTTATCTGCCGCGAACCGCTCTTCGTAGCTCGTAGATTGTGCACTCTACGAGAAGCGTGGCTGCTACGGGAAGCGAACACTAGATTTTATTATATGGGTGTCTACGCCCGGCGTAGATTATGTGTGCGGCTGTATTTCTATATATATATTATATACGTTATTTTGTGCATTGCGCCGTCTGTTTAGAGAAGATTTGCACAAATGTATAAATTCAAGTTGTATTCGAGAAGATTTAATATAAACGATGGAAATTATTATTCAGTGATTGTTTTATAAATATTGAGTTGGTACGAAGAGCTGGCTGTTTTTATATACAAAATTAAATTGTTTCATTACATCGATCGATTCGAGTATTAGTTACGATATTTGAAATAAACATATAATTTAAAACAATGCTAATGAACGATTTTTTTAATAATGATCTCTTGTAATCGAGTACGATTATTAGCCATCATATAGATGGAAGACGTCTGTGCTTGCATTGGTTTATTGTGTGCAGGCTGTTGCAAAATAAATGCTGAACTAGACATTTATTCCCGTACATTGTTTTTTCTACAACGCAAAGATTGCATCTCAGGTTTTGATAACGGTTAATTAATTATGACATTCAATAAATTGACAAATGTTAAATCAAGAGTGTGCTATCATAATTTGAATTAAAAATGTAGACATATAACATAATGGCTAAGTACATATGGCTAATTCTACTCTTTACTAAGACATGAATACTGAAGGTTGAACACTGAAGGTGTTTTGATTGAATATGTTACATTATGCTTATGACACAGAACTATGTTTATGACACTGAACTGTGCTAATGACAATTACGCTGAAAGATACTTATAATATATATAAGGGACTTGTTGGATAACTTGAATTTCGAACCTTAAGTAAGGGGATGATGATGTCCTTCTATCTTCAAGAGAAGATGGAATATCTCAGCAACTTCGATATATCTCTGACTGTGACTGAAAAGTCCAATTGTAAACCCATATTTTTTCCATATCCCCTTCGAAACTCAACAGAATCCTCCAGGACCTCATAGAACTACTTCCTATGTAAGTCAGTTAACTAAATCTGGCTATAAATAAGCTGCCCTTCTTAAACAACACTCCAAAAGAGCTACTTTTTGACTTGTTCCTTTATATAATATCTAAATCGAACGACATGAAATCTTTTCAGTTGTGTTTTTAAACTGCTTAGGGTGTCTTGGTTTTTATTTTGAAGTAAGCCGTTTCATCAGACAGCAGTTTTTGGAATTTCTTTCTTCATCAATTCCACAATCGTTCTATAAAATTCATCAGGCTTCATATTTTAACCATATGTACGTGATGAGAAACATAAACTGCGAAATGTTGGGGCGCTAAATAATTTGGAACAAGGTGGATAGGTTTTTGCTCTGGTGATTATCAACATCAGAAAGATCTTAAATAGCACTGGGAGAAGAGGAAGAAAATAATATTTTAACGGATATTATGCTATTATACACATCTTTCACATTTTCTCATCCCTTAAGAAAATTAATATAATTTCTTATCTTCGAAATTAATATAATTAGAGGTTACGTAAGGGTCTCCTAACCTGGTCCCAAGAACCAATATACTGCCCCATAAACCTCCATATTTATGTGCCGTTTCACATGAAGCCTTATTTTACGTTTGGTAAGGCTTTTATATATTGCTCGAGCACCACGTTACTAAAATTAATTTCAATCGAGCTACGTTTTGGATATTGTCCTAAAGTATCGTTAGTTTTTTAAGATAATAATTTTTGAGATAACTGTTAATTTTATAAGAGAGTGAAAGTTGAAATACCTGTAGAGTTAAAAGTCCATACAACTAAAACATTTAAAGACAGTTTCGTAATTTAAAAAAAAATCCTTTTATTAGTTATATGTTCAATTTAATTACAAATACCTCGAATTTTTTGTGTTTTTTAAACAATTTGATTCGGTTTAGTGATCGAATTGTTTTTTTAAAACAATTCGATTCCGTTTAGTGATCAAACTATCCTGAATGGTTCTTCCATTACTACGGACATCTCCGTGGCCTGATAAGATACCGGTCTTTCATTTCAGATATTTCAGACTCAATTCCTGTTGGTATCCATTTTTTAAAGGTCTTCAGTCTGGTTTTCTCTGAAGACCTTTATACATATTTATGTTTTGTTGGTTGAGATTGTCACATAGCAATAAACTCATTAGGTTGTACTGTATACAAAGAAACTATAAAACAATACGATACAAAACAATGAAGGAATTTAAATTGACTCCGCTTGATTTTGCGCATGACTAGAGCCCTACAAAACTCAAAACAGAAAGTGCTAAAATATTGCTATATTCAGAGTTAAATAAACGTCAAATATTTTATGAAAACTAAATATATGTAGTTGATAAAACCAAATATACAATTAAAATGTAAGTAGAAGGCAGGCAAACAAAGTATCAAAAGGAGTATGGGCGTAAAGGAGTCGAGAGATGATAGGAAAGTCTGGCGCTCTAATATATTTGCCTATCCCGACAGGGAAACGGCGTGACTGCATGTTTCTCTATTGTTAATTTCAAGTCATTAAAAAGTTCAACGATTTAATTAATATTTTAATTTACTCGTACCATTTCATTGTTTAGGATAAATTGAAGTGTCAAAATACGAGTATCATTTCATACAAGAAAGAAATCAACAATAAACTATAGCATTTTTAAATATGCTTCAAAACAGCATATCAGTAAATTCGTTTTATTTTGAAGTTAAATTATATATTACTCTTATTTTATTTATGTACTGCCTACTATGAATATATTTCTAAATAAATAATGATGTTCTTTATTCAACAAACCTTTTAACGCATCATTACCCATCCGAAACATCCAATCTCTGTATGCATTATGTACTTTTGTCAAAACGGTTCTGCTCGAGCGAATAAAATCGATTCAACACCCACATGAAAATCTACGCCTCGTTTCCGGAACATAAGCCTTCTTACCGTAGTATATAGGGCACATCGTATATAGGTGTCGTCCAGTCCACGTATCTATCGGTTCGAGTCGGCGCAGTGTACCGAACCAATCACCCAATAGCACGAAACCAATCAGCCAATCGCAAGCCGGAACGGCGGGCTCTGATACGTTTACGTTCGATACGCGATTGGTTACGACGCAGCGTAGATGTCTATATTGACGTAGATGGTGCACATTGCGCGCTACGGTTTTTTGCAACCGTTTATTGATGGCACGGCGTAGCAAGTGTTTTATTGGGTCGTAAATGCAACTTTTCATAAAAGTTTTTCAGTATCATGCTTAAGTTAGTAGAATAAACATACATATATATGAATTCTTCAATATGAATGAAGATTTTGAAATGAATAAGTTAACCTATATATTATATATAGAGTATAAAAAATATTAATTTCATTTTAATGGTTTTTGAAATTTTTTAGGACCTTACATTAGTGTTATTTAATTTGTTTTTGTGATGTCGATGTTTAAAAACTTGATTTTTGAGAGTTATTTTCCTCTTATTCGTTTGATAAATTAATCAAAATTGCATGGTTTATCAAATTAAATTAATTTAATTTCGTCGTGATGAATTTAAAAATGTTTAAAAAAAGGCGCAATAACAATTAATAGTTTGGAGTTACTTGTATCATATATCATTTTTATGTTTTGTACATATGTGTTTTTCCTATTTAATTATGAGTCAAGTTTTATTCTTTTAAGTTTTTATTTATTTATTATGCGATGTGTTTTTAAGTTTATGTAATTGCTCTTTTGATTTGAATTTTGTTTCTTTATGCTTTGTTTTTTTTTGTGGTTCGCATTGATTTTTTTTATAAAAGCTGCGGTCTTAAAAATACTTTAAGGTACTCTTGATTTAGATATAAATATTTATATAAATCTGCAAAATTTTGATAGTTGATTTACTTACATCAATAACAACCAGCCAAACATTAAAAATGTTTATAAAAAAAATGTAGCCAGGCATGATTTGTTCGATTGAAAGGTAGAAATGTTATTTGATATCCTTATTACTAACTTTAAAAAACATAAATAATACAAAATAAAAAAATTATAATAATTTTATTCAGTTCGTAGAAACGATAAAATATTAATTTAACAGGGAGATGAAAAATGTTAAAACAAATTCCAGATAAAAAATATTTCATAAGTATTGAAATAATTAAATCTACTCGTACGTTACGATTTCATCATATGATTGTTTTCGACTTTTAGTTCCGTGTTTTTTACATCAAAATGTATTTTTTCTTTTGTGCAAAAACAATCATAATATTTTCATATTGTAAGTCTTATTTTTTTCTGAGAATACAAATTATTTAAAATGTTAAAAAAGTATTTAAATGTTATTTTAAAATTTGTAAATCAAACGATATTATTTCATATTTCGAAAAATATTTAAATTTCATTAGAAATTTACAATTTTTACTATTAAATGTTTTTTACTGATAGAAATGTTATTAATAACTAAATATAATTTAATAAAAAAAAAACATACACGTATTTGTATTCAAAATTGAGAAAAACTGTTTACATTATCATTTTTTTTTATCTGTGTATTAAAATAATAGAAAAAATAAATGTCAAATAAGGTGACAACAAAACTGCGGTATTACGGTAGTATCTAATATAAATCATTTTTATTTATGAGAAACGTTACAATAACCGCATTGATTAACTTTAAACCAGACTGGGTTATTTTTCAGGTGGATGACAAGCGTCTTACCAACGTAGCTAAGGGGTCGTCATTTATTTGGATTACAAAAAAAAAGAAATCTTGAATCAAGTACAGAAAAGGATTTTTTTAACTGAAAGGTAAGAAATATGAGACAAAGAATAGCGTACATGACGAGGTGTATGTATGTGGACGACACAAGGCCTGGAAATAAAGGTGTGATGATTGATCTCTATATTGTATATTTACATGTATGGTATATACATAGTATACATGGAAATATAAAAATCAATAATTTCTTTTTTTTTTTTACTTTCAGGTTACGTAACAAAAAGAAATACCTTAGTACCATAAAGTGTATGTACGAGTCAAACTGAATTTTCTTAGAGCTTTCCATAGATACAGGGTAAAGTCAGTCACCTTTTTTATCCGCGCCTTGAATCCTCATGTACCCAGAGCACGTGCCTGTGTATGGGTGAAGGCTTCGCCGCTTCACGTGTATGTGAGTGTAGGTATATGATAAAAAGGACGAATTCTATCGACGTGTCCTCCCACTCTTTCGTTCGGTGCGAGGGTGGGGGTGGGGTGTGAGAGTGTGAGTAGATTGTGTGATCGGTGAGTGTGTGTGTGAGACGTAAAGTCTGCACAAGTAGAGGTTTATAAGGGTTGAATATTGAAAATAACGTCAACGTATTGGTGGTATAAAATATATTATGTACATGGGAAAATGTATTTGTAAAGATGTAAAAGATATATTTCCATATGGTAAGGTGACAAAATTATTGAATTATATTTAAAAATATCTTAAGTATCAAAATTATAGGTAAATTTGATAAGTAAATATTATAATTGAAATAATCAATTTCGATATAACATGTATTTAAAACGGCATATTAATATTTTGAAATATTAATATATATGCACTTCTTAATCTTAGATATTATTTAATTGGTATGACAGAAAAAACAAAGTAAGTTCAGGACCTAAGACATCCTTTGTCATCAGCCAACTATATTGAAATTGAAATATAGGAATATTTTAACAAAGAGACAGCGAGAATCGACAATTTCTCCGAATAACGTGTGTTCTCTGAAGTCTAAAGAGAAAACATCTTATGGCTGGATACAGGTCTCGGAAAACATGGCACTAGGGGATTAGCTGTCTTGGTCTACTTGAAGAGTCCTAAATACACTTGATACAAGATGTAGATATAGGATTTCTTTAACAAAATTAGCATTGAATGTAATTATGGGGCTATACAAGGTTCACGACACATGCTAATTTATGTGAAAATCGGGAATAAAGACATTATTGGAAACATGACATGGACGGTCCAGACATGGAAATCAGTGAATGATATGAGAGTAAATCCAAAGTTTTTTAGTATAATTATCAACGATCCTGTGAATAAAGATTTTACGTGCATTGGTTTATTGTATGCATGCTTTACCATAGTTTTCGAGTATAATTTTCAGCTATCCTGTGAATAAATACTTTACATGCGTTGTTTTATTGTATGCATGCTATGCCATAGTTTTCGAGTACAATTTTTAGCAATCCTGAGAATAAAAAAATTCACATGCATTAGTTTATTGTATGCGTGCCATACTATAGTTTCGAGTATAATTTTCAGCTATCCTGTAAATAAAAACTACATATGCATTGGTTTATTGTATGCATGCTATATCGCTTTATCTAACATAGTTTTAATAGATCAAACCCAAAATTCCAATAGTTAGATTATAGTTCCATAACGATCGTCAGGTTCAATATTTTGAAGTCCCTCGTTTGGAAAATTTATATTACATATAGCCACTTTTATGTTGCTTAGTAATGCTTTTAAAAAATCATGATGGAAACATTCATGGGTTATTGGAAAACACAAATTCTTACGCGTGTTAGTAAATTTACCAGACGAACGTTTTTATCCAACTGAGAAACCTATGTTTTCGGGTACCATCGGAAATTCAATCTAAAACTCCTTAATTTGGAAGTTAAGCGTCTTAACAACAAGGCTGCGGAGGTCGTCAGATATTAAATAATTATATCTTAATTTCAGTATTTTAAAAATGAAATACCGATGATAATTTGAAACGTTATTTCGCCTAGCCCTGACAAGGTATTTCACATCCCAAAAACGTTATTCGGCCGTAAAATAAACGTTATAGTTATTGTCATGGAATGGGATTTTCTCGTTGTACCAACCGCACGCAAAAATATGCTTTTATTCGTATGTAGAAATATGCGTCAGCTATCGGCGAGTCCTTTCGCTTCTGATGAATAAAATAACACTTTGCAGAATACCTGGGTATTCCATACCCGGCCCTTATGCGGAATACTTATATAATGATACGATACTTTTACTCCATTGATGGCAGTTCCATATTTTACACAAAACCGAGTAAATGTAACTTTTGTGAAATAAAAATCTTCTTAGATAATCTTCTTATAAGGAACGCTGACCATGAGGGGGATATACTCGTACAATATTTAATGGTGAAAATAAATACCTACCATCAAGTCGTTTCCCTGTCGGTATAACATTTTTACTAAACAATGAGCTTGATTATTTATTTAGAAAATAAGTTATACTTTTTATTATACAAAAATAATCAAATTAAATATTGAATTATACTAAGACTGGATTCATATGATATTCAACGATGACTGATATGCTGTTTCAAAGTATCATTAAAAATACTTATTAGGCTTGTTGCTCTTGTTGATTTGTTTGTATGAAAACATATTTTAATTCAACTTTTTATCAACGTTGAGTGATAACATTAATTTAATCTTTGAGTTTTTGATGAAGTTATATTATGTAGTCATACCATTATGCAATTTTCCTGTTGGAGTAGGTTGAAAGGGTAGAATGCCAGACTTCAACTCCTTGATATCCATATACAATACCTTTACGATTTCTCGATTTTTTTACATTTCTTCCTTTCAAAATATCATTCACTTGACCCAACCATACTTTCCTTGATCTTCCTCTACCACGCCATCAACTCACATTTGCACTGTTTTTTTGTTTATTTTTATAAACTTCTTATGTTTAGATTTTAATTTGCCCAAGAAAGGCTTGATTTGATTTAATTCTTAATGTAAGTAATATGTTTTTTCGCTCTGTTTTGTAGGTCTTTTATCAGGTGCAAAATCAAGCGAAATCAATAAAAATTGCTTCATTGTGTCATATTGTACTATAGAATACTTTTATTGCACACAACACAATTTGACAAGTTTATTTCTGTGTGGCAATCTCTTCAAATCAAACTGAAACATGTAAAAGAGATCTGAAGTAAAAACCAGAATGAATTCTTCTTAAAAATGTGTATAATTATCGGGTAAACAAAAGTTTACTTAAGATTAATTTATTTGCATACAGTAAGAATATATTGTTATTTGTTTTATCAAACACTGTTTATACCACTTTTTGTAACGGTATAACCCTACCGATTTCAAGGCTTTCACATCATTATAAAACAAATTATAATGTCTTTAAATCTCCACAATATTAATGTCTTAACTATAAATAATATAGTAAGAATATAATTTGATGGAACATTTCACTCATAACCTGTTTTTTAAATTTATTTAATAATGTATAATAATATATTATAGTACAAACATTTGCTAAAGGCTATAGCTATATACAAATTAATATCTTAAGAAATAATCTTATGTATGATACATATTATAACTATGAATTAAGTTCATTTATTTTTAGTAGATGTCATTATATTTGTAATAATCTATTAAGATTATTACAAATATATAATACAATTTCTTAGAAATATTTATCGCTTACATATATACTACTTATAACTAGATAACAAGTGAGAAAGTGGTGTTAAAATTTAAGTACATTAAAAACAATCTTTCTTAAATAAATATTTTTTTCTCGAATTACTTCTGTCTGTACCAATTTTGTTTGACATGTAATATGACAGCCGAAAATTATACCTGTCTAATTTTGCAAGTAAATATTTAATTCATACGCTTGTGTATATTGGTGTAGTGCACCATCACGAATATAAAAAACCAATTCACCCATGGAAAAGCACAAAAATCTTACCTAATTGCGAAGGGGTTTCTTTCCTCTTTAAATATTCTCTCCTCTTCAGAGTTTGCCCTCTGAGACGTCAGCTGTGAACAAAGAAATGGTACCACAATTAAACTACTGTGATAAGTTCTCCCAACTGGAGATGCACCTACTTCTTGCACATCTACCCTGATCCATCCATCTTTGACCTACAATATCAGATGAAGGGTTTGCCTATGACTTTTATCGCTATTTGTAGACTGAAAAATAAGCATAGTATAGGTCTCGTCTAGATCTCGTCTTTTCACATAAATTTAAAATATACTACTTATAAATTTAGTATATTATTTTTGAAACGCCATTGACCGAGAGAGGGTTGAATTTAAATGTGCATAGTAAGGTCATTATCGTTAAGAGAGCAATACGTTATTAGCGGTTATAAACGTAAAATACGAATGGAGTGTGTCGGACGTCTACGTATTTTAGTTTTATTTATTATTCGCCTCCTTGCATTCTTTCCTCGCATTAACAGAAAAAATGCATTTTTGCATTCATTGCGTTAAAATAAACATCGCGAAAAATCTGCTGAATTAGATGAAGGGCATTTACAATACATTGGCAATACACGCTTTTCAATCGGAGTATTTCATATCGTCCAATTAATCTCTGATTGATTAATTTGGTTAGAAATAAGATATTTTATCAAATAAGATTTTCAGGTATTTTTTTATTTAATCTCCATAAATTTTTGGGTAATGCCTTCGATTAAATAGAATCGAATTAAAGTATTTATCAATTATATAACTTTCCGATCACTGAGTTAATTATATTTATAAGATCTTATAATGTTTTTGAAATTTTAGAATCGATAAGACGGATTTTATTCCCAGTAACTAAGGGCTTTACTGCTTAGGCAGTGAGTGAAGTAAGAATACACCAGCTCCAAAGGTCTTGTAATCTCGACTGTCTGTTATTAGAACTTGTCAACGCAAATTGAAGTTCTTGGTGAAATTTTTATTTCAGGTTTCATTTCACCTATAGTTATTTAGTTGTGCATGTAAACGCCTTTTTATTTATTTCAAATGTTGGTTACATTGTGTTAGGCTAAGTCTGCACTGAAAAATTATAAAATTAGAATTATTACTTAATGATTTCCGTCAGAAATAGAGTGAGTGTTTTAACTCTGTTGAAATAGAGTGAGTGTTTTAACTCTGTCTTTCAAAATATTTTTACTCTGTTGATAAGTGTATGCATTTGACTAATTGACATTCAAATCTTTTGTTAGTTTGAATTTATGTGCTTACTTACGTAAGTTACATTGTAACAAATTACACACGAGGAGTGTTATATGAAAATTTGTTTCTTCGTTGTTTAAAAATAACACTCTCGATTGTAAAATAAAATTAAGCTTTACTGGAAGGGATATACAAAACTGAATGAATACTCACTACCTGTGACGAGTATAATTAAAAGTACAATACAAAGTGAGGGATAAGAGATTAATATGTAAACCAATTTGTATTAGTCATGTTTTGTTGCATACAGAGGAAGGTGTTTGAGGAAGGTGCTATTTGGCTCGATCTGTTGCGGTTTGCTCCTAATTATGCTAAGCATTTACGTTTTTGAGCGTGGTATGCAGTACATGTTTATATGTTTGCACTACTTACCATGCTTTCCTCTACATTTCAACAACTCACCAAAGTGAACATTTCTTGGGAGTCTGGAGTCAGGCACGCGAGCTACAATCCAGACCAACAAAACAAACACGCGACGGTTCAGTTCAGTTTGATTCTACTACCATCCACACGGTTATGGGAGACCAAATAATTATCCATCTAGCGCGTTCTACACTAGAAGATCGAAATGTTCTTTATTTTTTATTAACGCGAAGTCCCGCAGTGACGAAGAAGGAACTGCTCAAAAAACTTCTCTTCCAGTGGTGACATACCTGAGTGTGAAAAGAACAGTAGCGACGACAGACTTAAGATCCAGCGTCACTGGAAAAGGAAAATGACTCGCAGCGCAGTAAATATACTTATAACGTCGCTTAAGAGCTGGAATTTAAACATGTTAGCAAGTTGCAGTACTTCCACAGAAAATTTTGAATGCAAAACTATCCTTTGACGCCATTAGATTGAAGTAGACAATCGGTTCGAAGATTATGTAAAGCTGAGTGGAGATTCCCTCCGTATGTATTGACTCGTTTATCATCGTAAGGTCACAAAATGTGATTTGTGTATTGATAAAAAATGACAACAGGGTGAAAGTACAAAATTGAAGTGCTCTTAAAGCTCCTATGGCCAGAGAGAAATTGTGTTTTCCAATAGCTTGGATACATTCACAGGTAGCCGAAGCGCACCTTGATGCAAGAATAAAAATAAATATCAATCTCCCCACGGGGGATGATAACCATCGACGTTGCCAAGTTGACAACTGGACTTTTAGGAAGGTTTTGAGAATCGCGCAAAGAGACGTCACCTATCCTCGCAGGTTGATAAAATTGACCGAGAAAAATAATCGACGCGGGGTCAAACAAATGCAATTTCAATGCAACATTAGCTTGTTTTTCAAGAGAACTATGTGGTACCATCGAATCTCCATATTTTGCCTAAAGTATAAAAATATACAAATGAACCCAAGTAAATACTTGTATAAGGAATACCAAACACTCGTCATAGAAATATCTGGAAATAGAGTAAGCCATAAAAAAGGCTGGATGTATAGAATCTACCAAGATATGAGCTGACCATAGACAGCGATGACTCATCACGCAGACCTCAAGTAAATGGGAAAATTGGGAGGGTAATGATATTGATGTACTATACATGATGCTATGTAATTAAGTTTTTATTATTAATCTCCTTTAAATAACTAGACTCCATCAGTGTTTCCGGTTTGTACCATCTGTGTTCCAGATATTACAGCCATTACGTATCTTTTCGTATCATATTGACCTTTGTGTAAGCTTTGAATAAATTATTACTAGGCAGACAATCAAATTAATATTTCTTGTCAGATGTTCACGCTTGCACGCCCGCGTTAAATATAGTTAGTCCATCTAATTGGATTGCGGAGAGATGGAACTGCTATTGCTCTCCACCTATCTTAGGGCCAGGACGTCAAGATGAGATATTGGGAGACGAACGATCGAGGATGGCTTTTAACTCGATGCCGGATCTAATCGAGCGGGAAAAGTGGACACTGCTGGTAACGATCGCACAGAGGTAACGATTTGAAAAGAGATGGATGAAAGATTTATTGCTATTTCAATAGATTTTTTTCTTACAAGCGCTTTTATTTAAAAGTAAGGAAATAAACATTAGAATGGAACATATAATTAGAAAGTTGAAACTAATTTTAACAAACTGATGATTACTAGAAATAACAAAAGATTTAATGGGATGTCCCCATTATATCTTTTAACTCTATGCCTGAGAGATGTTTCTTCGAACAGGAGAAGGATTTTGAAGTCCATTTTGTGTTCATCGAATAAACTGATTGTTCCGAATCGATCCCATAGGGTGGAGTATTATGACAAGGTCTTTGACGGTGCTGGTTCTGGGGCATGGAATGGTCTGCCTTTAAGTGTTAGAAAATCGGTGGCGTATGCAGCTTTAAGAAGCATTTGAAGACAACAGTTTTTAAGGTCGAATTTGTTTCTATCATACCTCGGAAGACGAGCTACAATGGTTTCTTTGTAGCTCGTCTTCCCTTGGTATGTTTTCTGCGGTTTCTTTACAAAATATATTTTTCTAATATGTGCATACGTGGTGAAGTATCTAGTTCAATGGCCACAGCGATCAATTTCTTATAACATATATTTATTTTGAAATATTTTTAATTTGCTAATAATTGCGATCAACTTCTTATAACATATATTTATTTTGAAATATTTTTAATTTGCCTTTGGGAAGAGTTGCCCTTTCAAAAAGTATGAAAAATCGAAAACCACGTATCAATGGTTGTTTGAATGTAGACAAGACAAAAACTTTGCGTTTGAATACGAAAGTGTGGCAATCTGTCCTCGTTGCTATCTTTAAAGGAATATATTGTGATGGTATGTATATAAATCTCATATTCAGTGTTTGCTTTTATACTATTTACTAATTTTAGAATCTTGGTCTTGAAGGTACTAAAATATCTAATTTCTTTTCGGTTAATGTAAAGTCGTAGAAGAGAAGAAGCAAAGATATATCTTTCTTCTTTTTCGTACCTTAATTATTTGGTCTTTACATTTTTACATAAGTTCTTAACATATCTTAAGTTCTTTTTCTTGTTAACTACCCTTTAAAACTTCCAGTCACTACGAATTCCAAACATTTTTTTGTAAATTAAACCAAGAAAACAACGCAGTCAATGAGTGCAATGAACTGAATAATTCGACTGAAAACACGTATAATCGAAAATTGTAAAGAATTCGATATCAAAGACTATATTATCAACAACACCCGTTTCAAATTGACCAGATTGCACAGTTCAATATCAAAATGGCGGTTGTAAATCTCTCTATGTGTTATTTTTTTGTTACTTTAATGATGTAGAGCGCCATAAAACCATCAGATGAAAGCGCTGAGCTATAAGTTAACATTTGAATCCAATAAATATGCCGATGAAGTATTTAGACGCTTGTTCCTTTGCAAAGTGTCGTATACATCTTAGTTTAAAGTGCACATTGACTTTTTTATTTTCTGTTTAAAACATTGCAGACTTTTTTATTGATTCATCTTGAATGTTTTTTTTTTATTCTATCCAGTAATTAATGATGAGATAGATGTTGATTAAAAAAAATTCTTTCTTGAAAAGAATTTGACGAAAAGAACTAAAAATGTCTCAATAGTACCTGGTATTATCAATCACCAATTTCCGTTCGGAGCTCTGTTTTTTTCGTACGGAGCTTTGTTTTTTCGTTCGGAGCTCTGCGATTTGTATCCATTTTTTTTTTCTTCTGCTTATAAACTTAAGGATCTTTTTTTTAAGGAAACTCTTTGAGCAGGAAATGATGGCCGTGATCTAGTTGGTAAAGTGTCTGTTTTTCGAGCTGGAGTTGGTATTAATTTTTTTCAAGTCGTTTTAACCTCAATCCTTTTTAGCATGTTTCTGGTTGATTGTTAGATATTGCCAGATGATAATAAACCCGGCAGGTTAAACTATATACATTGAAAACGTAATATAATTCGTTTCATTCAGCTTTATCTGGATGTCGCCAAGTAGTGCCAAGCCATTTCTCTTCTACATTTCCTCAATGGCTTGACTGCGAGAAAAAATATTCCATTTTGTCTATGTTTTTTAAATTGAAATAAATGTATCTTCACTTTTATTATATTTTATTGATGGTGTATAAATATATATTTTCTTTTTAGTGTATTGTAGATTACGTCCATTATTGGGTCCACATTTTTTTTTGTATAGAGCCTGAAACTTCTGGATGGACGACTAGCATCTCACCAACTCGGCCACAGAAGACATAATATTTATTTATTCATTTATTTTCTCAATACAGGCTTAGCCCAATTATATTGAAAAATACAAAAATTGTTAACATTTAAAAAAAATTATAAATATGCATTATACATATGATATATACACACATATGTGTATTCAAATACATTTTAATACGTTGATGAATGTTTCTTAACGCGCCCAATCTTAGAAGAAAATTTTCTTATGCTTTTGGTGATTTGACGTGAAATATGTCAATATCCGAAGCAGTCCCGTTCAAAAGAGTTAAGGCCCTTCCAACAGGCATAGCAGCTGGAAGACCTGTTCTTGCGTATGTTATTGAGAACAGTGTTTGCCGGCGCAGTCTAGTGTAATTGTTAGAATTATTTAACGTTAATCTTTGTAGTAACGCTGGACAGCTCACAACTCCTCGAACGAGTCTGACAACGTATACCGCCTTTTGAGTTTTGAGTTTGAGTTTTATTTATTTTGAGTTTTATTTATTTTGGATTGTTCACTGTATTTTCTTCTGATCTTAGTTAGGTCATCAAAGATGATATACTTTAAAAGTTTGGTGAATATAAACTTAATATGTAAATAAAATTATACAAAGCTATTTTGCTCATTGAACCTTCGTTTGTTTTGTTGACCATCGGGAATCGAATCCGAAATTCCTGAATGAAAGACCATCTTCTTACCAACTAGGTAACGAAGAAAGTCAACATATTAATAATATTATATTTATTTTACAATTACCTTATTTTTTTATTCTCTCATCTTGTCCACTCTGCTTTTAATATGCTGTTCTTAGAAGATGTACAAGTGAATACGTCACGTACGTAAGTCAAAATATATATATAGATAATTATACATTGTTGCATTTGGCTCGCAACAATTCACACCTGCCGCCGAATCCATCATCTCTCGCTGGACCACCATCGGCAGTCTATAGATACTTTAATCTGGTAAAACAGGGGTTTCCAAGCTTTTTTGACTAATTTAATATAGTTTTATAAGTCCAACATTTACATCAGAGTGTTCTTCTTCATCGTACTCAACACATCATACTTATGTCCACATTCGTCCTAAATCACTTTATTATGTATTTTATCATACATTGTCTCTCCATAGATTCATCTTAGTGAACGTTTTTTTTGTAGGATTAACTCGGCTCCTTTTAGTATTACATTTCAGTATTCAGTAGTAAACAAAGTGTTTGTTATGAAAATTTGAAGACATAAATATCTCATATAATTTTGGTCAACAAACTGTAAGATGAAATTGTAGATACACATCACTGAAGTAATGCGTGACAAAAGGCTTTTAAAAAAGATAGTGCAAAGTGGCATCTATAAATGAAACTGAAAAATACCAGATTGCGGTGTCATGGGCACATTGGTAGAATACAAAGAGTGTGGTGGATGAATGGTGGTTAAAGGAGGACTCCAGAGCCCTTGGAGTGGTTAGGGAATTCGACTACAACTGGCAACTTTAGAGGGATATTTTTTTGACCTGTATTAATTTGTTATTTCTTATGTTTTTTTAATAACATATTTTATGTGTACAAAGGTGTGGGCTCAAAAACATTTGATTCATTTACAGCTAAACTCACCGATCTTTTGATAGCTTCAATCTTAAATGTACTTTATTTTCCATTGCCTTAAAATATAGGTGTAATTTCACAATATATATGTACATACTTTCGTTCGTTGCTGGGCTTCGTTGCCAAGGAACACCTCGACATTCCAACATCAATTCAGTTGGAAAGTAAAACTGTACCGTGGACTCTTTGTTTCTTTTTTTGATGTGAGTGAGCCGTTACACACCAGTAAACTCACCAGTCATACCACTGTGCTGGATCCCATGGCACACCGAAGTCAGATGATCGGAACAAACGGTTTTTTTCTATAGCCTTATTTTTGAAAGAATATATATTACCGAAGTCATAGGTATCATTATACCCCAGAATACCTGGTGGAGAAAATACCTACCCATTTGAGAGGAGAAGCATAAGCAGGGCTCAAACCGGCGACCTTCCGCACGGAAGCCCAGTGCGTTACCGCGCAATCTCGAATGCGTTACCTTAAATGTACACACTAACATATGTTGTTATCAATGTACATAATATGTTGTTATTAATGTACATAATATGTTATCAATAAACCTTTATTTATATTTTGGATAAGCTAGGAGGAAGAAGAAATGAATATTTTCTTTAAATGGAAAAAAAAATAGGGTGACAAATTTGGCCGGGATAGCAATAATAATATCAACGGAAAACAGGTCATATTTGCAGGGTATTGTCAATACTAGGACGCCTCTGATTCTGTTAATGATGTAACATTTATTATAATAATAAACTGGATGAATGACAGTCACCCAAGAGCCAAGATCAGCTATCACGGGGGCGGCTTTTTATTTTGCAACGGCTGAGCAGGCATTAATGATCGATATCCCTCTGTTTCGTTTCTAAAATAAATGCTTGGCTTAAAACTTTAGAAAAATATGAAAATTTTCATTATCTGACATGGGAGGTATTCTATTCGCTTCATTTAGCCTTTAACCAGAGGATAAGTGATTTTATTTTATTTTTGTATTTTCTTATGCGTTGAATTTGTGTGTGGATCATTAGACTCAAACGTATTTATCCCACAAAGTATAATTTGTATGTGTTTTTATACTATTATATATTTCTTTGATGATCTACTAGGCGGTATTTTTAAAAGATAAAAGAGTATATGACAATAATTTTTGTGTAATAATTTTAGTTTATAACTGTCAAATGTGCAAATACTAGTAATTATGAAGTGATTATTTAAAATGTGTTTGACATGTGAGATTGTTTATTTAACATTTGTTCGTTCGCGGTGCAGGGACAATCGCATTGATCTTATTTTAACATATCGACACATTAGGTTAATATGAATATGTTCAGCATTTGGTGTTTCAACGAAATTGTGTATAGTACCGAATCAGTGTAATACTGATGTATATGAACAGACGAACTTATCAACTAAACCGATTTTTTGTTGGTATTATCGGGGATTGAACCCGAAATCCTCGGGTGGAAGTCAAGCGCCTTACAAGGCACGGTAAGAAATTCAATAATTCTTCTTCTTGAATAATGATCGGTGAACTCATACATATGAAGGAGTATACGCCAGTGTCAAGTGATATATGTATCAGTGGTCAATTCAATAATTAAAGCATTTCTTTTGTTTAAGAAATTTATCTCAGGAAATCAATAAAAACTGAAATTATGAAACAATTTTACTTATAATCTTATAACAGCGGACGTGAAAGAGTCTATTTATTTAATTACAATTATTTATAAATAATGAATAGACATATATATTAGAAATAATATTATATAATTGTGTACACCGAAGATTTTCTATAAAAATATTTTGATTGTTTCGTTATAATCGTGAGAATGAATTTAAAATAATAAATAATGAATATATGCTCTTACTAAGCAATAGACTTATAAATAACTAGCGGTATAATATAGGTTTTCTGACAAAACAGCTATTTTTGCTCTAAATAAATATTGCATTACTCTTTCTATGTGGCAATCTCTTCCAACCAACCAGAAAGATATTCAAGAGGTCTTAAGTGTAAGCCAGACTGGAATCCTTTTTATTTAATCCGACTTGCAGCGGGGATCGAATCCCCAACCCCCGGGTCGAGAGACAAACGTCTTACCAACTAGGCTACGGAGGTTGTCACAGATGACGTACAAAGGAAAAGAAATCTAATGATCTTAAAATAATCACACAAAAACTAAATCGTTATTTTAATAGCGTCAAGGAACCAAATAGTAGAAAGAAGAAAAAATGTAATGTATAGGAGTCAAACGGTGACGTGAGAAATAATGAAATAAGACGAATACACCCTGTAGATATTCGTGTACTGAGAAGAATACATGAAGTGACAATGTATGATAGATTATAGAATTAAGTGATTAGGGATGAATGTAAGCTTGAGGCTGATGTGTTGAGTAAGATGATAAAGAACACTCTGAAATGGTGTGAAGATGTACAACGAACGAATGAGTAAAGCCCTATGAAACTAATATTAGGTGCAAATGTGAGTCAAGGAAAGTATGGTTGGATCAAATCAATGATATTTTGAAAGAAATACATTTACAATATAAGAGTAATTGTAGTATTATGAGAAGGTGTGAAGGGATGTTGAATGGCGAACGAGTTGTATCGAGAGAGGAAAGTGTGGCGCTTTGTCCTCTGTGCCTACCGTGACAGGGACATCACGTGATGATATGTACGTATAGAAAAAAATCCTTCACCATGTCCAAATCGAATAATTAACAGCGAAACTGTAAAACTAGTCAATCAATATTCTTCGTGAATTTATAAGTAGTCCATATCTTGACGAACCAATAATTTTTCATATTGTAACAAAAAAAATTGAGCTGATTTTAATTCTATTTTCTGTCTGTTTCATCGATTGTTTCTAATTATAATGTAGAACTTTATTGTATGTTTATTGTAGAATATTATACTTAAATTATGAATTTTATTGTATTGTTAAGTGCCTGAGTAAATTAAGAAAAATAATTACTTAGGAACGTTGACAAAAACGATAAATGGAATAACTTTCAGTTAATAAAGGCTGGTTAGAAATAGCGAAAAGTTCTTTCATGAAAATGAAGCCTGTTTTTATAAACAGAGGCTTGAAATTGAGAATATGTATGGTTCGCAGATTCAACTCTCCTATATGTAATGTATACTTTGATACTGAACCAGAATGCATCACGCAGGATCAGGGCTCTTGAGATGCGGATCTTCAAACATATCCTCAAGATTCCCTGGATGAATCGTGTTGCAAATGCAGAATTGTTTACTCGTATGTATAGTAACCGAGAAGTACTTAAAACTGTGAATCTTCAAAATGCAGTATCTCGATAACATCATCATGTCGTATAGCTCATGGATGAGCATCGTGACTTTCATGATAGCCTCTAGCTAATCCTCTCCATCCATCCCTACAGAACTTTATAAATGTCGAATAAAGGTACAACAAAAACAAGTTGAAAAAAGTTTATATAACTTTTGAAAATCGAAGAAAATTTCATAGCTACTGGTATCCATTTACCTCCAAATACTAGGCGGAAAAAATGCCTGTGTCATTTGAGGGGAGTAGCACATCGTGAGGTTTGATCCGACAACCTTCCGCACGGAAGTCCAATGCGTTACCGCGCGACCATGCATCTCAATCTAAAACATTTCTTTTATTTATTGGTAAAAACACTTTTTCGATACATTTGTAATATTTAACATTACAGTAAAATAAAGTGAAAAAATGTACTGACTGACTGAATTATTCCATGTGTAGCTATTTATGTTATTGTGTTGCTAATATGTCTCTCTGCTGACTTGACATTCAGTGTCAAGTTCGCTGATTGAGAAGAGCATTCAGTCGTCCAGATGTACTATATAATTCATTTACCAGAAAAAAATCAAGTAATCTAGGAAATGATTATCTTTTTAAAAGCATTTTTCTTAACCGTGATTCTTAATAGCACGTATTGGTAACACTTGCAGTATTGTTACAAGAAGATTTTTTTTACCAGACTTGTACTTTGTTTTTTTATTAATTAGGGCCGAAAAAAACGGTTCGCTCGAGCGCTGTCATAGCTGCCTGGTGTGATTTGTTTTCTTTGTTCACTACACATTATACTATTACATTACATCTAAAGCCGAATGTTTTGCTTTAACTTATTCGAAGATCTACAAAAAATCATTTGTAGTTCTTCTACCTTAAGTAAGTTTTAGCGGTTTTCTCATTAAATATATTTTTTTGAACATATGAAGATGCGGGGAAGTACCTAATCTAATGGCCACAACCATAACCTTCCTATCCTTACACTCAACTTTTACATACTTTTTTTATAATATTTTTAATTAGTCAATAATATAAGGTTCAGTTCCTGAGTAAGAACGCCCGTAAGGAGAGTTTGCTTTTTAAATGACGCTATATAAATGACCCTTTTATTATTATTTGGGTACCATCGATAATCTAATTCAAAATATTTGAATGGAATACTATTAACTAGGTCACAGAGGTCAGTTGATTAAATTTGAAACCAGTTTAATCTTGACATCGCTCATGTAATAAACTTTTATCAGACTGCCTAAAGAGAGCCTCGAAATATGAGGTAGAAAAACGTGTAGCGATGTTCAAGTGAATCGTTAAATTATTTTCTTCAAATGAAGTTGTGTTTTATTCTTACAGTTTGATTTTTCTATAATTACTTTTCTATGTAATTATTATACACCATTTATTTTTGCTTTTCATCATTTATCTTAAATATTAATTTTCTTTCATTCACACTAACAAATTTCTTTTTAATACTGATATATAAATAAATGGAGGAAATGTTTGATTTGAAATAAAATTTTTATAAAATATTTTACAATCATAAAAAAAGACTCTAGGAATATTGAAAATAAAATTTTAATAATTATCTGAACATAGTGTATGAAACAAATTGGTCTTTAATATAATCGTGTATTTTAAAAGTATCATAAATATCGTCCCGCTTCCGTTTGAGTGAGTAATGTGCAGCGGGACTAATGACATCTATCGGGTGTCTGGGAGGTCTGCGCCACTATATTATATTTGTATAGTTAATCTACCGAGAGATCTTCACTTCTTTCTACCAAGCGGTTCCATACTTGAAAAAACACAACGTTTGTTACAAAGTGTTCTCCTTCATTTTGTATGAACACACTTTGACATTTGATAAAAAAAAATACACGATAAAGGTGAAAATTTCAAAGTTGATCGAGGATAACTTGAAAAGTTTTTTTTTATTTTTTTTTACTATTCACAATATATTATTTAAATTTTTTATAATTTTAAAGAAAATGCGATTTGCAGAGTATAAGCACATAACTAAATAAGCATTTCATTATTAACAAAATAAATGATATTTAAGTGTTTATTTTACACAACACTAACAATTAATAATACCAAAGTTTACGAATCAACATTTTCCAAAAAAAATCAATTAATGATACATACACGTACATACTCAGGTTTAATGTTAAATCTATTGAAAATTCTCGAATTTATAAAGCTTTATACATAACATCAAAAGAAAGAGCGCCATACTTTCATATCTAGACACACATCCTTTGCCTCTTCCATATGTATACAACTCCTACAATTTTTTCGTACAAATATCTTTCAAAACATGATGCATAAACATGCTAATGGAAAGTAAAACAAGCCAAGTAAGAAAAAAACATTTGATTGATTTGTCGTATTAACACTCACGCGCATTACACACATACCTATGCATATGCACACACATACATACTCGCTCCCAAATGCAGCAGTATGGCGAGGTGGCCAAATTTGTACAATAATGATGAACAACTTCATGTATACTATTTTTATTTAATTTCATCAATCAATTTTATTGACTATCCACATTTAACACGGGTGCACCCATTAAAGCGGTAATGAAGGGTCATCATTATGGACAGTAAGTATATACATAATTACCCTCCGAGAATTCGTAATAACTTTTGACTTCTCAAAACCAAAATGACAATACAGTCAAAATAATTTATATTCCAAAAAGTACAAAATTTTTCAAGAAATTCCAAAAACTATTAATGAAGCCAAGAGGTATTCGATTTTTTTGTCCATATATGTTTTATTTGTTAAGAATTGATTAATAATTTTTCGAAGTAAAAAATATTTAAATGTAAGTTTTTGGATTGTTAATACATGAGAGTTAAATAAATTTTGAGACTTTCGCGGTTCTTCGTATCAGTTCTATTGTATAAAGTCTATCGGAGTGTTGTATTACGTGGTTTGTCTTATGATGCTAAAGTTCCGTAATCAACTTCACGATTACAAATAAGCCTTGAAGATAAAAACTGCAACGTTTTCGAAATGTCGGCATCATAAACCAAAGAGCGCGGTATAAAACTTCGAAATACGTTACAAAAGATGTAAGATAGTTAAGTTAAAATTAGTTTATGATTATTAGTGGAACTTTATAAATAAACAAATTGATTTAAAATTTAAAGTTCAATAAATTTTAAGGTACGCTAGTTAAAAAGAAGACTTTTTAATTTTTTAACAAAACGGATGCTGCGTATGCGAGAGATGATCTGATATCTTCTGTATCATCCCTCCTGTAACGCTACATTGCTCTTAATTTAATATTTCCGATGACGGATTTAGAACATATTTTCAGACACAAAATATTCGAAACGTCTCTCATACTCGTTTGATGTATATTTTTTATAGAGTCACACTTCATTCTGCGTTGTTAAAAATTATTTAATTATTTATTTGTATCGCATTTCGAATTTGTGGACCCGGAAGATCTAGCGTTACGGATTTATGATCGATTTAGCGAATTTTTATTTGTTTTCTTACGGTTAAATCAAAGGATTTCGATATTTTTAAAATAAATGACTAAGATATTTGTATGTAAAATATTATATTGTGAATAATAAATGGTTATATGTGAAAAACGATTTTGTTTTACAGGGCACTGAGGTATTTAAATGTTTTTTTTTTACTATCCATGAATTATTATTATGACACAAAAAATTACGGAAATAGTTTGAGTTTGCTGTTCCTGTTCTGTATAAAAGCTATTGTAAAAAAGGTTACAAGATGTTTGGAGCCGAGTGAGTGTAAGTGACATTCATGCACGGTGATGAATATGTGGTGTGTCGATGTATGATAGAATAATAAATTTAATTATTAAGGATCATTATGAGCTAAAAACGTGTTAAATCAGGATGAAATAACGCACGTTGAGTTTGTTTGGATATGTTTAACAGGTGGGTGATGAAAGACTGATTAAATTAATTAATAATACAAGCGTACATGTAATCGTGGTAGAGGGCGAACAACAAAAATATTATTGGGCCAAGTAAATTAATAGGACTTATAATAAAATTATAACTTATATAGGGTCGTTTAGAAAGAAGACTCTGCTCAAGGGCGCTAAAATTTTGGAAAAGTGAAAAGTAAAGAGTAAGAGAAACAAATGGTTTATAGACGCGGAAGAGGCGAAGAATGTGTATCGGGATATGAAAGTTTGGTACTACGAGTATATCGATTCTGCCTACTCTAACAATATGTTTGGATTTAAGAAGTCTTAAAAATCGTTCCTTTCAAGACCAAAACATCACATGACATATAACATACATAGATATCATCATGCCATTTCCCTGTTGGGGTAGGCAAAGATAGCAAATCTTCAAACTTTCATATCCCGACATACATCTTTCGCCTTTGAGATCCTTGGACCGTGAAGTTCTATAAAAGCCAACAAAATCACAGCAATCCTCTAACCGCTGCCCTAGGGTCTTAGGAAAGTAAATCTGATCTACATATCTGTTATAAACACAGGCTCCTGAAGCATCATCTGTTGTCTGACTAGTCCACCTACAGTGTTAGCTGGAAGTACCAAGGTCTGAGTGAATGTGATGGAGTATAAGTAGCTTGAACGAGTGGACTTGTTATTGCTTAATAATTAGTTGTAAGAATTGTTATCTAGTTATAAGTAGTATGTAGGTGTTAACTATTTCTAAGAAATTATACAGAGATTATTAAAAAACAAAATGACATGAAGGAAATTAAAATTAAGTTGGTTCATAATAATAATAGATAAATGAGATTAGTTAAGATATAAATTTGCATATACGAGTAGGTATAACCTTTGTCAAATGTTTGCATCATATATTACTTTGTTAATAAAAAAAATTATCTCTCACCTCTTACATATTCAATCACTTTCTTATATAGCTCCTACGGTATCATTGATTTTCTACGTTTCCTAGATGATTCACTAGATCCAATCATACTTTCCTTTGTCATCCTCTACCACGCATTTCATTCATATTTGCACTTAATATTTGTTTTGTCCATCTTGATCGCTTCATCCTTTTTTTAAATTTTAGTGATGGCATACGACTCATAAAAATGTCAATGATTCATTTAGTCTGTACGTTTTAATAGAAACTGAAATTCGAGAACATTAATGTACCTTAATTAATTTATTATTGATAAAATACATATTTTTAATTCTATCTCACCGATTATTTATATCCTCTGAAACATTTATTTACACGTTTGACAGCCATAACATGTACAATGCTATAAATTATCATCACTTATTACACTGGAATTATTTTCAAAACATGTTTTAGAGCAATCATTTTTACATCTGTCTTGTTAACATCGTGAACAAGAAAACTTAAAATCAATTTGTGTCTCTCAATGCAACCAAGTTTAATTTTAAATCGCTCCTGGTCCAAAATTATGTTAAATAAATTTCTTGCATACCTTTATATTGAGTTGAAATGTGAGTTATCGCTGATTTAAAGGTATAGTGATGCCTCGATTAGTACGGTAAATGCGTATTTGAAACTTGAGCATCAATCGAAATCACACTAATCGAAAAAAAAGTCTTGAATTCAAATTAGGATGTTAAGTTCCGAAATAGCTGTTTTTTCTACTATATTTAAATATAATATGATTCCTGCCACCATGTTTAGATTTCTTTATTCCTTCGATTTTTTAGTCTCAATTAATCAGCTGTCATTTCATTTTATCACTGCTATTACTCACTATCTTTTTGCGCATTTGTTTATTATTGGATGGGTATGTACTCGTATAAGAATCAAAATATAAAATTATGTATTTAATGGCAGAAAAAACAAGTTATCACATCAGCCAGACGGGGCCATATTGATTCGCACATGCATTGTGAATTTGCGTATGCGCGGGAAGAATCATTAAATCGAATGTCTAAAGCCGTGTATCGATTACGCGCGGCAAACTATCGAACATTGGCTCGCGCGGCAGCCGCGCTTAATGGATACTGAGTTGCCACGCGAGCCAAAGCGAACATTGGCTCGCTCGAACGTGCCGCGCGGCGATTCGATCGCTGTCGGTTTTTTAGCGCGCGGCAAATGGGAAAGTTCACTTCTCGTGCGCAGTTGGGACGTGTGTTTAGTTATTTGAGTTGGCTCGCGCGGCAAAGCGACAAGATGGATAGTGAAAAGTGGCGCAATTTGATTCAGCTGTACGGCTCCACGGAGCTTCTGTGGAATAGTAAAATAAAAGATTACCACAACAAATCGCTGAGGCAAGATGCGTGGAGGGATAAAAGATCCGTATTAAGCTAACCTATTCCCGACTTGAAGAAGAAAATTACCACGCTTCTCGCGTCATACAGAAGAGTTAGGTTCAGGTTCATTTCTCTAAGCTCCTGGTATAAGTTCTCCCTCACTCTCACTATCCAAAGATCCAGGCGGCATATAAAGTAATCGTGTACGTGGTTTTTTTTCTCAAAAAAATTATGCAAACGTATAGTGGCTAGTCTGTTTTTGGTTCCAACAACATAGGCTTCCATAATGCTCGAAAAACTGAGCTGAGCTCGAGATAGCCGGTAATTGAAGATTGTTTCCTGAGAACCTCTTTCTGGCTCTCCTTGAAATGGCTTTATTGTGTATTCATTGAGTGCGAAAGCCTTATCACTCAGAATTACATACGGCACTATAATAGCTTATGGGAGCCGTATTGCCGCGCGCGGCAGCCGCGCTGTCTCAAAAGTCGTGACAAATTTGGCTCGCGCGGCAAATAAGCGGGGTTGCCGCGATTGAACATGGCTCGAGCGGCAGCCGCGCGTAATCGATACACGGCTTAGCTATTTTATTTATAGTTAAGGCATTAAATTGTGGAGGCTTAAATACATTGTAATTTGTTTTATCACGGGAGCACAAACAAGTCTTGTTCGTGCTTCCCTGGTGATCAGGTGAAAGCCTTGAAACCGGTAGGGTTATACCGTTACAAAAAGTGGAATGAACCGTGTTTGATAAAACAAATTACAATGTCGATAAATAATGGTTAATTTTTAAATTATCAAAGTCTTTAATAAAAAAAACGACAGTTAGTTTCGAATCAACTGAATATATGTTTATATTAAACGCTAAAAGTTGGATAAAGTGAATTTAATCTTGAAAAAAGATAAATGTAAATCTTCCGAGAAATAGGAGATGTGGAATAAAAAAATTTAATAAAGCTCTGAAAGTCACATCAGTATCTCGTTATAAAAAAGTTTAGCGCTCTATCTTCCCTGTCTACTCCTATAGGGAAAATGCGTGGTATTTTTTATGTATAAATATCAATGACTTAATGATTCTTTAATTTTAAATATTGTTAGTAGTCCTATACTTTAATTCTTTAGTAATACTTCCTGGGGGATTGCATCCATTTGATTCGAAAGGTTTCATCTTTAACATTGTGGGCCTCCATATTAAATATTGTTAGTAGTCCTGTACTTTCATTCTTTAATAATACTTCCTGGGGGATTACATCCATTTGATTCGAAAGGTTTCATCTTTAACATTGTGGGCCTCCATATTAAAATATTTAAGAATATATTACTTTGTTATTCTACTAATTACATTAATCGCCGCTACAACATTATTACCTTCTATTTGGAGGCTCTAACATAGGCTAGGTATAGGATGTAGAAACACGTGTATCAGGGATTAATGTAATTAGTGGAATAACAAAGTAATTTGTTGTTAAACGTGTCTTTGTTATTCATTTTTACCACAAAACCTATCAGTGTCTTCTCTAAATCCTTTTTTATCCTAAAGCATTCTACAATTTGCTATTGATGTTTGTGGAAAACTCCAATGTTTTTTTGTTACATTTCTATTTATTTTAACGTTTTCCATTTTCTAAAACTAGTTCATTATTCACAAAGGATAGTTCAAATCCAACCATGATTTATTGAGCACTTGAGTGCATTTAAATATTGCTAAGTTAACGTGAATAAAAAAGTGGGAAGTAGGCTGAATTATTTATGATAAATAAATTAAGCCAAAGAAAGCCGTCACTTTGTTTTTGTCTTGTTTCACGCAAGATGCCAATTACCATGATGATGTGTCATAATTTTCTTTGTTTACTGAAGTGCAGTTTGATTGTTAATGATTTTATAAATAAGAACAAAGGCTGCATTTTTTTACTATGATTGAGCTGTCGACAGTGGCGGAATATTTGAAGAAAAATAAGGGTATACTTTTTAGCGGACAATGACAGTGAAAAATAACACATGGAATTTTGAAACTATCTAACAAGGGCGATTATCGATTATCTAACAAGGAAAATGGCGAACAACAACAATAAATTGTTTTAGATGGAAAAAGATCTCCGAATCTCGTCTCAGGTTAAGGTCGAGCGCTGAAAATACTTGGACTCGTCAGATTATGAGAAAAGTTTCGTTAAAATTATTGACAATCAAACTGCACCTGACATTTCAGGTGCAGTTTGATTGTTAATAATTTTAACGAAAAATTCCAAAAATGTTGAAAGATCATTTCAGACAGCGGGATCTCTTCATTGGAATATACTTTCGTTCTCCCTGAGTTACATCTCCAAATTGACGTAGTGTTCGGTCAACTTGAAAAGTCACCTGTTCTCTGTACGTTTTTAAGCTAAAAGGTTGAGATGTTCCTTCTGTAAGTTAGGAAGTTGAGCTAATAAGGAAGCGCTCTTGAGATGATCTCAATGGTCAGTAAACAACGAGCAATAAGATCACCTTAGAAAATATACATTTGAAGAACAACAAGAGTCCGCCTAGGAGATAAAATATCACCTAAATTATTAAATGCAATGTTGAATATATATTAATACATTCACGCCATTTCCCTCTCAGGGGAGGCAGAGAACATCAGATTTTATTATCGTGAAACACATCCTTCGCCTCTTTTACATCCATTCACCTTATCATAAAAATCCATTTGTTTTTCTTCATTTATTCGTTTTACATTCCCAAACTATCTCAGACTACTCTTCTTGATTTTAATTAATATATCGATCTTAAGTTCACATTTATCCCTAATCACTTCATTCCGAATTCAGTCCTACATTGTCTCCCCATGTATTCTTCTCAGTACTTGCATTTTTACATGTATTTTATACTATTTTCTATTTTTTTACACGCCTACATTTCATTTCCATTCACCAAGTTAATGCAAGAATACTGTTGAAGGTATTTAAAAAAAAAATGCTACTGTATTTTAAGAGATTTTCACAATTCGATAAAACTTAGTCATTTCTTAAAACCAACCCCAAGAATTAAGTGAGAATAGCAAAGCAGTTTTTTTTAATCCATATAGAAAAGACGACGAAAAACTATAATTACATAAATTATTAAAAAAGCTACAGTAATTGTAGTGGATGATAATAACTTGAAACATGTACAATAGTGTGTCTAATAAGAACAACTTATCTTGTTTGAAGATTTCACTATGAAATATTATATATAAGACTACAACATGAAATTGGCTAATTGGTTCACACCATCAAAACTAATCTGCGTAGCTACTTTAAGCGAAAGATCAGTATAGATTGAAAGTTTTCTCGTATGGGTGTGAAACATGAACAGCATTGTCCAAAACCACATAAAAACATCCAAACTAGTAAAACAACCATGAAGAAGTACATGGTGGGTCAGACGAAAAGAGAACGCAAATTATGTTATAGTATGTCACTATGTTACACTTTTGTTGTACGAATATACAGTATAATGTAATGTATACAGTACCCTCCCAACCAACCAAAAATATATTCAAGAGTGATTTCCAACGGGAATTTAGTCCGCAAACCTGTAAGCGGGTCGATTCCTATTTAGATTTATTTGGCTTTTATTCCCTAAATAAAACACTCCTTCTTACATCTTTTTCGTACGTATAGAACTCCTCAAAATATCTGAACTGACGTTGCGGACATATTGGAGGGGTAGCTGGGAGACATAAATTTGTCAGCCTCGTTAATCGAGCTGCCAGGGTTGAAATCATTGAAGTTGGCATGTAGCTTGCAGTTTGTCATGCATACACAATCCTTGTACCTACACGTCTAGCGCACGTAATTATCATATTATAACTAGGTGAACTCATATTATACTACGCCATATTTAATTTTTTAAATCGACTACCATCGGGAATCGAACCTGAAATCCCCAGGTGGAAGTCAAACGTCTTACCAACTAGGGCATGGATATCTGATTCGTTGGGAGAGATTTCCGTTTGGCAATGTACTCTTCGATTGTAGGTTGAGCAATAAAGTTTAAAATGAATATTATTATACAATAAATTAATTGATATGTAATATAATTTTTAGTTTCGATAGCTTTTATAACTTATATATCTGTACTCAAGAGGATAAACCACGGAAGTCACTTTGCACCCTAGCGGATAAACGTCATATGCGTTATACATGAATTGTATGATACAACGTCGTTTATACTCTGGGGTAAAATGTGACTCCCGCGGTTTTTCCTCTAGGGTACAGATATATTTTAAAAAGAAATGGAAGCGAGCTTCCTGAAAAAAACCCTTCCGGTTTCAAGGTTTTCAGTTTATCATCAGGGAGCATAAATAAGATTAAATTATGTCCGGGCTAGCACAAACTAGACCCATCTAACGGTAAAAAAAACCGGAGTTGGCGTTGAGGGTGAGGACAGTCAAGAGATGACTTCGGCTAGCAGCGTTGAAACTTTAGAAACATATGTGTATACCAGGTGTTTAACCAAATGCACTGACTTTGATATTTCCAAGGTTTTTAATCTGTCCAATTTATTAACATTATTATTGATATGCAAAAAAATTGGTATGATCGATAGAATTTATGTGATTTTCTCGGTAACAATGGTTAGCCATTTCTGAATAAACTAGAGGATTCGTCAAGGCGGATTTGTATTGGCAAAGTCTTTTTCAAATCTTTCTTGTATATTTTTTTAAATAACTATTGCAGTTAGAACATCAAAATTTATATGCACCACTATTGCAAAGCATTTTTTTTTCAATTTAATAAAAAAATCTGAAGATTGAAGTTAGTGTAAAAGGCAGGTTTTGTGTGGGATGGAAAATATTTTATTTTGTATATTACATATATTTCTCATGAATATGAAAGGCAACCAACCCAGATCCATTAAAATTGTGTCCAAATTAAATTACCTGTTGTTTTTTTGTGCAAATTGTGTATATTTCTTGTCATATGTAAATAAAATAAAATTGTAAGTCAGTTTTTGAAACGCTTCTAATGTCGTCAGTATGCATCTTTGTTGTTTGACATCTAGATATCTCATACAATAAACAAAGACCTGGCGAATCTGCTCTATTCCATGACCAGCGTCGTGCTACTTGCATGCAGTGCCTGTGTTAATCGTATTGTAAAGATCTTATCTGCTTGAATTGATCTGGGAAAATGTTGGTTATCCGTGAGACAAGAATGATTTGTGACTTTGATGTTGGTGTGACACATACATATATAGTATTTCTAACATGGAAGATTTTTTAAATTAATTTACATGATAAGTTTTAATTATGTATATACACAGCATATGAAAAAAAAACGCAAAATCATATGAAAACATACAAAAACAAGTCATGTTAAGTGGTCGCTATAAAATTATATGGATCCTGATTTGTAACTTGTCATTTGTCGTGACACAATAAATAACCTTTTCGCCTGTATTTTATTGAGGACATATGGAGCATTCGTAACACACTCTTCTTTAACATATCAAAATGTTTTACTATTTTATTTGTAAGAACACGAAGTACTACTTATTTTCGTAATCTTATTAATGGTCAAAAACTGTCTAGGACGGATAAAACAAAGGACTTAGGTGTTTTACTTGAAAGTGACCTTTCGTTTAATTTGCAAATCAAATCTGTCTGCAATAAAGCAAATAAGATGTTTGGGTTTATGATTCGTACCACCAAAATATTCACAGATACATACGTACTCAGAATATTACATAATTCTTTGGTCAGAAGTCATTTGGAATATTGGTCTATAATATGGGCGCCAGCAGGGATTACGTATTCACTCATGCTAGGAAGGGTTCACATGAGAGAGTATGGATATTATCCCTGGCTTTATCCAAGTGTCTTCTTACTGGGGATGTTTAGTTACACATCATAAGAGAGTGGAAGATTTCTTCGATTGGGTGTGCATTTTTTTTTATTGATCAGGGGTAATTTAGTTAATCCATCCGTCCTGAACAGTCTTGGTTTGTATATTCCGGATAATTATTTGAGACAACGCTCCCATAGATTGTTCTATCAACATATAAGTCAAACCAACCTGCCTTTGGAGATGCCGGTAGGTAGAGCAAATACACTGTTTAACCGTGTGTGCCCTCATATGGTATAGACGTATTCCATGTGTCCCTCATCTCCTTCAGGAAAAATCTCTTGAATTTAGTGTAGTACTTGAAATAATTTAATCTTTTTATGCGAGTATTATCTTACAGGCCACATTTTGTCATAGTGTTTTAGTGTAACATAAACATTTTTACAATAATTTTTATGAGTTTTAAAATGTTGAACAGTTTTATACATGTTTTTTTTGTTATACTTGTTATGTTTGGTCCTTAAAAATAATGTATTAAATGGAGTTTAAATGAACATGTAAAAATAGGTTAATAGTAATAAAAGGACGATTTATATTGTATATTACTAAACTTTTGTTGTATACTGTACAAAATGGTAGGATTTTTGCCATTAGGTAATCTCACCCAACCAACTATAGAGATTTTAAAGAAGTTTTGAGAGAAAATCAGACAGGAATCCTTTTGAAAAAAGGTGTGTTCGAACGAGAATCGAACCCGTAAACCCCAAATTGGTAGACAAGTGTCTTACCAATTATGACGCGGAAGTTGTCACAAAGCGTCGTTTAGACAGCAAAAGGCGCTCTAGCTCGAGATTCGACCCCACTGTTTTTGACAAATTTAAAATATGACAAAATAAACATACAATATATAAGTTGTAAAAGTAATGGCTGTGTCTATTAAAAAAACATATTTGGTAAGAAAAGTACTGACATGAATAGTAAGCGGGAAGAGCGAGAGCTGAGATGGTACGAGAACATAAGACGGAGACCACCATACCATACTGTAAATCAGGTAAAGTATGTGGATCTTCCTCGACAGTCGTCCAGAGGAAGACTAAATAACTCCTGAATGACTCAATGCTCCAAAATCCTGCAGAGAAACAGCCTAGATGAAAGCGACACCCAGAACCGAAGAATATACAGCCTGAGAACGAGAAGAGCCAACCCCAACAGCCTACCTAGGCAATGAGTTGGGACAGTGCCAGGAAGAAGATATTTCGTAAGAAACCCATAGAAAACTGGCCAAGGGAAGAAAAATTTGATACTTTTTACTGATTGTTGATAATTTTTTATTTAATTTGTCAGAAATTCTCATAAACTTGAAAGTTGGGAGACCTAATTAAGTATGTATCACGTGATTCAACTCATCGTGCAAACATTATTCATGTAAATAGTGAAAAAATTATCTTGAATGCTCATACCAATATAACCGATGTAATCATGGACCACTAATAAGCTCCAAACTAATACAATAAGTATTGACAGATCTCAAGTAAGATGGGCTGATAATAAGTATTGACAGATCTCAGGTAAGATGGGCTGGGCTGATAATAAGTATTGACAGATCTCAGGTAAGGTGGGCTGGGCTGATAATTCAACAGATGATGGGTAGGAGTTGGAGACGAAATGCACAGAACAGACTGCTGTGGATAGAAAAGAGGGTGGTTTTTATCCAAAATTCAACCGGCTAAGGATGATGATGGATATATTGTTGGTTGGAGAGATTATTTTTTTGTAATAAATCTACCAAATTATATATAGTACATTAAAGTGTTAAAAAAATAAATGGGTCCTACTTACTGAAAAAAATATTTTTTTTCAGTAAGTAGGACCCATTTATTATTGTATTGGCTATGTGCTAGTCACATATTGGCTAGCTAACCTACAAAGGAAACAACAACAAAAACTCAACTTTATGAGGTTACGAACGATTCTGTACATGTTTGTAGTGAATCTGGGAGTAGGTGCGGGTGTAGGTTTGTACTCCATCGCCATAGTCAGACATGGATTATAGTCGCTACGATTATTCTGTAGTCTCTCATAGACGGAATAAAGCCTCTCATAAAACGATAAGATCATCGATTTCTCTCATAAAACGATAAGAAGCTTGTAGGTGGCATAGAAGCTAATATAAAAAAAATAGTCAAAGATTTTTTCCAAGCTCGAAATTTTATCAGTCTTCTGTTGGTAATATAAGACAATTTTTTTACCTTTGCTCTTCATTGCTTCCACGAAGATAAAAACTAAAATTCAAACTTCACTCCAGGAAAAATATATTTGAAGACTGCTCTTTCATTTGAGTATGAAATGTTAAGTAGATGGCGTCCCAAATCGGGAGTTTCAGCTTTGATTCCCGATGGTGACTTATGTATGAAAAGATCCACTTTAATATTTTTCACAAACAGGCTTTTTACATATTTCTGGTACGTTAAGTTGTTCTTTATATACCTAAAATGCAATTCGAATTCTTGACATAAGCAATACTGCCTGTGATGATCAGGCAAATATTGACGATGATTTGATAAAGGTAACTAGCATTGCTACCCTGTTGAAGAAGCTTCAATGATTGAAGTGGGCCCAAAACATGCAGCCGCAATCCAGTGACACGGAAAGAGCAATAGAATAATCAAGTGTTATTCTGTAAAAATTAAATCCCTCTAGAATTGACACTCTTTTCCAAGGGATCAATATTTTGACTCTTTCAAATGTGTTGGCTGATTGAATAACAGAATTGTTTATTAGAGATTCATAAAGACACAAGCAAAAATAAAACAGTAATAAATAATACAAACAAATTCACATAATATTTTTTTTCCCTTTGGGTCAATAGACCATACGTACTTCCGACGAAACAACACAGTTGAACTTAAGCATTGCTCTTGTAACAAACCAAGATAATTTCCTACTTGAAGAGAGCCTCGAGATAAGAGGTAGAAACATATATCGCAACGATTAATATAACATAATTAGTACAGTAACAAAGTAATTTATAAATATTACTTTTAAAATGTCTGTCAATGGATGGAAACGGAGACAAGAACAAGGGATAGGAAATTAAAAATGACGGTATTTAACGGTTATAAAGTCTGTCGTTGCTTGAAACAATAATCTATCGAGATCCATGTTACAGATATTGTATAACTCGTGATTGAGTCATGGCATAAAAGATTGGTCGTAATTTTCTAGAATTATCACCAAAGGTTGGATACCTTAGCAGTTATACCATACAAAGAAGTATAAATCAATTACAATCTTCTTCATCGCGTGTTCAATGCTGAGCGTCATGGTATTCTATTATGTCTGGAACTTTGTGCACCGCCTGTCTCCATCCTTTCCAGTCCTGGGTCACGTTGAATGCAGCGTTTAAAGAAAATCTTGTTAACGCCTTTGTTTGTTTAATCCATCTTATAGGACACACCTTCCTTTTGCTCAGTTTTTCTCAAATTTCTCCGGGATCCAGCATTTACAGACTTCCGTTATTGTTTCTGGCAACATGACAAAATAATGTTAGAATTATTTTCCTATATGTTTTAGAAAGTCTTTCGGTAATTTTTACTTCTTAAATGATTGAGACATCCATGTGATACGGAGCATTCATCTCCAACGCCACATCTCGAAGGCACCTTTCATGATTTTTTCGTTCTTTTTTTATCATCCACATTTCCATTTCATTTAGTGTTATGGAGAATATAAGAGATGTAAGCAATATTTTGCTAGCATGAGAGATGAGCAAGTTTAGTTCTGTAGTTTTCGCATTTTTGCGTCGATCCCTTATTGTGTATTGAAATAAACAAACTTCACCAAGTTCTTTGGACAGTTTTCCGTTCTCTAGCTTGAGTTGCATATGTCATATTGATGCCATCGGTAGTCATATTTTTGGGAAACTCAGCTTGAATGAAATGTTTTAGCTTCATGGTGGACATTTCAACTTCTTGTAGGATTATATCTAACTTCTTTAGTATAAATACTATGTATTTATCCTGGGCTTGCCTGAAGCGTTATTTTTACAGCTCAGCAAACTGTTATTTCCATCGTCTGAAGACTATCTCAATTTTGTTGAGTTAGAATAGTAGCAATACTATCTCACACACTTATTATTTTTGCAGCAGTTAAATTTACAAAACATGACTGCTTTATATTTTTATAAGTTCCTCATATATCTTTAAAACTTGAGGCCCCTTTCTGGAAATATAATGTTTTATAGTTATTTATTATATTTTTATATAAAATAATGCATTCATAAGTTTTTACTGCCTATTCATAAGAACTCGTAAAACAATTCTTTTCACATAATTGAGAATTCACGACGTTTAATTCTATATGTCTCGGTAAAATAATTAGAAATTATGACAGATGATACGGGAGATGAATGAAGGAATAAATTTATCTAACTGTAAGAAGTTATCAAATGTGCGATGGCTTTTGGCCCTACTTATAGCTCAATGGTGTAATAAATCAAAGTTTTTTTTCGGTTCAAAACGCAGTTTTACCTATTCGTTGTATTAAACGGTTTATGCGATTATCTTTTGGTTAGTTTATCTGACATGGTTTTAATTTTTCTTCGGTTAGTAATATTTACTAGGTTAAAAAGTCTACGAGATGTGATATGGAAAAAACACGTGAATTGATAAGTAAAGTTTGAATATAGTATGTATGACTTGTGTCAGGTCGATCATGACTTATAAATTGGAAACCAGAGCCGAATAATCAGAACGAAGAGTCTTCTTCGAGCATCCGAATTGAGAATATTACGAACTATCGAAGGGAAATCTCTTAAACAGGGTAAGATACTCTTGCATTCGACACAGGGCATATTGTCAGATGAGACAGGAAGAGAAGGCAGCAATGAAATGACCATGTATATACATAGAAATGCGCAGAGAAAGAATCCCATACATAGTCGAACACAAGATCTCCGCAGGAAATCACATTTCAGGAAGATAGTGAACCAAAAAAATGAGGTGGAAAAACAACTGGTGTTCTGCTTTTCATGAATGATTTTCGCAACAATAGATCTGTATCAAGAATAAGTCAAAATAGTTTAGATATCTATTTAACATCAGATGTTAAAATTACTGGTAGGAATAATACAACTTTTTGTTGGTACAATATATAAGCAGGAGAAAAGAGGTTAAGGATGGTTCAGACATGTGGAGAGAATGAATAATGAAAGGATGAATAAACAAGCATATGTCAGAAGTGCCAAATGTGCGTGGAAGACGTACCCCGAGGTCAACGTGGCTGGATCAAGTAGACCAAATTTAGAAATAAAGTAAAGTGAGGATCATGAATAATGAAAGATTTTGCACGACGTGATGTACGAGTATGTGCTTGGCTAGAACACTTTCAGATGTTATTTCTGCCTATCAAGTAAGGAAAGCAGCCTGATGATATTTAAGAGTATGAATTTGAGTTGATATGGTGATAGATAATGAAAATTATTTAGCAGTTTTGATTATAAAAATTGTGTAAAAAGTGTTTGTAAAAATTTTTGTTTTATTTTAATTTTATTTATTTATAATATATGACAATATTTTTTTGTAAATACATATTTTTTTAAAAAACTACAGGTAATTTAAAGTGGACACAAAATTTATATGGATCTGAATTTGTTGCCTTTCATTGTCGTGTCCCTAGTAAATTAGATTTTTGCCTGTATCTTACTGAGAACAGAATTTAGAATGAATGATAAGGTCAATTAATTGTTATCAAAAAGAATGACATGTTTTTGACAGATCGTAAGACAGAGAAAAATATAGGTTAACGGCATATATAGATTTGTCGATGAAACATTTGCAAAAAAGTTTGTATACAGTGGTGTTAGTCCCCTCCTTGATGAATTGAAGTGAAGCCTGGACATTAAGAAAGAGTATTAAGAGCAGAAAAAATATAGTAGAAATGTGTGTTTTGCGGAGAATGTCTAATATTAAAATGTATGATAAAGTAAGCAATGACCATATTAGGGATAACTGTTAGAGACGGATATAACAAGTAGAATCAAAAAAGAAATCTTAAGATAGTTTTGACATATGCATGTGGAGAATGTGTTCTGAAAAGCTTACAAAACGAATGTATGTCTTGAATGAATGACGTACGAGGAAGAGGTAGGCACAGGGCAAAATGGAAGGAATGTTGGAGAAATTTTGACTCAGAGAAAAGTAAGAAGCTTGAGAAATAAAAGAGCGTGTGTGAGTATGGATGAGGCGAAGGCTGCTTTTGTAATTGGGACGGTGTAGAGATATATTATTTATGTCACCCACAAAAGAGACGGAGAGATGGTATATATGCATGCCATTAAATAATTTATTTATTGAAAGGTTAGTTAAAATTATTGGTTGAGTAACATCAATATTTTCATTGGAATTTAATGTAAATAGTTAAAAAGTTATTTTATGTCTTTAGTAAGAATACCACCTTAAATACAGATTTTGCGTAATTCTATGCATTAGTTTAGTTAGTATCGTATATAGTTAACTAAAAAATGAATTATAGTTTAATTACAATGATCAATCACTTCAGGGAAACGTATGCCAGTCTTGACGGAACAAATGAACGAATATTATCGAAAAAGTTTCGAGTCTACTCAAAGCACAGTGTTATTAACATAAAATAAAAGAATCGTTAATTAAAAAGGCTGTCAAGCGATCTTTAATTAATAACCCACGTACTTTGATTAATTGCAAGTTAAGGTGATTTTTGATAATCATGCATTTAACGTTCTATTGTGTTTCTGTTTAGTAGAGGCTCTAAATATAAATATGTATTTTGAATTCTTGAATCGGCAAACTAAATTAATAAAGGAAGTGTTATTTTTTCTTTGAGATTACACTGAGATTTCGTTTATCTAGAATCTTATAATGGTCTTCTTGGTCGATTCATCGTTATCTCTCCGGTCCATCTGCCCAACTTTCTGTCCACGACGATTCTCCACATTTCTCTCCTTTGGGACTTTCGGAGTGCTGCCGTCACAGACGACCTTGTTGCGTTTCTTACTTGGTAAGGCTTTCGTGTTGGTGCTGTCTATTTCGTCATTTTAAAGTGCTTTTTAGCACTAGTCTTTACGTATTCTCCTCTCTTCTGATATGGCCAAATAATTAGAGCACCGTTGTAGACAAATCGTAAACAGGCTATCTTAAATCCCCAAGTTGTTTGATGACGAATGCATTGTTAGCAAAAACTATTCTTTAACGATCTCTGTGACCTAGCTGGTAAGACGCTAAACTTCTACCCGGGAGTCTTTATTTGTTGTTTGTTCTTGTGTTGGGGTTATATTGATTTGTCGAGTGTACGTCTGTTGTTGCCGCTTCATGTGCCAATACGTGCGATGACAAACTGCGGGTTTCGTGTCTACTTCAATGGTTCATAGCCCTAAGACGCGATTAATAGAGCTAAAGATAATATTGTCTCTCGGCCATATCCTGTAATATGACCTCCACTTCAATACAAACATGTTGAAGAGAACAAATGAATGAACGAACGAAGATTTCCTATAAGACAGATTTATCTTGAAATTTCTGTTTATTTTTTGCATGCAATGCGCCTACACAAAAATGAATAACTATAAAATTCCACGAATAAATTTGAAGTGATTTCCGTGTCAATAATTAATTTCTAATAATATTCGCAAATTTTATATACAAAGTGAAAAGTTCAACTATATTTGAAATGCGTATAATTTTCTCGGCTTAATAATTATTTAAAGCAGGAATATTATACTTTTTATGTGGGAAGTAAATCTTAAAAGTCATTTCTTTTGTGACATTTTCCATTGATTGTGTCATAAAAAAGGTAAGACAATCAAATACCTTTTCACATAGATACTCTTTCTGAAGTCGCAATCGGAGAAGTTAACGAGAAAGATATAAAAAAAAACAATTAGTTTTTACCTGATTTCTTTTGCAATGGTTGACTTATAAACGTGAGTTTTATTAATAGTTAAAAAGACTTCGTGATTTGGCGTTTTCAGTGTTTTTTGCCCTTCAATCTTTCGCCGTGGTTTAACTGTTAGAATTGATGCTTAGCAAGTGGGTGCCCCAGGTTTAATACTTGTCGGATTCATATAAAAATGCTTTTGTTACAAGTAGTAGAGTCTTTCTTCTTATATTATTTCTTTAATAGATTGAGCTACTAAGGAAATGTTTTTGAGGTAATTTAAATGGTCAGGAATCACCGCTTTACACAATTAACTAGAAAAAATGTTTCAATGAGAACTCAATAAAAATAAACGAGAGTCGATCTTAGAATATCAAAATATTAAGTCAAAGGATTTATTACTAAACCATCGATGTCAAGAAAAAAATTACTTTCTAAACAGCGTCAGACATATATGTATGTACAGGGAAAGTCATATATTTATAGTGCAGGGAAAAACATATATGTGCCTATATATAGTACAGGGAAAACATAACATACATGTATAGTACAGGGAAAAAAAAACAAGCCAATACAAAATAATATGAAAACCTCTATTTCAGTTGGCCGTAAACCTCCGTAGAATTCAAGTATGTAGAACGATACATCTCCATCTCGGACGATTTCGGCACATTCTTCATGTTACCCTACTTGGGTCATTCAGTCCTTCAGGACGCTTCCAGTATGGCTCATGATTGCTCTAGATCGTCAAGAAAAAGTTTCGTATTTTCAAGAATACCATTGACAGCCTCCCTGGCTTAGTTGATAAGACACTAATGCCCACACGTGAAAGTCATGACACTTGACTTCTACGTGAGGGTATCAGATTCAATATCCAGTAGCACAATAGTAAAATAATAATTGTATGCACTAGACGTATCTGAGTGCTTTTACATATGTTAGTATTGATAATATGTGCGATTACCAATGACAAGTTCCGTGCCCACTTCAGTGGTACTAAATCCAAAGACTTGAGTTGAGTAATGAGGCTGTGAAAAATTTTGTATATTCAATATGCCTGAGTCACCAATTCGAATTAGAAGAAGATAACCATAAAATCATTGAATAAATTAATAAAAGAACACACTTGTCAGTCATGAGGTGTCGATGAGAAAGGAAGAAGAAGACAGTAGGGTAAAAAAACTGTTTAAGTCCAAACCCAAAGATAAAGTTTACTTGTTGCTTCGTAAAATTAACTGTGATATTTTTGGAAATTTGAAGTTATAAATATTCAACAAGATAGTTCTGCATTAAAGCGCAACACAACTTTGGTTTCATCACTTGAAAATGGTTCAAGTTGGCGGTCGTTGACTTTCACAAAGTAATTTATAAGGTGTTACGATGATTTATAATTTCCTCGACATACACCATGTTATCTTGTTATGATCGGGAGCCCGTTGAAGTTAAGTCGATATTATGGTATAAATTGTTCAATTTTATAAAACGCTCAGACATAAAATTCCGCTCCTGTTTTGGAATAAAAGTAAAAAAAAAATAACAGTGGTTCACAATTTTGGAAATGAAATATTATTATATTTTTTAAATCAAGTTAAACTAAAATATTTATAGAAAACATAAATGGATTAAGGGCGACGCTTTTTTGGTTATTATATACTAACATACCATCATGTCATATCCCTTTTGGAGTAGACAAATAGGGCCAAAATTTCAAAGAAGCTGGAAGTATTAAAAATGTGGATTCAGTAGAGAATGCCTTAAATTTCTTGGTATCATGGTATTTCAAATACTGAGGCCCTTTGCCGAAAAGCTGTAGAATGGGAGCTTTGAAATATAGCGAAATACATATTTGGGTTATATATTGTGAGGAGAAAATAACACAAAATAATATCGATGGGCGAGGATCGATAGTAGGCGCCTGATAACACAGCAATTGTGAATGGACAGGTATTGTAATTTATTTTTATCAAAAACTGTTTATTCCACTTTTTTGTGACGGTATAACCCTACCGGTTTCAAGGCTTTCACCTCATCTTCAGGGGAGCGCAAACAAACAATGTCTTTAAACCTCCACAACGTTAATGCCTTAACTATAAACAACAATGGGCAGGTATTCGGACATTTCAGGAGGTGTTCCATGCCGTCAAGGACATTTATTTCTAAGAGTGATCGTCAACTGAAGGGCTGGACACGGTACATAAAGAGGAAGAGAGAGCTGATCTTCATGCATTTCTATCAATATATAAAGTTCTTACTTCGTCCAAATCCATACATCTTATCATATATGCTTTTCTGTTTCTCATACTTTTTACCTTTTCCTCAGTAAAAAAATATTCAACTATCTACTTCCACTATTTCCTCGGTCTACCTTTTCCTTGCTCTCCAGATTTCTTTCCAGACATATATGTTGGTCTTTTAATTCTTTTGTTCTCTTAATGCAACCAAAGTATCTAGATTCCTTTCTTTTTTTCCATTTCTAACAAATAGTTACCATTTATCATTTCTTATTTTATCAAACATTGTAATACTAGATATTCTACGCAAAGCACATATTTGAACAGAATTTATTCTGCCCTTATCACTTCCTGTTAATGTCTACATTTCGCTTCTTTACATCAAGGTTGGCACTACCATACTAAAGTTTTTGCAACTGATTTATTGGCAAAAACATCACCGAGTGCGACATTGACCTTGGTACCTCCAGAAACAACTTACTTTCGTCGTAATTAAAAATTGGTATGGTTATATTAATAAACTAAATATATTAAGTATATTTCTTTGAAGACAAAATTATACGTTACTTCACTGACTTGATTAAATTATGAAATTACAACTTAAATTACTGAAAACTCCCTTTTAGCGCATTACTGATTATTTTTCCAGCAGGATGATTTTTAAGCCTAGTAATTTTAAAATACAAATATTCAATAAATTTATAACAAAAAACAATGAAACCTGTGCTAACATTTATTGGATAATGTTTTGTTTGTTGATGAACTGAAAATTTTCAAATGGTATGTTCCAATATACTCACTTGTAAATGACAACTTGGTGGTCAGTGCTGTAAGCCCAATTTTTGGTCAAAGCAAGATAAGATAAAGTCATCATTTTGACTTCGCTTCTGAGCCATTTGTAACCATGTATAATCTAACTATGTAACACGCGAAGATCACACTTGGCCAATCTAACGGGAAGGATGATCAAAATTCTTGAGCAAAACGAATCAAAATATTTTCACAACACTAGATGTGCGAGATTAACTTTCCACTTTTTTGCAAGTGCATTCGCAATTATTTTCCGCTAAAGTGATTGTCACCAGCTAATGCCTTCCTGATTACTCAATTGCTGTGTCTGTTCTTACCGCCATTCCCATTGTTCTGGTGCATTGGCATGATAGAAAAGTAGACACCAACACTAAAATAGTCGAAGCACTGCCGCATTTAAATCACAAAGCGAAAAAGAGAGGTCGTAATTGTTTGAATATGAGAAAAAGGTCCAAAGTTCCAGAATTATATTAACGAAGAGCATCTTTTGTGATGATGATGATAGGTAAACATTTATACATTATGTAAACAATACTCATAGTCCGAAAGGTGTCCTACTTGGGTCATGCACTTAGAGGAGCAAAGTACAAATTACTGCACCTGATCATCCAAGGCAAAATAGAAGGCCGAAGAGGTGTTGGCAGGTGGCAAATCTCCTGGCTCCCCAATATACGTGATTTGACTGGCATAAGGGGCGTTGGAGATCTTTTTCGGGCTGCCGGGGACAAATATATCTACTCTCAAGTGATATTCAACGTTGGGGGGACCTGACACGACACTGAGAAGAAGAAGAAACAATACTATTTTCATTTCTTTACCTGTACTAGAAGAGTCTTTAGTAGGCTTTAAGTAGGGGGAACAATTCCAAGGTGAAGTGCAAAAATGAGGGTTTTTGAACGAAAGTAGCATTGAATCTGATTATAGGAATATACAAAACTCACAACACATGTTCACTTATTCGAAGGGACTCTATGCTCTGGCCAAGAGCTGATTAATGCGAATGAAAGGTCGATCTCTGTTGCCTCGTACTGGTTACACATAGTCAATAAATTACTGCCCGGATACGGAAATGAATGAATGATTCCTTTTCTTTTCAGGATTTTGTTTGTTAAATTATTATGAAAATCGGTAACTCCCGGAAACTAAGAATTTAGAGATTATCTAAAGAATTTCAACATCGTTATGGAAAAGAACCCTTACATATTTTGGACGTCTTGCCAAAAATAATAACAACAGTCTGGAAAAACTTGTGACCACGAAGACAGTTGAGGGAAAGCGATCGAAAGGTATTCTATAAGATGGTTGAACCAAATAAAGGAGCTGACAGGATACTGCGAAACAAAGTTGGCTTAATAATTCTGATGGTAAATTTTAGTAGATTTAGATACTGTCCGGTTCAAGTATATATGTTTAAGTGCTCAATTTCATTTATTTTCTACCGCTACATGTATTCTCTTTTTTATATATTATACTATATGGGAAAAAAAACAAGACATACAAAAACAAGTAATTTTAGGTGGAAGGAAAATCAAATTATATGAATCTAAGTTTGTTGCATATCATTTGTCGTGACTCCAGTAATGAATGGTTTTGCTCGATCTTATGTATCTCGAGTATGTACGAGTACCACTCTTGTCAACCCTCGGCATATTGTATAAGTTCAAAGAAATTAACGATTCATCCCACATTCTCTTCTTTACATTTATTAAAAATATATTTAAGAAATCGGGAAAGCTGAGAAAAATCTCAAGCAGTTGGCTTTGGTGAGATTAATCACAATACCACTAACTCAATATACTTCTAGAACTTGGTGTTCAACATCTATCACTTGAGTTGGCTTGGTTAGACCATGTATTGAGAATGCCAGATAACTGTATCCAGAAAAGAGACATCCTACATGAATACCATGAAAGATGTAGAATGAGTATATGAAATAACTGTGAAAGGATAGACTTTTGCTATACTAGAATACCAGTCCTGAGAGGCACATGTCTCCTGCAGTGCTTCAAAACCAGGATACATGATTAATGATGATCTCCGTGGTATAGTTGGCAATACGCTAAACTTCTACCCTAGAGTTTTTGGCTCAATTCTCGACGGTTTCTGAAGAATAATTGAAAAATGTCTTAATTTGATAATTTATTATGTCTGGTCGGACAATAAACATGGGCCCTTGATGAATGCGAGTGTACTTGCCTTTTCACGTGCGGTAGTATTGCTTATACGTGCGATTACGAACAACGTTTTCCCCTCTTATTCCAGTGTTCTTAACCCAAATAATGGGTCGGAAGACAAGGTTGGAAAGATACAGAATGAAGTGTTTATAAATTCATGTAAACTTAGGACTGATGTGACAAGTAAGATGAAGAAGAAAGACTAAAAAAAGAAATATATGATGCACACGTGAGTAGATGGCGTAGTATAGGAAGACCAAAGAAAGTATAGTTTGATCAACAGATTATTATTTTGAAAGAAAAATACGTAAAAAGTCGAGAAATCATAGGAGTTGAATAAGAAGTGTATGTATGTGTGTCGATATTAGAAACTCTGGCGATCTATCCTTTCTGCCTACCCCAACAGGAAAATTGTGTGATGGTATGTATGTAAGACAATATTGTAACCTAGCCATACTTTTCAACATATGTGCATCAATAATTCAAATCAGTTGAAGGGGTCATACGACTGAATGAATGAACATTTGATTGGTAATATTGTGTTGCTGTTCTTATATAATACAAAAAGTAAAATTTTGAATTTTCACAGTACGCGATTATTTCGCATGATCAGTGTTTAAAAATTAAAATGCTGAAAATAAATGATGTGGTAAAATCTAAATTTATAAGCTTTATATGATACACTCGGTTCTTTCGTCCTACCGCTAACTTAAGAAAAAATGCGTGAATGTATGTTACACCTCTTTAATTTTAAAATATGAAAGTATTTATCTGTGGGAATCATACAAACATGAACAATGCATAGTCCCTAGCCACTTACTACACACTCTTTGACGTGACAGCAATTATATTTTTATTATTGGTCTTGTGGTGTGGAACAGAGTGTGACGCCCCTGTGCCACGTAGCAACCTGTTAAATTATATTGGAAACGTGGTGTGATTCCAATACTGAAGACAATTCACAATATTACTTTGATAGTACCAACATTACTCGACGAATAGATTTTTTATTCAGATGATTATTCATGGTTGTAAGAAAATAATCCCACAAAAACAGTAAAGTTTTTTTAAATATTTGTTCATAACATATTCATACCATACCCAAATAGTACCAATATTACGAATAGGTTTTTTTATCAGAGAATTATTCATGGTTATAATTAACTAATCATAAAAAGAAAGTGGATGTTTTTTAATATTTGTTCATAACATATTCATACCATACCTAAATAGTACCAATATTACGAATACATTTTTTATCAGAGAATTATTCATGGTTATAATTAACCAATCATAAAAAGAAAGTGGATGTTTTTTAATATTTTTTCATAACATATTCACGTCTTACCTAAATATCATATTACCAACATTACGAATATATTTTATTCAGAGATTTATTCATGGTTATAATTAATTAAAAATAAAAAGAAACTGAAGTTTTTTTCATACAGATATAATATATCTGTTCATAACATATTCATACCTTACCTAAATAGTACCAACATTACGAATATATTTTTTATGCGATAATTATTCATGTTTATAAGAAAATAATCATAAAAAGACAAAAAAGTTTTTTTTAAATATTTGTTCATAACATGTTCATGCCTTACCTAAATAGTACCAACATTATTAATAGATTAACATCAACCTGCCCCTTAGACATTTGGAGATAATTAATGATGAAAGAAACTAAGCTAAGGTGTGCTTGGAAGAGGCAGAGCGAGGAAAACGTGACGCTGGACTAAATGGACCAGATTTTGATACAATGTAGAGTAATAAGATATATGTGTATGAATGTGGAAGATGCCAAGGTTGTGTGCTTGAATAGAAAAAAATGGAGATCTGTTATTTCTGTCTACCCCGCAAGGGACACGGCCTGATTATTATGTATATGTTACTTTCTTTTCTGTTAAATTTAAAAGATACAGCCTTAAAGGCATTGAATTGTTACAAATTCACAGGGACCCAATAGTGAAAGAATACAAATATAAGCTGCAAGAACTGAAGTTCCTTGCCCTGTATGCAAGAGGATATGCATGTTATAAATTGACTTCCATAGTCACCTTCGGTAGCACCAACGTTAAGTACCCTGCTCGTCCACTGTATGTTATGCCTTTTATTATAATCATCACGGGTAGCGGTAATTAGTTCAAATAAAAAAACTTTTTAATTTTGAACATCAGGAACTTTGTCTACTATCAAAATAACTAGTCCAATCCCAGCATGGTATTTAGCTAGTATTTTTTTATTCTAGTGTTTTCAGTCTTCAGCGATTTTTTGTTTTATTTTTATGTATTAAATATCTCATTAAATTATTACACGGCATTAGATGTTAAACCTCTACAACAGTGTGTGTGTCCATAACATTGCTATCTTTATCATGGTAAGAAACTAACATTGGTCTATCTCTGTATTAAATATCTCATTAAATTGTTACACGGCATTAGATGGTAAACCTCTACAACAGTGTGTGTGTCCATAACATTGCTATCTTTATCATGGTAAGAAACTAACATTGGTCTATCTCTGTATTAAATATCTCATTAAATTGTTACACGGCATTAGATGGTAAACCTCTACAACAGTGTGTGTGTCCATAACATTGCTATCTTTATCACGTTAAGAAACTAACATTGGTCTATGTCTGTATTAAATATCTCATTAAATTGTTACACGGCATTAGATGGTAAACCTCTACAACAGTGTGTGTCCATAACATTGCTATCTTTATCATGGTAAGAAACTAACATTGGTCTATCTCTGCCTCGTAGTCCTTTCACACTGCTCTTTAGCACGAGCCTTTCCAAATTTTCTACTTCTGCGTGCCATATGATCAAGGAATCGGAAGATTCGTCGCAGATAAATCGTGGACAACCAATGTTGAATCCTAAGTTAGACGATGGATACATCTGTATTCTGTTCCATTTAAGGTATCTTTAGCATACGTGTATCTCCAGCGTCACATTACGATTGAATTCATGTTTTATTTTTAACGATTATCAGTGTTTTTTTTATGTAAGTATTGTGAAATTTATTACAATTATAAAAATCGTAAAATGACGCCACTAAGCAACTTCAATGCACATTAAAATTGTCATATTAATTAAACTCAGTTAATTAAACAGACACCTTTTTGAGAATTTTTTTATAATTTGAAGACTTTTATATGTTTTGTTCTGCGAACAGTAGTTTTGATACAAATATTAAATCAAACATTAAAGTGTACAGCGTGCTGATGTTCGAGAGTTTGTATGTATGTAATGTTTGCCAGACGATCGCGTGCCCACACCATAAATGCTGTTGAATCCACCAGATTACTTATATCCTCATTATGTATGATAATTCCCGCCAAGCCGCCTTGCGTATCTTCTGGCGTTAAGCTATTAATATGTACTGACACATCAGAATTGGCTGGACGACCAATCGCCACGCTGCGATGATATCAAACACCTCAAACTATTGCTGTTCTTAATCAATTCCAGAGATGCTGAACTCTTTCCGAGAACTCTAGGATGATGCGGTGACTAATTCTGATGCATAGTTGTCCTAGCCTCGTCTTTATAATTGTATACTGTCAAATATGTAAGTGATTAACTGGTTATCAACATTTATCGACAGTTTTTATTAAAATAATTGCATTTTCTAGACTCGTCTTTATAATTGTATACTGTCAAATATTTAAGTGATTTACTACTTATCAACATTCATTGACAGTTTTTATTAAAACAATTGCTTTTCCTAGACTCGTCTTTATAATTGGATACTGTCAAATATGTAAGTGATTTATTGGTTATCAACATTTATCGACAGTTTTTATTAAAATAATTGCTTTTCCTAGACTCGTCTTTATAATTGTATACTGTCCAATATGTAAGTGATTTACTGGTTATCAACATTTATCGACAGTTTTTATTAAAATAATATTTTACTTTATAATTGTATACTGTCAAATCTACAAGTAATTTACTGGTTATCATTATTTATGGACAATTTCTTTAATACTATTGCTTTTCCTAGATTCGTCTTTATAATTGTATACTGTCAAATCTACAAATGATTGACTGCCTGCGTAACAACATTTATTGACAGTTGTTCGATTAAAATTGCTTTTCTTAGACACGTGTTTATATTGTCAAATCTAAAAGTTATTGACTGCCTATGAATATTAATCGACAATTTTTTGACACGAGTATCAATTCATGTTCTTAGATTCGTGTTTATATTAAGATACAATAGGCCCCTCGTGATCCAGTATGATTGTCAGCCATTCTGTAAACATAATACTCCTAAGCGTGTATTGGTTTATTGCGTGCATGCTGTTGCACACATTCTTGGCAGATCAAACCCAAAGTTTCGATGTCAATGTGGTAAAACTTCCCAAACGGTTTATATTTATGATAAGCAGGATATAAGCTACCGAAAAATATAAATTTGAATTTATTTTCATTTATTGGTCTATAAGTGAAACAAGTCCAGAAACGAATCCGCCAGGAGTTGAACCTTACTTAAAGAGAATGCTAACGGTTAGACCACAGCCGCTGACATAATGGTATAGTATTAAATCAATTAATGATGGACTAGTTATCAATATTTATCAACAACTCTTTGATCCCATTCCAGAAACAAAATAAGAGTCGTATGTACTCGTATAATGGTATACACATACATACTGTCTAAGTCTATTTAATGATAGATTGTTAATCAACATTTATCGACAACTTTTTGATTCCATTTGAAATACGTTTTTAAAACTCAAGTTACATAAAAATATACTGTTAAATTTATTGAGTGATATACTAGTCATCAATATTTATCGACAACTCTTTGATTCGATTCCAAAATAATTTCAAGAGTCGTATTGACTGTTGATTGTATTTATTTATACACTGTTAATCAATATTTATCGACAACTTGCAGTTCTAATAGCTTTTCCTAGACTAGTGTTTATTATGGTATACTGTTTAATATACTGGTGCTGTACTAGTTACCGATTTGGAACATTAACCTTTTAACTCCAAAAGATGTTTAATGTACTTTGTTAAATGGATAATCTTGCAAGTTATTCTTTTGATCGTCGTTTTTACTGGCAATGTAACTCCAAGGTCTTATACAACGGAGTGTACGATAATATAGTTGACAATCGTCATAACAAAAAATGTGTGAAACTGTAAACGAAAATAGCAAATTCCTTGTGCACATGAATTATTTAATTTACAAAATTAGTAATATTTACTACTTCTGTTTGATCATTCCAAAAGACGTAAAATTAGCTGTAATAATGAAATCTGGGGACTAATATAAGGATATTCAAGAGGAAATTACAAATTTCGTTGCTGAAAAGAATATGTAGAATTTCGATGGATGACAGAATAAGAATAAAAATATGGTAATGTATATGCTACAAATCCGTCACAAACATTACAACCTGGCTAGCCTAATGCTATATAATCAATTCTACAAACCAACTTGAAATCTGTGAAAATACCTTATGTGAAATACCAGACACGAACTCATTTTATGGTTTCCTCAGGATTCAAAACAATGATCCCTGGGTCCGAAGTCAAGCGTTCTATAAATATAGCCATAAATATTGGCATTTTTTAAAGAATGAGAACTAAATGATTATATGTAAAAGCTAGGATGAAAACAGCACTCTGACTTGAATGGGTCACGAAATATTGACTTAATTAATCTTAAACGCGTATGTTCGTGCGAGTCGTGGTAGAAAAGACCGAGAAAAATGTGGTTGGTCCAATATAAATGTACGAAGTCAATGAAATAATAATATTTTATCTATTGCCGTTTAGAGAGCAGACTCTACTTAAAAAGGTTCTAAGTCGGCACTCGAACCCAATCTCATTGAATGATTTTAAAAAAATAGGGTGAGTGTAAGAATAGGAAGGTGCCGACTGCCTCAAATACGAGTATATTGGGTACTTCCCCGTTTAGAAATACATATTTAAAGATACCTGCGGAACACACTTAACAAAGGAAGAAGGACTGAAAAAAAAATTGTACACGCATCATACTATCAGCATTTATGTGTTAAGGTAGACTGAGAGGAGAGAGCACTCTACTTTCATATATGAACACGCACTATTCACCTCTTCCATATCTATACACCTTTTAAATAACCATAAAACTCATACAATTTGAAGTTCTTCTTCCCTTTAACATGTTTAGAAAAATAAACATTTGGTAAGAAAACTGCAGAAGACTTGAGTAAGGAAGACGAACCGCAAAAAAAAACGATGTAGATATTCCGATATGTGAAAGTAATATATTCGACTGTAGAAATGTAGATAAATATTAGAGAAGGTGTGTGAATAATGTGGAGGTGGCTATAGTATAATCTTAGAATCAAAATTGTTGTGCTGCTCTGATAAGCTATCATCGCCACAGCTGGTGACATCATTCTGTATAAATTGATGATCCAATTCGCATATTCAGCAAATTGATTGGAATTTTAGAGAAAAATATCATACTTGTATCAACTGCAGTATCCGGTCATTTTAAATGATTGTTTACCAAGCGCTAGATCATTTCGTAATTGCCTTTGTCCTCTTTATTAACTGTCCTCATTTATTGCATATATTTGGAATTTATGTAAACACATCAATAACTATATCACATTTGAACTTTTTAGCACTTACACAGTTTTATTTGTATCACAAATTGGTTGTCCGAATCGATTCAATAAGGCGAGGAATTATGACAGGGCTTTGCTGTTGCGAATCTTGTGGCGTAGAATGATTTGCTTAGATATATGAGTGGCAAGTAGAAGTATTAGATATATGAGTGGCGAGTGCAGCTTTAGGAAGCACTTGAAGACAACCTTTTTAGGAAGGCTTTATCTAAAATTAATGATTATATTATACATAAATATTACACTCATCCACTACACAACATCTAAAGCTGAATGTGTTACTTTCACATATCGAAAGATATACAAATATTCCATTGTAGTTCGTCTTTGCTTGGTAAATTTTCTGCAGTTTTCTTACTAAATATGTTTTTTTAAATATACGCAGATATAGATACCTAACATACTGACCACAGTCAGCACCTTTATCTCATTACACTCATGTTATGTAAATTTATTGTGTAATATTTTTAATCTTTCAGTAATAGTGGGTTTGAATCCCAAGTGAGAGCGCCCTTGAGGAGAGTCTGCTGTGTAAACGACACTATATAAATTGTCTTTAATTATTATTTTTTAAGTGCTCGTTAACGTTATAATCTCTATATATCACACTTTGTTCCAGAAGAGATTACTTTTTGACTTTCCTTTTTCACGTCGTCCTTTACTGTTCATGCTTTTAAAATCTGAGACCAGCTATCAGCTTATATGAGAGTTGGACCATTGGTGTCGTTCTTCAAAGGGTGAATTGAAAATCATTACATCACTCTTCAATGACAAAACGTGTTTTCCATCATCCTCCTTTCCAATCTTCCTTCCCTTCTCTTGATTATCAATGATCGTGTTTTTTGTTTTAATTTTATTGTTTTGACATTATACTCGTATACATATTATCTACACCAAAAATGTAAATCCATCTTTAACTTCAAACTTTGTAAAATGACGGCATTGTTGGTTGGAAGAGTACAACTTGGTAATACACCCATCATATAACTGTACAGTACCCTGCGGTAAGTAATACACATGGCTTTGTAGAGCGTCGTCTATGTCGCACGATGGCCCGATGTGTATTACTTACCGCCGGGTACTTGAACAAATAAATATAAGTCTTTTAAACGTCTTACATTGACGTATGAGCAAGGTAATTAGTTAAATTCTCGAATTACTCCAAGTCTACGAAATTGGTTTAGAGTCATAATTTGAAAAATATGTGAGTGATTAACATTGTACAGAAAGACTTAAAACGCACATAAAATATCAGAAGTAAATGTAGAGAAAGCGAAAGTTTACCCGAAGAAAGAGATTAAAAATATTTTATCTGAGAGAACGTCGAGAAGTATGAGAAATATGATAGCATATGTGATAAAATGGGTTATGTGGGCAAAGCTAAAGCTGTGTGCATGGATAGAAACACGTGATGATCTGTCTTCTTTATCTCAAAAGTGATATGGTGCAATGAAAGGTTTTGGTAGAAGTCTAAACTTAGAGAGGATGGCGAGAAATATGATAAATAGGAGAGCATATATGATGAGATGAGTGGATGTAGGCGAGGAGAGAGCTGTGTGCTCGGATAGAAACACGTTATGATCTGTTTTCTCTATCTCAAAAGTGATGCAATTAATGGTACGTATGTTTTTGGCAGAAGTCTAAATTTAGAGAGAATGGCGAGAAGTATGAGAAATAGGAGATCATATATGATGAGATGGGTGGATGTAGGCAAGGCGAGAGCAGTGTGCATTGATCGAAACACGTGGTGATCTGTTTTCTCTATCTCAAAAGTGACATGTTGCAATGGTATGTATGTTTTTGGTAGAAGTCTGTAATTTCCTTTGTTTTACAATTTATTATCTTTGATAAATCATTGTTGCTTCAGACAGCTCAAGTTTTTAAAGTTTGATTTCTTGATGTTTTATTTTCATAAAAAAGTAATATATAAAGAGCGTTGTCCAGTGTCAATCTCAATTGGAAGGCCTTGCAGGATAACAGGAAGGTTATAATTCCGATTGGCGCCACTGTCAACTCTACTGATTGATATTAACAGATGCTCTCTGCTACACGATACGTGCGCTTTATTCGATATCCAGGAGTATTTGAAGCTAGTCATTCGTTCGCATGGTATTTATCAATATAACCACAATTGTGATATTGAAGAGCGTGGTTGGGATAGTGGATATCTCCGATTCTTCAGAAATGAAAGTTGTCGGTCGTAGTACGTATTCATAATAAAAAAAGAGGACAATTTATATAGCACCGATAAGAGAAACCTCTCCTCAAGACAGATTAAAAATATTACAAAAAAAAAACGAGGGAAAGGACAAGAAGATGGTGGCATGGCCATTAGATTAAGAACTTTTCCGCATCTACGATACATATGTTTAAAAAAAAAACAAAAAACTTACCGAGGAAAGACGAACTACAAAGAAACCTTTATAGATCTTCTGACATGTGAGTAACATATTCGTCTTTAAGTGGAGCGTATGTGTATTCATCGTCATCATTATGTCATCTATACATTCCACCAGGAATATAGAAATGCAGTACATTAACGTAAGTCTACAAACTGGACAGCTCTGGAAGTCTGGTGGGAGAGTGATCTGAATAAATGCGTTTTTTTTACATTAAATGGAAGCTGTTGCACCTGCAAAATGTCGGTCATATTTCAAGCCCACCTGAGCAGTAATATCGATATATAGTTCCTTTACCGCATCATTACTGGTGATGAAAAATGGTTTGAAAATGGTGATGAAAAAAAAATGGTGATGAAAAATGTTTGAAGGGGATCTTGATGAATAATATGGTTTAAGCGATCCTCATCGCAGTCCACTGGTCGTCCGGAACGCTTCATGTCTTTCAGGTCGAAATTACCGTCTTTGAAACGCAAAAACCATCGACAAGCTGCCCTTTCATTCATAGCATCTTCACCGTACACTTCGCAAATATCGCGAGCAGCTTTGGCAACTTTATTCCCTCGATTGAACGCGAACAGAAGGAGGTGTCGAAAATGCTCACTTTCGTCTAGTTGACATTCCATTTTTGCTTGTAATCAAATAAAATAATATATGTAACGTAAAAGCAAACACAATTTCTTATACAGCAGTAATTTTTCTTTCGAATGACGCACCTTTACCATTTTGTTTTACTTTTGGTGCTCATTTTTAAATTGGAAAAAAACAGACACAACTTATGTTAACACTCAATAAACTTTGTAGGTGTAACGGAACCACATTTCAGGAAACATGAATAATCATTATATATTATTTATAATTAAGACATTAATAACATATTGTGGAGGTTTAAAGACATTGTTATTTGTTTTATCAAACACTGTTTATTCTAACGTAAAGTGGAATAAACAGTGTTTGATAAAACACATTACAACGAGTCATCATTGTTCCTGTTGTCATTATTTCAGAACCTTTTTTTTAATATACTAATAATTTTATTTGACGTAATTAGGTTAAACCATTTATTTGTTGCAATTGGGTAAAAAAAAAAAAACTAATAGTTTGAATTCTTAAACAAAAATTGTATAAATTCTTTCGGCATGTCGAAACGATCTTAAATTTTCTTCATTCTGCAATATTATCAGTAGCGATACCATACATTTAGCTAATAAGGACAGTGTCTCCGGAGGAAGTGGCTTTATTGAAGGCATCTTCAGGAGGTATATCATTATGGTTGTAGCGCCTTCCCGCAAGAGTAATTTTATATGAAACGCGTTAAATATTGAGATCGACGACAGTTGTGGTGGCGTGTGGGTGACAGACATTATTAATGAGGGAATCTAGGGCGGCGTGTGCTTAACCATCAAGCAGTCATGTTGGGAAAATACAGAAGTCGACGGTGTTTGGGTAAAAAAAATCACGTACCAGAGATATCTAAAGAAAAGCCTATTAGATTCACGTGTATTCGCCAAACTGACAGACGACAACGTTCACAATACTAATAATGTATCAGCTTATGGTAGTACAGAGGGTCATGGAGAGAAAAATGTTGAATATGTCATTACGGGACTGGAAGACAAATGAACGGAAAAGAATAATCAGACTATAGTCGCAGATATCGCTGAAAGGGTATCATCCAGAGGTGGAACATTGTAGGACACATGGCTAAATAAAGTGGACCGAGAAAGTGATGGAGGACCGATCAAGCACTGGAAAAAGTCTTATGGGGGACCCATATCAAGATTTTCCGATGACATCGGGAAAAAGTGGCTGGAAGCAATAAGATGTGTTTAACCCAAAAGGAAACAGGTCAATTGATTTTTTTAGTTTAATAATATAAATGCTCACTATTTTCCTTTAAATTCACCACTGTTTTATTAATTGAGTTCACTGCCGGTTTCTAAGACCTCTAATGAATTCTTTGTCAGTTCCTCATCACCTAACGAAGAAGACATCTATTTGAAACCGGTAGTGAGCTCAACCAATCAAATAGTGTGGAATACAAATAAAGGGTTTAATTTATAATAAAAATTCAACAAATTACTAGTTTTATCACTTGTTACTAATATATCTTTATTTCAAATATACCTTCTATCACACTTTTCCTATGGGGTAAGTAGAGTGAACAGAGAACCAGGCTTTCCAATCTAGACACATAACCTTCACCTGTCAACATCCATACACCTACTTATATAACTCATACTATTACTCTTAACGTATCGATCTTTCAAAATATCATTCCCTTGGTATACCCATACTTTCCTAGATCATCCACTACCACATCTTCCACTCACATCAGCACTATACATTTGTTAGTGTTTTTTCATTAATTCACTCTTCTAGTGCTCTTCTTCATCTTACTCAACACATCAGCCTTAATCTCTTATCACTTCATTACATGTTATGTTATACATTGTCACCTCAAGTATTTTTTCCAGTACACGCCTTTCAACAGCATTTATTCGGCTTTTTAAAGTCTTTTCCTTTGTGCATTTCTAACTCCAACATATTTATTTTATTTATTCATTTATTTAACAATCTGGCGAGCTTATTGCCTTGCCAACTTCTTCCAACCAACCAGCTAAAAGTATACCATATAAAGGAAGTTGGATGGTTGTAAAAAAATTCAACTGATTATTCATCTTCACAATATTTATGAACAATATACATATTAAATGTGAGATATAATCAATCAAAGGAAAAGGTAAGATATTGCAGAGGGAAGAAAAAGGAGGAATGAAACACATTATATTGCTGACCTGAAATTAAGAGTTTTTTCAGTTGCTTCTTAATGCATGCCAAAGACGGGTCTAACATTTGTTCCAGTCTCACTGCATGGATAGTAAAGGACGGCGTAAAAAAAGAAGAACAGTGAACTGAGAAAGTCTATAAGCACTTTCTATTTCAGCGTATCGCAAGTCAGTGATCAGAAGGATACTACATATACTACTACATACATATCAGATCAGAAAGATACTACATATACTACTACATACATATCAGATCAGAAAGATATTACATATACTACTACATACATATCAGATCAGAAAGATACTACATACATAGAGGGAGGGGGAGGGCAGGATAGTTAAATATATTATACATTAGATACAGTATGTGAATCTTGTGTCAATTTCTCACGTTCAACCAGTTGAACTCCTTCTAGTATGAAGTAATGTGATCGTACTTTCTCAGGTTAAAAATAAATCTAAGTTTTGAAGACGCTGTAATTTATCCAGCTATTCCTCCGTAATATCCAAATAACAGACGTCCGCATAGTATAAACTTGGATAGAGCAGAGATTGCACTAGTAACATTTTGATTTAAATATACAGGAATCTTGGCAACAATTTAAGGGAAGGAAAACTGAAGAACGTCATTTATTTGATTTTTCATTAAAGTTTGTACTACTCTTATAATACTATTGTCAATTATCGTGTTAGTGATGGGTTAGTAAAATAATCTCACATTTTTCCATCTTATCTCTAATTCATCAGCGCTCACATAAAAACCATTCCCTTTGATTGCCACTCGAATAGTATGAGGGTTCATCTCGTTCCCATAACACGATACGGTGAAGAAGTCGCTGGTATTATGTTCTTTTTACGATTGGTCAAATTAACCAGCAGACATATGGATGTGTCTGCCGGCCCCGCTATGTCATTTGAGTGTTAGACTGGTGTTATGGACACGATAAGTCGGTAAATTGGATGTTAAACAGAAAGGATATGATTCACACATAATTCTGGACAACCTCTGGATTCGCGGTTAAGATGGATGTAATCGTAACAAGAAATTTTCGTTGAAATTTTTTTTAAGAAATAAATAATACATTAATATTTATTTTTCCAATTTAAAAATGAGCACAAAAAGTAAAACAAAATGGTAAAGGTTATACGTCATTCAAAAAAAAAATTCTGCTCTACAAGATATTGTAGAAAGTGAGCATTTTCGACACCTCCTTCTGTTTGCGATAAATCGAGGGAATAAAGCTGCCAAAGCTGCTCGCGATATTTGCGAAGTGTACGATGAAGATGCTACGAATGAAAAGACAGCTCGTCGATGATTTTTGCGTTTCAAAGCCGGTAATTTCGACCTGAAAAACATGGAGCGTTTCGGACGACCAGTGGACTTTGATGAGGATGGCTTTAACCATATTATTCATGAAGATCCCCTTCAAACCACCGTAGAATTGGCTGAGCAGATGAACTGTAGTCACATGACTGTATACCGCAATCTTAAATCAATGGGAAAAGTCCAGAAGTTCGGCGCTTGGGTTCCACATGTTTTGAGTGAAAACAACAAAAATTAACGTTCGACTATTTCGGCTGGTTAGCTCGCGCGTCATCGAGCTACGCATGGCCACAAGCAAAGGTTCCTTTACCGCATCATTACTGGTGATGCAAAATGGTGCCTTTATGTGAATATGAAGAAACGGAAAAAATGGGTTAGTTATGGTCAACAAGCAACGCCCAGAGCGAAACAAGGTTTGCATCCGCGCAAGACGATGATTTGCATCTGGTGGGATTGGCAAGGCGTCATCCACTACGAGATACTTGAACGCAATCAGACAGTCAACGCGGAGCTATACATTCTGCAAATTCAGCGGCTCAACACTGCAATTCAACAAAAAAGGCCGGATCAGCAATATGGCGTTATTCTGTAACACGATAACGCCCGCCCTCATATCACCAACATTACGAAAAATGCCCTTCAAACGCTTGGTTGGGAAGTCCTGCTGCACCCTTCATATTCTCCAGACCTCGCGCCGTCGGTTTCCACCTTTTCCGGTCGCTTTCGAACAATTTGCGTGGCGTTTCCTTTAATAATGGCGTCGAATTTTGGACATGGTTGGATGAATTCCTCGAGTCAAGACCGGATAGTTTTTATCGCACAGGCATTGAAAAACTTGTAGAACGTTGGCAAGAAGTTGTAAAAAAGAAGGAGAATACATTATTGACCAATTTGTTGTAAAATAATAAAGGAGAATACATTATTGACTAATTTGTTGTAAAATAATAAAGGAGAATACATTATTGACTAATTTGTTGTATTTTTTTTATTGTGTCCTCTTGTTCTCTTCATTTAGAAAAAAAACGGAGACAACTTATATTAACACCCAATATTATACTTTCGTTTTATTCAATACAACTTAGCGAGATTATCTATTTCAACCAACCAGAAATAACCTATATTAAAGTGACCTTAAGTGAAAACCAGACTGGAATAGTTTATAAAGAAATCTGGGTTCCAGCGGGATTTAAATCCACAACCTCTGGGCTGGGAGACAGGCGTCTTATCAACTGAGCTACATGAAATCATCGGATGGTAGCATCGCACCACCGGCCGGTCGGCCGAGTGCGTGAACCAAATGTCCAAATCACGCTATTTCCATGTCACAGTCAGCAAAGAGGACAAAACTCTAAAATGCTTACTTATTTGTATAACAGATGGATCATCAGGAGTGTCTTAACATACTGGGTTTGATAAATTCATCCATAGCTAAGTGGTAACATTCTTGACTCATATTCGGAGGTTTCGGGTTTGATTCCTGCCGGTACCCAAAAAAAGGGTGCCAGTCTTGTAAAAGTGTTCGTCTGATAACAATACTCGCACGCGCTCTGCGGTAGTGTTGTCAATACGTTCAATGATGAACAGCGAATTCTGTATCAACTCCAGACGCTATAAACCCGAAGGCTCGCTTACTGGAGTCAATGACAGTATCGCCTCACTGCTATGCTCTTCAATGTGTCTGAAATACTAATTTGGATATTTTGAAATGAACCATAGACATGTATTATACTAGGACCTTTACTTTGTATCATCAGGAATTCAATTCGAGTGGATGTCAATCGTCTTATCAATAGTTTACAGAAGGAGTCAATGCTATGATTGAATGTACATTTAAAATAGATTTTGGTAGGAATGCTACCTATTGCATAGGGTCGCATAATACAATTTCTGGAAAAATTCATGACACTCACTTCAATAATGACCAGCTTACTCCGAAACAACCCTCTGTTAAAAAGTTTATTTATAAATTTATTAAGTAGCGCTGAATAATAAAGTGTTTCCAACAGACTAATGCAATTTGTTTAAGACAAGTGCAATAGTTGAGAGTACCATAAAATGGTAAATATCGATACCTTTTGCTCATATACGATGTACCTGATTTTTGTGTCAGTGCTAGAAGAGAGAGTCTTTGCATACGCTTCTTAGAGATGGAGTCGGTAAGATGTCAAAAATAAATTTGCAATATGTCATTTGTGGTGAGAAATCAAAGGCACAAATGTCAGATTTAATTATTTTTTTAATGTGGGTGCTTGATACCCTATATTTGATTTCGTTGCGTGGAAGAGGGCAGTATGTGCAGATGAAATCAAATATAGGGTCTTTCAAATTGAGCGGTTTTTTAAATCCTTAGATAAAACACAGATGGCGTCGCGAACTTGCCTGGGTCTTATGACATTTGAGAAGTGTAATGTATGGCATTTATAAAAATGGAGTCGAATACAATACAACAACGCGTTTAAATTGAGAATTATTGTATCTATTGTAATCTCCGGAAACGGTGATGTTAATAGGCCATCAAGATCATGTGATCTGACACCGTTGGACTATTTTCCCTGGGGTTACGTAAAAATCCAGGTCTATAAGAATGACCCCCAATCAATTCCTGAGCTGAAGGACGAAATTATTCGCGTTATTGGTTAGTTAGAACCGCAATTATGCCAAAATGTTATCGAAAATTTTGACAAAAGAGTGGACATCTGTGGAGCTGCAAGAGGTGGACATTTTGCGGATATTGTTTATTGTATTTAAATGTCATACATTATACTTCAATGACCAATAAAAAGTTTTTTGAAATCAAAGAAAATTGTGTGTTTTATTCAAGAATTAAAAAAAAATTATTAAAAAACCGCTCAATTCGAAAGACCCTATATAAACGGAAAATGGACAATTAAATTTTTTTGAGTATTTATTTATTGAAAAAATAAGCGAAAATTAAGTATCGTTTACACAATAAAAACCACAAAACAAAATATAATGCGTTTTTTAAATATGTTACCTCTAAGATTTATTTTACCAGACCAGGATCTTTTTTTTTTCGGGTACCATGGGGAATCGAAACCAGGTGGAAGGTGGAAGTAAGGTGTCTTACCATCTCGAAGAACACGGAAATTGTTTTCTTTATTTTTAGACATACAAATTATGCAATCTATCTAAACTCTCTGAGAACTTTCAAATGTTGATTATATTCGTAGATAAAAAAAATCGTTAAATCGGAACCGTTTAACTCGAGTCGTGTCCACGTTCCCCGCCGTCATTATTCGTGGTTAATAATTTAAACTCATTTAAAATTACACCGATAAAGAGTATAGTGAATTTCGGTTAACGGGGATTGTTTGTGCGGCGCTGAGCGGCTTGGGCCGGCGTTAATGCGTGCCTGTGGCGGCAGGATGTGAGACAATGGCTGGCCAATTGCGCCATTCACGTGTTGTTGCGTTTGTTGTGGAGTCGATGTTTCGTAGGTCTTATGGAGCTTTGGAAAGTCTGAGTTCGATAGCGGAATGATATGAATGAAAGTACACCCACGCCTCATTTTACGTATCTTATTTTTACGGAATTGAAAAAAACGTTATCCGAAATATTATTTTCAAATTCAAATGAAGATTTTTACCGAAATCCACCCTTAAGCGACACGGAAGACAACAAATATTTTTCACAACTGTGCCGGTAATTATGACAGTGGACTAAGTCAAAAAATTTATACATTTATACAAAGCAGTAACATTTATATTTTGATAGTCTAGATTATTTTTAAACTTTTTGACTAAGTCTACTGTCGTAATTACAAGCATAATTGTGTTTTGTTATGTTTTTTTTATTTACAAAGGTTATTAAATAATTAGAATTCAAAGAGTTAATTTTGTTCTTTTGCAAATTACCTACGTTTTTTTTTTTCTTGATACATATATATTTTTTGCCTATTTCTGATTCACTCACATTAGAGAAAAATCCATTTCTTGTTCACAACTGAAAGAACACTAAATTTTGTCCATTAGAGAGAAAATATTCGCATGATTCTTTGTCAAATTTCTTCAAAATACAAGTTCATTAACAATCAGCGTCGACATCAGGGTCAATTTGCCCATTTGTGCTCTCTGTGTGGCAAACTTGGGCGAACAATTTTTGGGACAATAAATATATTCTACAATACAAAATTGGAAAAATATAATCCACCTCCTAGCTCGGCGAAAAAAGTTATATTATAATCAATTAACACATGTAATAAATTACCTAGTTTTAACAAATTATTTGGCCTAGTTAATAAGACACCTGTTATTCGAAGTGGATGCTTCGGGCTAGATTTCCGTTAGTACCTTATTTAAAAAAAAATAGAGAGTAGTTAAAATTTACTATTCAGTGGAAAAGTAAGGCACAGTTTAGTACCAGAAAATATAATTTTTTGATATTTTTATACTGAGTATATATCATATTTGCCGTGATTTTTTATTGTTTTTTCGTGTTTGAGATTGCTAAACTGCAAACATTTAGAATTAGCATTAATATAAACAAATAAACAATTAATAATAAATTTCTTATTATGTGATTCATATATTTCATTCAGAAAGAACTCCGTGACTAAGTTGGTAAGACGTTTGTCTACCAGCACGGAGGTTGCGGGTTCAAGTCTCGATGGAACCTAGATTTTTTTATAAAGGATTCCAGTCTGGTTTTCATTTAAGGCCGCTTTAACATCTTTCTGGTTGGTTCGAAAGGATTTTTTTAACCTGATTTAATTGCATTGTGGCAATCTATTCCAACCAACCAGAAATATGTTTTAATAGGCAGACTGGAATCCTATTTAAAAAAACCTCCGGATCGGCAGACTAGTGTCTTACCACCAGGCCATTTATAAAAAATAAATAAGTTGAGAGGAAGGTATTGGCTGCAGCTTGTAGATTGGGTATTTCCTCATATCTATATATATTTAAAAAAATCATATTTGGTAAGAAAACCGCAGAAAACTTTCAGAAGAAACTTACAAGTAAATTTACTCAAATACTGGTTTTGCTGAGAAATACCAGATATTTCGGTTCTTAAAATGGGCGCTATTATATAAAACTCGACTCTGGTGACAACGTGATTGGCGGGGGAAGAGTTGAGGAAGGATGGAGGAAGAGTTTAGAAAATGGCTATTGTCGAAAAACGAACCGTCGCTAAAGAATTAACGTATAATGACGCGTGAATCAAAAATCATTGTTGGAGCATCTTTTGATAAGACAGACTGAGAGAGAGAGACGGCCGAGTATCGAGAGGCACGGAGGGATAGAGATAGAGATAGATGGAGCATTGATCCTCGAAGCGTGACAAGCAGTCATCAGAACTTCCTATTGTGACGGAAAGACAGGTTTTTTTTGTTACAATATTTTTAAGAATTATGTTAATAATCATCAGGGCTGGAATTTTAAATAATATTGAAAAAATTGGTCACCTGTTTAAATAAGCAATGTATTTAATATAGTGTATTTTGTCATTCGACATATTCGTGCATCCTTAAAATCCTTATGCTGTATCATTTGAAATCAACTACTGAGGCAACTGCATGTACTAATCATTCTTTCTTTCCAGCAATTTATTATCACACCAAGTGTACCCATATGGTTAAAACCAAATCATTCTATGCTGAGACAAAATCACAAGGTGTCCTCCAAAGATGTACGGCAGACAGAAAACGGAGGTAGCCAATACCTTTATATGACAAAACTTGCAAAGTTTTACCAATACATTAGGTGAACAAATGTGAAAACCGCGAGTGATAGTCATTCTCTCACTCAGCAGTGGGTTGAAAAAGGGCAGATAAATATACTTTTTTGTATACTTTAATACTTAATCTCTTCATATTCTTTCCTCATCACCAAGTAATAACTTGAAAAATATAAAAAAACTGAGATGGTTTGTACGTGAGAGAATAATTAGTGACAAACTGACGAATTGGGAATCATTGGGAGAAAAAGCAGTGAAAAACTGACGCAATACAAACATATACAGAATCACTAAATTTATATATCCTCGATAAAAACGAATGTTCGTTAACCGAGACGAGTATAATAGAAAGCACAATACAAATTGAGGGATCAGCGTACTTGACGTTGGTGCCATCGGAGACGACTATGCAAGCCAATTAGTGATAGGCATATCCTGTTGCATGTAGGGTAAGAACCTTCAGTACATGCAACTTGCCTGCCTCTTTTTTGTCTATTGGGTTCCTGATCACTAGCAACAGTTCAAAGTCATTTGACTTTATCTGTTGTTGTTTGCTCCCATTTGTACTGAGTATCAATTTATTAAGCGTCTCATGCAGTACGCCCTTATATCTCGTGTACTGCTCAACATACTTTGTGTTGCCTTCCGTCAGTTCACCAAAGATTATATTTCTTGGGAGTCTATATTTAGGTATGTTCAGAATCTCGATGCTACGGCAGATGGTTCTTCTCAAAACTTGATCATCTATGATACTATCGAGTCTTCATTATTTGCCTGAGTTGCCTCTGCTATTTTTCGAGCGCCCTAAGTGTCGTCTGTAAGGGTGCCCATGATTCACATCCATATATCAGCGATATTATGATTACGATTTATAGACTTCTGTTTTGGTTTTCAATGTTAGATAGTTATTAAATACTTGTCCACAAAGAGCCCAAAACGTCTGGGAAGCTGCTTAATCTATTAATCTCGTCATCTATGATTGCTATGAAAACTGAAGTGAAGAACTGACAAACTATATAAATATACTAAAATCACTAAGTTTAGATGTCCACCATAAATAAAGAGTTACAAGAAATCACCCTCTTTTGTACATACTACTATAATTTACAGAACGAATGCCATGGCTACATACTCAGTCACGCGTGATATAGAGATACTGAACTAACTGAGTGACACTCTGGATATATTTTAGGTATCGCCTAGCAGTGTGAGAAGAATCCTGGCTGATATTCTTCCTTAGGGATAAACCAAATAATAATAATATTCACTTTGTGTAACTGAGAAATCCGTGCAAAGTGGTAAATATAAAAAAATACCATCACGCTATTTCCATGTCGTGGTAGGCAAATGGGACAGAGCGCCACACTTTCCTATCACGACACACATTCCTCGCCTTTTCCATATCTATACACCTTATACAACTTTTACGATTTCCCTGACATCCTACGTTTTCCTTCTTTCAAAATATTCTCTTGATCCTACCATATTTCTTGGTCGTTCTTACTCTCGTTTGTTCTATATTTGTTTTGTTAGTCTTTCTTCATTCCATTCTATATGTCCAAACCATCTCAGAGTGCTTTTCATCATCTTATTTGACACATCACCTTTCACATTCATCTATTTTTCCACGTTCATGTTTCACTCTAATATATCAAAGTTGGTACAAAAATACTGTTGTGGACTATTAATCTTTACCTTGGTAGATTTTGATACTATCTGGTTCGATAATATATGTTTAAGTGCTCCATTTACTTTGTTTCTCATCGCTATACACCGCTCGATATCCCACGTAGCACTTCTGTCATTTGAAAAAAATGTTATTAATAAGAAAATGTTTTTTTTTTCAAATTAACAATAATTTTCATACTTTTTGCGATCATGTTTTTCCCTTATTCACTTTTTTTTGATTGGCTAGAAGAGATTGCCCCCTGCTAATATGCCCGTCAGATTCTTATACAGTGAAGTGTTAATAAATAAATAAAACAAAGTGTTTCATTTTTAGAATATTTTAAACAAATGCCCATCTATTCAATATATTTATTTAAAAGTATGGAAAACATATGTAAAGAAGAAAAAACGTTTTGACAAATGTGAAATAGTGACTCTTTACGATGACGAACTTATCTGTGAACTTTCAATGCAAGATCAAAGTTTTTTTATATAGGTAATAACGTTGATTACTGAATTTTTTTGACATAAACTCAGTTCTGCTTTCAGTGTGTTTTACTTTTAGATGTTATTTTATTTGAATTTATTTATTTTTAATTAATACAATTTTATTTACACATGACAAGAAATTTATAAAATACACAATTTGCGAAAACACAACAGGTAATTTAATTTGAATTCACAATTTTAATGGATCTGGGTTTATTGCCTTTCGTTTGTCGTGTCCCCAGTAAACTAGGCATTTACCTGTATCTCACTGAGGACAAATTAAGGAAGTCTTCTTGAATTTGTTCATTGTCTAATGTGATTTAATTAAATTATCATTTGTTGTTTCATAAATATTTAAAAAAAGTGATTTATGAGTGAATAAGACGTATGTCTTCCAGCCTGGTGGTGATGGGTTCGATTCTCTTTAGTACCTAGATTTATTAAAAAATGGTTCCAGTTTGGTTTTCAGTTATGGCTTGTTGAACACGGTTTTGGTTAGTTGTAAGATATTGCCACCTGACAAAAAACAGCGAAGCTGTATTGTATTTAATGAAAGTGTTTTATAATACAATACAAGTAAGGAACTATATAAATCTGATATCTGATAGAACGCAGTAGATTATACCTATTGCCTTGGAACTTGAACCTTTTCTGTCATCAAACTCTCAGGTATGATCTGTTCAGACTGTTTACTTAAGAGTAACAGTTTGTACACAATACACAGCTACACACAGTATTGTCATTATCTGAATGATTGTCTATCATTATAAATAATAAGTGACAATTTCCATGGCTTAGTAGTAGAATACTTCGGGTTCGATTATCGATGATTACAAAAGTTTTTTTACGAATTGGGTTCAAGTTTGATTTTCCCTTAAGCTCTCTTTAACATCACTTTCGTTGTATACAGTACATCCTTTCCAATTATCCATAAATATTTTAATTTAACCTTTAGTGAAAACCTGACTGGAAAAGCTTTAAACAAAATCTGGATTCCAACGGGAATCAACTCACAATCTCCGGATCGGGAGACAGGCGTTTTACCAATTAGGTCATCCTTTCTGGTTCGTTGATAGATATTGGCACATGGAAATTTATTCGTTAGGTTGTATTGTATATAACGAAAGAGTAATAAAAGACAATAGTAAAATTTTGGTTCGTATGTTTTTTGTGAGACAAATTACGAGTGTACCATGTAGTATGGCGCCAGACTATACAATAATACAGTATAAGTGGATGAAAAGTTGTATAAACTCTGTGTAAGTATGTCATATGGAAGTGGAATAATCCAAAGACATTATAAAATAATTCAACCGTAGTAGATTCTGAACGAAAGTAGATACGCTTTTCTCTGACTGCGTCGTTCACTTCTGAACATCAAAAAGTCAACATTTAATACTTCCTCATATCTGAAAGTACTTCAAATATTGCCGATCAGAGGTCGGAAATATTTGAAGACAACGTATAAAGCAAGATGAAAAAGAGCATTCTGAGATAACATACGTAGTTTGGACAGGTGGAAAGAACGAATGAAGACATTGTAATTTGTTTTATCAAACACTGTTTATTCCACTTTTTGTAACGGTATAACCCTACCGGTTGCAAGGCTTTCACCTCATCATCAGGGAAGCACAAACAGATCCCCTGAGGAGATGAAAGTCTTGAAACCGGTAGGGTTATACCGTTACAAAAAGTGAAATAAAAAGTGTTTGATAAAACAAATTACAATGTCTTTAAACCTTCACAATGTTAATGCCTTAACTATAAATATTATAACGAATGAAGATTTTCATTTTTTTTTTATTATACAAAGTAATATATGGTACAAATATTTGTGAAGGCTAAACCTATACACAAATTTATTACTTAACTAATCTTATTTATATATTATAATTTATGAACTTACTTAACCTTATTCTCCTACATGTCTTTTTATTTTTATTTTTATAATCTTAATATATGAATTCCTAGAAATAATTAACACCTATATACTACTTATAACTAGATAACAATTTTCACAACTATTATTTAGCAAGAACAAGTCCACTCGTTCAGACTACTTGTATTCCATCACATTCACTCAGACCTTGGTCCTCCCAGCTAACGCTGTAGGTGGACTAGCCGGGTAACAGATAATGCTTCGGGAGCCTGTGCTTATAACGGAAGGGTAGGTCGGATTTACTCTCGTAAGCCCCCAGGGCAGCGACTAAGGGATTGCTGTGATTTTGTTGGCTTTTATAGAACTTCACGGTCCAAGCGAGGATGTGGTGTTGTAGGGTTTCTTCTCGCTGTTCGGCGTGAAGTCGGATAAGGTTTGTTCTGGGATGGGTGCTAAAAGAAGAAATACTAAAAAAACAAATATACAATGTAATTTTGAGTGGAAGTCGTGGTAGAGGAAGATAAATGAATAATGGTTAGATAAAGTATACGATATTTTGAAAGAAGGAAACGTAAAAGAAACAGAGAAATCTTTGGAGCCATAGAGAAGGTATTTTATTACACTTTAGTTGTATGCAGTATAACCTGGTGAACTTATTGCCATGTAGTAATCTCTTCCAGCCAACCAGAAATATGTCAAAGAGGGCTTAAGTGAAAATCAGACTGGAAATCTTTTTAAAAAAAATCTGTGTTCCAGTGGGATTTGAATCCGCAACCCTCAAGTTGGGAGATAAGGATCTTACCAACTAGGTTACGGAGGTCGTATGGATGTACAAGAGACGAAAGATTTGTATCGCGATAGAAAGGTCTGGCGCTCTCTCCTCTCTGCCTACTCCGATAGGGAGACGGCGTGATACTTTGATTTGTCGACTTTTGAACAGTTTGAAAATCAGTTTTTTTAATACAGCGTTAAGCCCATTCACTGTTTAGCAAAATGTCCTTGAAGGACGCGTTGATGATTTTGATTGTTTGGTATTTAAATAAAATACGTCAATTAGCATTGCGGAAAGAGAGAGTGAATGAATCAATGAATAATAATTAATAATTAATGATGCTTTATTTATCGGTAAGTGGGTATTTATACATTTCAGAATGGGCGCGGGAGTGCGCCCGCAATATATTTTTATCTCGCTTCTGTGCGTGCAGAAATGGTCGATTGAAATATTGCAGACATCGCAAATAATATTGTGGGTAGACAATTTGTTGGCGAAAACGGCGAGACAGCGTGATGCGTTCTCTTTCTACTGTGGAATGTATCGTAAATAGTATTTGTGGGTAAACAATTTCAATGTTTTGGTATGCGACCTTTGAACATATCCAAAGGTCGTTTCGTCGGTCGTTGACCGTGTGTGTTGACAATCTTCAGCGACGACCGTAGTTCCTACAACTGTATTTATTTTATTTATTTAGAACCTTTGTGAAATTCAGCGATTTCTTCGAGCCAACAAGGTGTTAAGGGATTTATGTGAAAAATATACTAAGATACTTTTTCACTCCAATGAGGAATTGAACTCGAACTCCCTGACAAGAATTGATGCGTTTCAACTAAGCCACGGACGTCGAAAAAGATCAAATTTGGATTTTTCTACTTTCATATTTCTAGATAAACGTTGTTTAAAAAAATAAACTTGGGAAGATCGTTTTTATTACTAACAAACATTTCTAGCACCATTTCATATCAAAAAGATAATTTTCGGTATGAAATGGCGTGCAACGATATAATTTTTAAACAAGCAATCCATCCACCTTTTGATTTGTACCACACGCCGATGGCTTATTTAATGTAAAAAATAATAATGAATTTTTATCCGAAGACCTTTATTTCGAAACAATTCGAACTACGGGACATTTTATCGTAAAACATCTACTTTGTTTTTTTAAATTTTGTTTGAGTAGGTATTTGTAGGTTATTTAAATAATCATAATTACATTTTTTGTAGTTTGTCTATTTTTGTTATTTAAGAATTTAATGTATATTACATGACAATTTTCGATACAGGAAGGTTGAGGGATGACTTAACGATACAGGAAGGTTCAGGGATGACTTAACGCTTTTTATACACTTTTCCGAGTAATACGCTTAAAATAAAATCATTAAGGATGAAGTAAATTAGAATAATGATATATTTGTATATTTAGGTCCTTGAAAGGAAAATATGTGTTTAACTGTTGTGTTGAATGTAAAGCTATTCACAAAATACTACAAAACATGTCGTCATTGACAGATCGAGCGTATGTATCATCACCATCATCACGCCAGTAAAAAGTTTTCGTTTGACCACAAAACATAATGCGATTGACCAGTCACCCGTTTACATCTCGCTAATAAAAAAAAATCGGTATTGAATACAAAATATGTTGTGTGCGACTGTTCGAACGTTTACAACTCGCTAATAAAAAAATATTTCACTATTGAATACAAAATATGTTTTGTGCCAATGTTCGAACGTTTACAACTCGCTAATAAAAACATATTTCACTATTGAATACAAAATATTTTGTGTGGGACTGTTCGAACGTTTACACCTCGCTAATAAAAAAAAATCACTATTCAATACAAAATATGTTGTGTGCGACTGTTCGAACGTTTAAACCTCGCTAATAAAAAAAATATTTCACTATTGAATACAAAATATAATGTGTGCGACTGTTCGAACGTTTACACCTCGCTAATAAAAAAAAATTCACTATTGAATACAAAATATGTTGTGTGCGACTGTTCGAACGTTTACACCTCGCTAATAAAAAACATATTTCACTATTGAATACAAAATATGTTGTGTGCGACTGTTCGAAGGTTTACACCTCGCTAATAAAAAAAATATTTCACTATTGAATACAAAATATGTTGTGTGCGACTGTTCGAACGTTTACAACTCGCTAATAAAAAAATATTTCACTATTGAATACAAAATATGTTTTGTGCCAATGTTCGAACGTTTACAACTCGCTAATAAAAACATATTTCACTATTGAATACAAAATATTTTGTGTGGGACTGTTCGAACGTTTACACCTCGCTAATAAAAAAAATTCACTATTGAATACAAAATATGTTGTGTGCGACTGTTCGAAGGTTTACACCTCGCTATTAAAAAAAAATCACTATTCAATACAAAATATGTTGTGTGCGACTGTTCGAACGTTTGCACCTCACTAATAAAAATAAAATTTCACTACTGAATACAAAATATGCTGTCTGCGACTGTTCAAACGTTTACACCTCGCTAGTAAAAAAATATTTCCCTATTGAATACAAAATATGTTGTGTGCGACTGTTCAAACGTTTACACCTCGCTATCAAAAAAAATCACTATTGAATAGAAAATATGTTGTGTGCGACTGTTCGAACGTTTACACCTCGCTAATAAAAAAAATATTTCACTATTGAATACAAAATATGTTGTGTGCGACTGTTCGAACGTTTACACCTCGTTAATAAAAAAAAATTCTCTATTGAATACAAAATATGTTGTGTGCGACTGTTCGAACGTTTACCCCTCACTAATAAAAAAAATATTTCACTATTGAATACAAAATATGTTGTGTGCGACTGTTCGAACGTTTACAACTTGCTAAGTAAACGTTAATAAATTATTAATTTACTTTTACGGGTCTTGACCGATCGATAGTATGCACCTCCTTAAAAAAACCTAAGACATTCAAAATTTACTACGAAACTTGTTGTGATCATCTTACATATAAAAAGTTTGAGACATTCTCATAATTTATCACGAAATATGTTGCGATCGACCGGCCAAACGTATGTAAAAATCGCTATATAGGTAAATAGTTTAAAACATTCTCAATTTACTATAAAACTTGTTGCAATCATCAAGAGGAACGTATGCACCTCGCTACTATAATATACGAGATATATTGCGATTGACCGGGCAAATGTATGCATCTACCTGATAACAATTTGGGAAATATACTACCAATAAACGTATGTATCTAACTCCCTAATAAATAATTCAAGCCGTTCACAATTGACTACAAATCATGTCGCGATTGACCGGTCGACCGTTTGCCGACCCCTGGAATAGACATTATAAAATAATTCAGTCACATGATCTTCATAAAGAAACAAAGGCGTATATACGCATTGCTGTGTCATTAATTTACCGATATCCATCTTTTGTGGTAATTATTTCTTAACGCTTCGACAAGCACAACACTAAAAACACATACACACTCACATTTATACATACTTCTTAATAACTATCGTACCCACTAATCGACACTTTTTAAGTCGATTTTATGTATTGTTATTTTGTGGTACAATTTGATGTTTCAACTTTAATTGACACTCTTTAATTTTTTTACTTGAATTCGAAAAAAATGGGTTATCCCTTTTCAGTGAATTATTTTAATTTTTAATATCTTTTTTAGCTTATTTTAGAACACAACTATCGAACAAAGTATGTTACATATACATGTATATATGTACTTATCATCACGTTGTGTCCCCTGTGGAGTAGACAAAGAGAACATATCTACTATATATACTTTACTATACAATCACATAATTTTCGACTAACTGCATATGCATACATCTAGCTATTCATACTCGTATGTTATTTATACTTCTCACTTTTCCAATATATTTGTATCATATGATCCAGTCACGTTTTTTTTCGATCTAACTCTTGCACACACACACACGCACACGCGCACACACATACATACACACACACACGCACGCGCACACACACACACACGCGCGCGCGCGCACACACTCACACACACAAAATGCTAATATTTACAAAACTTGCAATAGCAAACTGCGAGTTTCTTGCCTACTCCAGTGGTTCTTAACCCGAAAGAGGCCTACGACAATGTTCTCTCCCTGTCACTCTCTTCAACATGTTCGTATTACCAATTGAAATATGTTGAAGAGTACTTTACTAATCAATAAATAGTAAGTGTTTAGCGTAGTCTGAGTCTCGCGATGAATCTCAGCTTACGGGATGCTCCGGACGTGAAAGGTTGCCTATGATCCCAGTTGGTTAAGGCAGTTGGAATGGAGATATGGCGAGCAGTCAATCTCAGACAATTTTGGAGGTACGATGTGTGTGGTTGATTGTCCAGATCCAAAATTGGTCTGCAAAGTCACAGGAAGAAATGTAGCTCCATACAACTGCCCGAGACTTTCATTCCCATAAAAAGTGTTATTAACGTGACGTATGTTAGGTGAAACTAAATTCAAACACTCGAATACATTTCATGGAAGAAAATGTTTGACAATTCTTATTCTTCATCCCTTTCTAAATGGTTACTGAGGATGGTAGCATAACACTTTGATAATTGTTTCGTTTCACAACGACGATAATACCACGACCTCCGTGGCCTGGTGGTAAGACACTTGTCTACCGATCCGGAGGTTGCGGGTTTGATCCCCGCTGGAACCCAGATTTTTTAAAAATAGGATTCCAGTCTGGTTAACACTTAGGGCCTATAAAACATCTTTCTGGGTGGTTGGAAGAGATTGCCACATGGCAATAAACTCGCCAGGTTAAAAAAAATACCAAAATATAATTTATGTACAATATAAAAGAAGAAAATTATTGATAAGCCGTATTCTCCCCCCCTCCTTTCCAAAGGGTTTCAAAATATTCGCGCATGGTGTCTTCTAATACCTTGTTAAGTATTCCGTTTGATGGTTTTCACAAAAACGACAACAGCATATTAAGACACATATGGTACATATAATAGAAGAAAACAATTGATAAACAATTGACATTTCCCGTCCCTTGTCCAAATGGTTACCACAAATTCGAGCACAATGTCTTCTAATATCTTGATAAATGTTCCGTTTTACGGTTTCACAAAAACGACAACAGCATAATAATACACATATTATAGAAAAAAACAATAGAAAGTAAAAATTGTTTCCTATCCCTCTTCTAAATGGTTACCACGCATTCTAGCACGATGTCTGCTTATATTTTGATAACCGTTCTGTTCGATGGTTTCACAATAACGATAACAGTATAAGACGACACAAATTATAGAAAAAAAAATTGTTGACCAACCGTATTTCCCATCCCTGTTCCTAATCGTTACCCAATATTCGAGAACGGTGTCTTCTAATATTTTGATAACCGTTCTGTTCGATGGTTTCACAATAACGACAACATTATAATACGACACCTACGAGTATTATAGAAGAAAACAATTCACAAACCGCATTTCCCATCCCTGTTCCTAATGGTTACCAAGGATTCGAGCACGGTGTCTTCTAATATCTTGATAACCGTTCCGTTCGATGGTTTCGCAATAACGATTACAGCCGCCATACAAAGTAACGAGTCTGCCGTGATGCGAGCAATAAAAGTATACACAATCAAGGCAGTAAATTAAGATAATTACTTGAATTTTGTCACGATTTATACCACCAAAGGTAATTATTATTATTCTTCGGTTCTGCTCCTTTGTCTTTGAAATATTATGTAAAGCAAGACTGGTGCTACCGAAATATGTATCGGAAGTTATGTCATCCATTTTCTGTATTGCGTGTTGTTTTTTTTTTACTTGGTTTTTGAATTGGCCGTGATCTAACAGTTATCGTTGCTGAGCCTCGAAGTCGTAGATCCCCGCTCCATTCCAACATCAATTCAGTTGGAAAGCGAAGCTATGCCGTGGAGTTTTCGTTTCTTTCTTCTTTTTTTCTCCCCTATAAATGAGTGTGCTGTTGCACACCAGCAAACTAACTGACAACACCGGTGTATTGGATGGATTGGTGGATGATCGGAATACACCGACATGTTTCTTTCTTTTTTTTTAAAGAATGTATATGATCAAAGTCATAGGTCAACAGTTAAGCAAGCAGCCGCCTCAATTTTGGCGGGTTAATTTCTGGCGTGAGTATACTCTTAGGTCATTTGAAATCTGAATTTATGTTTTCCTATAAAACTTTATTTAAAAAAAATGCCTAACCAAAGGTTGCAGCGGATAAAACCTGCCGACCGTCTAGGAACTTTGATATCCTTGCCATTGAATTTGTTTTGTTAAGATCATGTGTTTGCTGAAGTGCAACAGTTTACACACAATACACGAACTCGATCATGAAGGGTTACCTGTATGTCTATTTATATTCTGTTAATATATTCCGCAGACAGGGGAATGCGATGATATTGGCACAGATAGAGGAATACGAGGACATTTTCAGTCACTCTAGGCGTAAACTGAAATAAGGAATACTTATCAATATTGATTTTTTATTGCTTTTTAATAAAATATAATGAATTTAAAGCAGTTTTTAGGTGAAAAAGTAGTTATAATTTTCAGTTTTATGTTTTGGGGCTTATTATTTTTAAAATTGGATTATATGTTCAAATCGAATACTTTTTCAATGATGTTGATTTTAAAATTTTGTCATGTGATACGTTTTTAAACTTATTTAATTACGATTTTCTTTGAATTTTGTTTTGTTTTATAATTTCAATAGATTTATTGTAGAGATTGGGAGTCGAAGAAATGTAACGTGACTTCGCAACTGCGATGCAATAAGCCATTCATTCTTCGTGATAAATTAAAATTGTCAGACATCCCGTGTGTGGAAGACGCCTATACGTATATTGATTTATAGTGTGCAAACTATTGTACCTCAGAAAGACATAGTCTTAATAAATGAAACTCAAAGCTCCGGTAGCGAGATAAAAGTTCTACAACAGTCGACAGGTTGAATCCGCATTTCTTTAGGCAGAGTTTTATATAGCGCCATTTTTGTGTTGCTTAGTAGCGCTATAATAATTTATGAAATGCATCATATAAGCTACAAAAAATAAATTCAGATGTAAAACAGTCTAAGAGCAAAACCAGTTCAGATGTGAATCCGTCAGGAATTGAGCCTGAGGCGCCCGTTTGTTTAGCATACATGTTAACTGTTAGACCACGACAGCCGACATCAGTGATTTGATTTGATAGTGAAGTGTTGGGGAGTTGATTAATTTGGCTAAAGACATAATTTTTTAGTGATCATCAACATCGAGGGATCTAGCATGGCATGGGTAGAAGTGAGAAAATTTTACTGATAACTTTGGAGTTAGTAGATAAACAATAATTGAATAAAAATAATATGAAGTATATATGATATGTAATATATATAAAACAAAATTCTGTCACGAAGTTGATCTATCAGGTGAGGTAAAATAAAACGCGAATATATGCATCATTTAAAAAAAATAGGCAATCATACCATTTGAGATGCCAGATGTCAGTACAAAATGGTGGACTGTCGTCACAATTAGCGCGAGCTTTGAAGCGAAACATCCCGTCTTGCCGTATGCCGAAGCTCACAATGTCCCATAAAAATGATAAAGATCGAAATTGCAACGAAATCGTTATACAGCGGCAGTCTTCTTTATTAATTATTGCTCGTCGGGGACCGACTGTCGCAAAAAAAATATGTGGAAATTATTTCTGAACGATATTTATCTATCACGAATAGGGTCTGCGGACCCCATTCCTGGTATACTACGCTTTATGAGGTCCTAAGAGAGATATACGGCGCCTGTCTTGTAATTGAACATAACAATTAAAATGACCTCCATTGACCAGTGACAAAACTCCAGCCTTCAACGTGAGGGTGCAGATTTTTTAAAAAGGTTTCTAGTCTGGTAATCAATTCAGGCCTCTTGGAAGAGATTGCCACATTACAATATGCTCGCCAAGTTGTACTGTATACAACGAACATGAAATATAAAACAAATATTGAAGTTAAGGCGGCACTGAACTTGGTGGCCCGACTAACAGTAAACATTCTGCTAAGCAAGTAAGCGCCTCACGTTCGATTCCCGGCAGATTCACTTCCGGATTTTACTAATAGACTATTTATCAATAGAAATCGTTTTTTGTAGCTTATATGCTACTTATTATAAATTATTATAGCGTTTTAAGCAACATGTATAACTTTGTGTAGATTAAATCTGTCAGTCGTTTTGGTACTTTAATCCTTTTGCCATTGTAACTTTGGGTTAGATATGCCAAGAATCTGTATTTGCTGAAGTGCAATAGTTTGCACATTATAAATCAATACACGCTTAGGCGTCTCACATCTACAAGATGGCTGACAATCCTACTCAATCACGGACCATTTATTTTATCGTACTGATGGTCGAAGATAGCCTATCTTATCATCGTATTTAAGTAAAATTTCAATCAATTTTACCTACTTATAATCTTTTAAATCGATTACTCATGGTTGAGGGGTGTGATTTATCCAGTTCATCTGCCCAACTTTGGTTATGTCGATTCACCATTTCTCTCTACATTAGGCCTCTCGGGGAGCTGCCTTCACAGAGGACCCTGTTGCGATCATGCCATGGTCAGTCAATCGGGTTTATGACAACGCTGTTCCTCGTCATAGCTCAATACTGTCTGTTACAAGGAGTTTTGTTTCAAATTCTTCTCTCCTTTACTACGAGTATATGATCTAACAATTGGAGTACTCGTCGCAGACAAATCCTGGACTGTCTGCCCTGAATATTAAGTTGTATTATGGATACGTTGGTGAGCCGTAACATCCAAGGTTTCCATGATTGTCTTCAGCACTATATCTGAATTAATTTTTACGACTTCAGCACTATATCTGAATTAATTTTTACGTCTTCAGCACTATATCTGAATTAATTTTTACGTCTTCAGCAATATATCTGAATTAATTTTTACGTCTTCAGCACTATATCTGAATTAATTTTTACGTCTTCAGCACTATATCTGAATTAATTTTTACGTCTTCAGCACTATATCTGAATTAATTTTTACGTCTTCAGCACTATATCTGAATTAATTTTTACGTCTTCAGCACTATATCTGAATTAATTTTTACGTCTTCAGCACTATATCTGAATTAATTTTTCTTATTTTAGTCCTCAGTATCTTGGTATTTGCTCCATATAAGAAAAAAAGAATCTCAGAGAAAGTCTCAAAATATTATACAATATGCTTATCACAAATTACCTTGTACAGGCATCTCAGGTTGTACCAATGACAAACACACTGATACGAGTATCTCACTTTGTAGTGTACTTGGTGATAATATACTTGTTATCGAACAAAACACAATCATTCATTCAATCATCCTTTGCTTTACTTCTCCAACATATGTGTAAATATATCGTTGTGCATGGCGCAAAAAAGTGCGTGGCATGTTAATTAAGTGGATTTCTTAAGATATATTAATACTTGAAACCAGGTGTGACTAACCTTTTTTCAATTTGTGGATTGGTATATTTCGTAGGGATTAAATTTCTGTAATCAATCTCCGTGGCTTAGTCGATAAGACGCCGGTCTTCAATTATCGGTCTACTAAGATATCTGTCTAGAAAGCCGTTGTCCTTCCTAAACTTCTCTATGGGTCTGAAGCTTTGGGTTCCCTGTAGGAGGTACATTCTCAAATATCCTACTAGTGCTTTCTTTGCCACATCCTTCGGATCCATTGGAGTGTCATGTCACAACTGTCACAGTTCTGCAACACTCCAATTGTAAACCTAAATAGAAAATTGTTGTAGAAGCTGAATGAGGTGGACTGGACATGTGATACGTATGGGTGATCACATACTCCTAAAACGTTTCATAGACGAGAAAGTAAAGATCAGTGAAAGAGAAAGCTTTACAATGATAGTCGGCGGGAGTTTTTGATTATGTGTGGGACGTCTGAAGACTGGCTGAAGACGTCTGAAAGTGGCTTAAGATCATGGGAGGGGAAGAGTTATTTGTTCTTGAGCAGATGCCATCTAAACCGATAAATGTATGAAAAAACAGTCAGTGTGCTGCAAACATGTGTCTGAATTATCAAGCAAATCAGGATCCACATATCTGTCAAATCTGCGAAAAGAAGTGCGTGTATATGATAGAACTGTTCTCTCACACTGGCCCAACATGGATTGCGGGCCTAGTTGTAAAATTTGGGTGTGGGGTCTTCTTATATGTTTATTTAAACCTACTTCTATGTATTGATGAAAAGCAGTCCAAGTATTACCCAAATATTTTTGCTCTATAAAATGTTCTATTGAAAATGGAGTTAAGATAATTTATTTGGCTCCGTCGATTTGAAGTAGGGTGGGGATTAAATAAATCAGTTAAACTCCGTTTTTTTAAATTTTATCTGTAATGAGCGCGGGGCTCGCTAAGCACGGAATTAGGCGCTGCTCACATGATCCATGAGTAGCAGCTTAATATTGACGTAGAAATGGGGATGGATCCTCGACTACAAGTCCAGCAACAAGAACGATGACTTGCGTACTTCAGTAGTCCTTAACCATAGTACTATGTTGTCTTCCTGCTACGTTATTCAAGATATTCGCATCATCGATTCAGAAATGTTGAGGGTACCATAAATGATTAAACGGGAGACTTACCAAGGGATTAATTAAACGGTAGACTTACCAATAGTTGATAACTCCTACATAACATGATTAATTCAATGTTGCATTCTCCAATGACACGGCGGTAACTTTGCTATAGCTTTTTATTATAGTAACAATGAAAATAAATGAAGATTCATTAGCACTTAGTAATTATTTAACGGGAGAAGAGGAATCTAGTTATTATCGGAGAAATACTTTCCCATCCAATCAAGACAAATAATAATGGTAAGGAGATAAACAACTCTTCCTTAGTAATGAATATATCTATTCAATTTTTGTAAATGTCAAATTAGGTGTTGGCCGTGCAGTAAAGTTTTAGACTTTTGTGCGGAAGGTCGCCGGTTCAAACCCCGCGCTGTGTTACTCCCCTCGAATGACACAGGCAATTTTTTCGCCTAATGTTCGGGGGTATAAGGATACCTATGACTTTGTTCATATCAATATTCTTAAAAAATCATTCCTGTGTACTCCGATCGTCTCAGTTCAGGTGTGCCATCGGATCCAGTACAGAAGTGTGGTCGGTGAGTTTTCCAGTTTGCAATGGTTCACTCGCTTTAAAAACAATCTCCACGGCACAGCTTCGCTTTCCAACTGAATTGAATTTGGAATGGAGAGGGGATCATAGCAACAATGACGAATGTCAAAATATAATAAATGATTTTCACTGTTGTACCTATATAAATAGAAACATTTTCAGCGTTTTGTGATACAGCCAGAGAAAAAAACCCCTAAAATTTGTATGGTACCCCTTTATATATACGAATTGAGTATACGGATATGTTGAAGAGTGTGGCTGGTAGACAATATTGTTTTCGACCCCAGTAATCTAGCTTACGTGTTGGTATCCCTCGTCAATGTTCTAAGCTTCTCTTAAGATACTATTATACGTTTTGCCATCGTCCACTATTGTAGGCGATGGCAAACAGTGTTAGTTTATTCATCATGTGCAGTAGAGTAAATAAACTCTTGGTGGCGGAGGTTTTACTGATTTAGATAACAAAATAATAAGGTATCTTAGGTACATGTGTCTTTGCATGACACTTGTTTATTGTGATTTAGTGGTTTAGATGACAGTCTAATCAAAATAAAACTAATGGATTACACGTGTATAAATATCGATGAGCTGGGAATAATTATGAATGTTTTTGTTTATGTCGAAGGAATGCGTGGGAAAAAGTGTTAAGAACTACAAGAGTTGACAAGCAACTCACAGTTCGCCATCGATCGTGTTTAAAATATTACCGCGCGTGAACAAATAACAACACTTGTATACGTTTAGTTAATATAAGTACGTATTGTTATCAGAAAAATCTTTAACCAGACAAGTACGCTTTTTTTAAAGAACCATCGGGAGCTGAAACCAAAACCAGCGTCTTATCAACTAAGCCACGGAGGTTATGTTAAAAATATTTAATCATTTTAAACCTCGGGAGTATTCATATTTTCATCATTCACCTGACTAGACAAAATCATATTTCGGATCATGTTAATGCTGCTAGCAAGAGGAAGCGGCTTGAACATTGATATGGGGTTTCCAAATATTCCAATTGGATGTTTTTATTTTACGTTCTCTTTATTTTACTTATTTAATACTTTACTGTTCAGTTTTGATTTCTTACAACTTACCTTAATTGTTTTACAAATAATTGAGTGAAAAGTGGAGAGTTATCCTAATCGATGCATACTATCACGTCATGTCCCTGTCGAGACAGGCAGAGAGGACAGAGCACTAGACTTTTATATCTCACCTCACGACACTTAGTTCCTTCCCCATCAATAAATCTTTTCATACAGCTTCTATGATTTTCCTGCCTTGGCGTTTCATTATTTCAAAATATCATTGACGATCTAGTCATACTTTCCTTGCTCTTCCTCTCATACACCTTCCACTCACATTCGTACTTTATATCTGTATCGTTAATCTTTCTTCATTCATCGTTCCTTGTGCTCAAAACATCTCAGCATGCTTTTCTTCATCTTACTCAACTTTAAGAGCAGTTTGATACTACAATATCTCAGCTAGCGTGGCCTATTTACCTAGGTGTAATCAAATAATATTTTTAACTATTTTACACACATACTTAAACACTTAACTGTTTCGCTATTATAATAATACAGTTACCAAGACCAAGCGTTTGGGTAAAAGTACACTAAAATATTTTCAGTTATTTTTTTCACTCGAATGGCAAAATTGTGCTAATTATTATTTTTCAGGGGCAAGTATGTTTTGAAATACTTTCTTCAAGAGAAAATCAAAGAAAGTAATACAGAATATAATATTTCGAGAAAATATGAAAATGAAGAATGAAATATACCCAATTAGAAGTGGTTATTCCATTGACTGAAATCCTTGACCACGAACTTTCTAAAACTAAATTAATTAACGAGAATAAAAATCTCAACTGTAAAAAAAAAGAAACGGGATCCGTCAAAAATTGCATCTATTCTTTACAAAATTAAATATTTCTTCATTCTAAGCACCAATTCTAACTGCAACTCCACAAGAAATTGTGCATTTTATTATCCAATTACGTAGACAAATTGGATAAAATGGAAGAGGTGCAGACTTGATGAAACATTTAACATACAAATCTGCATTCAAAAGTTAACCATAAAATGCATTTCGTATTATATGTGTTAAGTCTAAACAAAGAGAAAGATATTATTGCCAAATTATAACCGCCTCTCTACGATGAACAGTTAAGAATGGTTTAAAAAAGACACACGTTAAAATGATATTTTGTTTGAAAACGGTGATGCTAAATTTGATTCTTAAACGACGATCGGGTGGTTCATGATGTACTTGAGAAAAATAATAATTTTAAAATTATCAAAAATCAAATGCTCTATATATGTTGCCTAAAAGTAAACGTAGTGGTGACTTCTAATTAATGAGAGAAAACATTGTATCAAGCGTATGATATTATTTTCATTAACGAAAAATTAATGTTAAATCGATAGAAAATTATTTAATGATTTTTTTTGTGCTCGTTATAAATGGATATTGAAAGTAGAATTAAGATAGAAATCTTTAAATGGTTTGGCCAAGTTGAGATAATAAGTTGCGGAAGACTTACGAAACAAATATTCATGTCTGAAATGAATGAAAAGCGAGAAAAAGACATACTGAGGATAGAGTGGTTTGAGATAGTCGGAGAAATTTGAAATATTTTGATTTTGGAAACTGAAAGTCATTGGGACATCTCTTGGGGTAATTTTGTTTCTCCTTGTTGTACATCTTACCTTTTCGATTATACTTTGGCAAAAAATATAATGTGACTTAAAAATAAACACTAAAAAAGGATTTCGAAATACATATAAAGTTTCTGTACATAGAATATGTGAAACACCTTCGAATACATATACAATATGTCGAGTATTATGTAAATTTTTGTAACTGTACACCCAATTCACTCCTTTTATTTTTAAATGATGAAATTATATCATGTAGAAGATTCCCACAGTAGTCGATTCGATCAATTAATTTAATAAACATGATAGTAATTATAACATTTTTGCCTGAAAAATAAACGCCCCTTAAAAAAGCATTTCTTATAACTCATTAGTTGCTCAAACAATATAAAGTTCCTTATACACGGATATGTGTATCGCATCTGTTTATTTTTTAATCTACTGCCTTCGGTCGATTTCCGATTAGTCTAAAATAAAATAACACGTAACTCGTTCATATATTTGAGGTATAATATGTCTTTATTAATTAAATAATAGAGGCAAAATAAGGTGAATTTATTTTAAATCAAATTCGTACAAAAATTACTCTAAAAATTGTAAGGTTTATGAATGAAAAAAAAATGGACTGATATCTAATTAACTTTTTTGTATGTATACATAGTGAAAACTTAAAAAAATATTTATATTACATGAATTTGAAAGATTTTTGGATTACGAGTGTGCTATAGTATTATTGAAGAATTGGATATCTGTGACTGACTACCTTAGGCTAGAATTAGATGGATTGTTCGACAAATATTACAAGGCGATATAGAGAAAATATAGTATGTACTAAGTTTTGATTCCTTGTAAAACTTAAGATCGGATAACTATAGGTTTAAATTTCATCCTTTGAAGGGAAAACTGATACAGGTCTGCTATTACCAAACACCATTCGTTCAGCAGACTGTCGTGAAAGAAGGGAAATAATTTATCATGACGTTGGTTGTAGAACATCTGAAGTAAATAGCGGTCATCAGCATTTAGAGGTATTGCTTAGGCAGTGAGATGGATACGCGACCTACAATAGATATCCGGCTATGAAAAATATGTCCCACGAGAGATGAGAAAAAATTGTCGATAAAGAAGATGCAATTTAAATCGGTTTATTCTTCAATTAATTTTCTTCTGGGAACACTGCCTCGCATATCGAAAGTTCCATTCAGTTCAAGAACTCCACCATGTTGGCTTCTTAATTGTTCTATTACCCAGTTTATATAAACAGCTCTTTGTCCTTTTTGACAATTTGACAACATAACTACGAGTATTTAGCACTATTACCGCACCACGTGACGTTTAGCTCTAAATCTTGTATATATTCTATTTAACACTTTCATGCAATACTTAATGTATGCGGATTGCTTTAAAGCGATATCTTCCGATCAACCAGCATTGATTCACAATAATTATAGGTATCCATGATCGTGTATTTAACATAGTGTACAAGATAATTATAGGTATCCATGATCGTGTATTTAACATAGTGTACAAAATAATTATAGGTATCCATGATCGTGTATTTAACATAGTGTACAAAATAATTATTGGTATCCATGATTGTGTATTTAACATTGTGTACAAAATAATTATAGGTATCCATGATCGTGTATTTAACATAGTGTACAAAATAATTATAGGTATCCATGATCGTGTATTTAACATAGTGGACAAAATAATTATAGGTATCCATGATCGTGTATTTAACATAGTGTACAAAATAATTATAGGTATCCATGATCGTGTATTTAACATAGTGTACAAAATAGTTATAGGTATCCATGATCGTGTTTTTAACATAGTGGACAAAATAATTATAGGTATCCATGATCGTGTATTTAACATAGTGTACAAAATAATTATAGGTATCCATGATCGTGTATTTAACATAGTGGACAAAATAATTATAGGTATCCATGATCGTGTATTTAACATAGTGTACAAGATAATTATAGGTATCCATGATCATGTATTTAACATAGTGTACAAAATAGTTATAGGTATCCATGATCGTGTATTTAACATAGTGTACAAAATATTTATAGGTATCCATGATCGTGTATTTAACATAGTGGACAAAATAATTATAGGTATCCATGATCGTGTATTTAACATAGTGTACAAAATAGTTATAGGTATCCATGATCGTGTATTTAACATAGTGTACAAAATAATTATAGGTATCCATGATCGTGTATTTAACATAGTGGACAAAATAATTATAGGTATCCATGATAGTGTATTTAACATAGTGTACAAGATAATTATAGGTATCCATGATCGTGTATTTAACATAGTGTACAAACTATTTATAGGTATCCATGATCGTGTATTTAACATAGTGTACAAAATAATTATAGGTATCCATGATCGTGTATTTAACATAGTGTACAAAATAATTATAGGTATTCATGATCGTGTATTTAACATAGTGTAAAAAATAATTATAGGTATCCATGATCGTGTATTTAACATAGTGTACAAAATAATATTCGAGGAAAGAACTAACTTAAAATAAAATGAAAGATAATTAGCATCAGCATGGCAATACTTTGGGAGCTACGGAAGGGGAGTATTTTGAAATAAATATTGTATCTTTAGTTTATTCCTAAATATCTACAAGAATGTAGCATACGTCATTGAGCTAGGGAGATCGTTCCAAAGTTGAGCCAAGTAAACTGTAAAAGATGACGAATGATACGTTGGTATACAAAAGATTCTGCCATCACCAGATCGGAGAGAGAGTCCATTTTCAGAAAGAAAATTGAAATTTTCACGCAAATGCTGAGGACAGCTTGGATTGTTGAACAGTCCAAAGAGTGTTGACAGAATGTGGAGAGGAATTTAGGAATTTGCTGTCTTGTTTTAAGTCATCGGTGTTTGGCACGATATACGGATGTATGATTATATTTTTTTAGAATAAAAATAAACCGAATACAAAAATATGTATCGTGCAACCGAAATATTTTATTTATCAATATTTATTGATAAACATTTCTTTATCACCATTTTTCCCATTAAAATAAAATTTACATTTTTATCATAGATTTTATTCGTCGATTTGAAACAATTTTCACATTTAAATAACCAGGCAGCCTTAGCTGAACTGCCCTGTCAAGTTTTGTACGGAAAATTAGGAATAATGGTTCCTAATATGTCCGCTCTCGTAGTGAGAATGTGTTCGGGTACTCTTCTCATGCCGCACTAGCAATCCAGTACAGTGGTACTCTATGGCGGAGGCTCGATCATTTACGTGGTTCAAAAAAATGCGGGTCACTGCACCGCGGTTTAGCTTTATAAGGGAGGAGAGATCAAAAAATCATTGCGGAGAGCATTTATTTCAAATATTCGCTTGATTTTTTTAGACAATTTGGCAAAGCGTTGTTTCCTAACATGATCACCTCAAGAGCGCTATCTAAACAGAAAACATAGGGTGGTGACAAGAGTGATAGATTATCGATAAAATGCCTTCAAAGAGTCCTTCGATTCTCTGGGTATATTGTTCGTGGCTAAGGAGACAGTTTGGAGAGATTTGACATGAGACGACGTAAATGAGGAAGAATCCTGATCAAGTGAGAGACATAACTTGACTTCTCTTAACAACTGCCATTCGAGCCGCGGAGTGCAGTGATGGACGGAAGAGAGTAGTCGGAAGTTATGGATCACGATGTCCAGTCATTAGTTCAGTGAGCTACACGACAGGTTGAAAAACAAGAGCGCCATCTGGTTATCTAGCATATAAGCTACACAATAACATACGTATTAATTAATAGCAGTGTAGCGAAGTTCGTTATCAATGTAGCATGTGTTCTATTAGGACGTGCTGATGATTTTGATATCGACATCGCTATATTCGTTTTAGTCGATTCTGCGTTCCTTCTCGTTCAGGGTCATCAATGTAGCGAAGTGCTTATCTTTATAAGTCGTGATGATCTTGATTTGTATTTATTTTAAATATAAATACTCAGGAATGCGGATGAAAACGAAAGTGAATAGCGGGCAAATAATAACAAGTCTTGACCGTTGAATGAACAATAATAATAATATTTATTTCTCGGCGCGTGGGTAATTTATACTAGCGAGTGAACCAGTTCGCGATACATATTCTGTCTTACTCTAGCGCGTGCATTGACGGGTAGATATTTATTTGTATTCGGAGACGGCGAGACAGAACGCAAATACTATTTGTGAGTAAACATTGTTGACGTTCCTGGCATGTGACAATTTGTAAATAGTTCATCGGTCATTGACCCTGTATGTTTACAATTTTAACAATAAATTATGTTTAACAATTCACTTATTTATTTTGACAATTATTTATTTATTTAGGTAGGTATCCTACAGCAGTATGAACAGCATCAGACGTAAATGGGTCTATGAGTAATACCAGCCTGGTAGTGAATTCGCTAGGAATCAAACTTAGGGCGCCCGCTATCTTTGCACGAATGCTAACCGTTAGTCTATGGTCGCTTGGTAATCCTTTTATTTTTATTGTCTCATTTATATGAGATAATAATACAAATAAAATGTTTTTGAATTTATTCAACTCTGAAATAAATTATTTGAAGATACTTTAACAACTCACTAAGGAAGACTCAGATATGGCTCCCAAAGATATCATATCGGCGGTGATTTTGTTCAACATTCTTATCATATTATAAATTATTGTGCTGTTAAACTTATTTTGTAATGTCTGGAGGATGTATTGCCAAGAGATTATATATTCCAACCAACCAAAAATACATATAAGATACCTTAACTGAAAACCATACTGGAAACCTATTAAAATAACTGAGGTATCCCAGTTAGAATATAAGCGTCTTATAGATCGTTATTTTAATTCAATAAGTTTTGGATAAAAGTTATAAATGAAACTTTTTAAGAACTAACCAATGTAGCGAAATTGTATGTATTATTTATAGTTGAGGCATTAACACTGTGGAGGTTTAAAAATATTGAATATATTTAGCCAATCACTGTTTATTTCACTTTATATAACGGAGTAATAACAGCAGTCTTGTTTGTGCTTCCCTGATGATGAGATGAAAATCTTGAAACCGGTAGGGTTAGACCGTTATATTATATAAAGTGGAATAAATAGTGATTGAATAAACAAATTACAAAGTTTTATATTTTTATTTTGATGGTATTGAAATTAAAACTTAAAGCGTTTAGGCCAAATAATGGATATATTTTGTAAAGCTAACGGTTTCGCTTTGTATATTTAATTTTAAAATCATTCAAATGCAGTAATTCTGATTTATACAAAACAGCTCATTGTCTGTTTGGTGGTTGCTGAATTACACCAACGAGATTAACAAACATATACAAATAAACAATACAAGTCTGAACTGCAGTCACTCGTGATATTTGACAACTCTTACAAAAAAATATTAGAAAAATTTCTGTTATGAAATAATATTTTTCCCCTACTCGTACGTTATCTTTTCAAGTGCCCCTCATGCTCTGCTAAATGTCCCAGTAATGTCTCCTGCAATTACCCGACCGAGACGGTTCCGGCGATGTACAACAAATAAATACATGTTGGATTTTTGACACTTAGATCGTCCAAATCTCGAAGAACTCAATGCTAAATTGTTGTGATGGCACATTTACTCCATCTATTTTATTTGTGTAAGCGACTTTGACGGATTTGCCCATCAGCGCATCTGTCATTGTTTTCATAAACCTCGAATTATTCACATCAGGCACTTTTTATACAAGTCTTTTTTCTTTGAAAACTTTGTAAAAACGAACATTTTGTCGCGGTTTTTTTAGTCTTGCCATTTTTATTATTGTATTCAGTGATGATTGGGAAACGTTATTTTTAATCATCATTATTGTTTTCACATGCATATAATCGTTCCATTTCCCGTTTAGAGTACGCAGGAAGAATCTTCACAATTTTCAATCAATACACACAATTTTTTTTCATCAAAGGTCGGAATGATGACTTAAAGCTTCTATTTTGTAAGAACTTAACATTTCAGAGAAGCTTTCAGGAATATGCACTTGTCGCGTTCTTTAATTATTTGGTCACATTTCGCTCAAGGCGGGTATAGAGATACTTATATTCGTTGACAACGTGGAGGGCTGCAGGAGCAATGGTAGAACAGCTATGCCCTGGAATTACCAGGTGATGACACTACTGACCTGCCTTTTCCATAGGTTCTTCAGACAGCGGAATTCTGAGAGGATTGGAGAAGAATGTCAATAACCCATAGAAATTTCAATGTGGTGCCATGTTACTCAGTATTGAAGTCTCAACGAAGAAGAAATAATCAACGGATCTTGAACCACACAATTGTTTAACAAAGTTTTCAGATAAACAAAGATGTAGAATTTGTATTTTTACTAAAGCAAAAAACATGCAAAAGCAATAAAATTAAAAACACACAAGAAAGATGTAAAAAAAACAAACATTATACTTAAATACTTTAACAAGATCATCGATGACCTGTAGAAATAAATGGAGATAAGAAAGAAGGATGATGAAAAACTAAGAAAATCCTGCTGTCGTCTAAGAGAAATGTAATGATTTTAATTCGCTTTTTGAAATACTATGCGTATCCAGAAAGTAAGTGTACTGAGGCTCTCACGACCGAATGGATTTTATTTTCGACATGTTGGCTACACTTTCGTGTAGCCTGACCTTTCCCCTCCACAACGAGACCGGTTCGAGGTCAGTACGTTGAGAAGTGTCGACGCGACAACACGTTTCGTGAAAAATGTCAATCCAATCTCCCGCCAAGTGCGAAATACGCGGCGTCATCCGTTATCTCGTTTGGAAGGGAAAACCTCCGGTTGAGGTTTATAATGAGGTGAAAACTGTATATGGTGATAAAGCTATGAATCGTACGAGTGTGTACAAGTGGTGTCGCGAGTTTAAAAACGGTCACGTCACACCTCTTCACCCTCCGCCAAAAAGTTCAAAACCACAATTTCAGCCAAGAAAATCATAGCATCCGTGTTTTGGGACTGTCAAGGCATAATTTTAATTGAATATATGCCTCAAGGGGAGACCATCAACTCTGCAAGATACTGTGAGACCCTAAAAAAATTGCGGAGGGCGATTCAGAACAAGAGGAGAGGCATGCTGACAAAGGGAGTCTGCCTGCTGCACGACAATGCCAGACCACACACGGCCAACGCCACGAAGGAACTGCTCGCCTCGTTTAAATGGGATGTCCTGAACCATCCCGCGCATTCCCCTGACCTAGCATCTTCAGATTACTATCTCTTTACCTCCATGAAGCTGCACATGGGTGGAAAAAGGTTTTCAACCGACGAGGAGGTAAAGGAGGAGGTGGAGAAGTGGACGGAGGGGTTGGCGGGAAACTCTACCGAGGAAGGCATCAAAAAGTTGATACCCCGCTTCACCACCTGCATTGAGAGGAATGGCGACTATGTCGAAAAATAGCTTACATATGTACTACGGTAACCACGTAATTTTTTTGTTTAAATAAAAAAAGTTGTAACCTACAAAAATTCAGTACACTTACTTTCTGGATATGCCTCGTACATCAACGATGGTGCGAGTTTTATATATCATAAGCTGGTAGCTAGTTCTAGAGCTTGAAAACACGGACAGTCATAAACGGCGTGAAAAATGAAAAGCGGCGAATTGGAAAAGCTAAAAGGCGATCTCTGCTGGAGCTTAGTGCAAAACCGTAAGGGGAGAGTCGCTTATATTGATTTTATTCTATTTTTTCCTTTTATGCTGGAAGCAGTAATGTCTTACGCCTATGCCTAAAACTTGGCGACGAGATCCAGTTTAATACAGTTTCAACAATTACAGCTTTGAATTATGTAATACATACACATATAACATCACGCCATTTCCTTGTCGGGGTGGGCAAATAGGAGAGAACACTTTCCTATTTCGACTCACATCTTTCGCCTCTTCCACATCCCTACAATTTTTTCATAAAACTGCTACGATTTCTCCGACTTTCTATTATACATTTCCTTCTCTCAAAATATTGTATCATATTGGTTTCCTCTCAATTTTTTCCTTTCATATTGGAAATAGTAATTTCTTACGTCTATGTTAAAATATTGGCGACAAAACCAAGTTTGATATAGTTTTAACTATTACAGCTTTGGATTCAGTTATACATACATACCATTATGTTATTTTCCTGTTGAGGTAGGCAAAGAGACCATATCACTTTCTCACCTCGACACACATATTTTGCCTCTTTTACATCTATACACTTTCTAATTCAACTCCTACGATTTCTCTGATTTTTTTACAATTTCTTTTCGCGAAATATCATTCACTTTATTGATTCATACTTACCTAGGTTTTTCTTCTTTACGAATATTCAAAGGGCCTTACCGGTAAACAACATTGTCTTCGCCCTCAGTAACTGAGCTTTCGTTTTAAAAACAGTTGTAGTAGATACGGATCTCACGGTTCTTGATAGCACGTGTTGGCAGTACTACCCTAAACGTAAAAAAGCAACAATACTCGCACATATCTAATGAGTATTGTTAGCAGACATTATCTTTAACCAGACTTGGACCTTATTATTTCTTCTTGGGTACATTGCCGAGAATAATAGGTTATTGAAAATCGTCGATTGTCAAAAATCGTGGGATGAGGAGAATCGTAGATTGCTGGAAATCGTAGGTCGTCGGTTATCAAACACTAAACCCGGAGGTCATCAACATGTTCAACTTAATTTGCTTTAAACTTTGAGTAAAAACTGAAGATTAGTTTGGTTCCACATTAATTAAATGTACTACAGCCCCGTGATAGTTGATGTCACAAAAATTATAAATAGTTCACAGAGAATAGTAAACCAAATTTAATTAAAACCAGATTCGTCTTTCCAGTACGAATAGAAAAAGCCATTTATAAAAAAAAAGCATTTCCTATAAGGGTGACCATAATGATAATAATAACAAAACGACAATTTATATAGCGGCGTTTAGAGCGCAGACACTTTTATATAGCGGCGTTTAGAGCGCAGACACTTTTATATAGCGGCGTTTAGAGCGCAGACACTTTTAAAGAGCGCTTTTACTTGGGATTCGTGTCTACTCTTATTGAGAGATTAAAAACATAACTAAGTAGTTATGTACGTATAAGTTGAGTGTAAATATACGAAAGTGATGGAGGAGGAGATAAATAGATGAGGTACTTTCTCGAACCTGTATATTTTAGAGATATACATATTTGGTAAGAAAACCGCAGAAAACTTACTAAGGGAAGACTAGATACAAATAAACCTTTGTAGATCTTCCGATATGTGATATTAACACATTCGGCTGTAAGTGTGGTGTATGTGTGTAGTGTTCATACATAATCATTAATTTTGATAAGATCTCCCTAAATGGGGTTGTCTTCAAAATGTTTCCTAAAGCTTCACACCCCATCCATATCTCTAATACTTAGAGGCAGGCCATTCTATGTCATAGTATCAGCAACAACAAAATACCTGTCTTAATACCTCGCACTATTTGACTGACTCGGAACAATCAATTTATTTGTTGAAGACGAATTTGAGTTCAAAGCAATACTCTTCTTCGAATAAAAAACATCTCTCAAACACAGATTCGAAATATAATATTATGAAGACATCCCATTAAAGGAGCTTGAAATTCTTACTTTTATATTTTTTAATTTGCGTCCTAAGAAGAATGATTCTTCTAACCTGTTTTTTATGCATTCAATGAAAATAAAATAATCAAAAAACTTTATAGGATACAATTTGTGATTTAATTTTATTCTCTCCTTTTTTGGATAAAAATAATTATAATTTGAATGTTAATAAAAATATTTTTCAGTCAAATAAATCAAGCACAGTTTTCTTTGTATTTATCTGTCTTGTTTATTGAGATTACAGCCGGTTTCAAAGACCTATGTGTTCTTCGTCAGTTTATGAGGAACTCGCCCAGTTCTTTGAAACTGGCAGACAAACAAATCGGTAGTAAACTGAATTAAATAAAACCGTATTGAATGCAAAGTAAATTGTATAAAATTTTAAATGAAAAAAAAAACAAATATGATTTAAGTCGAGGAGTTGATTCCAAATACTTTTTAATTATATTGTAAGTTTTGTCTCGAATGAAACTTAAATGAAACGATTGGCGTAAAAAAATCATGTTTAATCTAGAGTGGTTTATCAAACTTAATTGGTTTAATAATGTGTGCATAGTATTTAAAAAAGATCATGAACGTGAGTAAATCAATGGGGATGGATATTATGGATGGTAAAGGACAAATTCAGGAGCATTTGTAATGTGTGGGTGAATAAGGAAATACTAGAGCTAGTTTAGGAGTTTTTACTATCTGGGAAGTATGCTTCAGAGAATATTAAAATAAAAGGTATGTAGGTTACTGGTTACTTCTCTGCAGGTTACTGGTCAAATACACATTTATCAATGTGTTTTTGTATAAATGAATCGCAAAGTTTTCAAAATGAATACTATAGTTCGGCTTGATTTAAAGATTTGAAGTCTGGACATTGAAAATGAAGGATAAAAGCAAAATAAATGTGTGCCTTCTGAAGAACATCTGCTGTAACAATGTATGATGGCGTAAGAAATGAATATAATAGAGCGTTTGCGGAAATAATGGAAGGAATTTTTTACTGAAAGTGAAAAGTGACAACTTCCGTGGCCTAGTTCGTAAGACAGCTGGGGGCTATGGATTTGATTCCCGTTGGTACCCAGATTTTTTAACACTTGCCTTACTGTGCTAAAAAAATCACCAGCCACGGTGCTAAACGCTAAGCGTCCAGTGAATATTTTTTTGTAATTAGCTATAAAAATCATTTTATTATGTATTAAAACGTTGAATAATCAAATAAAATATAAGTCCTGGTCACTCGCTATCCATCACAGGGTGGCAAGTGTTATAAAAGGATTTCAGACTGATTTTCAGTTTAGGACTTTTTTACATCGTTTTGGTTGGCTGGAAGAGAAAGCCACATGGCAATAGATTCACAAGGTTGTACTGTATACAACGAAAGTGTAATACAATACAATATAAAATTATGAAAAAAGATGATCTTGTATGGCGAGACATGTATGTGGATAAGGCGAAAGCTATTAACGTTCAAAAGGAACATTTTGTAATGGTTTGTATGTATGTAACAGTATGTACCTAATTAATTTGATATAAACATATTGCGTTTCAATAGTATATTATGTTTATATCAAATTAATCATATACGCCTTGTCACCGTGACACGTGTTTCTATCTCCTTTTTAAAGTCCCTCTTCAGGCGGAATGTTCTCGGTTTGCAATGTGTTACTCTAATTTTTACTTTGTTTTATCTCATTTTTATAATCAATCGATTAAATTACATGTTAATTGTTTTGAGATGTTTATTTTGAAAGTAAACGATGGTCATAGCAACAATAATAAGACTAATTTGTGTTTGACGTTCGGTCTTCAACGGTGTTGAAGCAAGTTGAGTTTTGCCGCAAAAAACTAGTTTACACAATGTTCATTGTTCATGATACACTACAGAGTATCAATTAGCTCGGGCAGCCAGCGACCGCCTTTGTTTGGACGCGCCGGGTGGTATGAGTAGCTTGTCCAGGGCCAGCCCTGTTATTTGTCTTACATCATTTATTATCATCATCATTACCTAGTTGACTGCAGCGATAGACATATGCCTCCATTCTCCCCTACTCTTGTCATTGTTTCCCTTTTTTCGCACAGTGGAAACATATTCTGAACCATACTTCCAAATGCTTTCTCAAACCTTAAGTTATACGTTGAAAAATAAATATAAATTAAATCCAAGTAAAACGGAATTCTGTGGGTAGCTTAGTTAGCTTCACTGCGTAGACAACACGTTCTTAATGGGAATGTTTTATCAGTTATCAGTGTTAGTATTTTTCCAAAAGATGCATCAAATTTCTTAGTGTCTATCTTGATAGTAAGCTATCATTCGAGTGAAAAATTGGTTATATGACTTATTCAGGTTTCTATAATCTAAGAGAGTTAAAATTTGTACGTCGATGTTTTCCATCAACAGAAATAAAAACTTTCTAACTCCATTTATTCTAGTTTGCCTGATTCACAAATTTCAAGACTTCAATTTTTTAAAGCAGCTGCTAGACAAATATATATGATAGTCATAAATATTGCCAAATTGGTTCGCTTTTAAAATGTCTACATGGGTGTGTTACGAAGGAATTTGAATTTATTTTAAATTTTGTCTCTTTGTATTCAAGTTCCTTAATGAGATGCCTCAATTGTATATTTCGAAGCTGTGTCTGAGAGAAGTAGGACTTTGAGGTCAATTTCTTCTTCATCAAGATAATCCATTTCGGGTTGTCTTATCAACATTTATGAGTGGGCTCGAATCCTGAGTTACAACGCTGTATGCACTGTCAATTTTATAATATTCTTATTGCACCCAGTCACATTTCTGGTGTCACCCGACCATTTTACTAGGAATCTTCATATATTTCTTTTCCCTGTTTTGGGCCGCCACTTTAACACTTTTTGGGTCCACCTATTATCGCTATATCTGGTAATTTGCCCTGCTCAGTTCTACGTTTGGGTGACAACCCTCTCAGTAACGTCAACGATTTTTGTCTGCTGTTATATCCATGTATTCGTCTTCCAGTCCTGTAATGAGATGTATAGCATTCTTCTATGCATCATCCCATCTGACACCCTGAGCGTACGCATTATTTGCTTTGTGAAAAATTTGCAAAAAATAAAAGTTAAGGTACTAAGAAAGGCAATGTAACAATTGAATAAGCATTAAACTAAGATTAACTTCCGATTTTTTTTGCAAATCTTTTAATACGTGAGTTAGCATATTTGCTAACTTTGTAAAGTGTAAAATGTTTCGCGCATAAACCACACTGCTTGATCATAAATAAAAGGTTTTTTTTTTTTAATATTTTGCTAAAATTGACTTTTTAAAGATTTTTTGTACAATAACAAAAGGACAATTTATATAACACCGTTTACTTTCCTCATCGGGAACCTTAACCACTCTTATTGACATTAAAAATACTAACTCGAGAATCTAACCACTTTTATTAACATTTTAAAATTAAAATTAATTGAGTGTAAAGATATGAACGTAGCTGCGACCATTAGATTAGGCGTTGTCTCGCATCTGCATATGTTTAGGAAAAAAAATGTGGACTTTATATTCCTTAAGGCCGGCCCAGTACTTAAATATATAAAAATACATATGATTTCCGAGATATTCGTACTCAATGACTGGTTTAACAGGATGGGCTGCAGTGGATCTATTTAGAAACGCAAATTAGTGCGTTCTCTATGTTTTATTTATGCAAATTGGGGATTTTGATTTAGTAGATTAAATCAAAAGAGTAATTTATGATAGTAAGACAGTTGCTCTGTGTCTGCATGCACTTTTTTTAATTTTCTTTGTTATTGACGAAATTGCACTCCCACGACACGGATCTTTTTTACATTTATAAGGTATTGTTGCCGGTTAAAAATGATTTTTGATTTTTTAGTTTATTAGACGGTAAATCACAATTTGTGATCTTGAGGAAAGCCGACAATTTCGAAGACATACAAAAAGATGTACAAATCTGCCACGGATATTTGCCAGGATGAACTTCGTGGTCGAGTTGGTAAGACGCCTGTCTTCCAACCCAAAGGAGGCGGGTTCAAATAACGCTGGATCCTAGATTTAAAAAAATTGTTTTCAGTCTGGTTTTTACTTAAGGCTTCTTTAATATCTTTCTGGTTGGTTGTAAAAGATTGCCACATGGCAATAAGCCCACTGGATTGTACTGTATACAACGAAAGTATAACATCATATTTCTTTTTTTATTAATCAAGAGAACAACATGCATAAGAAAAAGCTTAATAATGTCAAACATTATTTTTTTTCGCGTAGTACCCTTAAACATATCCGAATTCGGACATATTGAAGAGCGTTTTCGGGAGGAAATATTGTCTTCGGCTCCAGTAATCGAACTATCGGGTTAAGGACCACTGGAGAAGGCACGGAGCTCGTGATTTGTCATTGCAAGTGTTAACATCAATACCGCACGTAAAAGAGGCTACAACACTTGTACAAGTTCTCTTATGAGATAAACTCTTTTACCAGACTGGGATTTAAAAAAAAATTTGGGCACCATCGGGAATCGAACCCAAAACTAATACATCCCCACGAAATCCATAAATATATATGTGAGTACATACCCACGAACCCCACAAAGATGGACAACCACCCGAACATTATTTTTCATATAAAGTGAGATATCATCAATCAAAAGGAAAGGAGGGGATGGTGGAGAGGAAAGGAAAAGAAAAATCAGGAATGACTACTTTACTGACTAGAAATTAAGAGTTTTTTTCAGTCGCTTCTTAAAGCATGCCAAGGACGGAGCGAGTTTTATATTGGTTTGTAACTGATTCCAGAGTCTCACTGCATGGGCAGTAAAGGACGACGTAAAGAAAGAGGAGCGGTGAACTGGAAGTGCTAATAAAAAGTCTCTGTTTAAGCGTAGCGCTAATCCATGATTGGAAAGACGCTGAAAATGTTCGGTGAGATAAGAGGGGGTGGCGGGACAGTTAAGGATATTATACAATATAGACAGTATGTCAATTTGGCGTCTATTTCTAACATTCAACCAGTTCAATGCCTTCTGGTATGAAGTTATATGATCGTACTTACGTAGGTTGAAAATGAATCTTAGACACACATTCTGAAGACGCTGTAATTTGTCTAGCTGTTCCTCTGTAACATTCAAGTAACATACGTCCGCATAGTCCAGAATCGGAAAGAACAGAGATTGTACGAGTAAAATTTTGGTTTTAGTTGGTAGGAATCTTTGCAGCACTTTAAGGGAATGAAGGCTGAAGAGGGTCCTTCGGCTTACCTCATTTATTTGATCTCGCCATGAGAGAGTGTTATCTATTAGCACTCCTAGGTTTTTAACAGTTTTATGCAATGGTATGATAGAGCCATCAAGTAATATTGGAGGACCTTTCACACACTGTCGAAATTTACTCGATTCTTGCGGCTAGTGTCGAAAGGATTTTTTGTTTGAAGGTTCCGATAATCATATTTGGTTTGAAACGAGTAATAGAATGAGATACTAGAAGAAATATTTTGTAACTAACTTCCGCTTTACATGCTGTCATTTTTTTACTTTTCAAGTTTCATTTAAACATTTCATCACATCAGCGAATTATTGAAAAATTTCTGTCTACATCAAAATGTCTAGCTGTTGAATTAGACGTAACGGATTCTTGAATATTGCATTTTGGGATTAAATCAACAAAAACTACCGTTTTCTGTATCTTAAATTCTCCAATTATTTTTTTATTCACGTAGGAAATCATTATTTAGTATAGCAGGGCAATAATAGAAAAAAGACGGTCACACTGTAAGATTTTGAAATGAAGGTAATTCTTCAATTATAGCTCTATATACCTCTTACTATGAAGATGCCCTACGACAAAGAATAGCATTTTAAGATGATTTGGGCATATAGAACAAATGAATGAAGAAAGTTTAACATAACAAATATGATAAATAGGCCAAGGAAAGTACAGCAGCATTAAGAAAATGATATTTTGAAAGAAGAGAAATCGTAGGAATTGTATGAAAAGGTTTATGAATATAGAAGAGGTGAGTGGTGCGTGTCGAGATAGGAAAGTCTGAAATTCTCTCCTCTCTGCATGCCCCGACACGGAAATCTCGTGATGGTATGCATATATGTACTTCTCTTACTTTGTTGGACTACTCCGTGATGCATTTAAAAAAGGTGGACTCTGTCACTCAATGGAGCAACCATTGTTTTAAAACCAGTGAATAACGACCTAAGTAACCTGCTTGATAAGACGCCTGTCTTCAGAAAAATCGTTATTGCAATTTGAGTCTGAGTTTGTCCGATAATGCATGCGTTACGCCTGTGTGAGTGTTGTTACCTCTTCACGTGCGAGGTACTATTGTCAAGTGGTTTTCAACCTCAAGGCTCAAATACTGGGATCACAGACAAAGTTTGTGTCCCGTCCACGTTTTTCATTTTGACCGAATTACTTATTTCGGTATATTGAAGAGTATCATACGACTGAAAAAACAATCCGTATATTGAAATCTCAGGCAAAGACAAATCTGTAAATTGGCGAAGATTTTAGTAGACTTGCGGTAGACTAGAGAAGTCACTTGTCCTCTGTACATCTTCTGTGAGTTAATAAGTTGAACTAGTAAGGAAGCGCTCTTGAAGTGATCGTAATGGTCGGGAAAGAGCACTGTATCAAATTGTCTATGAAAAAAATAAAAAATAAAATGGCGGCCGTAATTAATGATAATAAAAGTAGGTAACCTACATAAGAACCAAATATTAAAGTGGAAAACAAACGAACTTCATTATTGAATATTGTAGCATTCAAAACGTGCGAATGGTAGTTGCGGACATATTGAAGAGCGCAAACAGGAGACATACATTTTCTTCTACCCTTTTAATCAAGCATTCGGGTTTTAGATTTATTGGAGTAAGCACGTAACTTGAAATTCGTCATCGCACGTTTTGGCAATACTACAACGCATGAAGGTGCAAAAACACTGGTACACGTCTAGCACATGCAATTATTGTTATCTGATGAAATTTTACCAGACGATGTACCTTTTTTTCGGGTATCATCGACATTTTATCCAACCTTTAATTAGGTTCGAAGAGCAAATCAAAAAGGTGTGAGAGAGGGATGTATCCTGTCTACTATATATTTGAAGTGTTACACACGAATCAATTAATGAATTCACCACAACTTGATTCCATTAATTTATCCAAACTGCGTTTTTAATTAGATTCATTCTTTATAAAAACAACCCGTTAATATTTATGAAACCCGCATAATCCACTGTCTCTGAAAATACCCAGATAAAAATAATCTTTTATTTATCATTATAAATTGTTGTGAAAAGGTTCTACTTAAAACTCATATAAATTTTAATGTCTTAATATGAAAATACGAAGCAGTATAATATATGCATATTATTTTAACCTGTGTTTTGAAGCCTTCTCGGAAATATTGATAACATCGTATCTTGAAACTTGTATATTTATTACTAAAAACCTTATTAACTAAGTGAGAAATACGAGTAATATAACGATTGAGTTAGTGAAATATACGTCATACTTGTATTTTATTTGATAAAAGTTTATGTACTATGTTTATTCAAAGAATTAATTTATTTTGGGAGTAATACGCTATTTTTTAAGGCTTTTGCTAACTTAACTTAGAAGTAGCGACTAGCAAATTTATATCTAAAAACTATGTTATTATACATTCATTATAAACAGCATAATCCCACTGGCTCATTACCATATGAAAATTACTTTCAACCAGTTAAAGATATGTCAAAATGTTTTATATAAAGTTATGAAACCTAAAAAAATTTAGATATTATCAGAATTCAAACACAAAAAAACGGGTAAATATCAAATGTTCCGACAACCTCCGTGGCCTGGTTGATAAGACACTTGACTTAAACCCGGGAGTTTCGGGTTCGATTTTGTGACGTTCAGTCTGGTGAAATATTTTATTTGGTAATTACTCGTATATTTGCAGGCGCTAGACGTGTACGAGTGTCGTTGTCTTTTCACGTGCGGTAGCTTTGCCAAAATAGTAAGGTGACGAACTACGAGTTCTGTGCCTACTCAAGTGATTTAAAAATCCAAATGCTCGATTAATGTGGCAAAATATTATGTTTTCCCCCAGTCACGCTCTTCAATATGTCCGCGTCGCCAATTCAGATATATTGTGAAGTACCATACGAATTAATGAATGAAGAGCATTCTACCGACTAATTATTTTGACTGATCATCTAACCATCTTGTTTAGGGTTTAGAATAGAGTTCCTTCTTCTTCTTCATCATCTTATTTTAGGTCTGTTGGCCTGTTATGGTCCTGCATCATTGTTTGTCTCTTGCGACGTCGACTGCCAGCTGTCTTTCCATCTTCTGGGAGGTCGTCCTGGAGGTCTGCTTGCTTGGGGGATACTGTCCCTGGCCATTCTTACGGCCCTTGGTTCCGCGATTCTGGATACGTGTTCATTCCAGAAAGTTCTTCTCTGTCGTCCCCATCTGACGATATCTTCAACTTCGCACGTCCTTCGGATTTCTGTGTTTCGTACTCTATCACGAAGGGTTTTGCCAGCGATACTCCTGAGAAGCTTCATTTCGCTGGTACGAAGGAGATTTTTGGTTCTGACAGTGTCGGCTCTGGACTTTATGATGTATGTCATTATGGGGCGGATACAGGTCTTGTATATCCTCACCTTGCTTTGGATGTTCATATGCTCGTTTTTACAGATAGTGTTCTTTAAACATCCGGAACATAGAGTTCCAATGTACATTTCTTATCAATTACCAGTTCAAGAAGATTGTTACTTAAAAAACTTTTTGAAATTTTATTCTAGTATCAACTTTGACGTATGGTAGGGAAATGCTGTAGACATGCGAGAACTGTGAAGAACACATGGAGTGACAATGTATGACTGAATACGGAATGTATTAAGAATAGCGCTCTGAGATATTTTGGGCATGTAGAATGAAAAAAAAATGTATGAGTTTTTTCTCTCACGTTGACGACAGTTTTCTTCCACGTTTTCTCACATTGGCGACACTGTCTGTGATGTACATTTAAATTTTCAGCCATATTGGATGCCACGTTTTCGATTTTTTCATTTAAGAAATGACGGGATCTAAAACAAAGTTTGAGGTTTTTCTACATTTTTCGAAATTGATGTGGTATTTATATTGCAGAACTTCATTTTATAACAGAATGATTTGACACTATATTAAATGTAAAAAAAAAATCCTTTATAACTCCAATTTAAATGACAGATCTGTTTCACTTTACAAAGGCATTGACAAACTGTATTTAATACATTGCTTACGATGTTTATATATCAGCATATTTTAAAATCTATAGCTTAAAACTATTTTTTTTAATAGGAGTCGACTATTCTGACATGTTGGTGACTACCAACCAGCTTTTGAACAACCAAGTTTTATGAGGGCTGGTTGTTTCCAACATGTCAGGATAGTCGACTCTTATTTAAACAATTTTTATGTTTGTAGATTGTAAAATATTTTGCTATATAAGCTTAGTTAGCTATTAATCGAGTAAATAATATAAGTAAATAATAATAAATAAAAATAAATAATATAAGCAAAATAAAGTTATTTAAATTGAATAAAACGAAAAAACTTGGTGACTTTTATACCAATATCAAATTTCAGCTCAATAAATGAACTAAGTATTGCTTTACAGTCTTCAAGCCCATTAATTGTCTTTGATGGCCCCGATAATGAGCGCTATATTTCCCGATACCGGTAGGGTGGAGCAGATGCTGCGGCAGCCTGAGATAAAATCCTTGGAGAGGGTAATGTTTCACTATTTACACACCTAGAGGTATTACCATTTTGCGATGGTGAAGAAAGGGTTGCTTCTGATAGGGGTGTCGAGTGATCTATGGGACTGTTTTATGGCCTTAAAGAACTTTCCCGTTGTTCATTCGATTTTTTAGGTTGAAACTTATACCAAAAATGTAAATATTAAAAATAATATTATAAATGTGAAGGTAAAATGATATTTTTTTCTTTTTCAAGCTTTTCTTACATTTTTTAATGGACAATTCACCTAAAAAAGATGATTTGTGCCACCCAATCAAAGTCATTATGTAATTATACGAGTCAATATAATAAATCTTATTTTGAGAAATGCCAATTCTAGACAATTTAAAGTTTCAACTGGTCAAGCTTAAAATATTTAAAAATACACATACAAAATATTTGAATATGAGTCGAGAAGAAGATATGAGTGTACATGCATACGTACCATCACGTCATTTCTCTGTCAGTATAAGCAGAGAGGACAGAGCGCAAGGCTTTCCTATCACACATTCTACGTGTCTTCTATTGGCATACACCTCGTACCGCTTTTACGATTTCTCTTACTTCTTACATTTCTTTCTTTCAAAATATTATCTTGAACTAACCATACTATCTTTGGTCTTCCCCTATCATTTATCGATTCGTTTTACATGCTCAAACCATCTCAATGTGCTTTTCATCATCTTACTCAATACATCAACCTTAAGTTCACATTCATCCATAATCAATTAATTCTTTACTTTGTCATACATTTTCATCCTATATATTCTTTAGAGTAGGCCTTGCACAACTCAAAATGTGATGAGGACCATATTACTTTAAGGAAAGCTGCTGCGGGCCGCAAGAAAACAGGATAGGAAAAAAATAGAGAATATATTGTTTATTACATTATTATTAATTGTAATTCTAACTACAATTATAACTTATAATATATTATTAATTGTAATTCTAACTACAATTATAACTTATAATATATTATTAATTGTAATTCTAACTACAATTATAACAAAAAAACTCGTTCGAGGAGTTGTGAGCTGTCCAGCATTACTACAAAGATTAGCGTTAAATGTTCCTAACAATTACACTAGACTGCGCCGGCAAGAACTGTTCTCAATAACATACGCAAGAACGGGTCTTCCAGCCGCTATGCCTGTTGGAAGGGCCTTAACTCTTCTGAACGGGACTGCTTCGGATATTGACATATTTCATATCACATTACCAAAAGCAAAAGTAAATTTTCTTCTAAGATTGAGCGCGTTAGAAAGCACTCATCAACATACCTAAATGACTGTGAATATATGTGTATAATATGTTTGTGTGTATATACTCGTTTGTATGCATAATTTTTTATTTTATATAATTTTTTAACTTATTTTTTTTCCTCTATGTAATTTTTCTTCTTTTTTAATGTCTTGTATTTTCAAAGTAATTGGGCTAAGCCTGTTTTGAAAAAATAAATAAACAAATAAATTGTTATGCTTAATAAAATAATTATTGTAAAAATATGATAAAAAAACAATGTTATATGTTATGTTATAAATAAACATGGAACTTAAAGGGATTGTTTTCAGTGTTTAAATAAATATAATGAGAGAAATGACATCGTTTTTCAGCAACCAGTTTGTCACAGAATTAGATACATACGCTTAATGTGTACGGTGAGAAAAATATTTTTTCTAACAAAAAATAAATTATTGACTATTTTAATAGATGATGAAACTGTTCCCTCAAATCATCTACTCTGAATTTCCCCCGTAATATCAGTTGAAGAATGTAATATTTTTTTCATCACATTATATCTCCAAAGTGATTCATCTGCTTCAAGAAATCACCAGTACGGCCAAGTTCAATCCATGAGCTTTCAACAGTCGTCGATAGTCCAACGTTTCAAATGCTTCTTGTTCCTTTGTCGGGATCTGAGTAAGTGTCCATAATTCAAAAATATATTCTTATTTAGAATTATCAATAGTTCATACTAAATTATCAATAAAAAAAATATAAAATAAAAAACATAAACTCACATTTATTTATATACGAACGGCACAATGTATCTTATAAAAATAATAATAACTTCAATAAAATTGTCAGTAGTGATTACTCAATACGTTAAAAAAGAACAGAATATATCAGAAAACAAAAAAATACAGAGTCAGGCGTATACAAGCCTACAAAACTATTTGTCACCAACACAATACGGGACCGTCCAAAGGCGTACATCCCGCACTGCGCCAAACCAGGCGTGACTCTCGACATCAGTGTGAAAGCGGAATACAAACAATTGTCAAAAAGAAAAATCGTTCTTACAACACTCATTGTCTCAAGACGCCAAAATAGTAATCCTCAAAAAAATTTAACAAAAAAACTACAGACACAAAGACCAATAATTGAATAACGATTTGAAACAAAATATAAAGGACGGAATCAGACAGGTGCAATTTCACAAATATACTTTAGTATGGGGGGAAAATACAAGAATACATAAAAAAACTACAACAATCCATTAAAAAGCAATTAAAAAAATATTTAATAGTCCTCGAAAGACACACGTGATTCCATCTCAAGGCTCGTATATTCGAAAATGCGTTTTCAGGGACTCCTTATAGGTCAACAAACTAACTCCAAAAATGTCCGGTACTGCAAATAAGGTAACGTCTAGGTAAGGAAGAATTTGTTAAATAATTTGTTCTCAAATTCTCACATATAAACGTGTCTTACAGCCTGTTAATTCTTGTTTGAACTCGAATGCTTATTAATTTCCAAGAGTTTCGGACAGTCGACCATTCCATTCACGTCTTTAAAAAATACAATTAAGTTCGCTTTTGTTCGCCGATCAGAGTGGCTTATCAAATTAAGGTTAGATATCAATATAATATAATCAATATCATTCATATTCAGATCAATTTTAAAATTGTCGTGGCGCTAAAACCTGTACTGGACGTGGTGCCAAAACTCTCTTTTGAGCACTGGAATGGATTGTAACATATAATGGGGAGTCTGTATATTACAATTGTATTCTAGTTAACTTCTTATCAAGGCGATGTAAAGAAACTTAATCGCATGTGTTTCGTTAAAGATTTTAATATTCTCTGCTTGTTTAGCGTGAATGCTTACTGTTAGACCACGATTGCTGACAAATTATTCAATCACATTAAATGTCAGGTTAGGGTATCAAGTTTTTAAGTGGACATTATCTTTTATGAGTTTTCACGCTCACGAAGTAATATTTATACGATTGAATATTGAAAAATTCATATCAGATCACAACTGGTTGTCTAATCAAATAAAAAAATCTAAACAAGCAGGAAGACTTTAATCAGAATCTAAAGTTATATAATAATTCGAAGATGTCCGTGGCCTAGTTGGTAAGGCATTTGTCTTTAGCCCTGGGGTACAAAATGTTCCATCATTCTGTAGTGGTAAGATAGATGCTGAATGATAATTGAACGGAGAAATTATCAACGATGGACACGTGAGGAAGACAAATAAGATGCTTCAAAACTCGCCAGGCGTATGAGATATAGAAACAATATAAATGGATTGTAAAGCAGAATACGTCCTTACGTATTGGTGAGACCTTTCTTTTGTTAGGAATGGGATATTAATGTTGGTAATGATGTCTATACTCAAGAAAATGTAGGATGGTCCCTGTGACGTTTGAAATGTCATGTCTCAAAGGGATAGGGTAAAATAGTTTTTTTATAAATCGAAAAATAGTTTTTCTCTAAACTGACGTTTTAATTCCTAATTTTCATTATACTGACTTTCTAATGTACTGTATGATTTTTATATATCTTTAAATATGCCAAGATCCACTATGAATTAGTACTATTATAATTACGAACATTTAATTTTATGTATAAAAAAATCGAAAATCCACTTATCGTATACCCCAGCCCTAGCCAATCCAGACTAACGTAGTGACTTTTGACAAACGTCACCAAATATTATTTGATTTTAACAAATTGCCACATCTTTGCTACTTTCTAACTAGATGTATTAATTTCTCATTATTGTTAGTTTTATGTAATGTATTTACCTAAATAACTAGTTATTTATTAGAATCGAGGCTTATATGAAAGTTGATAAAATAATGAACGTCGTCACAAGGTTGTATTGGGGCAAATCTGTGAACGTCACAGGGACCATGCTACATTTTATCTATTATAAGTATACTTGAACCATCCTGATTCCGGCATTACATATATATTTTAGAAAAAATTAGATCGTTCGTTATAATACATAAATATTTAAAATTTTGACGTATGAAAGTTAAGCTTGAACTAGACAAATGAAGGATAAAAATAAGATTAATGCTGTGGAGATGCGTACACTATAACATTCGTGGTGTGGCAATGCATGAAAAACAGAATGAAAACATCATTAATGAACTCATGGAGAAAACAGATGTTTTATGTAAGTTGAAGGAGGAACATTAAACGAGTATACAAATCATAAGTATATGTGTTAAGTGAACTAGATATTGAAAGAAGGCAAAATGAGAACTATAAAAATATCGAATTGTGCACGACGAGATTTATGTATTAATGTGAAAATGGCGAAAGTTGTGTTCTTGGATAAAGAAAACACGGGGATTTGTCCACTCTGCCAACCTCGTAAAAAGTACGGCGTGATGATATGTATATATGTATGTAATATTTAAGAAAAATACAATACTTCCTATACAACGTGTGGAAGCTGTTGAGTTTGATTCATCTGTTAATTAACCTAATGATCATTCGATATCCCATTCTCAGACCACATTAAGTCGCCGGATCCAGCGACGGTATTGGCTCCCGCCCTCCTTCAACATTACAGAAGACCAGGCGTAGAGAAGAGTGCAGGAGAACAGAAGTGGAGGCGGATGGAAAGCCAAATGGTCCCTAGGAAGATTTATCGCCGATGGGGTTAGCGCGGCGCATCTTGAACAATGAATTCTGCTCCTACCAAGGATGGGGTGAGTTGGGACTTATACTCCGACGTCTGGAGGTACAGCACTTGAGTTTTGGTGCAGTTTACATTTGTCGGTTGGTAGATTTGATCAGAATTTTTTTTATTGAACCACTTCAGTATATTTTACATAAATATATTCAAGATATTTTTTATACCTTCAATGGATGTTCGAAGAATTTTCTCTGGTGGTCGCAAAGATACAAGGGTATGTATGTAGGGAAACAAAGTCGATGGAACACTAAAGAAATAATATATTCTCGAATCAAACAATATCGAAACCAGCTAAGATGATCCACAACAGTGTTTAAGAAGCAAATTTGATGTATTGGAGGGAAACGACGACTTCGATGAATACTATAAGGTGTCTGTTAAATAAAAAAATACGTGCACTGAGAATAATACATGAGGTGACAATGTACGACTAAATACAAGTGACCAACAATGAATGTGAACTTAAGACTAGAGTGAAAAGTAGAATGAAGAAGAGCTTTCGGTCATGTTTTGGCCATGTACCTATGAAACGAGTGACTGAAGAAAGATTGACAAATCTAAAATATTGTGTAATCTAGGTACGGAGGTGGAATTTACTTGAAATATAAGATATACTAGATTCTTATCACCAGCACTTCTATCCTTAGAGTTAACTTATATACATTAATTTTGCAATATTTTTAATCTGTCAATAATAGTGGGTTCGAGTTTCGAGTAAGAGCGCCCTTGAGGAGAATCTGCTCTCTAAACGGTGCTATATAAATTGTATTTTTATTATCGTTATACTACGTCTATTATTAATAACGCAGGAACAACTCAGATGAAAAATTGGAGAAGGATCAAACTCAGGATTCCTGAGTTGTAACAAAGATAAGTGAACATTCGTTGATAGCAACATACTCGTAGTATGTACATATAAAAACATATTCTGAAATTGTATAATCCACCTTACAAAATTTTTTTTGAAAAAAAAACGTATTGAGTACTTTATCACGAAAAAAAATAATCTAATAATTAAAAAAATATAACAATTAAATCAAACGAAGTAAAAAGACACGTCAACACAATAAAACAATTTAAATAATACATAACTACACAAGTCAAAATGATTTAAAAAACTTAACAATATACATCGTTGATTATACGATACGGGACCTTCTCGAATCAGCTGCCCGCACCTCCCCACACCGAGTATAACTCTTGACATTCATGCGGAGAAAATAGTACAGTATAAATTTAACACTTAAATTCTGCAATCAGCCTTCTTTTAACGCTCAATAGAGTGAAGTCAAATATATTGGATATCTCAGGAAATTAATTTCCCCAAAGATGTTTTTTTATAAAAGAGAATTTCGTTGGAGATTAGAGGTACAGTACCCGGCGGTAAGTAATTCACATCGTTTGTAGAGCGTCGTCTCTGTCGCACGATGCGCTAACCGCATAGAGACTACGGTACCGGGCTGTTAGCGCATCGTGCGACGGAGACGACGTTCTACAAACGATGTGTATTACTTACCGCCGGGTACTTGCAATAGCCCTATGGCGAGTATGTGCTGAAGGAACTCTTATTTATTTATTTATTTATTTATTTATAGAGAAAAAGCTAAGCGTTTCAGGGCAATTTAAGAGAGAGTTGATGATTTTATTACAAAAAAGTAAAAAGAACAGTATTATTCTGCTCAGAGGTAATCAATGTTATAATTCGAGTTAATCTTAGAAATGGCAAATGTATTCTTCTTCTTGATGTGCCCTGTCAGGTCCCCCCGACGTTGGCAATCACTCTGGCGAAGGCTTCTCTGTCTTGCGCGACCCGGAACAGCTCCTCCACACGTCTCATTCCGGTCCAGTCTCTTATATTTCTAAATATAAAATATAAAATGTATTCTAAATATCTTTTAATTAATCTATTATACATTATATTGCTTCTATTGATTCTTAATATTACCCTTCACGATTTATTTTTAGATTCAAAATAAGATAGATCTGCATCTTCCAACCTCCGTGGTCTACTTGGTAAAACGTCTGTCTTACAGCCCAGAGATTGCAGGTTCGATTCCCGTTGGAATACCGTTTTTTTCTGATTGATTTGATGAGATTATTATTACATGGTTAAAATAACGTATGATTGTATTGTATAAAAACAAAAGTGTTAATAGGTTATGTCAATATTGTGTTAATAGGTAATGTAATACGAAAAAATGCATGCATTCATTAAATAAATAAGTATAAACATTCTCACATAGTTATCTAAAACATGCAATTTAAGTAACGTCTCAACCATATGTTAGGTTTTCTTTAATTCTAGAAAACTTCAAATAAAATTAAACTTGATCCAAGTGTAAACGAACCATTTTCCAAGTGTTGCAATATTTTTGTTTATTAGCATAAGGCATTCATGTTTAGTTTTTGGTGGAGGAAGTGGCTTGGGGTGTATAGGTGCATTAAGGAGATAAAGCGAGGCATGAGGGTGGGTTTCAGGGTGCAGGGTGGTGATTTGTGTGTCTTCGTTGGGGGTGGATACTTTTGTTTTTAATGGCCGTTATAAAATATAGTTTATCTGGAGATATTATTCGCAACACTCCGCAGAAACTCGTTATAATTGCACGAAATTGTAATATCTGATTCGAGCGTCTTGACTCAATTTATTTCGTTTTGCGATTTATGTATTAATTTTTTTTGCTCCTGGAAAAAACAGATATTATTTTACTGTGAATTATAAAATTCAGTTTTATTACTTACAATTAAAAAAATTGATAGAGTAAGGAATTTTTGGGTAAAATGTACCTGTTTGTTCCAAAGGCAATCTTGAATGTGTGCCGATTTGCTGAAATTGAAGACTTGTGGATGAACTCGTAGGTACATAAAGATAATGCATACCCACAAGTCAAGAAAAATGACCATTGAACTTCAAATACAGTCCGCCTCAAGTGATCAAGGAATAAAATATTGAGAAAAGACGGGAGGAGAAATATCGAAGGATATCGTGGTATGATAACATCCCCCAAAAGACTGGATTACTATTTTGAGAAAAAGGCACTTAATTCAATTCAGTACATAATTTTGAAGGTCTCCATATAGACATGTGATTGAATGGTTGTGTGATGATTTGATACATGAGTGTCTCAAAAAATTAAGATATATGGGTGTCTCAAAAAATTAAGATGTATGGGTGTTTCAACAAAAATAAACACACATTTCAAATGATTGAAAATTCAGTATTTATTAAGCTACGAGTATATCTAAAACTTCAAATGAAAGAAGAAAGCCTTTGGTTTTTCATCCGTTGCAAATGCTCTAATTATGACTTTTCTGCCATGCTGATAGCGTGTCATCACAAACTTTACACACCATCGTTTTTGTGCATTTTTTGTGTTATTTAGCTGCATTGTTTATCGATGGTGGCTCTCAATTCATTAACTGTTGTCTGTTTTGTGCCATTTACTTTATCCTTGATGAGTCTTCATTAAAAAAAGTTCAGTGGCGGGAGGATTGGGGAGTTTGGTGTGCAACGTTACATCTACACTCAATACATCCGTTTAGCTAATTTTCATCACATCACGACGGTAGTAGGAAGGTACATTATCTTACTGAAAATAAGAGTTCTCCTCAAAAACTCCTGAAAACTCTTCACAAATGCGCACTATGACAAATTTTTGCATCAAGTTCAGGTAAACGGTACGGCGTGAAAGTGTGTATACATTGTATTGAGACACCCTATACTTGTTGCAATCAATACGGCTGGAATTGTGTGTATGTGTTAAGATGTGAATGCAGAGTGTGAATGTTTCATCTAAGTGTTTTAGTATTTATGACAAATGTAAGAAACTTGTAATTAAGGAAGTATATCACTTCGTCACAGGCCTTGCCCAGTAATTGGTTTTATATATCCACAAATAGATTCGTACTCAAGAATTCCGCTTTTCAAAAAACGATGGTAATTTCAAATGATGTATTTTGAGTAATAAATATTAAAAATAAAAATATTTACCAGTAAATCACTTTTGTATTTAATAAATTACATGAATTTCCGCTACACTTCCTCCTATCTCGAGGCTCTTTTCAGGCGTAATGAACTCCGTCTGAAGATAGCCTCGGGATGGGAGGTAGAAACACATGTAGCGGGGATTAATGTAATTAGTGAAATTACAAAGTAATTATCGTAGTATCAAAATCTGTTAAAATGATAGTCCACAATAGTATTTTGGTGTCAACTTTGATGAATGGGAGTGAAACGTGGACGTGGAAAAGTACTGTGAGGAGCGGAATAAATGCTGTGGAAATACGTGCATTGAGATGAATACATCGAGTGACAATGTATAACAGTGACAATGCATGATGAGACTGAGAAGAATCGAATAAATGCTGTTCAAATACGTGCATTGAGATTAATACATCGAGTGACAATGTATGATGAATGTGAACTTAAGGCTGATGTGCTAAATAAGACGAAGAAGAGCACGCTGAGATATTTTGGGTATGTTGAACGAATGAATGACGGAATACTAATAAAACATATATATTGTGCAAGTTTTGAAAAAAGTGTGAGGGGAAGATCATGGAAAGTATGGTTGGATTAATTGAATGGTATTCTTAAAAAAGGAAATGTAGAAAGTCAGAGAAATCGTAGAAGTTTTATGAGAAGGTGTATGAATGTGGATGTGACTAAGGATGTGTATCTAGATACGAAAGTTTGGCGCTTTTATCATATCTGTTTATCCCGACTGATAAATGGTGTGATGGTATGTTTGAAGTTTTCATGTATAATAAATTATGGTGTATTAGAATCTTGGCTGTTTGTCTTCCAGTCCAAGAGCTGCAGGGTCGATACCATTTGGTACCTAGATTATGAAAAGTTTATTAAGTCGCTTCTTAAAGTATGCCAAGGATGGAGCGAGTCTAAAATTGGTTTGTAACTGGTTCCAGAGTCTCACTGCATAGACAGTAAAGGATGACGTGAAAAAAAAAGATTCAATCTTCCCGCATAGTGGTCATCTATACAGTACAATATTAATTAACAATACTATAGTGTCAGCGCCTAACATAATCGCTCGCCATCACGCAGCCACCACATAGTCGACACTCCGATCGAAGCCCAAGATAAGTAACTGCTGGGCCTGGCTTGAGCGGATACAGTCCATTAAAATGTCATTTCTTGCGATGGTGCTTGTGTCTGCAACGCCCACTCCACCTCTTATTATCCCGGGCGTATTGCGGAACTGTGGTGCCATCGGCGTTCTGTACACCGATACGCAACTCTAGAGGTATCCGATCGGAAAATTTGTGAGAAATGAAAATCGTTTCAAATGAAATGAAAATTGACACATGGCAGTAAACACGTCAGAATGTATTCTTTGTGTAATTATCATTCACAAAACAACATTTATAACTTACATGGTTTTAAAAGAAAGCGAACCGTGGTCTAGTTGGTAAGACCCCTCCGTGGGCTAGTTGTTAAGACGCCTGTCTCTCAACCCGGAGATTGTGGGTTGAATCCCGCTGGTACTCAGATTTTTTTAAAAAGGATTCCCGTCTGTTTTACACTTAAAGCCATTTTTAACATCTTTCTGGTTAGTTGGAAGAGATTTCCAGGTGGCAATAAGCCTACCAGGTTGTACTGTAAACAATGAAAGTGTACTACAACATAACCGTGTAGTATTCATTCATACAAGCTTATAATAATATAAAAATACCTCCATTTTGTGGAAGGATATTTGTACAAAAGGATAAAAAAAACCTATGATGTATAATTTTGCTAAACTTTATTTTAATTTTATTTTTAGTTTGTTGAAATTTGCAGCTTTAACTTTATGGAACTCCATATTTGAATATGTGACAATAAATTACTTTGTACTTACCTACATAATATCTGAGCACCATTTTTTCCTATCTCGGCACGCATCCTTAGTCTCTTCTAGATCCCTACATCTTCTTCGATTTCTCTGACTTTTGACGTTTCCTTCTTTCAATATATTTTAACTTGAGCCAACCATACTTTTCTTGGCCTTTCTGTTACATGCCTTCTATTCACATTTGCACTGCATATATGTAGTTTTGTTTCTTTTTTCATTTGTTCCACATATCCAAACTACCTCAGCGTGCTTTTCTTCATCTAAATCAACACATCTACCTTATGTTCACATTCATTCCTAATCACTTCCTTCCGTATTCTGCCATATCCTCCCCCCTACAAAGTGTACTTGGCTCCTATTAGTCATTTTGCATGGTCCAAGTGTCATTTCTATCGATTAAAGTTTGCATCAAAATTCTATTATGGATTATTATCTTAGCAGATTTTGATACTATCTGGTTCGAATTTATATGTCTGTCTGCCCCATTGTGATATTGTTTCCTATTGCTATAAGGCGTTCGATACCTCTCTTGACTGTTTCTCTATAAATAAAACCATCGATTAATAATTCCAATTATCAGTGTTCATCACATGCAGAGTTCCGTCATGTCAGCAAGTCAGTAAAATGTTACAAATTATATAAAATATATGGAAGAAAATAAAACATTCATTCGTTAATCAATGTAGTCATCATCCACGTGAACTTTGAAATTGTTGAACTAAATATGTACACATCTGATTCGAATACAAGTAGCCTGAACGAGTGGACTTGTTTTTGCTAAATAATTAGTGTAAGAATTGTTATCTAGTTATAAGTAGTATGTAGGTGTTAATTATTTCTAAGAAATCATATATTAAGATTGAAAAAAATAAAATAAAGTGATATGTAGGAAAATAAGATTAAGTAAGTTCATAAATTATAACATATAATTAAGATTAGTTAAGTGATAAATTTGTATATAGGTATAGCCTTGACAAATGTTTGTACAATAATTTACTTTGTTTAATAAAAAAAAAAAAGCATCTGATTCAGCGACCGTATTGTACTCTCGGCACATTCTTACTAATTGGTTATAAAAGCCGATTCTTAATGTAGCTACGCTAAACAACAATATATAACATTTACGTCAATAAGTTATAGTCATAGGTGAGTCCACAAGATCATTCAACGTCTAATAAGAAATGTGTGTATATAGTAAGATCAAAGGTAAGTCTATGAATCTCAATCAATTGAAGATCGAAAAGATCGATACTATATCACTGTACGACCCAAAAATATTTAGCGACCCTCCGTATAATGCACCTCAAAAATCAACGCTGGTCCACCTCAACAAAACAACCGAACAACTTAAATGTTAGGGTTACTTATTATTTTATAATCCAAAATGAATTTTCATATAGTTAAAACCAAAACCTTTGGATAACTCCTTAAAATAACCTTTAAACACGTGATAATACTTCAAAATATTTCCAATTATATTCTTTCAAACATTTCAATCAGAAAACATAACATATTTTTTGTTTCATTCCCTTATTTTTTTTTTCAATATTACCTTCAAAAAATAAAAAAAGAAGACATTAGATTAAGTTGCATATTTGGGGTTGCTTTTGTTACGTGGCCCTGCCGACAGAGGGGGATATTGAAGGGACGCAATAAACTGCAATAAACGTCAGAAATCTCCTTTGGATTCTCCAAGAAATGCCATATTTATATATTTTTTGAATTTAATGAAGAAATAACTTTATTTTATGAAGATCAAGATGAATTTTATTTATACATTGTTATTTTTTTGTATTTAATATTATATTGTAAATTAACGAATTGGATGTTGATATGTAAAAAGAACCCAACCCACGTTTTACCTGGTCAGAGATAATTGAAAAAAAAAACGTTACGTTTGAGTTAAGTGTGAATCGAAGTCATGATAGAGATATTTTGGAAGGCAATGTAAAATATAGAAACGTACGTGTATGTTACTATAGGAAAATCTGGCACTATCTTCTCTGCCTACCCAAACCGGGAAATTGAATTATTGAACGTGTGTACAATCTAAGTTAAATTAATTATAATAAAATCGCTTATGCACTGAAAACATAGATTTAGTTGCTTTAGCTTAAAATAAAACAAACTGTTTGAAGTTTTTGCTTCAATATATTGTGATGATACTATTGATGCGGTTTAACATGAACAGGTGTCCTTACAGTGAACAAATCACAGGATCTTATGGTAATAAATTAATATAAACTATTGTTATGTGGTTGAGTTGACTTTGGGTCAATATGGATATAAATGTGCCAAAATGTTCCAACGCAATTTGATGCGTTCTGCGATAATGAAGGAAATACCATAATATCGCTTTGTATTGTCTTTTATGAAACAAAAAAAGCTCATTTAACCATAAAATATTCTCATTTAAGACTTGGTATTTTTGCAAATACTAGATTGAAATATGCTGTTTTGATATTTTATTGTAAATAAACAAAAAAAATGCTTTATGGATAAGGTCTGTTTCGTATGTATGATATACGTCCATATTTGCAAAAAGGGCTAAATCCACATTTTCTTTTCGGTTTATTTAAAATATTGAATAAAATATACCTTACCCTCATATTTTTAGATCTATTGAAAGCATCTGATTTTTCTTGTTCCTTATATAAATCATGTGAAATGTATATTAATTTACATTTCCACGTATTCATCCGTTGATTTCAATAAACGAGATTATTATTTTGTTAGGTATATGAAAATATCACGTCAATTTAGTAAGCATTAAATAAGCTGGTCTATACGAAGGGATGCAATATTTTCTCGATTATCTCAAAACAGGTAAACTATGGGTTGTGTCCTTTTTGCATATACACGTCCAAAAGAAGCAGGTACATTTGTAATATTTTGGTTAAGATAAAATGCAACAAAGTAGGACTTTATCGATTCTTAAGGCTTCTTAAGTTATATAGATTTTTAGATTTTTTTTTGGTTAAGGTAAAATGCAACAAAGTAGGGCTATACCGATTCTTAAAGCTTATTAAGTTACATAGATTGTTAGAATATTTTTTTTTTCATCGACAGGACCAATTTAAAAATTAATTCACATCATTGTTTTATTTATTTATGGAAAATCTTCGTTCTTCTGTGTAAAAGAAGGTCTAATATCCAAGTGGTTACCTCTTTCAACAAACCATACACTAACTATTTTCGAATTCTAGTTGATAAGACACCTGTCTTCCAGCTCGGGGGTTGCAGGATGGATTCCCATTGGAACCTAATTTATTTAAAAAAAAAAAGGCTTTGTGTATTTATCATTTAAGACCTATTTAACATATTTCTGGTTAGTTACAAGAGATTTGGTGTTGCTAATAAGCCCGCTAAGCTGTACTGTGTATAACGAAAATGTTATACAATACAATTTTTTTACAAATTTAATATACGAGAAATTTTTACAAATTTATCGTACGAGAAAAAATTGCATTGTAAAATTAACGATACAAAAGTAAAAAAAATCAGTGTAAGTGAAACATGAATTTTATATACGTTTATGAATACAAATAATCCAACCCACATTCTACCTGGTCAGGGATATTTTTTCGAAGAAAATGATGTTTGACATGGATTTTTATATCATCATCATCACCACTATCAGACTATGGGTAAAGAGAAAAAACTGATCTCCATTCAATTCAATCCTAGCATACATCTTTCGTTTCTGCCACGTCCATACATTTTGTTATGCATACTCTTCTATTATAAAGAGTTTTCACTCCCTTTCAGATTTTGATTAATTTGGTCGTGCCATGTTATTCTAAGACTGGTCAAGCTTCTCGTATCTTGTTTACTATCCGTAAAGATTTTTTTTGTAACTCTTTCATAATTTGTTCTTTCTACGTAGATGAACCATTTCAATGGTCCTTTCTTCATATTGAACACTGCGTCTTCTTATGAGTCGCAATCTTTTGTTATATCTTCATTCCTTTTTCTTTCATACATTGTTTTTCTACACATTCAACGCGACGCTCTTATATTTCAATGTTGGGACCAAGATTCGCTTCTCTTGAACTGCTCCAGTTGATAAACACATTCCACACATTCTAAAATACTAATTTCTACAACATTTATTTTAATATAATCACTTTAGGAAATTGAACAAAATTTAAAATAGAATTTAACCGAGAAATATACATTTACTTGCTTGATATTTTAATTTATATGGGATTGAATAATAATATTATAAGGACAATTTGTATAGCGCTGTTTTGATAGCTGTACCCCCCCCCCCCCCCGCCCCTCCTTCAGAACGCTGTAACTCGGAATTCAAACCCATTATTATGGACAGATTCGAAATATGTATTACAAAAAAAAGAAGTTGTATCATTAAATATGTTAAACAAAAAAAAAAAGAAGTTGCATTACAAAAAAAGAAATGTAATGATGGTGATTGGAAAAAAATACTTCGAAATGTGTAAACATATTGGTGAGTATGTTAAGCTTATAAGGTATTTCAAATAAACTAATAAATAATGCGTATTTTGTGTTGGGTCCTTTTATATATTCTCGTACAAGTTTGATATAATTTGTAATAAAATTCCATATTTTTATTTTATATTATAAATATATCGTTAATTATAAACTGATCGCAGTTAGTATGTAGTCACAGGACGTTTATGACAAAAGAAAAGAATGCTGTATGCACCAACAGAATCAAGAACCAATCTTTAATATTAATGATTATTAGGGATATGGGCCGGACTGGAAAAATAAAATAAATAAGTATTTATTTAGAAACTGTTTGCATATTGAAATCAAGACGACCTCAATGTATCATATCTTATGCTGAGGTGCGTAAAATAAGTCATGAAAGTTTGCTTGTGTCAGATAAAGAAATTAAATAATTAAAAATATATATATTAGTTGAACATAAAACAGAACACCTAGTTATTCTGAAATAAATAAATGAATAGTATTTTATCTAGATAACAAGAAAATTTTATGGTTGCAAAACATGTTTAAAAATATCGTATTAAATTTTTCAAATATAAACATTTTTGCAGAACATGTACTTATATTATATTTATACCATCAATAGTCTATGTTGACATCAACATAATATAATATTAATTTTGAATATAATCAATAAATTAAATGAGATTTGTTAAAAATATATTTTTTTAGGAATGTGGCATCATGACTAATGGGCAATAGAAATAAAAAGCGACATCTATTCTAGAAAATCTAATTAGAAATACAAAAGGGCGCCAAAATATCTGAAAGCATGGCTTTGTTCTATAATTTGACATTAATATGCTAAAAGGAGCCAAAAAAAAATTGAATCAATCATGTATGCGCAAATATATCAAGTCGATAATATGGACAATTTTGAGTAAAAATACGTCTCTCAATTGTTTTGGTTCATACAACCTATACAAACCAGCGAGATGTTTCTTCAATTATTTTAGAATATGTTCATAAAATGTGAGTTTTACTTTATCTCACATGCTGGTAATACTACCCTCACGTGAAGAGGTAAGAATACGAGTACACTTTATAAAAATATTTGAGGGTTAAATTTCGTTTTAATATATTTTTGTTTTAAAACGACTTTATACGAAGTATCTTAATATTTCTTCAAATATTTATAAATAGGTGAAAAGTGAGCTGGTTCTTTTTTGCATATTTAGGTCTTTATATTTTTAAAGCAATAAAAACCTATTTTATACTTGTTCCAGATTATGAATGTATCAATATAATCTATAAAGAAAGGATGTTTTCAATGTCGTGTTGTCTAATCTGTTTTTAAACTATAATTATCATTGATGACGTTATCTGTTACACCGTTATGTCAAGTCGGTAAAATTTATATGGGTTATTTGGCAATGGCTCGCACCGGGGGCGTAGCTCAGATGGTAGAGCGCTCGCTTAGCATGTGAGAGGTACCGGGATCGATGCCCGGCGCCTCCAAATATTCTTTTTTTTTTTTTTTAATTTTATAAATATTCTGTGACTGCTCACAATTTTCAATGTATATGACATATTTGAGACATTGCTGAATACATCGAATTTTAAGTGTTTTCAATACTATACATGAAAAATGTTTTTTTAAACCGTATAACTGTTTTACAGTTTTTTTTATACATTTACTAAAAATATGTTTTACACACAACAAAAATGTGTATGTTGTTTTAAATTTTTAGGAAAAAAAAATTAATATATTTCATCAAGGGCATTGAAAGAAGAATTATTTTCTATATCGGATATACCTACATTTTAATATATTTTTTCAAACAATACACATTAGTCATGTATACATTTATGAATACTCAAATCAATAATTGAATAATAAATAATATATCGGAATAAAAATAAAACATTCATTCTTGTTTTATTCTGCTATATTTATTAGTGTTCTCCTCAGGTGAGTTAATAAAACTAAATATTGCATGTTATTTACACCGTTCATTGTACATATATACTCGTACATATGATCAACCCGTGGCAGGGACAGAGAGAACCAATCTAAACTTTTCTATCAATACTACTTTCGCCTTCTCAACATTCATACATCTTGTCATGTACAATATTCTATTCATACTTCTCACTGAACCTTCTTAAAAAAAATCTGGTCCATTTGATATTCAGTTTCGTTTTCCTTGAATTACTTTTTCCATTAACACACCTGTCACTTCTGACTATATACTAGCTTTAGCCATTCTCTCGTCATTCATTTTCTCCATATGTCCAAACCATCTTATAGGTCCTTACTTCAACTTTCTTTAAACATCCATTTCATCCAAACATGGATTTCTAATGTCTTCATTTCGCACTCTCCCACACATTGACAAACTACATTTTTTTCTCAATGCATGCATCTCCACACTATTAATTTTACTTTATCCTTCTTTTGCCAGACGTCCAAGTTTCACTTCCATACGTCAAGGTGGGCACCAGCACACTATTATGTATTGCAATTTTTCATATAACACGATTGTTGTAATATACTTGTAAATCAATAAATGACCATGTTCTTATATGGAACAGAGAAAGATGTGACTAAACAAATATTTAATTTGAGATGAGTACTGGTATCTAATATTATTAACACTTTCTAAACTGAATATATAAAGGATTCCATATACTCGTATTTTGAATTGTTGGTAATATAAAGCAAGTTGAAATAAAAAATTTTAATCAGCTTTTCTTATATTTTTTTTTTCAAATAATAACAATGGAGTTCCACAGTCTTACCCCATTGAATTTAAATAAAATTGAATATCAACCTCATTCTTATTTTTTTCAAAAACATTTCAATTTCCTCACTCCATCCCTGATCTCAAACTCATCAGAGTGCATTAAATTTAGTATAAATGTGAAATTATGACGTTATTAACTTTTATTGAAATTGCCTTTCTTCGTTGCTGTGGCGACCGAAACACCATATTTCTCGTATTTATGATATTTTTACAATAAAATGCCAACGATTGGGGGGGTCACCCTCAACGTCGCACGGATAGAATGGGGTGTCAACAACTCAAAAATATTCAAATGGGACTTTTCCCATATTGAACCTGTATTATTTTGGAACACGCGAAAGTGCATTAAATATAAATCCTTCCAATGTTAATTGTTCTGATAAAAGAATTTTATCGTATCAAAATCGTCATTTATGGAATAAGTTATGTGAATCGTTGACAATCATTTAGTTTTGCTCAATATATTTAATTCTTTATTCGTTGGTTATTTTTCTGTTTTAGTTTTGTAGGTTGTTACCGCATGTACCATACATAGTTTTTTTTATTAATGGTAAAATATTTTTCTTTTTCCTGTCAGTTATAAAATGAAATAACATAATGTATTTCTAAATATTCTAGTAATTTTTACTTTTTTTTATTTTTATTAGATTTACCTACAGTTGTACAACTATATTGAAAATGTAAAATAAATATAAAGAAATGTCAACCAATAGTTTGTTTGGTGAGCGAATAAGTGATACAAATGTAAAGTGTGTGATGAGGATTTTTTGGGCATATTTTTTGTGGTTGATGAGATTATGATGCTGTTGGAATTTTGAACGTGATAGCTTGGAATTGTGTGTGTATGAGGATGTGTATGATCAGTGTGAATATTTTAGCGAAGTGTTTCAATGTTTAGGAACAAATACTCGTACATGAAATTTGTGATTAGAGACTAACCACTTCGGCACTGATCCTGCCTAGTGAACTGGTTCCCTTTATTCACAAAATAGAGAGTTTTATGTGTTGATATATGCATGTGATTTTACGGTTTACCTTTTTATTATAACGTTGTACTTATTTTGGCTAACGCAAAAAAAATAAACAATTTTAGCACAAACGTTTTATACTCGAAATATTGTATTAAATTCTTCTTCATATTTGTTGTAGCTGAAATTGAATATAATTTTGGGAGCTATAAAGTATTTAAAAAAGTGTTTCTCTGCTTTCTTTAATTATTTACTTTTTCCTCTACTTTCTTTAAAATATATTTTTAAAGAAAGTACAGTAAAAGTATTACATGCAACATAAGTCATACAAAACAATGAATTTAGAAACATTCGAGATATGTTGTTTATAGTTAAGGCATTAACGTTGTGGAGGTTTAAAGACATTGTTATTTATTTTTATTGAACACTGTTTATTCCCACTTTTTTGTGACGGTATAACCCTACCGGTTTCAAAGTCTTGAAACCGGTAGGGTTATGCCATCACAAAAAAGTGGAATAAACAGTGTTTGATAAAAATAAATTACAAACATTAGAGATACATACACCAACAATAAAAATAATAAATAACAAAATAATTTCACTTTTAAAAAAACATATATTTTGGTCAATAGACAATGCAAACTTCTGATGAATCATGCCACCAATAATTGTACCTAAGCATTGCTCTCTTCATAAACCAGGATCATTCCAATTCAAGAGGGCCTCGAGATAGATAACACATGTCATAAGGATTAATGTAATTAGTGAAATAATAAAGCTATTTATTTTTAAATATTCTTATATATTCAGCTCAATAGGTTATAGAACAAAAGAAACTATTTAATAAGAAAAATTATCTTTATATTCACAGCTTATAAGACACTTATATTTAATAAATATGTGTAAAAAGCATACAAGTTGTAACAGTAACATTCATTGCTCCGTTATTCTTAAATACTTGATACCTCAAACCCATAAGGTCTTCATGGGACGGGCCCCAGAGTGATGGTGTTTGATATCTTTATTTTACGATTATTATTTATCTGTCTATATGTTTTATAAAAATCACCCACAGATGATTAAATGATTATTCTTTTTTTGTTTAAAAGAACGTTATCTTGAATATAACGATCGCGGTGCATTTTTGAGGCTATTTGTGTGTATAGTTTGTGGGGCAAGGGGATGTTGGGAGAGATCGGAGTCAAAATTTATCAGAATTATATATTTGTATATTTCTAAATAAATTTGACTTAATTTGACCTTGGAATTAAAATGGTATTAGGATGTGAAGCTGAGTTGAAAAAATGAACTGGAATGGAGAACAACGCGATGTCAAAGATGGAAAAGGCATGGAAGAGCAAAATTATAACCATCTTGACGAAAATGTGCCTAGTTAAGTCTCTTGTTTACGCAATACTTATGTACGAAGCGGGGACGTGGGATCTGAGAATAAGCGAGAAGTGGAATAGATGCATTTAAAATGTGGTGCTGGAAAAGGATGCTGCGATTTTTTTGGACGGCAAGGTGAATTGATACTTCAATTCTCGAAGAACTGAGAGTCTCCGATAAAATTTCAGCAATACATATATCGGTCCTCCGATTCTTTGGGCACATTGTCCGAAGCATAGAAGATAGTTTGGAGAGGCTTATTATGATCACTGGAAGAGTGGAAGGATAACGAAGAAGAGCTCCAGTGCTTCGGATTTACCAAGTGAGAAGCACAAAAGGACTATCTTCAACACCTGTTCTTCGAACGGTGGAGTGCAGGGATGAGTGGAAAGGAGTCGTCAAAAGTGATCATTGGAGTCACGGTGCTCAGTCAGGAGCTACACAACAGGATGGATATTTTATTTCATGTAGAATTACAATATTCATATGGTGTGTATGCAAATATATGGAACATTTTCACATGGATAACTACCACGAGACAATCATTCTCTGTAAATCCTCTTCTGACACTCAACAAAGTTTTTGTCACTCTCCTCCTAAACTGATATCTAAAACGATATATTTGAATATTCTCGTTCAGCAAACGTAAAGTGCAAACAGCAAACGAAAGACGACGCACAATATGAATTCGAATGCGTTCGACAAACCAAATGAGTGTTACAATTACTATCGCATCCATATATCGTCGAAATGTTGAACCAGACTAAGGCCGCTTTCTATTCCTTATTTTGGAGTACCATCGGGAATCGAACCCGAAACTCACGGGAGGAAGATCAGCTTCTCATTAACTAACATTCGGAGGTCGTCAAAAATTTATATAAAAAATCAAGCAATTTTTTTTTCATAAAACAAATATTATTCAGATACAAATTCAACCCAATTACATCAAATAAAATGCGCATAACAAGAAAAAATTAAATAAATCAATTTAAAAAAATAAGGACCATGATGTTTGTGCTACCATATAAAGTCTATTACGGGGCGTTATATGCAATTTAGCCACCGAGATATGGATGCTATTCATATTGGAAAACACAATTCAATAAGGTAATTCCGTGTGCGAGTGGTGATGCTCATATTAACTTAGTTCGTGAATACGGCACCGAAAGTAATCTTAATTCACGGTGATGTAAATAATTGTCAAGTACTCGTACATTAAACAAAAGTTTGTCAAAAAGCAAAAAGTTCGTTATTTTTACCGTTAGCAATTTTTACGTGCACAAACAAGTACCCGTACTCGTACGTAGATCCATTCTAACACTTGGGCAGTAATATCTCCGATACTCGTATTAAAAATATACAAGATACATTAATTGAAATAACCTCTTGTACTCCACAATGATCCCAATCTCCCTTCGGAAAAGGCCTTTAATGTCTTCTGAAGGATGTTCGAGGTTTGATAAAAAAATATTGTGAATATTCTTTTTATCAACAAGTATTTGTTTAATCATTAATATTAATATTGTTCAAAGTAGTCTCCATACGAAAAAATATACTTTGGCCAACGATTTTTCAATCCGCAAAACATTTGTGGAACACACATTTTGGGATAGTTTTTAGCTCACCCAGCGATTTTGTCTTTATCTCATCTATGGTCGCAAAACGTTGCCCTTTCAATGTCATATGCATCTTCAGGATCAGAAAAAAGTCGCTGGAGGCATACCTGGTAAATACGGTGGCTGTGGCATTACGACGGTGTTGATTTTGGCCAAAAATTCACGAAGTAGTGAAGTGTTAGACGATGCATTATCGTGCCGGTGCATTATCAGTATCGTCGTAAAATCCAGGAGTTATTTGTCCACAATTCAGACGGTTTTCTTTGGATTGCCTCAAGTTAATGGTGTAAAATCTCAAAAAAATATTTTTTGTCGTCATTTTTTTAAATGAAAAAAAATCGCAAACATGCCGAAATACATTATAAATACTTGCCTGTCGAGCACAAACTGCTCATCCCAATATGGCTGAAAATTGAAATATACATCACTGACAGTGTCGCCAACGTGAGAAAAAAAGATGGGCTCAATGAAAAAAAAAACAACCCACGAAATGAAAATAATCTCGTTATTTTTTGATCAACCCTCGTATTTATTCGATATCCTGATAATGAGACGTATTTCAGATATTTATTGAATTGGATGCCTGCATCACAACTTGTTTCGAAAAGTCATTATATTTTAATGCCTATGCAGTAAAAGGGATTAAAAGTATAAATCCAATTGTCATTAATTATTAATTTTAATGCATTAAGTGATATTGAAATTTTAAGCATTATCATCATCATCATCCCGTCATGTCTCTTTTGGTGTACGAGTATGTAGAGAGAACAAACCGTCCCTTTATTCTATCCTGGCACACATCTTCCGTTTTTGCCATGTCCGTCCACCTAGCCACGCACACTCTACTATTTTAAAAACTTTTCCTTATTCATTCTTTCATTATCCATTTGATCATGTGACGTTTTACTTGGTCCTTCCAAACTTCTCGTACCTTCTATACTACTAGTATTTTTTTTAATCTTTCACCAATTAATTTTTCTACGGGGCCGAACCATTTCAATGCTCCTTTCTTCAACTTAAACAATGTATTTTCTTTCAATCTGCATTCTTTTCTAATGTACTCGTACTAGTTCCTTACTCTGTCTAAAATAATTTTTCCACACATTTAACGCAAAGCTCTTATTTCTATCATATTTATTTTAATTTCATCTCTTTTTTTGCCCCGTCCAAGTTTCGTTTGCTTATTCCAATATTGGAACCAAGATTCCATTATGGGCAAAAAATAAAATACCATAGAAAGGGGCACCTTCTCACTTTTATGAGATGTCAGCAGTGTTCTCCATAAGTCCATTCCACTTCCTGTCGACTAATCCAAAAAAAATCTGGTACAAGTCGACAACAGGCCGAACGACTATAAATCGATGCCCCTTTGGTCGCAGTGTGACATAAAAATCAGGGTGAAGTTGGGTCTGGGTTTTCCTAACCTCGGAAGGAGTGGTGTACTCTGACTAAAATCGGATGTGGAGTGGACCGCATTGCATATGATATACATGCATTAGCAGAGTCACCATTCTGTGAGTTCGGGAGATCTAGAACATGGATCATATATTAGGTCCTTACATATGAAATAGGCGTTTTGCCGTACTGGCAACTTTGATCTCAAATATCTTCTCTTTGGTTAGGAATTCCAAATTAAAATTTATACAGCTATTTACTCAAGTATTTGTGTTTCGAAAATTATAATTCATTTGTTTTTTCCTCAATTGTTTTTTTCTTTGCGTCACTCAGTTTACAAAATGGAAAACTTGAAATATCGCGTTATTTACGAGTACGAGTTCCACCGTGGCACCAGTGCTGCAGAAACGGCTCGAAGGATTAATGATGTGTATGGCGACGGTGCCGCAAAAGAAAACACAGTGCGTTTTTGGTTCCAACGTTTTCGTTCTGGAAATTTCGACCTGCAGAAAAAGCCCCGTGGACGGCCGGAGACCAAAGTTGATAATGAAGAATTGAAGGCTATTGTGGAAGCGGATCCATCGCAAACCACGTCCGAGTTAGCTGCAGGCTGCGGTGTTAGTGATAAAACTGTTTTAATCCACTTGAAGAAAATTGGGAAGGTGAAAAAGCTTGAAAGGTGGGTACCTCACGAATTGAGTGAAGCAAATCAACAAACGCGCGTTGACTGCTGCGTTGCATTACTCAACCGGCACAATAATGAAGGGATTTTGAATCGAATCATTACCTGTGATGAAAAGTGGATCCTGTATGATAATCGGAAGCGCTCATCGCAATGGCTGAACCCTGCCGAACCAGCCAAACCATGCCCCAAGCGAAAATTGACTCCAAAAAAGTTACTTGTGAGCGTTTGGTGGACTAGTGCTGGTGTCGTTCCCTACAGCTTTCTTAAATCTGGCCAGACGATTACGGCAGATGTCTATTGTCAGCAACTGCAAACCATGATGGAAAAGCTGCTAAACAACCGAGGCTGGTTAATCGCTCTAGGCCACTGCTGCTTCATGATAACGCTAGACCACACACTGCACAACAGACGGCTACCAAATTAGAAGAGCTTCAATTGGAATGTCTAAGATATCCACCGTACTCTCCGGACCTTGCCCCAACAGATTACTATTTTTTTCGAAATTTGGATAACTTCTTGCAAGGGAAAAAATTCAACTCCGATGGGGCAGTCCAAACCGACTTCAAAGATTTTATTGATTCCCGTCCGAATGGTTTTTTTAGTAAAGGGATCGATGAACTACCTATGAGATGGCAAAAGTGCATAGATAGCAATGGTACATACTTTGATTAAATAAATATATTATATTAAAAAAAAATCAACTTTATGTTCCTCCCAAACAAAACGCCAATTTCATATGTAAGGACCTAATAGTTGTCGACAGTCTACTCAGAGGCGGGTAAGACAGCTCACAACTCCTTGAATTACTAGTCTGATAACGTATACTAGAAGCAGTTGTGTCTTTATGACTGACACAGTGCCGTTGTTTTACATCGCCTAGTTCAATAGGTCATTGGTTCGTTTCGCTTTAATACAATGTTCCATCTAGTTCGTGAACTAGATTAAACTTTATCTGATAATCGTGTCTAGTTCAGTGATAGTTATCTTTAAGCCTCTCTTTCGCAAACTACTGACACCAGACCTTGTGACCTGGCTGGACAGAATATATTGCGTTTGAGGACCACACGCAGAAGAATCAGAAACGCAGCGCGTTGAGTTCTTTCCATGTCATTTAAAATAATTGCTTTAAAAAATAATCGAAATCCTATTGCACTGACTGGGAAATTTGTGAGTTTAAAGGAAAACTCCGTAAGTTGGAACTTGCTCCGGATCACTGGTTTGACTTGCTTCGGATCATCTGGTAACCCACCAGCTGGGGTTAGTTGAATTGACTAAGCATTAGAAAAATATGACGAGTGTATAGTTTTCTGGGTTGGATGTTTTTTATCCCATGATATGTGGTGGCTTTGAGAGCCGCGAATCTTTATTTATGATGTCCTTCTCCCTCTTAACCCTTCCTTCCCTGTTATGTGTAACTAGTACACATTGCTTCTAAAAACTTTAATATCTATGAATATAATAAATACTAGGTTCAGATTTTAGGTATTCTTCCATAATACATTTACGTATTGAATGAAAAAAATAATATTAACAATAATTAGCACTTATCGGCCACATCGGAGATATTTTGTAAAAATCAAGAATAAATTCACCAATACAATCAAACGTGTGCCAGTGTGTGACGTAGGTATATTCATTCTAAAAAACCGCTATGAGGGAGAAGCGACGCTATTCACGTCTCACTCTCACTCTACTTCGGTATGTGGGAACGCAAGAAATAGAATGTCAGTTCGCTCGCTTCAGTAGCTTGCGGGAATTCGTTTGAGGTGGTCGGTTTGCCCGTTTTGTGAACGTCGGCCGAATTTTTTTTTCATGTTTTCAGCAATAAAATTTCAATTATTATCACTTTTTACTTCAAATTTAATTAATTTCAGCGATTTGCTATGAATATTCTTATTTTTTCGATTTTAAATCACTCATTTTTACATGTGTATTGATGTGTATTGAATATACAGCACCGGAACGCACGGATATTTTAGCACAGGAGAGGAAAGGTTGAAGGTGTGGGTGTAAACATTCGTTTTCTGCTTTTTGAGAATTTTGTCATATTTTCACTATGAATACTTTTTGTTCCTTTTTCATATTTGAAATTATATACTAGTATTTCTAGCAGTGAGACCCTTGAAAGTTCATTTCTTGTTAAACTTGTACAATTATCATTTGTATGTACATATATCTAAATATGTTGTATATAGAGTGTTATTGCGTTTTGCATAATTACTTCAACAAGTTTGATTTTATTTGTATGTATCATAGATACAGAGAAGTTTTGTATGTTTTTTATAATAAATTTAATCATGTAAATATGTTGAGAGAAGCCTACATAACTGTTGATCCTTATAACGGTTTCTGGAAAGGGTGGGTACTTTTCTCTGCATGGAAACTCGATTTGTTCATATTGCTAGCGTGAGTGAATGACGAGGAAATAAGAAAATAATTCTTAATAATATTGTGAGTCCCTGATACGAGTTTATGTTACACAATGGACCATTATAATAAAGAGATGAAATATTTTATAGTATCCTCATTAAGCTCTGTCGAGTTGATGAGAAACGGCGGATCATGCTTACTCCTCATTTATTGGCGGATTAGCATGGGGACAAAATAGGATTCTATTCCAAATGTTTTATTAATATTTATAAATTGTTGATCAGCCTTGGAAAATCTTCCAAGTGTGCGACCTAATCTGTTTTTCAAATGGTAATAATGGTAAATATAATTAATTACCCAGATTAATCCGGAACGCTCTGAAGGTCGTTCGAAGCGAAATAAAAATTGTAAAATCTTAAAACAGATGTCGTCCCAATATCACATAATTATCAAGAAAGTTCTGATTTGTAATAACAGATGTAGCATTATTTTTTAAATTAATAAAAAAATGTAGAGTAAATGCGCTGTAACAATCCAAACATAAAATTTAAATAATTTCTTTGATGTAGTGATGAATAAATTATTTTGAATTAAGATTTTTTAGTTTTGAAATTCGACTGTCAATTGATAAGTCAGTGTGGTGTTTTTGTGTTTAATGTGATCTATTATTTAGGAAATCAATATAAAATATATTTGAATCCATAGTAAGTAATAAATCCCACGAATATTTATTGTAATAATGTGTATATATTGCAGTGCACGTAGAAGTGTTTCTATGCGTAAATAGTTTTTTAAATGTATAAATACATTTTTCGTACTGTTGTCCTCAAACTTGTCTCCTTTAGTCTCTTCCTTTAAGTCTTTTTCCTTTTGTACTTAGTAAAAATAGGACCCCGTGGTTTATTGTTAAGGCACATGTTTTCCTTATGGCCGTTTTCTTTTAGTCTCTCCTTTTAGTTTTTTCTTGTTGAACCTAGTAACAATAGGACATCTATTGTCTAATTGGTGAAACACATGTTTTTCGACTCAAAAATGCGGGCTCGATTTCCGTTGATTTCCATTTTTCCACAAATGGTGTCGGTCTGGTTTTCACTTCAGCCCTCTCAATTATTTTGTTTGTAAGAGATCCCAAGATAGTTATAAATCCGGCAGGTTATACTGTATACAACGAAAGTATAACACAATGCAATACAATGAAAGTAAAATAAAATCCTACCCTGTCTTCTGAATATGTAGCGTTTTGAATTAGTGTGAGGAAGTATCAATAAACGACACCATCTTTAATTGCCTCCGAGACGGCAGATGGACGTGAGATGACAATAATTGTCTTTGTTTAATCCTTGTCAAAAGATGCACGCCATCTGACCTCTTATAACACTCTGGACAAGATGCACATTAGCTTATATCGAGAGAGTTGCATTAAAATATTGAAAACTCACTCGATTAATTTGTGTTAACAAAGAAGACACAAGTCATGAGGAATTGAGGCAGAGGTTTGCAAGTTGTGATTCAATACTATTGATAAACCTAAATTAGAAGCATACTGTGTAAATATACTTCAAGTTTAATATTGACACATACTTTCCATGCTCATAAAAGAACCGGGTTTGATGTCAAAAATAAAGATGGTTCTCAAGCTTGGATTCCTTAATATATTGGTATCACTGGTAATGAATGTGTTCATTTCTTGGCAATGGAAGTATGTTCTACCGGTTGTTCCCTATCTGATTTTGCACATCCAGTAACTGATCTTTTAAATAAAATTAAACATGATACATGGCACGAATTGGGATAAATTTGGTGTACGAGTATATAAGGGCTCTCGATATGAATTCAATAATCTATCCCTTTGAAATCATGGTTTGATGTAATAAAAATGAACAAGATGAAAGTATCTGTCAAGTGTCGTTTGCGGGCGGTCAACTGCGTGGTGGCTAGTAATCTTTACACCTTTACAGAATGGGTATCGTGGAGAATTCTGGCTATGAGTATGGTCTGGATGATGAAACTATAGATCGTGTATCTTTCGGTTGACCTTTGCGAGACAGATTCGATTTACTAAAAGCCATATCTTTACCGCGTCCAATAAATGTTGCGTTTCTTCTTTCTTCGTGGAACTTTTCCACTTATAGATTAGTTGAAACTTTAAATTATATAGAATCGTCATTTAAAAAAAAGTTTTAGTATATTGACTTCGGTGGCACAAATCATCCTACTTTAGATGGATTGTCTATAAAAAAATAACCAGGCCTGCTTTGTGCCAGGTGAAATTTCATCCTTCAAAAAAAAAACTAGACTAGGGCGCAAATTCATAGTCCGACCTTTAATATTAAATATTAGGTATATTGTATTTCATTTTACATTTTATTATACATTATACATTTTCGTTTTATACATTAAAACCTGACTTATTGTAATGTAAAAATCTCCGCTAACGAACCAGAAATTTATTAAAGAGGCTTAAATTGAAAACCAGACTAGAATCCTTTAAAAAATATATCTTAGTCCCAACGGGAATCGAACCCGTAAACCCAGACACACGTTTACAATATTTAAAGTTAAATTTCGAACTACTTTGTCGTAGCTTTTTTTAAAATAGAAGTAAGGTGCTTTCATTATCTCGATTTACAGTTTGGAGCGAATAAGGTTCTACTCTGAATATAAATCATGTAAATTAAAGGTTACAAATTTGTACTTAGTATCTAGGTCACACCATAGATTCAGACCTAAGATAATAGTTTGTTCACTATTTGAAATCAAACTATAAGAACAAACCAAATGAAGGAAAATGCAGACAAATGCAGATATTTTATATTTTTTAAAAGTTTGTCCCCTTATTAAACACTTCAATGTATATCTGGTGGAATAATTACCAGGTGGCAATCTCTGCGTGCACAGCCTTAGGAAGCACTTGAAGACATTCCTTTTTTAAATATATGCAGAAGCGGGAATGTTCCTAATCTAATGGCCGCAGCCATCATCTTCCTATATTTTTACTCAACTTATGTATATTTATTTTGTAATAATTTTAATGCCAATAATTGTAGATTAAAATTTCGATTAAAAGTGCCATTGAGGAGAATCTGCTTTCTTAAAGGTACTATATAAATTGTCTTTTTTTAATAATTATTATAGGATAGACTGAAATATTTGTTAACTCTGCCAACCGCAATAGGGATATACCGTGATGGTGATGATAAGGACGATGACATATTATCGTATTTATCAATTTACTACTTGTTAAGACCCGTGTCATATTTATCAATTTACTTCTTAGAAGTTGGCCAAAGATCACTGATATTAAAATGCAAATTTTAATTTCTTTGAGTAACTAAGAAAATTAATAATTTGATGTAGTTTTTAATGCTTTTGCAATAATGGTTGTCAAAATGTTGGATTTAAAAAAAAATAAATTAATACACTGTGTATGCACGGTTGGTTCAATTTCATCGTACTTGGAATATTTGAAGAGCAGATGTATAATATATAAACGCACTAACAATTATAGCAATATTATATGGCTGCAGATGTTTAGCAGCACAGAGGCTTAACTTAACGGTCTTGGATTTAATTATTTATTAACTGTTGGGCTAGTTGCTATATTGAAAATCATTGGCAAGGTTTTCACCACATTCAATAAAATGGAAAATATCTGTAAATGAAGTCCTCGGGCCGGCTGGAGCCGTACTAATCGTAGACTATGTAAGCTTAATCAGTTGTCAGCGGCCGTGGTCTAAAGTGATTTGATTCCTGGCAGATTCAATTTTGGACTGTTTTACTCGTAAACCATTTTACATCAGAATTTATGTTTCTTTAAGATATATGCTGCTAATCATCACTTTTTAAAAGGCTATTACATAAAATATAGTAATATCCCGATCAACCTTTGTTTAAAAGAAGGGATACTGGTCTGGCGTCCATTAAAAGCCTATGAAACATCATACTATTGGTTGAAAGAGATTATCACATGTCAATAAACTCGACAGGGTTTACTGCATAAAATATAATTTCAATACAATATAACACAACAAAAACAATACGACAGAGAACTTTTTTCTTTTAAATAAGTCATTATATGAGTCAATATAATGACTTTAATTTGGAAGTGATGATTTTACGAATCTTAAAAAATGACAATTCTAGTTAATTCAAAATTTTAACAGATGAATCTTCAAAAATTTATCAATCAATCTATAAGAGGAAAAGTTCCACGAAGAAAGAATAAACGCAAAATTCATTTATTGGACGCGGTAAATATGTGTCTTTTAGTAAATCAAATCTGTCTCGCAAATGCCAACCAAAAAATATATGGTCTATAGTTTTATCATAATGCAACGAAATATAACACAATATGTTTCATTTGGTTCCCTTTCGATAATTTCATTTGAAATCGTATTGTTAAAAGTAATGGTAACATTACATACGTAAAAAAACATAACTGTTTGGTGACCCAGATGAGGCACTTGTGTTAAAAGATAAAACACGACTAAAAGTTAAATTAAAAACCTATAGGGTTGCGCCACTGCAGTTACTATTAATACATTAATGCAGTTGCTTGGGAATACTTCCTACCTGTGTAATTGATTACCTTTAAAACTTTACATAATTAACGTTTCTGCCATTAACTGATAGCGTTTTAAAATTTTCATTGCGTTTTCATAAACAAGTCACATGTAGCAGAAACGTCAAATAAACGAAATTATTTCTTTAATAAGTAATTCTTCTTGTATTTTTTTATTTAGTCCGTAAGCGATCCGACTAATTTGATGTCCATCCACAGTATTGTTACGATAAGGAGATTCGAAGCCTCGGCCTAACGTGGGGACGTGGAACGTCAAGCCATGGATAGACCTGGATGTTGGCATCTTCTGGCATCCCTTTGTTCCTCATGGAACATACATGTTGATGATGACGTTCTTTCGCCAATCATTCCACTTCTACCTAATTTAGTAACGACGTTTCGTTATGTAATCGCTACACTTGTTTCCTCTTGCTTCTTCTGGGAAGATCTACTAGTCTACATCCTGATGAGTTGATCTTGCAATTTTTATTTTAAGTTGATCTAGTAATTGTATATAATATTTTTAAAATGATTCTAGTCTGGTTTTCTCTTAAAACTTCTTCATTAGCGTTGAACCATCCAAGCTGTTCTCAAAATCTGAGTGAAATTTTTTTTTAAATTCAGAACATGGACTAGTGTTTCGTGATACAGAGGACTTTAAAAAATACCTATATAAACTGGCACGAGGATGACGCTTGACAAGACGAAACTTGTCTGGTATGAAAAAGACTAATACGTGATAATACCCACTATTTTTCAATCAAAATCCGGGATTTTAGACAATAAAGTAACTTATTTTTTACTTAAGCATAGTTTTATTTTCAATCAACACTAGTAAAATATTATAATAGTTTGTCATTTGTTTTTATCAAACACTGTTTATTTCACTTTTTAATAAACAGTGTTTGATAAAAAAACAAATTACAATGTCATTAAACCTCCACAATGTTAAGGCCTTAACTATAAATAATATATTCTAATAGTTTATCGCAATAATTAACAGAAACGTCTGGTGTCCCTTAAGAGTGGGACAGTTATTAATTAAATACCCCCTTTTTATTGTCTTAACGATATTAATTCACATGCAATTCTAAACTCCTCATATCGATGAAAAAAAAACTTAATTCAAAACTTATGGAGGAACAAATACGAGTAAAAGGAGGGGCGTGTGTAAAAGTATTATATGTGACAAATGATGATTTTCGTACTAAAGTAATAACATTTCGGCTCTTTTTATGAGTGAGATAATCACTAGTACAATGTATGCAGTGCTGGTATAGTGTGGTTCAAAATGATTGATCAAATTTGTTAATATTTTCTTTTCAAAAATTGCTTGAATATTTATATGTGTATAGACCAGTTCCAGGGATTACTTTGTATCGAGTTTATTGCTCATGTACATACTAAAATCAAACCGCTAATAATACTTTTGACTTTATATCGATCTTTCTGACTATCAGATGTGGTTCACCTTTAAGAATAAACTAATTATTTATTTCAAAATATTCGTTTCCCTTAACTACCATAACATTCCCACTCTAATCTCTATTTTGCTCGAGATTTACCTTTTATTTTGTTTAACATTGTTTTCATACACAATGTGTATGTTAAAGACACGACTATGAACACCCATAACAATTGTAAAAAAGCTGGTTGATTTGAAGATATTGCTTGAAAGCAATAAATCTACCAGATATACACATATTTTCATTAAAGTGTTCAATACATAAAATACTAAATACATGAGAGACAGCATTTTTTTATTCTCTCTGGTTTTTAAAAAAAAGTCATATTGAATTTATTATCTTTCGTTATTTTAATGTCGTAATAATCGAAATATCTGTTCAAATATTAGAGGCAACATTCACGGTAGCAATAGTATGATGCGACGCATTTTTCATCAATCACCCAAAAATGAGCTCCTCCTCTCTAAAACAATTATTCGTCCTATCTTGACCTATGCTGCATCCGTTTGGGGTCGTTTGAGCAACACGGATCATTTGGGGTAGTATAAACAACACGGATCATCTAAAACTTCAACGAGTACAGAACAAGGAATTCAAATCTCTTTCAACGCCCATCCCAGAACCAACCTCTCCCGACTTCACGCCGAACAGCGTGAAGAAACCCTCCAACACCACATCCACGCTTGGATCGTAAAGTTCTATAAAAGCCAGCAATCCCCTAGTTTCTGCCCTGGGGGCTCACGACAGTAAATCCGATCTACCTTTCCATTATAAGCACAGGCTCCTGAAGCATCATCTGTTGCCTGACTAGTCCACAAACTCGTACATTATTAGCTGAGAGAATCAAGTAGCCTGAACGAATGGACTTGTTATTGATAAATAATTAGTTGTAAGAATTGTTATCTAGTTATAAATAGTATGTAGGTGTCAACTTATTCTAAGAAATCATATATTAAGATTATAAAAATAAAATGATATGTAGGAATTGAAAATTAAGTTAGTTCATAATTATAATAACATACATAAATAAGATTAGTTAAGATATAAATTTGTATACATGTATAGGCTTTGGTAAATATTTGTACCATATATACTTTGTTAAAAAAATTAAAATATAGTGAATAGTAATATTTTATCAACAAGATGACCCATGTGTCCTAATTGGTAATATGCCTGTTTTATAACCCTGGGGTTTGCTGATAAGACTCCCGATGTTGCTATTTTTTTGACTCGTAGTCTAAGAAATTTACAAATTTTAATAACAACTACGCAGAGTTGTATTTTATACAGCGAAAGTGTTATACAATACAACATAATAAAAAAAGGAGTTAACAAGATCATATTTTTTTAATAGGCAGTCCACCCAAACTAGAATGATTTGTGCCATCAAATTCAAGTCATAATGCAATTATATGAGTCAATATAATAAAATTATTAAGCGCTGTATTCAACATGCCTCAGGACCGAGAGAGATAGAGGACAGGTAGTGCGCCGACTTAGAAGCATAGCAGAGGATCACGCTAAGCAATAAGTATGCAAAAAAGAAGAATAATACATAATTGTAATTTCTTACTGAAATTACAGTTTTTAACATATGATACTTTCAGAAACCATTCTACCAGCATTCATATGTTTGTTAATGACTTCTAACATTTGGTATCCGAGACTAATTTTTTTTCATTAATTTACATGTTTTTATTTTTTTAAATGTATTTTCAAATTTTTCGAGTTCTATTAAGAAATTACAGTAAAAAAGCTATTAGCAATTAAATATTTGGTTTCAAGTCAATACAATGGAGATAAAAATGTTTCATGTCAACCCTTTCATTTCTTTTGATACAGTGGAAACGGGTGTTCAGTGAGCGTAAACTATTATTAGTTAATGTACATCTTAACTAAAGTAAACAGTTAATGTGAACAACATTGTTACCTTTTCACATTTACTTGTGAAAGTTTACGTACACTGTTCATCGATAGCGAACGTTCTTGAATATGAACATCCATGGGCATCTGCAGTTTATATATTCGGGTTTCCTGAGTACAGCGAATTTTTTTAATTCACTGTTAACTTGATTTAAAACTCTTTGTTTTTTAATAATTCATAACACAAAATTATTTAAAGTGCATGGCCGCGCTTTAACGCACTGGACTTCCGTGCGAAAGGTCGCCGATTCGAACTCCACGTTGTGTTACTCTCGTTGAATGACACAGACTTTATTTTTGTCTAGTATTCGGGGGTGTAAGGATACCTATGACTTTGGTCATATATATTCTTTCAAAATAAAGGAGAAAAAAACATGCCGGTGTGCTCCGATCGTCTCAATTCGCTGGTGTGCAACGGATCACTCACTTAAAGAGGATAAAAAAAGAGAAAGAAACAAACATTCCACAACGATAATGCCGATTTTTAAATTCACTGTACGCTTGATTCAAATCACATTTAAACCATTCACGTTAATGAACATTTCGAGATAGTAGTACCCTTATAGCTTGTTTTAAAATGGTTCAGTTTAGTTTTTTTTGCTAAAAAAAGATTGTGAACATTTCCGGTTACTTTCTCCAACGCCTGTTAGTAAAGGTTAACAAACACTAGAGAGGTCATACACTCACTAGTAATGGTTTCCTTTCACTTTAAAACCTATTTCGAATGTATAAAATTAATACAATTTTTATTTATTATAATTTTTTTTATAAAAAAGTAGAACAATGCTTTAGGTTAACCGTGTGTTGCATTAATTCACGAGTGGATGTGTGTATCGGAGAGGCGTCCTTAATTACTGAGTCGATATGGACAAATATTGTAATTAATAATGGTCACCGCATACATATGCAGGGACTCACGCTCACGGTGCAGTCATAAATTGAAAACAGATATTTACATATATTTTTTCATAAAAATTAAGTCCTTCGTTTATAGTTCCGCCTTGAAAAGTATAGAAAGGATCAGTAAAACGATTTGAGCATGTAGAAAGAATGATAATCATAATAATGTACAAGTCGTTAGTGCGTAGTGTACATGAAAGAAGCAAACTTGAATCTAGTGAATGAGATTTCGTAAAAATGGTAAAATAAGTTTTTTTGCCACGTGGCACTTGAAACATATAGCCTTAAATTAAATCTAAACTTGAATGCGCTGACAAATATCGAACCCGTAGCCTCTATAAGTCAGAATAATGCCATCTTATCAACTTGACAATTGAAGTCGATTTAATTCAGAGTTCAAATGTCTCTCCAACGATCTGACAGAGTTCTGTTATGTATACACTCCTATCAAACAAGGTGTTGAGATGTGTTGTTGCGTTAAGTATGTAACGCTGAAATATATTTGTGTAATTTGCGTTTAACGAAAAAAAGTACCAAATGTTTGAATAAGAAAGACATGTATTGACTGCGCCCCGCCAGTTGCCACATTTCGATACGTATTACCAGTCATTAGACAAATTAAAACTGTACCGTGAACCATCACACACATCAAACATGCTCATTACCATCATATAGTAAGTGCTCTAAAAGCGTTCTCGCGTTAAAACAAATATTAATTTATTATTTTTTTATACAAATGCATAAAAAAATGATTACATTAATTTGTTTCGTTCTCAGATCTTTCTCTTTGTATACCTCACACACTTTACTTATCAAACTGTAACTCATGTGTTTTTTAAGGCTTTCGCGGTTTTTCGTTGAATAATATTTTTTGGAATGTTAAATAGCTTGGTTTCGGTATATCCAAAGATTCAATAACAAAATATTTCAAGATTATTATCGTAATTATGGAGTTGAAAAATTCAACACAATTAAGTAAACTGGGTTATGATGTTGATGTTAAAAAAAACCTTGCAGTTTTCATCTTTTCAGGGTTTGCTTTTATCTAAATTTTGTAATTACTTATCACGAAGTTGACTACAAGCAAGGCCTGAAGAGGAAAACTGCAATGTTTTCGAAATGTCAGCATAATAAGCTAAACCAAGCGGTGTAATACTCCAAAAGACTTTTTACATCTGTAATCCATCTTCACTGTCTGCTAAACTACCACGTTAGCAGCATACAGTAATCCGCATAGATTCCCAGTCAAAAAAAATATGACATCTATTAACCTTTGTAATTATGTGAATATTAAATAACCAGGAAGATCCCTTTTGAAATATTAAACCACTCAATCCTGGCACCGATTACTTAAATACAAGCTCTACTTTCGGCGTATAATGACGCAATACCATGTATTAATTTATATTAAATGTCATGTTGACTATTTTTTTCCATGGCTTGCCAGGTCTGTATAGCTATTAAATCATGCTAATAGAAAAAAGGTGAAAGAAAAAGTAAATGATGTATGGGTAAACAATAAAAGATTGGAGTAAGTGGATAAATTGTGCTTATCAGGTAATACTTTCTCAGATGATGGAAGAGTTCCAAGGAATGTCGAAGATCGTGTAGCGGTAGGAAAGAAACTAAATGAGGCATAATAATATGTGTACTTAAAACAGAAAGCATAAAAATTTGATGACAATCCACAACAGTATTTTAGTACTGACTATGACGTATGGGAGTGAAATATGGATATGAAAAAAAGGAGCGAAATTAATGCTGTGGAAATGTTTTAACTGAGAATAATACATTAGGTGACAATGTACGCCAGAATACGGAAGGAAGTGATTTGGGATAAATGTCTTAAGTCTGATTATTGAGTAAGACCAAGAAGAGTACTCTGAGATGATTTTGATATGCAGAACGAATTAATAAAAAAAGACTAACCAAACAAGCATACAGCGCAAATGTGAGAAAAAGGCGTGATATAGGAAGACCAAGGAAAGTATGATTGGATTAAGTGTAGATTATTTTAAAATATGGAACTGTAAAAAGATACAGAAATCGCATGCGTTATATGAGAAGGTGTATGCACGTAGAAGAAGTGAAATGTGTGTTTGGCAATGGGAAAGTTTGACACACTCTCGCCTCTATCTACCCACTTAGGATTGATGGTATGTATGTATAAAAAAATTATCACATTTATTGACAAATAAACGCAGTAGAACAAAATAAAGATAATTGGAAATAAATTTTACAGGATTCATACACGAAACAGGGAATATCAGACTATATTAAGAGGTCTGGATTCATGTTGCATGACCCTCCCAATTAAGAAGCATCCAAGACGAAGTAAATAAACCCAACCGGGACCACCTCAGCAGTTTTTCGGCCCTTACCATATTGATGGCCTAGTAGTTGTTAACATGTACTAGTAGGTTATTGGTTTTTATTCAAGACATATTCCATTTCAGGGATTATATTAGTTTTACATTCACATTTTAAACAATTATTTTTCGTACTATCCAGACATTATAACCTCGTTCTCTTAAATTCGCCTAAGCCCTATCGGATCGCTAAATCGAGCCACGTTCGTATGTTTGGTGTCCTGTGTGCGATTTAATAAAATAAAATATTTAAAAAAGTGATTTATTTATTTTCTGAAAGGGCAATTTGCCGATAGCAATACCTACATATTTTTTTCGCACTTAAGAAATATTCAGCATAGGAAAAAAAGGTGTCAGTAAAATATTATATTATAGGGATAAAAATATACTATAATTTTTTTTCAAATAAATTAGAACAAAGATTATAAGTTTTGCTAAACCTATGTGGAGTAAGACAAGATGAAAAGCTGAAGGAAGATTGAAGAATTTAGCGAAGAATCGGGCATTGAAAGAGAGTGACAATCGCTCAATAATTGTGTTGGAAAATCTTGTGTAGAATATGACTATTAGGTGTAACACTGTTTGATAGAGTAAAAAATTATTGGATACGAGTAAAGGGCAACTGTTTTTAAGAGATTAATGCTATTGTATATAACTTGGAGAGGAATCAACCATATTGAGATAATGGGTGGCGAAAGATTTAAAAAATGAACGAAATGTGCAGAAGAGGTAGACCGAGGAAAGAGTGGAAGGAGATGGCTAGTTACAGGGTACCACATAAATAAAAATCTGACAAGGACTTCATGTTTCATAAAAAATAACTTTGAGCTGAATTTGGGTACCGCATTTGGTTATTACACTTAACTTTGGGTTCAAAATGAACGAAAAAAGATGCAAGGATTTCGCATTTCATAAAAATAACAAACGTGGCTTTAAATTTTTTTTTTTTTTCAGATCAACAAGAATAAGTCATATTTTTTCGGGTAGATATGACCGAATTCATCCGAGTTTGACGAGTATATGTGGGTGAGTTGTACCAATTAAGTCAGGAATATATCTTTATTAAGTAATCTATCGCTTTGAATAATTAATATTCGTTGTTTTTAATCAATTTTATGGCCCCGTCGCGTTATACCGCCACGTCACTGCGTGGCCGGCTGCCAATGGCGGTCCGGCTCTCGTGTTCCTTATCAATATTTCACACACGTCATTTAACAGATCATTTGTCTAATTGGATGTACATTGAAGTTTCCTGTTTTATATCGACCCAAGTATAGTTACTGTTAACTGAGACATGGTCACTAAAATATATCATTAGATTTGTTTAAGAATACTACAAAATACAAGTTTTGAGAATAAAGTTTACGATGTAGTGAGACTTCTATAACCTTTTCGCCTTGCAGTAGAACCATGATTTATTGTTCTGCATTATTTTTAATTAGTGTTTTAATAATAAATTTTATATTTATAATTTTTTTTGGGTATTTTTTAAGTCGTGTTAAATACTTCATTACATTTATAGCCTATTTCTTGATTGATTGAAGTCAATAACGTGTTTAATACTTCATTATATCAATATCATATTTCTTGATTGAAGTCAATAACGTGCTTAATACTTCATCATATCAATATCCTATTTCTTGATTGATTAAAGTCAAAGACGTGTTTAATACTTCATTATATTAATAGCCTTTTTCTAGATTGATTGAAGTCAATAACGTGTTTAATATTTCATTATATCAATAGACTATTTCTTGGTTGATTGAAGTCAAAAACGTGTTTAATACTTCATTATATTAATAGCCTATTTCTAGATTTATTGAAGTCAATAACAGTGTACTTTTCGCCATTTTAAGATGTTTATTTTGCTATTGCATCAGCAAAATTATACTAGTCAGTAATACGTGCATGACGTGTTTCATTTCTAATTTTTCTTAACTCTTCACCTTCCCTTCCTTTTCATTTGATTCATGATTCCTCATTCATACTTTTCCTACAATATTGTTCATAAATTTCATAAAAATGAATAATTATTTAAATACTTTTTTGCGACCATGTAACATGCTTTATTTACTTTTGTCTACTTGGTTGAAAGAGATTGCCGCCTAGCAATAAGCCAGCCAGATTGTTTTTGCAATTAAGTGTTAGTAAATTAATAAAAAATATATTTTTATTGCGTAATGTTCAATGAATTTGGTTATTGTTCGTTTTCTCGAGCAATTTTCCAATTGGATTAATCTTTGTCTACCTCAGAGTGTTACATATAGGGATGGTGGCATGTGCAACTTTAAAAGAACTTGAAGACTGTCCGTCTTATCAAACTTTTGATTATGTTATATATGAACACTACACTACATCTAAAGCCGAATATGTTACTACAAGTGTTACATATTGGAAGATACACAAAGGTTCCTTTATAGTTCATCTTCCCTTCGTAAGTTTTCTGGGATTTTCTTATCAATTATGTTTTTCTAAATATATGCTGTTGCGGGGAAGTTCTCAATTTAATGGCCGCAGCCATTACCCTTCTTTCCTCCCTCTCAACTTGTTTGTTTTCTTGGGAATATTTTTTAATCTGTTAATAATTGTGGGTTCGAATGCCGAGTTTAGAGTGCCTTTAAAAAAGTGTCTGCTGTATAAATAGCACTATACAAATTGCCTTTTATTATTACCATAGAGTTGACAAATTTTTCGAGTTGTTGCCCTATTCTTCATTTATTTTTTATTCCTCCCTTTGCAACATTTAAAATTTATCAAAGTTTAATGGATCCAATACAAAAGAGATCCCTTTTGTGGATATAGAGAACCACTTGATTAGGTAAGGCCTGAAACGAAGTAGTCTCATTCCTTAGTCAGAAATTGACAATTTTATATATGAATCCAATCTTTGATTAATATGCAAAAAATCTTGACCTTTTGCATATAAGTAAGGCATTGACTTGACAGTCAAGGGTAAACATTAAATTATTGAATAAAAGGATGGCAAGAGAATATTTCTATAAGACAAATAAAGGACCGACAAGATGGTTTGACTATGTGAAAATAATTAATTAACATACAAGTCACAATTGCATGAGATAAGGGAAGAGGAGACTGGATCAGAAATGAGACTGAATATAAGATAAAGAAACACAAATAATGAAATTATGTGCAAATTATGATATATTGTATTGTAAAGGGTCTTTCAAATTGACGTTTGTTTTAAATTCTTGGATAAAACACAGATGGCGTCGCGAACTTGCCTGGGTCTTGTGACATTTGAGAAGTGTAATGTATGACATTTATAAAAATGGAGTCGTATACAATATACAACAACGCGTTCTAATTGTTGAATTATTTTACGTATTGTAATCTCCGGAAAAGGTGATGTTAATTGGCCACCAAGATCATGTGATCTGACACCGTTCAACTATTTTCTCTGGGGTTAAGTGAAAAACCAGGTCTATAAGAATGACCCCCAATAAATTCCTGAGCTGAAGGATGAAATTATTTGCGTTATCGATGAGTTAGAACCGCAATTATGCTAAAATGTCATCGAAATTTTTGACAAAAGAGTGGACATCTGTGGAGCTGCAAGAGGTGGATATTTGGCGAATATTTTTTTTTGTGTTTAAATGTCATACGTTATACTTTAATGATCAATAAAACGTTTTTTTTAAATCAAAGCAAATTGTGTGTTTTATTCAAGAATTAAAAAAAATAGAATTAAAAAAATCACACTATTTCAAAGACCTTTTAAAACACTTTTGTTGTACACAGTTCATGCACACACATACCATCATGCCATATCCCTGTCAATGTAGGTAAACAGGACATAGTGCCAGACTTTCCTATCTTAACATAAATCTTTTGCATTTTCTACATCCATGTACCTTCTTATCTCGAATTCTATGATTTTTATGACTACATTTCCTTCTTTCAAAATATTCCTTTGATCCAACCATACTTTCCTAGATCATCGTCTACCACGCCTTTCACTCATATTTGCACTGTATATTAGTTTTATTAGACTTTTTCAATCATTCGTTCTACATGCTCCAACCATCTCAAAGAGCTCTTCTTCATTTTACTTTACACATAAGCGTTAAGTTTAAAGTACAAACTGGTGGGTTTATTACTATGTGGCAATCTCCTCCAAGTGACCAGAGAGATATTAAAGAGAAAGTAAAAAATCTGAATCGATACCTATTCTCAAATGAATTAGGTTCTTATGGAAATCGAATTCGGAATCCCCAGGCTGGAAGACGCCTAGGTGTCTTACCAACTAGGGTACAGAGTATGAATATAGAATAAACAAAAGGAATTTATTTGTTTAGAATAGTTTGGAGATCCGTTCTCTACCGACCCGCAAAGGACACGGTGGGATAATATGTATGTATATTTTGTGGTCATGGTATTAGATCAAGTGAATATATCTGCAGAATAGCGGCAGTGTATGGTCCTTCCACCCCATGTTCCCCATGATGGGTGTTTGCGGTGTATCCCGCGCTGTGGCAGGTCCAGGATGTCTCCACGGATATACAGCGGGTCTTTTCAGGATCCATCACCCTGTCGTGTCAGTGTGACTTATTCGATGCTGCAGACTAAATTCCGTCCGTTGATTTGTAGTAAGACAAAACTATTTGACCTCATTTTGGTATTTATTTAAGGACATTAGAATACAGTTTACCAGAATAATAACACGGCAAATACTTAAATCACACAACTCACCAAATAAAAGTATCCAAAAACTGGGTATTATAAGTAATACATTTTATCTAGTTATTTTTTACTTTGTATTTTACAACAAACACGATGTAAGTTAATTACTTCGAAAGGCAATTCTTTCTCAAGCCATAATGTATACTAAACTGACAAAAACAAATCTTTTTATATAACACCATAAAACTTAAGTTAGAGGTTACAAGAGTTAAGAGGGATATCGAACAGTGTGTAGCGATAGCAAACAAAGCCAATGGGGCGCTAAAATATATATACTCGAGCCGGACAGTATCAAAATCTGCTAATATAATAATATAGTTTACAACCGGACAGTATCAAAATCTGCTAATATGATAACAGTTTACAGCCGGACAGTATCAAAATCTGCTAATATGATAACATAGTTTACAGCCGGACAGTATCAAAATCTGCTAATATGATAACATAGATTACAGCCGGACAGTATCAAAATCTGCTAATATGATAACATAGTTTACAGCCGGACAGTATCAAAATCTGCTAATATGATAATATAGTTTACAGCCGGACAGTATCAAAATCTGCTAATATGATAATATAGTTTACAGCCGGACAGTATCAAAATCTGCTAATATGATAACATAGTTTACAGCCGGACAGTATCAAAATCTGCTAATATGATAACATAGTTTACAGCCGGACAGTATCAAAATCTGCTAATATGATAACATAGTTTACAGCCGGACAGTATCAAAATCTGCTAATATGATAACATAGTTTACAGCCGGACAGTATCAAAATCTTCTAATATGATAACATAGTTTACAGCCGGACAGTATCAAAATCTGCTAATATGATAACATAGTTTACAGCCGGACAGTATCAAAATCTTCTAATAAGATAACATAGTTTACAGCCGGACAGTATCAAAATCTGCTAATATGATAACATAGTTTACAGCCGGACAGTATCAAAATCTGCTAATATGATAACATAGTTTACAGCCGGACAGTATCAAAATCTGCTAATATGATAACATAGTTTACAGCCGGACAGTATCAAAATCTTCTAATATGATAACATAGTTTACAGCCGGACAGTATCAAAATCTGCTAATATGATAACATAGTTTACAGCCGGACAGTATCAAAATCTGCTAATATGATAACATAGTTTACAGCCGGACAGTATCAAAATCTGCTAATATGATAACATAGTTTACAGCCGGACAGTATCAAAATCTGCTAATATGATAACATAGTTTACAGCCGGACAGTATCAAAATCTTCTAATATGATAACATAGTTTACAGCCGGACAGTATCAAAATCTTCTAATATGATAACATAGTTTACAGCCGGACAGTATCAAAATCTGCTAATATGATAACATAGTTTACAGCCGGACAGTATCAAAATCTGCTAATATGATAACATAGTTTACAGCCGGACAGTTTCAAAATCTGCTAATATGATAACATAGTTTACAGCCGGACAGTATCAAAATCTGCTAATATGATAACATAGATTACAGCCGGACAGTATCAAAATCTGCTAATATGATAACATAGTTTACAGCCGGACAGTATCAAAATCTGCTAATATGATAACATAGTTTACAGCCGGACAGTATCAAAATCTGCTAATATGATAACATAGTTTACAGCCGGACAGTATCAAAATCTTCTAATATGATAACATAGTTTACAGCCGGACAGTATCAAAATCTGCTAATATGATAACATAGTTTACAGCCGGACAGTATCAAAATCTTCTAATATGATAACATAGTTTACAGCCGGACAGTATCAAAATCTGTTAATATGATAACATAGTTTACAGCCGGACAGTATCAAAATCTGCTAATATGATAACATAGTTTACAGCCGGACAGTATCAAAATCTGCTAATATGATAACATAGTTTACAGCCGGACAGTATCAAAATCTGCTAATATGATAACATAGTTTACAGCCGGACAGTATCAAAATCTGCTAATATGATAACATAGTTTACAGCCGGACAGTATCAAAATCTGCTAATATGATAACATAGTTTACAGCCGGACAGTATCAAAATCTGCTAATATGATAACATAGTTTACAGCCGGACAGTATCACAATCTGCTAATATGATAACATAGTTTACAGCCGGACAGTATCAAAATCTGCTAATATGATAACATAGTTTACAACCGCCAACTTTAATGTATGGGTGTGAAAGTTTAACATAGAAAAAAAAACTGAAAGGATTCGAATAAATTCTGTAGAAATGCATGCACTGAGAAGAATACATGGGGTGACAATGTATGACAGAAAACGAAATGAAATGATAAGGTAGGAATGTGTAATTCATTTTCATTTTCTGTGGTTAAAACAGCAATCCGCATACATTCCCATTATACATTTATATATCACCCATTGGTATCTGAAGTTCATTTACATATTACTCTATGTAAATATTAAACAATCTAGGTGGCATAACATATTCTTGTTTTAACCCTTTTTATATATTAAACGTACTACATGTTCTTTTTACGACGTATAATGACGCAATACCACGTTTTTATTTACATTCAATACCACATTCATTTAATACTTCCCATAGCCTACCCTTTATCACTGGGTCAATGTTTATTTCATGTCTACAAACACATGATCATATTTTAAATTTTGCCATACATTTTTCCACGTGTAAACGCCAAGAGAAGATCTGATTCCCGCATCCTCTTTTACTCAAAAGGCACCCTGAACATTCTGCCATTTTTCTCCAGTCTTTCTTTTCAATCTTTATCTTAGAATTTTTCCGTATAGTTTACTTACTACACTCAGCAAACCATTGGCTGTCTCAGAACAATCGTAATAATTTAATATATACACTCATGATTAATTATATTTGAATTGATCTTTCGTATTGAAAATAAAGTAATCTTGGAGTTGAAATTTTCTTCATTGGACTTAAGGTTTGATTTTTCAATTTGGCGGATGAAGAGGACGGATAACTGGCTCAAAATGAACCATTACCAAAACTTGCGACTCTTTTTATGATATTAACTTGACCCTAATGGTTTTTAGTCGATATAGTGACAAATAATGCCATCACTGCTAATCTTTCTTGATTTTAATGGTTTTAAGCCAGTATAGTAACAAGTATTGCCATCACCGTATCACTGCTAATCTTCCTTAATCCTAATGGTTTTAAGTCGATATAGTGACAGGTAGTGCGCTCACTGTATCACTGCTAATCTTTCTCGACCGTAATGGTTTTTAGTCGATGTAGTAACAAGTAATGATATCACCGCTGATATTCCTTGACCCTTATGGTTTTAAGTCGATATAGTGACAAGTAATGCCAACACTGTAACACTATGTGAATCTCCTTTTTTATTTTTTTATTGCCATTCATTCTATCTGCATAGTTCAACTATAACAATGGTTCAATTACTATAACGGAGTTATGTAGACCATCCAATGTCATATAATCACCACCTTAGGCAAACAAACATTCCAGTACTCTATTCGTATAATCAAGTCGACATATAATGAATGCATTGATTAGCCTCATCAGTTGGAATGCATCTCTTGATCGAGTTTAATTGTCAGAGTGAAAAGAATTCGCAGCTGACTATTCTGGATGTTTGTGAATTACGAACATATTAACACTGTTGAAAACACGTCTATTGTCACCACATCTAACAGGAAAACTGATAAAGAGTGAAAGTAAGCCGAGTTTCAAAGGGCCCTTCGCCTGCATTTCCTCAAACTAAGGACTTGACTGGGACACTGGTTATCCTATTTTCATTGTATCCTTAATTTGTTTAATTATGTAATTGAATTGACTTTATATATTTTTTAATTGCATTTGAGTATTTGTTTGTTTCAGTCTCATTTCATACATAAGTAGTTATGCACCGCGTGTGTTGTAAATTGCGCTAATTTTTCATGTAAATTTTATCCATTATTTAGAAAATATTGCTATGGTTTGTAAAGATCACTTAAGTGTCGTATATTTTTGTAATAAATTAATAAAAATATACAAAATTCATAATCGGTATCACGTCACGCCTCTATAGAAAAATACAAAAAGGCAATATCTCCACTTCATTTGGAATTTTTGCCACGTCCAATCTCGTCATTCAAACTCTACAATAATAAAGATTTTTTACACTTCTCTCTCTCAGAATTCGATTTTAGGCCTTCAACACAGATTATATGTGTAAATCTTTCTCCATTCATTTTTCTACGTGACCTAACCATCTCAATACTCTTGCTTCATCTTAAGCAGTACATTCTCTTTCAGTCCGCTTTCTTTTCTGATACTTTCATTCTTTATTGTTTAATATATTTTTATACCTTTGTAAATACATTCATTTTGTATGAATGCACACTCAAAATATGAATTTGAAATATATTTTTGTAAGTAACTTTAATGATCGTGTGTATAATATAACAATAACCTGAGTTGTTGTTAACTCGAAGGGTTAACTAACGTAGTAAATGAAATCTTTTTATTCAGAATCTCGGTAAATCAATTGTTTAAATAATATAATATTCATACCCTTTTTCCCACCGCCTAGAGTTTTTAAAGCAGTTATCGACTACTATAATCAAAATTATTTCTTGAACAACAGTTTCGGCAAGTATGCAAATTATTTTGTATACGAACCAGTGAAAGGGTTATTTTTCTGTATTAGCTTGGGAATCGAACCCGAAATCGTCGGGGAGAAGTCGAGCGTTTTATCAATTAGACTACATAGTTCACGTCATGTATATGATATAGAGAGTAGAAATACAGCGATAATTTTTATTTAAGTGTTACAAAGATGTATTAACAAATATGTAAAATAGGTATTCAATTTTATCACAGTGGAAGCACCCATATGTAACACCGAAAAAAAAGAAGTTTTTTAAAATAAAAAATAAAACACTACAGAATGATGCACTTAAGTCAAGGGGTATATGAATTTGGTCTTTGCACAGGATTTTACGTCGTGAAATTAATTATATGACATATTCAACTGTTTCGAAGACACGGATTCTTAAAATAAATGCCAAAGTATCCATCGGGCAGACACCAAAGCGATAATCGAACATATCCTGACGGTGTCGGGTGAACACTCATTAATGACCCTTGCTAAAATACAACCTTCACACCATTGCAGGGGTCCTCAACAAAGTGATGAATTATATTGATTTATTTATACTTCATTGCAATGGAATAATTACTTAAATATACGAGTATATCGTAACGGTAGGCCTTGCGAGGTAGGCAAAGATAATAAATCTCAAACTTTTCTATCCAAACACACCACTTTCGCCTCTTCCACATTCATACATCTCGTCATGTACACTATTATATTATTAATACTTCTCAATTTACTTTTAAAAAAATCTGATCTACTTGATCCGGACACATTTTCCTCGGTCTACTTATTCAATACACATCTTGCACTTGTGACTTATGTACTCACTTAGTTATTCTTTCGGAATTCATTCTCTCCTCATGTCCAAACTATCTTCAAGCTCTTTTTCCTCGGTCTACTTATTCAATGCACACCTTGCACTTGTGACTTATGTACTAGCATAGTTATTCTTTCGGAATTCATTCTCTCCTTATGTCCAAACCATCTTCAAGCTCTTTTTCCTCGGTCTACTTATTCAATGCACACCTTGCACTTGTGACTTATCTACTCACTTAGTTATTCTTTGGGGATTCATTCTCTCCTCATGTCCAAACTATCTTCAAGCTCTTTTTCCTCGGTCTACTTATTCAATGCACACCTTGCACTTGTGACTTATCTACTCACTTAGTTATTCTTTGGGGATTCATTCTCTCCTCATGTCCAAACTATCTTCAAGCTCTTTTTCCTCGGTCTACTTATTCAATGCACACCTTGCACTTGTGACTTATGTTCTCACTTAGTTATTCTTTGGGGATTCATTCTCTCCTCATGTCCAAACTATCTTCAAGCTCTTTTTCCTCGGTCTACTTCTTCAATGCACACCTTGCACTTGTGACTTATGTACTCACTTAGTTATTCTTTGGGGATTCATTCTCTCCTTATGTCCAAACCATCTTCAAGCTCTTTTTCCTCGGTCTACTTATTCAATGCACACCTTGCACTTGTGACTTATCTACTCACTTAGTTATTCTTTGGGGATTCATTCTCTCCTCATGTCCAAACTATCTTCAAGCTCTTTTTCCTCGGTCTACTTATTCAATGCACACCTTGCACTTGTGACTTATGTTCTCACTTAGTTATTCTTTGGGGATTCATTCTCTCCTCATGTCCAAACTATCTTCAAGCTCTTTTTCCTCGGTCTACTTATTCAATGCACACCTTGCACTTGTGACTTATCTACTCACTTAGTTATTCTTTGGGGATTCATTCTCTCCTCATGTCCAAACTATCTTCAAGCTCTTTTTCCTCGGTCTACTTATTCAATGCACACCTTGCACTTGTGACTTATGTACCAGCTTAGTTATTCTTTCGGAATTCATTCTCTCCTTATGTCCAAACCATCTTCAAGCTCTTTTTCCTCGGTCTACTTATTCAATGCACACCTTGCACTTGTGACTTATCTACTCACTTAGTTATTCTTTGGGGATTCATTCTCTCCTCATGTCCAAACTATCTTCAAGCTCTTTTTCCTCGGTCTACTTATTCAATGCACACCTTGCACTTGTGACTTATGTTCTCACTTAGTTATTCTTTGGGGATTCATTCTCTCCTCATGTCCAAACTATCTTCAAGCTCTTTTTCCTCGGTCAACTTATTCAATGCACACCTTGCACTTGTGACTTATCTACTCACTTAGTTATTCTTTGGGGATTCATTCTCTCCTCATGTCCAAACTATCTTCAAGCTCTTTTTCCTCGGTCTACTTATTCAATGCACACCTTGCACTTGTGACTTATGTTCTCACTTAGTTATTCTTTGGGGATTCATTCTCTCCTCATGTCCAAACTATCTTCAAGCTCTTTTTCCTCGGTCTACTTATTCAATGCACACCTTGCACTTGTGACTTATCTACTCACTTAGTTATTCTTTGGGGATTCATTCTCTCCTTATGTCCAAACCATCTTCAAGCTCTTTTTCCTCGGTCTACTTATTCAATGCACACCTTGCACTTGTGACTTATCTTCTCACTTAGTTATTCTTTGGGGATTCATTCTCTCCTCATGTCCAAACTATCTTCAAGCTCTTTTTCCTCGGTCTACTTATTCAATGCACACCTTGCACTTGTGACTTATGTTCTCACTTAGTTATTCTTTGGGGATTCATTCTCTCCTCATGTCCAAACTATCTTCAAGCTCTTTTTCCTCGGTCTACTTATTCAATGCACACCTTGCACTTGTGACTTATGTACTCACTTAGTTATTCTTTGGGGATTCATTCTCTCCTTATGTCCAAACCATCTTCAAGCTCTTTTTCCTCGGTCTACTTATTCAATGCACACCTTGCACTTGTGACTTATGTACTCGCTTAGTTATTCTTTCGGAATTCATTCTCTCCTTATGTCCAAACTATCTTCAAGCTCTTTTTCCTCGGTCTACTTATTCAATACACATCTTGCACTTGTGACTTATGTACTCACTTAGTTATTCTTTCGGAATTCATTCTCTCCTTATGTCCAAACTATCTTCAAGCTCTTTTTCCTCGGTCTACTTATTCAATACACATCTTGCACTTGTGACTTATGTACTCACTTAGTTATTCTTTCGGAATTCATTCTCTCCTTATGTCCAAACCATCGTCAAGCTCTTTTTTCTCGGTCTACTTATTCAATGCACACCTTGTACTTGTGACTTATGTACTCACTTAGTTATTCTTTCGGAATGCATTCTCTCCTCATGTCCAAACTATATTCAAGCTCTTTTTTTTCATATTATTTACTTAAAACATTTATTTTATATGTGCATTCGTTTCTGACGTCTGCATTCCGCCTTTCAAATACATTGACACTTCATTTTTGGGTGATGAAGTATTGTCGACTTTTGGTACTGTCGACTGGAGACATTTTGGGGGTGGTGAAAGATGCTACTTATAAAGGCAAGTGAATTCTTCGTATTTTATGACACCCTTCATTGTAGGTTATTTGGATATATTGAAGAACTTAGCCAGAATATATTATTTTATCTGGGAACCCAGTCATATAGTCTTCGGGTTTAGAACACCTTGAGTATGCACGGAACTCACGGTTCATCATTGCACATGCTAGAAAAATATTAATTCACACGTTCTCGGCACGCGCGAAAATTTTGAGCAGATTCTTTTACGAGACTGGCACCCTTTATCTTTTTTAGTACGATAGGGAATCGAATCTGAATCACCCAGGTGAAAGTTAAAAAAAACTGGTCCACAGATGTAGACGTGCTAATGATGATAACATATATATATATATATATATATATATATATATATATATATATATATATATATATATATATATATATATATATATATATATATATATATATATATATATATATATATATATATATATATATATATATATATATATATATATATATATATATATATATATATATATATATATATATATATATATATATATATATATATATATATATATATATATATATATATATATATATATATATATATATATATATATATATATATATATATATATATATATATATATATATATATATATATATATATATATATATATATATATATATATATATATATATATATATATATATATATATATATATATATATATATATATATATATATATATATATATATATAATATATATATATATATATATATATATATATATATATATATATATATATATATATATATATATATATATATATATATATATATATATATATATATATATATATATATATATATATATATATATATATATATATATATATATATATATATATATATATATATATATATATATATATATATATATATATATATATATAATATATATATATATATATATATATATATATATTATATATATATATATATATATATATATATTATATATATATATATATATATATATATATATATATATATATATATATATATATATATATATATATATTGTTTTTCTTTACACTGACCCACAATTAATTTCAACACTTAGTAAATTAGTAAAAAAAATCTTCCTGTAGAAACACACATCCTATGTGACATAATAGGGCATCGTGAGAAGTTAGTCATCCCCAAATCTAGATTGTCCTAAATAATATTCCTTAGTTGACATAATGCAGCACAATCCAGTGCAGGAGGCCAACTGAAGTGGCTGAAATATGGACCCAGGCAGTGCCTGGGTAGGGAGAATTTGTACGACCAACGTTAGGAGAGATTTATTGGCGCTATCTGAGGTAGTTGCTCGTGGAGTCGTGATTTACTACAGTGTTTGACTGTTCTAGCCAGTGATCTTGGATATATTCTGATCTCCTGATTCTTTTGTACTATTTTCTTCCACAATCTAGAATTTTATATTCACTTTCTTATAGACATTTTAGGATTTCATTTATTTAATAAAAAAGTTCAATCAGACTGGCGCAATTCTTAAATATAAAAACTTTTATTAAATATTTCTATTCCAAGAGTTATATTTGAGGTTTATGCTAAAAGATCTGGTTCACTTTTTTTTCTTTACATTCTGATTCCCTCAGTAATGTGATAAGATGATTTTTTTATATTGATCTCTGAATTTCTGCCACAATCACCTAGTTTTATTGTTTTCCAAATACGAGTATGTTTTTAATTCAATTATGGAAAAAAATATTGTCTCCTGTTTTAAATCTCATACATATATACATACGATCACGCCGTTCCCTTGAAATAGGCAGAGAGAACACTGCGACAGACTTTTCTATATCGACATACATATTTTGTCTTTAAAATATTATTTACTTGATCCAATCATACTTTCCTTCGTCTTCCACTACCTTTTCCCCCTCACATTTGCACTGTATATTTTTTTCGTTAGTATTTCTTCATTCATTCCACGTTCCCTAACCATCTCAGAGTGTTCTTCATCTTACTTAAAACATTACCCTTAAGTTCACATTAATTCTTAATCACTTTATTTTGAATAATGTCATACATTGCTACTCCATGTATTCCTCTCAGTAAACACATTTCTACAGCATTTATTTGGCTCATTTTAGTCTTTTTCCCCGCCAACGTTCTACTCCAGTACATCAACATTGGTACTAAAATTGATGAGAAAATATATTTTAACTGATTTTGATTATGTCCGCTTCGAGTATATCATATATGTTTTGTGTCCCAATAACTTCGTTTTCAACTCTTTCAGCATGTGAGAAGAACAACGTTATAAGATCTAATATCTTATTTTAAACAATATATGTTAATATAGACAGGTGAACAACCTATTTATTTCACTTCTACGACATACCTGAATAGTTTACCCTAAATTACTTTAGGTCAATGCCCTTTATCAATGATAAATATAGAAATCTTACCGAATTTTTAATCTAATACCTGATTTACTTGTATATTCTGATAGCTTCGATGAAACATTTTATTTTGAAAAAAAAATAGCATACGATATCATTATGTGGTCCGTACTGACAAAATAACATACGATATCATTATGTGGTCCGTACTGACAAAATAACATACGATATCATTATGTGGTCCGTACTGACAAAATAACATACGATATCATTATGTGGTCCGTACTGACAAAATAACATACGATATCATTATGTGGTCCGTACTGACAAAATAACATACGATATCATTATGTGGTCCGTACTGACAAAATAACATACGATATCATTATGTGGTCCGTACTGACAAAAATAACATACGATATCATTATGTGGCCCGTACTGACAAAAATGTACATAAATATAATTTGGTAATACGAGTATAACAACCAATTTTTTTATCGTGTTTTCAAGCTATAGAGTAATCTTCTCCATATACTAAGTCGACGTATTATTTTTAATCGTGTCTTCAAGCTATAGAGTAATCTTCTCCATATACCAAGTCGACGTATTATTTTTAATCGTGTCTTCAAGCTATAGAGTAATCTTCTCCATATACCAAGTCGACGTATTATTTTTAATCGTGTCTTCAAGCTATAGAGTAATCTTCTCCATATACCAAGTCGACGTATTATTTTTAAATTTTTTAGTGAAAGAACGTGTCATTAATTTTGTATTGAGCTGTGTGTTTTCACTTAATGCTTGTTTAACACCTTTTTAGATGTTTGGAAGAGAATGTCACATGTCAGTAAACGTGTCAGGTTATATTCTATGCAATATAATCCGAAAATAGTAAATTGCTATCATCATCAAGGTATCATCGTAGAAAAAGTACGAAAAGCAAAACAACACTTGTATGGGAATGTGTACTGGCGAGGTCTAAAATCTACAGTGATGACGGTAACGAATTGCGAATTCTTAAATGAATAAGAGAGAGATCTAAAAATATCCTAGACGAACAGTGAAGGGCTGATTCTGACTTGTACTATCCCCAAATGATTATCCGAATAGATGTTGATGGAGAAGAAAGAACACACCGACCAAATCTCTTAAGGAAAAGTTTTTTAAATGTATTTATTTATATATTTATTGAGCTTATTACTTGACAGAAATTTCTTCTAAACATCAAGTTCAATAATTAAAGAAGGAAGGAAAAAAAAACTATTTATTTAGCGCCAGTTAGATAAAAAAACTCGAACAATTTATTCAAATCCACTTCGAGTATTATTGATCGATTAAAAATATAACAATAAAAAAAAATTATAAAATAAGTTGAGTGTAAGAATAGGAAAGTGGTTGCAGCAGTTATAAGATATGGCACTTTCTCGCATGTACGTACCCGGCGGTAAATAATGCACATCAGGCTTAAGAAAGAGTATGTCGACCATAATCGGCTAACATCGGCTTTGTAGAGCGTCGTCTCTATCATTCATACACGTGTTCCATCGCGATTTGTCATTATGACCGTCATCGTGTGACTGAGACGACGTTCTACAAAACCGAAGTTTGCTTATTATGGCCGACAGTCTCTTTCTTAAGCCCGATGTGTATTACTTACCACCGGGTACTGTACCTACACATGTTGAGAAAAACATAGTTTATCTTGGATAAGTTAAGAGGGTTTTAATCCATGGCAGATTTTACTAAAAAAATGTTTAAATTTAATTTTAAAAAATAAATAAATTGCTCATCTCTAACAATAGAGGTGGAAGTACAAGAAAGGTATAATTAATTCAAGCATAAAAAAAATTAAGATTCAAGTGTATTTTGAGGAATGTTATATTTTTTCAATTCTCTCTTGAACGTATATAAGAAAGATGCACATCTGAAAACTATTTAAAGTTTAGTCAAACACTGTTTATTCTACTTTATATTGTATAACGGTGTAACCCTACCGGTTTCAACGATTTCACCTCATTATCAAGGGAACACAAACAAGGAGTTTTGTTTGTGTTCCCCTGATGATGATGTAAAAACCTTGAAACCGGTTGGGTTAAACCGTTATAAAAAGTGGAATAAACAATGTTTTATTAAACACTTAACAACGTATTTAAACCACAGTGTAAATTAACTATAAATAATATATAATATTATATCTAAAGTTCGTTCCATAGTCGTGCCGAGTGGACCGGAAATGAGGATGTGTGTAATGAAGTATGATGTGTTGGTATGCCAATAAATACCCCTGATGATGATGTAAAAACCTTGAAACCGGTTGGGTTAAACCGTTATAAAAAGTGGAATAAACAATGTTTTACTAAACACTTAACAACGTATTTAAACCACAGTGTAAATTAACTATAAATAATATATAATATTATATCTAAAGTTCGTTCCATAGTCGTGCCGAGTGGACCGGAAAGGAGGATGTGTGTAATGAAGTATGATGTGTTGGTATGCCAATAAATACCCCTGATGATGATGTAAAAACCTTGAAACCGGTTGGGTTAAACCGTTATAAAAAGTGGAATAAACAATGTTTTACTAAACACTTAACAACGTATTTAAACCACAGTGTAAATTAACTATAAATAATATATAATATTATATCTAAAGTTCGTTCCATAGTCGTGCCGAGTGGACCGGAAATGAGGATGTGTGTAATGAAGTATGATGTGTTGGTATGCCAATAAATATTTTATCACGGGATAAAAGAAAACTTCCGTTTTTTTTAAAGAAATTGGGAATGAAAAGTACGCAAAATAATTTAATGCTCTGCGTTCATAGAGCCTTCACGCTTAAATATAAAATAAAGACTTGTGCACTGAAGAGGTGTAAAGGCAACAAATCATTTAACTTGTGCTATTGATCAATTGTGCAGAGATACAGCCGGCAAATAATGCAGGTAATGTTGGATGCTTAGTGTCACTGCTGTTATTTATTGAAGCTGTTGTTTAACTTAGGATGGCCGCTCCTGTGTGGGTTTGCAATTTGTCAGAATTATTTTCTTAGATGGTGGTACCCTTCCATATAAGACTGCATTTTGGTGGTTCAAATCTTTGAAATGTCTTCATTCGCTTTAAGTATTATTTATAACTTTGCTTTTTAAAAGTTAATACTGATTTTTGTTTTGATCAATTGCAGATTTCTACATTTTTGAGGTGCACATAATTAGTAAATAATAAAAGAGTCTTCTGGACCTAGTCGGAAGGAGGCACAACTTTTGACCCGAAAGTCTTGGTTACGATCCCAAATATAAACCTAAAATGGGTCCCATAATATTAATACCATGTTTATATATCGCTGTTAAGAGAACATGTTTTTCTCGGAGGCGTTCTAATTCGGCATTCGAACCGCCATTATTGACAGATTAAAAATATTACAAAATATATATAACTAAACTTTTGAAATTACTTCCTTAACGTAGTCAATAATTCGCCTGTCTTTCAGCTCGGGGATATCGGGTTCGATATCATTGATTAAAAAAAAAAAAAAAGGTTTTGTGTCTGGTTTTCATTTAAGGTTTATTTAACACCTTTGTATTGTATTATATTACACTTTCGTTGTATACAGTATAATCTAGTGGGCTTATTGTCATGTGGCAATCTCTTCCAACTAACCAGCAATGTGTAAAAGAGACTTTAAGTGAAAACCAGACTAGAATCCTTTTTAAAAAAAATCTGGGTTATAGCGGGATTTGAACCTGCAATGGACAGGCGTCATACCAACTATGTCACGAAGGTCACCTTTCAGGTTGGCTGAAAGAGCTGCAACGTATACCACTAAAGTGTTATACAAAACTAAACAATGTTTTTGATACATTAGTTTGAGTCATGTGCTGGTGTTATTGTAAGGATGAGATGAGGAATAAACGGTGGACAAAGAAAGCAATGAAGACGAACGAAAACCGGCTGAATTTACTAAATCCTTGTGGTTCGAAGATGTATAATGGCAAATCAATATTTGCTTGCGATTGCTTTTTTATTTTCTGTTTGTTTTTATATATTTAATTTTTGGATCTGATACTTGACCTTTTATATTTCTTGCTTATTTACTAGAGTATTTTATTATCCCTCTTAAAAGTGATTCTAAAGATAGAAGAGGCAAAATTGAAATCTACGATTTTGAAAAACACAATAAATCTTTTTGATTCGAATACTTAATATTTATTTATTTCAAGTGTTACACAAACCCATTTGACGTAAATGTGCCATGAATCTTCTGCAGAGAAGTCCCATGCGAATATGTTGGCTTTATGGCGGATACGGGTATGTGTAGTATGTGTTAGCAAGACAAGGTGTAGGTATAGTCTCGTGTAGTAATATCGAGAGGACAAACAAAGCAAAGGTATAAACATTTAAAATGTAGCGATATAAATGTGTGCATTCAGCGCAGGCCTCGTGTGGGTATTAGTTATCTAAAAACTATAATATATCAGTGTTACTAAATGTTCCTTTAAGTTATTTATTGGCTATGGTACCAAAGTAGCATTGGTGGCGGATAAAAAAAAATATTTTCATTTTATAAATATGGAAAGAAAAGTACAGTTTTTTTTAAATTTAATAAAGTTATCTATATAATACAAACATTTGCCAAAGGTTTTATTCTTTTCCTGTATATAAATATCTTAACTAATCTAATTTATATGTTATAACTATGGACTAAATTATTTTTAATTTCCTAGATGTCATTTTATTTTTAATAATCTTGTATTTAATTTCTTAGAAATAGTTAACACCTTCATACTAATTTATGACTAGATAACAATTCTTACAACTAATTATTTCAATATTAATTATTTAGCACGTACATACATGAGGTCGCGTACACTTTTCATCTCCTGATACTTTTGTACTATGTTTTACCGAATATAAAACTTTACATTAACTTTCTCATTGACAGAGAATTTTATTTCTTCGAGATTCCGTAACTATTAAGTACAACTGGTGAAACTTGTAAACACAAAAATTTCAAGAAAGGAATTTTATTTCAAAAATGGGTTTCGAGGTCTCCGCTAATATATGTGCAATTTGTTGCACTTCAGAAAGCACACATTTTTAACAAATCAAGCCCAAAATTCCGATAGCAAGAATATTAAAATTCTGCAGGTTTAGTTTACAGCAGCGTTTTGTTAGACAGAAATTTATAAAGTGTTATTTTTGTCTTGTTTAGTAGCGCTTTAATACAACAATTAATGATAAGCAACTACAGAAAAAGAACAAAAATCTAAATTCATTTGTAAAGCATTTTAAGATTAAAAACAGTCCTGAAGTGCACCCGCTAGAAAATGAACCTGGGGCGACGCTTACTTACTGTACATGAATACAGTCATAAACTTCTACGTGTTATTAATTATGTGCTAGTATTTTATTACTTGTTATTGGGTTTGAAATAAATACATGCTCTGAAAGTTTAAATCTAACACGGTTTATAAAATACTACAACTGTATGGTTGTTCCTAAAAAATTTAGGCTGATTTTAATAAAATATATTTTTAAATGTTCTTTGCTAGACAATATTTGTTTTAATTAGATATTTAGGAATCTGCTTTATTTATTTATTAAGTCAGATATTTAATTTGCATTTTTTTAATCCTTTAGAAATGAGATTGAAAAAAATAAGAATTAAGTGCATTTTTTTAAATGAATTTAAACTTGGGCATTATGTATCTCAAACAGCATGCAATGTTAACCAAATATGGGGTAAAGATACCACTTCTAAACAAACAATGCGGCGTGTGCGCAAGTCTTAAAGATGAAGATGGCCGAGGACGTTCTACTCCAGTTGAAAATGACGAATTGAAATTACGTAACAAACAGTTTAAGAAATGCCAAAATAATTAATTGCTAGTACTGCTACAATTTATGTACAATTAAAACAAATTGGAAAGGTGAAAAAGCTTGATAAGTGAGTTCCACGCGAACTCAGTAACAAAAAGAAATTCGAAGTGTGTTCGTTGTTTTTCCGTAACCGTAACCATAGATGAATTTCTCATTCGTATTGATCTTAATTTAAAAAAATATCAAGTTGGGCTACGAAACATTTGCTCATCCGCCTTACTCACCCGATCTATCGCCAACCGATTTTCACCTTTTCAAGCACTTCGATAATTTTTTAAGACAGAAAAAAAATAATATAAGAGAAATGCTGAAAATGCATTTAAATAATTTTAGGATTCTAATCCACCTGAGTTTTATTCTATATAGGAGTACATAAATAAGCCTGTAATCTGTTAACAAAACATCTTGAATTAAATGGCTACTCTTTTATTAATAAATTTGATTTATTCTAAAGTTACGTTTGATTATATTTGAAAGAAGACCTCCGTTGCCTAATTGGTAAGACGGTTGTCTCGCAACCCGGAGGTTGCGGGTTTAATTTCCGTCGGAACCCAGATTTTTAAAAAGAATTCCAGTCTGGTTTTTACTTAAGGCCTCATTTACGTCTTTCTGGTTAGTTGGAATATATTGCCACATGGCAATAAGCCCGCCAAGTTGTACTGTATACAACGAAAGTGTAATATGATATGATACAAAGGGTAATATCGGCCATTATTTTCGGAACAACCAAATGTGTTATATGTGTACTACTATAATGAATCAATTGAAAATGTTCACATTTCACTTATTTTTATTGTCATATATATTTGAATTATCGTCTTGTTTAAATAAGATTTATATTCTCATACCACTCGACGCCGCTGCATATTCGAAGGGTCATCTTGTCACTGCGTGGACAGGGCGCTAATCATACATGCTCGGGCCGCGGAGATTTATAAGGCCGGCCCTGATAAACACACTTATCTTGTTCGGGGCGGCGCGCCGTCCTCAGCGTGGCCCTGCACTCGCATCGCGAAATGTTGCTTTTGCAATATTGGCCGATAAATCCAATAGTCGATGCACTTTGAGTGATGTGGGTTCTTTCTTCTTAGGAATGCTATATTTTTTAATATATAACATTTTGTTTTTCTGTTTAAATGAAAATGACGAGCACTTCCGAGAAATTTTGATATTTTATACCAAATAAGAATTTAAAAATTATTAAAATCAGTTGATTTGTATAAAAAAATGAAGTCTTAGCGAAATTTAATGCTCTATTTTTGATTTCCTTGATTTTGGAAACAAATTATGTTTCAGCCCCTACGATCAGCGTTCGATTTTGGAAACAATTTATGTTTCAACTCTTACGATCAGCGTTCGATTTTGGGAACAATTTATGTTTCAACCTTTACGATCAGCGTTGGAAACAATTTATGTTTCAATTCTTACGAGCAGCGTTCGATTTTGGAAACAATTTATGTTTCAGTCCCTACGATCAGCGTTCGATTTTTATATAAATGATTCTAGCCGCATTGGAAAAAATCTAGAATAGTTTTGGTGTCAATTTTTTTTTATTTCAGTTATTTTTACAACGCCAAATGATCCTTCGACAAAAAATATAAAAAATAAAACTGCAACAAATTAAATTCGAGATTGACATGTTAAAAGTGTTAAACAATAGAAAAAAGCAAACCTACACAATTCAATCTATTCATATTGGCAAGAACAACTTCTACACTTAACTACTGTAAGTAGTCGTCACATGGAAATCCATACAATGCCTATATCGATTACCCAGTGTGTACGGTCTTGTTATGCTAATAATAAGTTGCAAACCACTTCACTATAGAACAAAACGCTTTGCCGATTAAGTCTACAAAGAACGTACGAGTATAACGTGACGAGCCGAGTTCGTTCGGGACTATTGAAATACGATAACTAACAATCTTAAATAATGATGTAAGGTGAAATATATTTAATCTATTTGACAAAATTATAAGACACAACTCCCAACAACAGATAAGTTATTGGGATCTGCATTATATTTATGCATACAACTAAGTTATTGGGATCTGCGTTACATTCAACTCTGCATTACATAACATATGCATTACATTTTTTCAACGTCGAAAACGCAATGGTGTGACTATATTGCCGAATTCATCATGTATTGTAGATATTTTTTTACGATTTGGTAAATGATTTAGCCAAAAAATAAATGACATAAAATTAAAACCACTTTAATAAAAAAATCGACGGACTCTGTTTTCTATTTGGTAAGACGCTAGACCAGCTGTCTGCAATCTATGGCACACGCGCCACTAGGTGGCACGCGGAAGGTTTTTTGGTGACACGGTATAAATAATGAAATTCTTCAGTGCATCAAACGGCTCGTTGTCTTACACTAAATTATTAGTTTTTGAAATTTTAAACAAAGCCTCCAATTTATATTGCGCGTAGGGATATGTAAGTAATTTGAATTATAATAGTAATTCATTTCTTAAAGATAGATTTTTCTTTTAAAAAATCCTGGATCCGTTAGTGGCACGCGGAGTGTCTAATACTTAAAAAAGTGACACTTCAGTGCATATAAACTTCTACCCAAGGTTCGAATCCCTAATAAGATCGCTCTTGATGAGAGTCTGATTTCTAAACGGCGCCATATAAATTATACTTTTATTATTATTATTATTGAACGAGAAAAAAATAAAAAAGTTTATTTTTTATCTAAGAAGCAATACTTTCCGCGCAATTTTAAAGAAATATAAAATTTTAATTAATTGAAGGTTTTAACTTCATTAATTTTGGATTCCGTTGATACTCTGGCAGATTCAAGGAATCTTGGGTTTATTGCATTAAAATAAAACACACAACAAGAACAACAACAAAAAAACATATATTTGATGATTTGTCTTCACATTGACTGCTGAATAATTTCTTTTACAATCGCGGCGGTACTAAAAATTTGTTCATATTTAGAATTCTTAAAAATAGTAAAAATATGGGAGCAGGTATAATTCATTGCATTATACCCTTAGAAAGTCAGTAGCGTTAGGTTACTCCTGGCTTACTTGTATTTGAATGCATCTAAAGAAATTCGGCATTGCATATAGAAAATAATAATGAAACAAACGCTGGTTGATTGCTTTAAAGCAACATATCTTCCGGATTCCCATTTGCATGAGTGTTAAATAAATAAATAAAATATATTAACTACTTTAAAAATGAGCCTAAAAGAATAATAAATTGAAAAATCGATAACATTTATCTTAAAAAATACTTGATTTTAATGTTTTCATTGTATTTTTGCTTGAAAGAACACTTATACGCTTATATATAATTAAAGTTTTAATCCTTGGCATAATCAATGAATGCCAAGGATTAAAACTTTAATTTGGTATTTGTGGGTTTAATTTTTTATTTATTATCCGCCATTTATAATTATCTGATTTTTTCTTAATCTATATGTACAAGGAAAATCATCTGATGTCCTTGCAGCCGGGGTCCCCTATATTGGTGGGGTGTATCTCGGCCGGGGGGGGGGGGGGTGTTATGAGATTAACCCAGACCTTTTGGTAGCTTCTCTTTCAAATGTATTTTCTGCTATTTATCTTGAGATATACGTGTGATTTTGGAATGTATTTACATATGTACATACTATGATGTTATCAATAAACCTATACTAAATGTGTGATGCTATCAATAAACCTATAGTGTGGGCTGAAAAACATCTGGTGTCCCCGTGGCTGGGCTTGCCCTATATTGGTGGGGTGTATCTTGGCCGGGGGGATGTTATTAAATGAGCCCTGACCTTTTGATAGCTTCTGTCTTTAATGTATTCTCTGCAATTTATGTGTTCTTGAAGTATATTTAAATGTATTATGTACATACTCTGTTGCTATCAATAAACCTATATTTATTTATTTAATTACCAATGTTCATTTTATGCATAATTCAGTCATGATTGTTATCATAAGTGATGGTTGTAATTTGTTTTATCAAACACTGTTTATTCCACTTTTTGTAATGGTATAACTCTACTGGTTTCAAGGCTTTCAAATCATCATCAGGAGAGCACAAACAAGAATGAGATCTGTTCGAACTGGCACCGACATACACGCTTCTAACGGTAAACATTCGGGTTGGGGACTGTGGGTGGAGGGAGGGAGGAGACAACCTCAACGAGGAATTCTTGGAATATATGTGTTTGCCAGATGTTCACCCCGATGCACTCACTGACTTAGACATGTCTAGGGCCTCTAATCTGTCCAATATATTTCCGTTACTACTGATATGTAAGAATTTAGCATCATCGGTAGAAAATGTATTGTTTTCACAGTGACAATGATTAGCCATTTCAGAATAAATTAGAGGATTTATTAAGGCGGATTTGTATTTAAGAAATCTCTTTTCAAATGATCATCCTGTCTTTCCTATATAGAAATTATCATAGTCATCACATAAAAGTTTATACACACCACTATTGCTAAGTATACCCTTTTTCCCTTTCCCTTTAAATAAGTGATTATCGTGATTGTAATTATCATCAGTGATTATCATTATTATCATGTCAGTGATAAAAAAATATTTCATTACTTTATACAGCTTATATATATACAGGTTAAACATAACAACACACAAAGCTTAATGAAAAATATATTCAGTCATAAAAACTTGAAGTTTATCAATTAACTCCCATTACTAAGGAAGCTCTATACGTTTTAAAAAAAAATATTTTGTAAAATGTTGAAGATGTCAATATCCGAGGTCCTATTAAAAAAAGGCAACCCGCTGAACAATGGAGAAAAACGTGGCAAGTTAGTTTTACTTATTTCCGATCTAAATCGACCAATATTTACGTCTCGCGTTACTTGTTAGGAATATAAAATCATATACGAGTATTTTCCGAGATAATTGGATTAGACGTTGCTTCCGCCGACAACTTGAAATGTCTAAGAAGAGATCCTTACACCGCTTTTCACACCTAGAAGGTAATATTCTATCATGCTTAGAATAAACCTTGTTGGATAGAGCCACATGTAGAAACAAAACTCACATGAGTAGAGATAATCCGATTTTTTTCGGACTTTTTCTACCATACGCTACGAAAACCCAGCGTGCTCCGCACCAATGCTCTACATTCTAGCTTTCTACGTATAAGCATACTGTGAATAATTTCTTTTACAAGTCTGTAAAACTCTCCCTTCTGTAAAACTCACCCTTCATAAATTACGTAGAGACTCGTATCACGAATTCCAATGCCCTACAAGCAGAGTCACACAATTTCTCCACATAAGGACTAAATGAAAGCCTAATGTAAGAATAAATACCCAATTCTTTGATGCACTTTAAGAATAAATACCCAATTCTTTGATGCACCCAATTCTTTGATGCACTGAATCATAAATTTGTTAAGAGTGTATCTATAGTATTTCAAAAACATGGCTTTGAAAAAAGACAAAAACTTACATTTTGAAATAGTCCTTTAATTTGACTCCACTCTCAAATAGTATTCAAGTCTGACTGAAGGAGAAAACAATCATATGAAGAATTTTTTATTGTCCTTTAAATCATCAGCGAATAATAAAGACTGGGAATGCCTTATTAGACAACCAATGTCGTTGATAAAGATTTAGGGGGGCGTAGACCCTAAATTTGAGCCTTGGGGGTCCCCTGAATATTATTGTAGATGGAGAGAAAAAAATCATTCTTCCACGAATTCAGCCATCATCCTCCTTGACTCTGACAGCTTTGAACTAAATATGTCCACATCAAAGTTGAACTAAATACGTCTACATTCGAATTAAATTAAATATGATCACATGTTTTTCTTTTATTAAACAAAGTAAATTATCGTACGAACATTTGTCAAGGCTATACCTTTATACACATATATTACTTAACTAGTCTTAATTATATGTTATAATTTATGAACTTACTTAATCTTATTTTCCTACACGTCATTTTATTTTATTTTTTCAATCTTAATATATGATTTCTTAGAAATAATTAACACCTATATACTACTTATAACTAGATAACAATTCTTACACTTATTATTTAGCCAAAACAAGTCCACTCGTTCAGGCTACTTGTATTCCATCACATTCATATATGATCACATGTATTGATCTTAAGTTTGTTTTATCAAAATTATATTTGAGTGTATAATATTTCCAGCTTGAAATTCCTTAAGACTTCAAATGACACATCATTGGATTTTTTATTTTAATTATTTATTTCACACATGACAAGAAATATACAAATTTGTGAAAAAAACATGTAATTTAATTTGGACACACAATTTTAATGAATCTGGGTTTATTGGAAAAACGTGTTGCGTCTCCAGTTTATGAAATAAGGAGAATCATGTGTACGTATGTGAAATTTGAGAGGTTTTTTGTGCTAAGCTATTCCACTTAATTAAAACGCACACAAACAAAAAAATCTTAGATATGGAGTTAAAAAGTTGGTAGAAATCTGACTCCTTAAAATATTGAGAAAATATTAATCCTAAAATAACTGGAGTATAATTAAATATATTATGTTAAATATATGAAAGAAGTATTTGAATCTGAAGGATTTGAACATTTTTTAATATCGTATCATTCTTTTTTAATGTTGTCTACACCAGCGTAGTTAGTTTGAACACCTTCCCGTAAAGAACAAGGTCGTACGTTCGTTTGCATCATTTCCATCACGCCGTGTCACTATTGAGGTAGACAGAGAGAATGTACCTCCACTTCATTCTATCCTGGCACACACCTGTGTCTTCTGACATGTTCATAACCCTCGCATGTGGCGTGTTTGGCGTTTTTTTTATCGACATTTAGAATGTTTTCTCACCTAATGTACATTTGCGAAATTAAATCCAAACATATAAAACCTCTTTCCTAGAACTAACGTAATCTCTTCACGTTTATTGTATCGGATCAGAAGTGGGCATTTGTACAAATGCGAGATAAGAAAAAAACTATTCTGTGAATGTGACAATTTTCTATGTATTGTGACGTACACCGAATTGTTTTTACGTATACGTACACTCACGAGCTAATCCACATACCACCACAACGTATACGTACATATACTCGTACATGCAGTATGGTGAAGTGACCAAAGTCGTGCAATAGACGGTTAATTTATTTTGTACATTCACTTGTTTTTTTTTATCTTTCTTATTTTAAATAAGGTTACAACGTCAAGATCACTTGTGTATCTGAAAAAACATGGTTGAATATTTACTTGATTATAAATTTGATTGTTGCATTAAAAATAAAATGAATTTAAGAATTGAAACCCTTTTATATTTAAATATGACTACTTTCATTAAATAAAACATATAATGTGTCACCTATTTGGTTAACTGTACCTTTTTGCAATAAATGTTCAAGGATGTAGCGATCGAATGAAGAATGTTCAGCAATTTTTCAAGCTTGTCGGTCAGTCAGGTTATCTGTTGAAATTTGTACGAAAATTTGTCAATTTCTGCATATCGAGTGTCTCATCTGGAATATGCAGGATGCAAATTGCATTTTTTTTAAATCATTTTCTTGGCTCTGTTTTATTTTTCATGAAATAATACAAGGATACGTAACAGTAAATGTCAAATTTACATATTATTTCACTATTTGAATTTTCATTATTTATATCACTTAATATTCAGCTTTGATCGTTTTGTTTAGAAGATTTACAAAATATTATTGATAGCAAAATTAAAGTTACTTATAATTGACAAAACCAACAAATGAATTTATATAGTGCTTTTTCGTAACGTTTACTACCAAGCGCGCTCTAAGATTTTGTACTAAGCAGATTTTACGTGCCAGTAATAAATTCAGATAAAAAAAGTCTGAAAGTTAAACTTGTCCTGAAGTAAACCTTTCAGCATAATTCTGCCATTTTAGAAATTTTGGTTGTATATAAAAAATCTAAATAAAATAACTGTACACGCTCTAAGTATTTTTTTCATTAAAAAAAAACAACTAGCAGAGCGTGGTTTCGATCCACGGACCTCTGGGTTATGGGCCCAGCACGCTTCCGCTGCGCCACTCTGCTCATGTCGGTGACCGTCATAGAATCGTATCCTTACTGTCTGCCCCTTCTAACGGTACAATGACGTCATCGTGCCAATTATTTAAATGCTACATGTATAAATACCTTTTAATATTACAAATACGTAATTTTTAATTGCGTATTATTTGCATTTTTTTATTTCGAGGTTGCCTGCTTTAATCATATTTTTATTTCGTACATGTATAATATTTTGAAAAGGTTTATTCCAAATATATAATTATAATGAGTAAAAATACAGGAAACTACGGATATCTAGCATATTAGCAAAGCCTAACGGCAAGGAGGCGTATTAGTATTTTTAACTCCAAAAGTATTCAGAATGGTTAAGTATTTCTACTGAATTAAATATTAAATAAATAAATATAGGTTTATTGACAGCAACATGGTATGTATATAATATATTTAAATACACTTCAAAAACATAAATTGCAGAAAATACATTTAAGAGATAAACTATCAAAAGGTCTGAGCTCATCTAATAACAATAATTATATTTATGATAACTAGAAAACAATGCATATGATTGTAAACGTTTGTACTTTATCGATTGTCCGAAATAAACATTTTACATGCGGTTACAATGGAATGAAAGGAAATGTTAATTATTAAAATCATTCTTTTTTTAATATAATATAATATAAAAGTATAGTTTTTTCAACTCTACTAAACTTAAAACATTCACTTTATGGCACCATGTTTAAAAAATGTCCCTTTTAATCACATATACAATATAAAACATCTGTTATAGTATACTCGGGCGTTACTGTAGCAACATCACGCGATTTTTTTAACTCGGAATTTTTAAAGTAAATTGTGATTTGTTTTCATTTTTGGTTAATGTTTATTTCTGAACCTGCACATAATATTTCATCATTTTATATACTGGTTTAAATCGATAGTACGGCATTTTCGTCATTTCAAGCTGTTTATTTTGCTATTGTAACAGTCATATTATTATTGCAAAATATATTTTCTTCAATTGAAATGAATCGATCTTTATCTGCCTTGAGGTGTTAGATATATAAATATGAACACCGCACACATACACTACACTCCACCTAAAGCCGAATGTTCACTATCATATATCGGAAGATCTTCAAATGTTTCACTATACTTCGTCATCCCTTGGTAAGTTTTCTTCTTACATAATATGTTTTCTTAAGCATGTGCAGTTGCAAAGAAGTTCCCTATCTAATGGCCGCAGCAACTACATTCGTATTCTTACACTAAACTTGTTTTTTTTTAAATATTTTTATATCAGTCAATGATAGTGTGTTCGAATCACTTGAGGCAAGTTTGTTCTAAATAAGTTGACCTTTTATTATGATTAGTTACAAGAGTTTATTTTCTCTTTCTACTGTCGAAACTAAAAGCTTCGACAGTAATTTTATTAGAAATTTTGATATTTACTGACTATTAAAGTAAAACGGGACGTTATAAGTGCTGAATCAAATGTATCTGTACAGTATCCGGCGGTAAGTAATAAACATCGGGCTTAAGAAAGAGACTGTCGGCCATAATCAGGTAACTTCGGTTTTGTAGAGCGTCGTCTCCGTCGCACGATCACACCCTAGAACGCTTGACAAAGACTGACAAATCGCGACGGAACACGTGTATGAATGACGATATGATCATGTGTCTGGTCTACTTGGTAAGACGCTTGTCTTCTAACCTTGGGAGCTGCGGGCTCGACTCTTGATGGTTTCCATTTCTACCCTGTTTAACTTACTTAAGGACAGGCAGACTCTTAAGGACACTTTAATAATACTATACTTATACCGGATTTGAAGGTTAATGTAGCGTAGACCAGTATAATCTATATACATAAATAATTTGTAATATACATACACGCGGTACAATGACATTTGATCAAAGCTACATACATATGAAAAATCTAGCGAAATTAAATAAAAAATGAGATGCATGAAAATTAAAATAATCAAATTTAGAATAAACCAAGAAACAATAAGTACATATTCACGTACAGCTGAAGAAAAGGTGTGATTAGTTGGAAGAGATTGCCACATGGCAGTAAACTTGCCAGTTTTTTCTGCATACATTAAAGGTGTAATAAAATTGCACAGATTCGCAGTTGACTGTTTCAACATGGCGGGCGAGCTCATTGTTATCTACAAATTTCTTGGTATTGACTTATAAGATATTAATATACTTGAGCTCTTTATGTTTGTCACCATAAAGAGCTCAAGTTAGGAAATCGAATCAAAAACCCCTTAATCTAAATACTGAAATATATTAGATATTTTTTAAGATGACCTCCGTGGCCTTATTGATAAGACGCCTGTCTTCCCAGTCCAGTTTTACTAACGACCATTATTTTTTTTCTGGTTAGTTGGAAGAGGCTGCAACATGGTAATAAACCATTAGGTTTTATTGCATATCTGGCGGACTTGATTTATTTGTAGGTTAGTTTTTTTGTTACCAGTAGGAATCGAACCAAATAATCACTGGATGGAAAACAAGAGATCAACATGTTTCATAGATACAGAAATAAATATTCACGGAAAGACCTTTTGAATAAATTTTCTTATATCGATATCTTCTACATCTCGATAGATAAACTGAGGATGAAAATCCTTAGTAAACTTTGTAGGTATAAATGAGTCACTTCACAGAAACATGAGAACCATTGCTCCTGCTGTCATTATTTTATATTTTAAATTATTTAATATTTTATTTTGTTATTTATTGTAATTGGGTTCAACCTATCATATGTAAAATAAATAAAAATATTTCAACATTAACATTTTTTTAAATTCATGTTTAAAATAGTGACAAATAATTCTTATTAAAGAAACCAAACAATCGATTTTACAGTGGCGCTAAACCTTGGGTCAACACACGTTGTAGGGTCCCAAAATGTGGCACAAATAATCACCGCAGGAGGTCATGGCCCCTCGCCGGGTGAGAGGGACATAAATAATGTAAATAATATTGGAAAGGTAAACAGAGGACCACTGTCGAGCGCCAGAGGACAAGACAAAGGGGACCAGACACCTTGACAAAACTGTTTTTGATCAGCCATAAAAATTATAAAGGAAATTGAAGGACTTAGTGTTGTGTCGTTACTGGACCTCGTAGTCGAGAATCCCTTCTCCATTCCAACGTCAAACTCGAGCTACTTCTCCACGTCATTCATGTGGTGGTATGGTCTTATGTTGTTTCGTTTTCCCTTCTTTGAAAGAAACTTGAGAATCGCGCGATTAAATTTTTTAACATTTCAGAATATAACGAAACAATGCGTCTAATATCAACTCTTTTATATACTACTAAAGTTAGAGGTATTAAATCAAGACTGTAAAATCGCCTGACCATACTATAGGCGTGATTGGCGCGGTACCTATCCATATACGCTCTAACTACTCGTAGTTCAGGTGGAAAACTATTGAACCTTAGTGGAATATTTATTTCATCCATGTTCAATGTCGACCTTTAAATAATATCCTAGAATTTTAAATACACTCACCAAACTAATAATGATATCGCTGAAGCAAAAAAATGTGAATTGTTTGGAATTTAGCACAATTATCTTGTATTTGTTAGTTCTTATGGTATCCCTCAACATATCCAAATTGGCGAAGCTGATATGTAGAAGAGCGTGGCAAGGACACAACATTCTTCTTCTTCTTGAATAATGGTCGTGAACTCCTATATATGAAGGATTTACGCCAGTGTCAAGTGATGTCCACTTCATAGGAACTTGATAGTTTTATTCTCATGGGCGACATCGGCGCATTTGGTTGGCGCGTCCATAGTTGACATATGGAGAGTCCATGGAAGCAACATTGCACTTGGCTCTATTTATCTATTCATCGGATATAAAACCGCTGTAGTAGCCATGTATCTCGTAGTTTATTATCAAACGATTAGGAAATACCATCGCAAGTCGAGAGATAATATAGTATTCGCTAACGTTTAGCGCATGCGATAATTGTAAACAAACATACTTTTGAACCAGATAGGGCACACTTTTTATGAACTAATGAAATTTAAGCTGTTGAAAATAAAAAAAATATATGAAATATGTGTATGTTGAATAACATATATATTGTAGAAAATATTGATCATGTGATTTAAATATAGAAAAAAATATTATCTGTGACATTTCGTTGTGAATTTTTCGTTTAACGCCAAAGAGCAAACTTTTTCTTCTGAAAATGTAAAAAAGATACATCGTATATATTATAATAGTGTATATATTTGGAGGAACGCAAGACATGCAAGTAATAATGTATATGCACTTTGGGTTTGCTGAACGAGTATATTCAAACGTCTTTAGATACCAGCTCTGGAGTAACAGGTATCTTGTTTACTGCGGGAAGAGGATTTGTAGATATTGCCATGTCTCTGGGTATTAATCCATGTGAATTGGTACTATACATTTGGCTAGCTGAATTATTTTGCACACATAACGTATGAATGAAGTATTGTAATTCTACATTGAATAAAGTATCCATCATGTTATGTAGCGCATGACTGAGTATTGTGACTCCCGCGATAGTCTATGACGACTCTTTTCCATCCCTCCATGTGCTCCGCGATTGGAAGAATAATTGTTATGGGTAGTTCTGTCGCGTCTTTTACTCGGTAAGTCCAAATCATTAGCGCTTTGGCGCTTTTAGTGACCACAAACTTATCCAAACTGTCTCCTTGGCGACGGGCAATGTGTCCAAAGAATCGGAGAACATATTTTAGATATATTTTCAACAATCTGAGAGTGATTTTCAGTTCTACGAGAGTACATATATATCGCCTTACTGTTCATATAATTCGTAGCAACCTTCTCCAGTACCATATTTCAAGTGCATCTATTCTACGACTCTCGCTTGCTTTCATAATCTATGTTTCTGCGCCGAACGTAAACATTGATAGGGCGAGACTTTTTAAGACTAAACGCATTTTCGTCATGATGGTGATGGTTTTGCTCATCCATATATTTTCTGGCTTGTTTTATATCCGAATAAAACAAGACTTGTGTAATAAATTCTCTTATACTAGGAAATCTTCAATAACATCTGAAATAATCAAATATCATATATCCAATCAATATTGGAAATATAACCTTTTATTGATTTTGTGTGCTTTTTTTCTTATTTACCTTCACACGTTTCGACGTTAGGGTCGAGATACATCATCAGAGCGAGGTCGTGACGTCAGATCAGATATGGCGCATTGTTTACTGCTATCGTGTGCCGCCTGGTCCCCTCAGGTGGTCAACCTTCTCAAATGTGGTGACTACGTGATATAATCTTATATTGGATTAATTGAAAATTAAAGTTACATTTCAGAATTTTTATTTAAAGTAATAACTGCTTTTTATTACGGAAATAAGATAACTCTCGTTCCTCCGTCTTGTCTCCCATCGATCAATTTGGATAATTTTGAAGTAAATTTTCAACAATATATTCAACCAGATATATTTTAAGAAGCCTTAAGTTAAAACCTTTTTTTAAACCGTGAACCGTTTTTTTTAAATCGGGCACTAACGGGAGTCAAACCCACCACCCATAGGCTGGAATACAGGTGTATTACAAACACCACAGAGTTTTCTTTTTTTTTTAATAGGCAATCCACTCGAACTAGGATGATTTGTGTAACCAAATTAAAGTCATTATGCAATTACGAGTACGAGTCAATGTAATAAAACCAATTAAAAAAAATACAGTTTTCTTCATACTCTTATTATTGAGAATATCGAGTCAGATTGAGGTAGGCAAGAGATAATACATCTGCACATCATTCTATCCTGGTAAACATATTTCGCTTCTGCCACGTTCATACATCTCGTCATGTATGTATATTGTCCTATTATAAAGACTTTTTCTTTCGTCTATCAGAATTAGATTAATTTGATATCGTGCCTTCTGTACTACTTTTATATATTATTTTATAAATATTTTATGATACTCGTAAATATTTCTACGTGGCTGACCCTTCTAAATACTTCTTTTGCCATTCTAAGCTCTGCATATTCTTTCAATCTGCATTCTATCTTAACGTCCTGATTCCTTATTCTATTATAAATTGTTTTTCAACATACTCGTACTATACAGGCTAATTGACGATAAATGACGGTCCCGTTTCTCGGAGTGGGACGAAAAAAAAACAGGCATCTTATGGACGAACTAACGGTGGACTTGTCTGAATAGGATCAGATGCGGAGTAGACCGCACCCCATATGATACGAACAAGTGAGGCCTAGCAGCCTTCCTGTGGGTGCGGGGAGATCCAAACCATAGATCACTTCGTAAACAGGCGTACAGAAGCTATACAAATAACATCAGACTGGTTTTGACCTGACTGGAGAAGATACATTGTGTTTGAAAGCTACACGCAGAATAAGAATAATAAATGGACAATTTATATAGTGCCTTGTAGAGAGACGATTCTGTTCAAGATTCGAAGAGAATTTGTTGAAAACATAAATTATTATCTACAGGGATTGTTTGTAAGATCCTTGTTCACCCAGGGTTTTGAATTCGAGTCCAAATTGAACCTAAAAATTGGTTCCAGTTTGGTTAAGAGTATGCTACTGAGGTTATGGTAATCTTTGCGCGTACGGTAATATTATCAACGCTTACAACGACCAACAGCAAGTATCGTGCCGACTTTCGTGGCTCTAAATACTTATTTCGATGTATACTGTGATACTATTTGTTTATGTAAAAAAATGAGCGATGAAAGACGGACAAAACTATGATTGGCAAGCATTAAGAGAAAGACCAAGAGATTTTGGTTAACCAAGATAATGGTATGATGAAGTATGGAAAACTTAAAGTCAGAGAAACCAAAGGAACCCAATGAGAAGGCACATTATTTGCAAAAATTAAAAGATGTTTGTAATGTTTGGCGGCGAAAGATTGTAATTTTCATGATTTTTATATTTATACAAATGTTTACATAGTCCTATACGAGACAACGGCTCATATCAGTCAGTCGTACTAGGCTCATTGTCTGTTCTGAGATAGCTGACTTACACCAGCAAAGACACAAATAATTTAACAAATTCAAGCTGTATTGGCACATGAGATTTGACATATTTCAGCAACAAAATACGTCTGCTCATCACCCAAAAGCTGGACCTATTTATGACAAACCAAAACTGTTATAATAAAACCATCAATGTTATATTATATAATTGTATAAATAAAACCTTCGAGTGAAACTCATTGCTTAGCAAGAACACTTACAAGACTTATATACCTACGTACATAAAATTAAAAATATTTCATTTGATACTTTTCTCAATAAACGAACCAAATGTATAACATTGTGGTCACTCTAATTTTGAGTTATACAAGGTGTCCCGCCACCGTTGGAATGCCATGTTGTTTTTTGTCCGCTGTTATTCATAACTCCGCGACACCCCATTCTGTTTGTATTGTAAATGTCATTCGCTCCATAACTTTATTGTTGTATCGAGTTTTATTCGATTTAAACAAATAAATTAATAACAACTCCAGGACTTTGTGTTTTAATTTAAAAGAGACATAAATTTTTGGTGCACCGTGTATCTCGTGTATTGCGTGCTTGTATATAATTGAGACGTTTTGAAAATCCTTCTGCGGATACTTTGAAATGCAATATCTTTACACTTTAAACTTTAGATTGCTTGTCTGAGTGTTAGGTGTATTATAAATATTTCTATGTAAATTAATGTATTATATTCTAGTGAAGATCATAAGAGGTCGTCGGCCATTAAAAAAATGTATGTTCGTATATATAAAATATCCAGTGCATTAAACAAGATAATTTAGTTGTACACTTTTGATATTTACAGCACAATCTAGTGGGTTTATGGCCATGTGACAGTCATTTCTAATTAACCAGAAATATTTTAAGTTAAAAACAGACCGGAGCTCTTTTTAAAAAAACGTATATCAGAGGGAGCCTAACCTGTAACCCCCAGGCTGGAATACAAGTTTATTACTAAGTAAGTCAGAGTTTCCTTCATATTATTGAAAGTATCGAATCAGTTTGAAGCAGGCAGGAGACAGATTTATACTACGTTCTATCTTTGCATACATCTTTCGCTTCTGCCACATTCATACACCTGTATATTATCCTATTATAAAGGTTTTTCATTCTTCCTCATTCCCCTAAGAATTTATTTAAATCTATCTAGTACTTTTTAATCTTTAATGATAAATATTTCTACGCCGACGAACGACCTCAGTTCTTTCGCTTTCCTAAGCACTGCATATTCCTTCAACCGCATTCTTCCCTAACACCCTCATTCCTTATTCTATCATAGATTGTTTTTCAAAACATTCTACGCAACTATCAAATTTTTATCACTTTTACCTAACTTTCATCACATTTTCTGTAACGTTCAAGCTTCACACATTTATACATATGAGAGTAAAATTTGTATATGTACCACTGGGAATCGAAGTCAGAATCACTAGTGAAACTCAAGTATTTTACCACCTTAGTTACGAAGGTTGTTAAGATCTTTAAGTCTAAAAACGTGTTGAACGGTTTATGGTTGTTCTGAGAGATACATGATTGTGAGATATATCATAATTATTAATATTTAAAATCGATTAAAATTATTGATTGCATTGAATCAATACGTTGGTTACGATTTATGCGTTAAAAGTAGTGAGACATGAAGCAATTTCACATGAAATTGATTATGGATTAAATATTATAAAATTGAATAGAAAAAATACACTTGACACATACCCCTCAATTTACGCGGTTTTATCCTTAACACAGTTGAGATAAATGTTTTTTAAAAATGCGCTCTTTTTCTTCATTAAATGAATTTTGTCTTGTAAATCATACACCTGGATTCTGTGCACTCGCCTCAATCATCGAGCTGGACACTGAAGATAATGCCAGACTAGAGGATGACTAGTAACATAATATTATATAACTACTGCATTTTTCCCATTAACCTTTTGTCCCATTCAACAGTTAATTTTTTACAAGAAATAAAAATATTTTATGATACCTTTCATTCATTTTTTAAGGTTGATAGATTCGTTTTACGCGGTTTATACACCTTTATTCGACATTTACACGAGTTCTGTATCTCAATGTACACGAATTTTGATGTTATGGAACGTATCTTCTAACGTCAATTAAGTTTTATGCTTCAATTTGCAATATTTCGATTCAAGCAAATTTTCTTTGAACGTTTGTACTGCTTAAATCTATGTGTGTACATCAAAACACTTATTCCCTTTCAACAACAATTTTTTTGTATTCTTGATGCAAATTCAAATACAATCACTAATTAAGAAAGCTAAAAAAATTGTCTATATTCGAAACTCTTACATATTTTTTTTTCACCTATCAGTGTAATATTTTAAAACAATTAATTTATTGTATTGTAATACACTTTCATAGTACACAGTGCGACCTGGTGGGTTAATTGCCATGTGTAAATATCTTCCAACCAAAAAAGTGTTAAAACAAGTCTCAAATGAAAAGAAGACAAGTTTTATTTTAATCAATGAGAAATCAAACCTGCAACTTCCGGGCTGAAAGGCAAGTGTCTTACCATCTAGGCAACGGAGTTCGTCTTACTACTATTCCTAGAGCTTTTATGCTTTATTTTTTCATTGTTATATATTTAATCTATTATTATAATCTCTTTGGCCTACTATGGTAGGTTGTGACAAAAATAAAAATGTTTAAACAATATCTGTGGGCATTGTAACATATATTATACATTGAATTGAAACAATAAAATAAATCTTGATATGTCGTTTTTATTCGATTTTTTGGTAAATAATTCATATTTGATGGGATATAAATCACAGTAGCACCACATAAACAAAGGGTCCCCATAGAAAAAAAAGAAACATACTTAAAATATTACCCATATCGCTCCATAATATAAGATATATTGGGCACTGTTACCAGATATGAACGTTTTTTTATGACGACTTGAAAAGGAAAAAAAAATTTTTTTTAGGTAGAATATTCCTATTGATCGCATTTATAGAATATATTAGAACAACCTCTGTGGCCTTACTGGGTTTTAGTGTTCCGACGCTTGTTAAAAAATAAATTGGCAATGTGAATAACGTTTAACTGCGAGTTATGTGCCTAGCCAGAGGTTCTTAAAGTTGAATGCATAAATAAATAAATATTCACACATCAAGAATTACATTACAATATATAGATATATTTTTCTTATAATTTTTTTAGTTAAATACTTTATTCCACTTTATATAACGGTATAGCCGTATCGGTTCCAAGGTTTTCCCCTTATAATCAAGGGAGCATAAACAAGTCTTGTTTGTGCTCTCCTGATGAGGAAGTAAAAACCTTGAAACCGGTACCCTTATACCGTTACAAAAAGTGGAATAAACAGTGTTTGATAAAAACAAATTACTAACTATTAGAATATTTTACAACAAATTACACTGTCTTTAAAACTCCATAGTGTTAATGCCTTAATTACCAAATAATATATTTTTCTCTAATTTGTATCCATGGTTTATATCGAATATCATAATTTTAATGATGAGTAATAAGTATATTATCGTATACATACATGCATATATACTACTACTATGCCGTTTCCCTGTCGGGATGTGCAGAGTGGAGAGCGCCAGACTTTCCTATTGCGACACGCATCTTTTGCTTCTTCTATAAACATACACCTTCTCATACAAATCTTACGATTTTTTCAACCTTTTACATTTACTTCTTTCAAAATATCATACAATTAATGCAACCAGTCTACCTCTACACCATAATCACCTCACGTTTGCACTGTATTCGTTAGTCTCTCTAAGTTCACATTTCCAAGCCATCTCAGAACACTTTTCTTGATTTTACTTAATATTATGCATCAACCTTAAGTTGATATTCATTCCTGATAACTTAATCTCGTATTCTGTCATACATCATATTTTAAGATCTATACATTTTTGGAAAATATTTAAATAATCACAACAACGTTACTTCGTCATCTCTTCATTTATAGTATACATTTTTCCATACAGATCTTTCAGTTTCCCCTCACTTTTTATATTTGTCCAAATCGAAACACGAACATTTTCCATTGTATTTCACTACCACAACACCCACTAACGTTCGATTTGTTGTTTTTTGTAGTTAATTTTTCGTCACCCATTCGTTCAATATACCAGCGTAATGTAGTTTTTTAACTCCATTTAATACGTCGGCCTTTAGTTCATGTTCATGCTTAAAAATTACACAAAAAATATAAAAATATTTTATTGCCACTGATTTTTATAAATATGTTAAAAATTATAAATAATATTTTGGTTATTAATATTTATAATGTTTTATTGTTTCCAATTGTTCATGTTTATTATTTGAACTGCAAACAAGAATAATAAAATTTATGTTATGTTAAGAATATCACCATATCTGGGATCGTCTCCTCAAAGGGTACACGGCCCGGGCAATGGCGATAGATTAATTTCTACATGCGCACAGCTTTTTGTTAAGTGACGCACCTAATAAATATCATACTATGGTGGTCTCAGTTAATAAATTCCCCCAGGTATGCAAACATAACTAAATTATTAAATATCTATTGTAACCTATCGGGGTAGTTCAACTTTGACAACATAAAAACAGAATTTAAAAATTTCGGAATTTTAAAAATTCGTATTTGGCGGTTTTAACTAGTCGAATTTCAATTAGATTTTTTGTTAAAATATCGCGTACTTTGATTTGTTTTGTCAAGTCAAGAAATTCGATAAGTTCATTGATTTTTTCGAATGGTTGCCTATTGAACCGAATTGGCGAAGAGCTTCAGCTTAGAACCACTTAAGTAGTCACGGAATATGCGGTTCATTCTCATAAGTGTTGAGAATACTACTTCGCGGTAACGCAGTGGATTTCTGTGTGATAGGTCGCCAGTACGGACCCTTCAGTTCGAACCCTGTGCTTATCCGTTTAAATGACACATGCATTTTGTCCGTCTTGTATTCGGGGGTATAAGAATACCTATGACTTCGGTAATAAATATTATTTCAAGAAAAAAAAAACATACTATTGTGTTCTAATCGTCTCATTTCAGGTGTGCCATCGGATCCAGTACAGAAGGGTGGCTGGTGAGTTTGCTGGTATGCAACGGCTCGCTCACTTAAAGAGGAGAAAAAAAGAAGAAATATAATATACCAAATCTCCACGACACAGCTTTTCTTTCCAACTGAATTGACGTTAGGATGGTGAGCGGATTCTCGACTACAAGGCCAAGCAATGACGATTTAGTGCAAATGTGAGTAGAAGGCGTCGTAGAGGAAGACCAATGAAAGTATGGTTGGGTCAAGTTAATGATATTTTGAAAGAAGGAAATGTCATGTCAGATAAATCGTAGGAGTTGTATGAGAATGTTTATGGATATAAATGAGGCGAAATATGTGTGTTGAGATAGGAAAATTTGACGGTTTGTTCTCTTTGCCTATTCTAAATGGGAGACAACGTGATGATATGTATTTATGCACATTTATTTTGCTTGAAATTGAATCCATTATATATATATATATATATATATATATATATATATATATATATATATATATATATATATATATATATATATATATATATATATATATATATATATATATATATATATATATATATATATATATATATATATATATATATATATATATATATTCATTGTCATTTATTTTTGTGTTACACTCGTAATTTATTTGTTCAAAAGTGTGGGCTGAAAAACATTTCGAGTCTCCTAGGTCGGGTTTGCTCACTTATTGAGGATTCGCTCACCTGGTGGGGTTGTATCTTGATTTAGTCAAAATATAAAAACACTGTTTTTTTCACATCATTCCGTACTTGAATTCTACGTACTTGAATCACGTACTAAAATTACGTACTTGAATCCTAAGTTTGTATTATTTGATGATACATAAATCACAGTAGCGCCACATAAACGAAGTATTCGTATGAAGGGAAAACAAAAAAAAAATAATAATATTTTCAATAAAATACTTATTTTAACATTGAACTTCCCTTACCTAAGGTCCATACATTAAGAGTATTGAGTTACTAGTAAGCCAGGTTAACCCTGAAATGGATGGCTCGCCTCCTAAACGCCTTGTTAGCACAGGTGGTCTCTAATTTTTCTCCCAAGTCTCACAGTTCCTCCTGATTGGTCCATTTAATCACCAATAACAAATATTCAATTATTAATAGGGGCAATTGAGATATTGATGTCGCGTAATATATCGTTTGAACTATTTCAAACATTTGTTTATTGAATGCGGTGTGTAGGAGTACTATATATGTTCTATGTAATATTCGGAATAATTTATTAAAAAGATCTTTACTTGTATGTTGTTATAGACATTTTTCTGACAGCAGTGAAATATATGGTGTTTTAACAATTTTTGCGTTCATTCATCATTCTTATGGTGTCCCTCAATATATCCGAGTAGATTATTTGGATACGTTGAAGATCGTGGCCCGGAGGCAATGTGGTTTTTGACCGAAGTGATCGAGCGTTCCGGTTAAGAACCACTGAAATACGTAAGTAACTCATAGTTTGTTATCGCACGTATGTTCCAAAGAAAATTTAAGAATAATGCATTCTCACTGTGTAATTATAGTTTAGCCCTGTTAGCGTTAATGGCAAACTCTTTATTTTCAATCTTGTCCCTTCGCCCTGTTGCAATTTTTCGGCAATCTGGATCAATGCGCAGAGCACATTCTGTGGTGCTGCGATGAAAATCGAGTCAGTAATTTCCTATGTGAACTTCACTCACCCTTACATCGGTTTGTCTTCGGACCGATTGGCTACTCTGATCTAGTGACGTCAAAGGATAACTTTAATGCATTTGAAATTTTCTGTGAAAGTACTGGCAACTTGCTGGGTTGTTTGAACTCCAGCCACTTTATAAGAAACGTATTACTACGCTGCGAGTCATTTTCCTTGTCTCGTGATGTCGGACCTTACGTCCTTCGTCACTACTATTATTTTAACACTCAGGTGTGTCACCACCGGAGGAGTCCCTTTGAACAGTTCCTTCTTCATCACTATGTGTCGTCGCGTTAAAATATCCTGACTTATTTTTCCCCTATAACAGCGTGGGTGGTGGTGGTATCGAACTGAACTGAATATTATAATGATTTGTTTTGTAATTTTCTCTCAACGCGGCCAATAAACAAAGTGTTGCGGATTAACACAGGCCTGAGAACCATAGTTTGAGAAGCACTGTTCTAGATGAGGCAGTAAGTTTATAGTTTATAATGAATTTCTCTAGCGTGATGACAAAAGTCCGCTACAATTTGGTAGTTTCTTTGTATTCGCAATTTTAATATCCGGTGGTACTACAACTATAATATGATATTACACCGATAAGAATGAAAAATATAATCGAATCAGATTAGAAAACCGTTAAAACAGTACAATAATTTTAATTTGACGATATTTACCACTAACGTCGAAAATTACCACGAATTTGACGAAATTTACCACGACAGTATTACTAATGTCGAAAAGTTTCCGACATGAACAAGTTAGAGTGTGTACTCGTATGTATACCATGCCGACACGTCACCAAATGGTCAGGCGATATTACAGTCAACATTTGATACCTTTGTACTCAATTGTATGTTAACTAGAGTCGATAGACGCGCTGTTTCGTTATATTCTGAAATGTTGAAATTTGATCATCGCACGGTCAAGTTTCTTTTAAAAGAAGTTAAAAGCCCGGCAGAAACAAGACGACGTTAAGATACTGTCTACGTAGAAGATTTTTCATGGTATCTGTTCATAGAAGCTGTAACTTGCTCAGGCAGTAACTTTTAGACCTTAGTGGTAAGATAGAGACATATATTGTAAGGCATGTTGTAGGAAACAAGCTGCACAGTGCTCTCAGCGCCGTGTACATCAAAGTTTTCTGGCATCTATTTATGTAAGCAAATCCTGGACAGTAAAAAAGAGTATTACTCGTAATAACGAAAAAATATGAGAAGTGTTTGTCTTGTAAAAAGAATATTTCGTCGAATTCTCGTACAATGTAACTATATGCCAATATCTTTCAACCATGCAGGAATATATTAAAAAGGACTTAAATAAAAAGCGGACTGGAATCTAATATGCCAATATCTTTCAATATCTTTCAACCATGCAGGAAGGTATTAAAAATACCTTAAATAAAAAGCGGACTGGAATCTAATATGCTAATATCTTTCAACCATGCAGGAATATATTAAAAGGGCCTTAAATAAAAAGCGGGATGGAATCTAATATGTCAAAATCTTTCAACCCTGCAGGAAGATATTAAAAAGCGGAATGGAATCTAAAAAAAAAAAAATTTTCAACGGGAAAAGAAGACAGGTGTCTTACCAACTAGGCTAGTAATAAAACAATGTATGATAAAGAAAGTTATTGTTATAGGATAATTGTTTGTTAAAACATAAAAATAATCTTGAGTTGGTGTGAAATGAGTGGAGAGCGAAGAAGAGATATACTGAAGAGAGAATTGATGGAGATCAACGTACTTTTTTTAACTGACGTATATTAGATGGAATGTGGAATGGAAGAGTATACACTCGTATGACGGAATGTATAGATTTTATTTTATTTTATATTATTTATTGACAAGACAAAGGCTGCATCTTTCGATAGAGAGGTGAGGAAATATCTCTTTTTTGCCTATACGAAAATAACCCATGCCGTCACCAAGCGATATAATTCTTGGGCAGAAATAATTTAATTCCGTTGACATGATCAGAAGAAGACGAATCATACATATATATGTACGAGTATAATCCAATTATACAGTAAACACATAATCACGTTTTAATTTAATGAAGGTTCGAACTTTTGAAAAAGGTAACTATTAAATTTTTGCAGAAATTGTCATTAGAACTGAGGAAACCGTCGCAATCTTTAAAACTGAGGGAATAATATGGTGCTTAGAACTGAGGGACACACTACAACACTTTGAACTGAGAGAATCATTACGACCCTTTGAACGGAGAGAACCATCACTACTCTTTGAACTTAAGAAACCGTCACCATCCTTAGAACTGAGGGAGCCACCACGATCCTTAGAACTGAGGGAACCACCACAATCATTAGAACTGAGGGAACCATCATGATCATTTGAATTGAGAGAACTATTACGATCCTTAGAACTGAAGGAAACGTCGCAAACTTTTAAACTGAGGGAACAGTAACAACACTTAGAACTAAGGGACACATCAAACACCTTTCAACCATTACAATCTTCAGAACTGAGGCAACCGACGACCTCCGTGGCCTGGTGGTGAGACACTTGTCTGCCGATCCGGAGGTTGCGGGTTCAATCCCCGCTGGAACCCAGATTTAAAAAAAAAAGGATTCCAGTCTGGTTAACACTTATGACTTATAAAAACATATTTCTGGTTGGTTGGAAGAGATTGCCACATGGCAATAAACTCGCCAGGTTAAAAAAAAACATCATGACCCTCAGGGCCGAGGGAATCATCACGATCCTTTAAACTAAGGGAACCATCACGATCCTTAAAACTGAGGCTACTAGCACGATCCTTTGAACTGAGGGAAGAATCGTGATCTTTAGAACCGAAGGAACCATGACGATCCTTAGAACTGAAATAACTATCACGATGCCTTGAACTGAGGGAACCATCATGAACCTTATAATTTAGGAAACTAACATGATCCTTAGAACTGAGAGACGCACCATGCTCCCTAGAACTGAGGAAACCATCACGATCTTGAGGGAATCATCACGACCTTTTGAACTAAGAGAACCATCACGATCCTTAACACTGAGGTTACTGTCACGATCTTTTGAACTGAGGGAAGAATCGTGATCGTTCGAATCGAGGGAACTATCACGATCCTTAGAACTGAGCTATCACGAGATAACTATCACGATGCCTTGAACTGAGGGGACCATCTTGAACCTTAGAATTTAGGAAACCAACATGATCCTTAGAACAGAGGGAACTATCACGATCCTTAGAACTGAGGGAGCCACTAAGAAAAAAAAGATAAGTATTGTAAATATATCAGCAGTATTAAAGGAAGATTTCTTGAATCGGTATGTGTACGATTGGCAACCATTAGTGGCACAAAATAACAAATAATGCAGGTATCGTATATTGATCCAGAGGTGGAGTAAGATATTTTTCTGAAATATTTTCACTATCATCACCATCACGTCATGTCCCTATTGGGGTAGGCAAAGATAACAGATCTTCACTTTATTATATCCTAGCATCTTTCGTTACTATCACGTCCTGAGACCACGCCATACAAGCTGTAATAATAAAAGTTTTTATTACAACTTTTCAATCTTTTAAAATTTAATATGCCACATGAGATCATTTGGTCTAGCCGTTTTTCTAGATCTTGAAAAACTTTGTAAATCTTTCGTCATTCGTTATTTCTGATCAAACCATCTTAATGTTTCTATCAGCTTCTTTCAATTCACTTTCTTTCCTTCTTCTGTTATGCATTCTATGCAATAGTCTCTTGTTCTTGTCTTACCTAGAATACTGGCTCCATTGTTTATAAAGTTTTTAATATTTGCCCAGTAACTTCGTACTGTCGTTGCCCTTGAGAAAGATTTTATGGTTTCTTAATATGGTCTCGTATTTTTGATTAAATTAAATTAAATGCTATTGGTTATTTTTTACTTTGCATTTTATACAAAATATCAATATTAAAATGCATCATATTTTGAAAGATGTATATGCATCAAGAATTGTCAGTATTTTTTGGAAGCTCTCTTTTAAATTAAGTTGTCTTTTATTTCAAACTGATTACTGTGATTTGTAAAGAACATTAACATGTCGTTTATTTTGTCAATATACTTACAAATTATGAATTGCAAAAAAATGTATTTTTCATGCGATATATGGGTGAGTAATGAAAGGTTATAATTGAATAATTCTGCTTTTTAGGTAGTACTTTATCAGATAACGGAAGGAATTACTAGGGAGATTGAACGGTGTGTAGCGATAAGACACAAGGTCAATCAGGCACTAAAACATATATTCTCGAACTGGACAGTATCAAAATCTGCCCAAATGATAGTCAATAACAGTATTTTATTACCAACTTTGATGTATGAGAGAGAAACGTGAACGTGGAATAAGATTAAAATCCGCTGAATAAATTATGTGGAAATGCATGCGCTAAGAAGAATAGATGTGGTGAGAATATGTGACAGAATACGGAATTAAGTGGTTAAGAATGAGTGTGATCTTAAGACTAATGTTGAATAAGATGAAGAAGAGCATTCTGAGAGCTTTTGGGCATGTAGATCGAACGAATGAAGAAATATTAAGAAAATATATATAGTGCAAATGTGAGTGGAAGCCGTGTGAGAGGAAGATCAAGTAAAGTATGGTTGAACCAAGTTAATTATATTCTGAAAGAAGGAAACGTAGAAAGTCAGAGAAATAATAGAAGGTGTTTGAGAAGGCATAGGGATGTAGAAAAGATTAAGGATGTGTGTCGGGTTAAGAAAGACTGAGGCTCTCTTTCTACCCGACAGGGAAATGGCGTGATGGCATGTATGTATGTAATGTGTTCATAAGTTGACAATAAAATAAATGTAGTTTTTGTCAATTGATGTAATTATTTTTTATTAAAAAGTTGTGTTAATATTTCTCGATTTCGGTGCTTTGACACTATTTGAAAAATATCCTACTTCGGACCTGTTTTTATCAATGAGCGCCAGCCCATCAAAGGAAGCGGCCCCTTTTATCAGCGGGGCCAATCAAAATAATTCGATAATCGGGCGGCAGGTGTTGCAATTATCGGCCGTAATAATAATAATCGGCCGGCCACCTTCGCGTAATCGGCTTTAACCCTAATTATAACAAGAAAAAACTGCCACTGTTCATTCGACTGCTGATGTCAATGTCTTTGCGAATTAAAAATTTTATCGATTGTTTTTTTTATTTGAATCATTCAATTGCAAAAAAACTTTTGTCTGCAATTGTTGGGCAAAACAACACTGAAGTAAGTAAGGAACTTTTTGTTCAGCATTGCAAATGTTGGCAGCACTACCGTACGTGAAGAGGCAACAAAACGTACTAAGTACTTCTGAGTATTGTTACTAGACCAACTCGTACCAGACTGGGACCCTCTTTTATTTTGAGTATCATCGGGAATCAAACGCCAAACCATGAGATGGAAGTCAAACGTCTTATAAACTAGACCTCGAAGGTCGTCTACGAAAAGAGAGTAATGGAATACTCGACCTCCATGGTTTCGTGGGTCGCCTCTCTTACAAGTCGGAGGTTGAGGGCTTGATACCAGATGATTCTATTTTTTATAAATATGTCAGACCGGTTTTCTCCTAATGTCTTTTACATGCTTTATTTATCAATACCTTTAATTATTTAATACTTCAATATATAACAATCTGGTGGGGTTACAACTAGGTGTTAATCGCTTCTACTAAACTAGACAAAATTAAATATAAGACGTTACACGGACACAAAAATTCTTTAAATATCCATTTGCATAAAATTCATGAACAATGTAAATAAAAATGATAAAAGTCATCAATCAAAGGAAAAAGGGAAGGATGTAGGATGCCAATGACGGGAGCGAGTTGAACATTAGTTGATACCTGGTTCCAGAGTCTCACTGCATGGACAGTAAAACACGAAGTAAAAAAGATGACCAGTAATCTGGAAAAGACAATAAATAATATTTACTTCAGTGTAGCGCATGATCGAAAAAACGTTTAATATTTTCGGTGAGAGGGAAGGACGTAGTTAAAAATATGTGTTTAAGTTTGAGAGGTGCATGGTCGCGCGGTAACGCACTGGACTTCCGTGCGGAAGGTCGTCGGTTCGTGCTACTCTCCTCGAACGAAATTTTTTTTTTCCGCCTAGTGTTCGATGGCACGAGGATATCAAAGTTATCAGCGTTTAATGTCAATTTATTTGAGTTGTTCCATAATTGTGTATCAGTAGAATTGAGAAATTTTCAGCGTTGAAGAGTGTTAAAAAGTATTTTCTCTTCGAAATTTTATACAAGTGTGTACATTTATTGCGAACTCGTAAATCTCCCAGTGTTTACCATTAAGTATATCTTTGTTCCATAAAATTTTGCCATAATTTTTTAATGTCATCAGTCAGTCATGGGGCAGGCCGATGCATCAAATTGATTAATTTTGGTGGAGCGCGTTTGTCACAAAACATATTGATGAGTTTAATTTTGTTGTAATAATTCCATGGCCGACGAGTCAATTTTGCTTGTTTTTAAAAATAAGGCATCATTATTAATGCCTTCAAAGTTTTTAGGAATTTTCTCTCTTTTGAGAGTTTTGAGCCACGAGTAATCAGTGAAACATACTCGTACATCAGAGCATAATGTGAGAATCCAGATATAATATATGTATCCATGTTGTCCATGAGAATAATCTTATTGGTTTCTTGGTCAGATATTTCTACATGTTAATCAATTAGTCAGTTTAAAATGTGTACAACAAACTATAATACTAATGTTGTTTGGGTAACAAACGTCTTTGTTATCTTTCAGTTTAGTCCAGTTCGTCAGAAACTGTTTTCTGAGAATGGAGAACCGCTAAGGCCGAGGCTACACCAAAATGCTTCGTTAGGTGCTAAGTTAGATTTTACATGACTCATATACTAGGTGACTTCATGCCTGGCCACACCAAAGTGCTACGCACAAATTCATTTGACAGTTGGGAGCGGTTGAGTCAACACACGATGTCACTTTCAAAACTAACCAATTTCATTATAACTTACCATCTTTATTTACTTTCTGTGCAGCTTCATTCCAAAGTGATTGTATTACAGGTACATTTTTGTATAATTTGCTCGATGGATTCCACAAAGGCTCCCTTTTATACACAGCTGTCATTATAACTTCCGCCATCTTGTAAATTAACCAACACGTCTGTTTGCTAGGAGATTCACTCGATGATAAATCGTCATTCAACGTGGCGCGAAGCGTGCAGTGTGGCCACTGCGATAGTATGCGGTACGTTGGTTTGCTAGGATATGTCGCCTTACTCGCAACATAGCTCTATCATCAAGCGAGGCTCCTTCCTGTGTGGCCGAGGCCTAACACTTGGAGGTAGACAAATATCGATCAAATTAAAATATCAATCGGGAAAACCGACTTTAACAAAAAATAAAGCTCATTAATTCACTAATATTTAAGATTGAGAGCTTTTCACTTAAAAAAATATAAAGATGCAACGCAAGTTTATTTATAAACAAAATACAGCGTTTGCCTGTATTTTTTACTGAAAATTTAGCAAGGGTAAATTTAATTAATAAACAATGATCATTTAATGATTATTTTATTAATATTATTAACATTGCACATTATGTCAAACTCTTATTAAAGTTTATATTCTGTGATATATAGGTCGTCACATAAGTGCTATGTAGGAATGAACGAGTATGATACCTTTTATTATTTCTCGTGATCTTGATTTTTGTTTAATGTGAGTAGATGAATGGCTATGCTAATAAAAGAAGAATATGAGTAGATGAGTGGCTATGCTAATAATATAATAATATGGGTAGATGAGTGGCTATGCTAATAATATAAAAATATGAGAAAATGAGTGGCTATGCTAATAATATAATAATATGAGTAGATGAATGGCTATGCTAATAATATAAGAATATGAGTAGATGGGTGGCTACGCTAATAATAGAATAATATGAGTAGATGAGTGGCTATGCTAATAATATAATAATATGGGTAGATGAGTGGCTATGCTAATAATATAAAAATATGAGAAAATGAGTGGCTATGCTAATAATATAATAATATGAGTAGATGAATGGCTATGCTAATAATATAAGAATATGAGTAGATGGGTGGCTACGCTAATAATAGAATAATATGAGTAGATGAGTGGCTATGCTAATAAAATAAAAATATGAGAAAATGAGTGGCTATGCTAATAATATAATAATATGAGTAGATGAATGGCTATGCTAATAATATAAGAATATGAGTAGATGGGTGGCTACGCTAATAATAGAATAATATGAGTGGCTATGCTAATAATATAAGAATAACATATGAGTAGATGGGTGGCTATGCTAATAATAGAATAATAAAATCCCGTTTTTTTAAATAAAAATAACATTTTAGAAAAATTAGTCCTATATACGAGTATTATATGCCAATTATTGGGTTTATAGAAATATAAGGACAGTATTTTCTAGTTTGAAAAGAGTAACAATGTATTGAGACGACCCAGCACACACTGTGTTTCGTTTATTTTTTGACATCTTTCGTGTTTTCACTCAAAACAAAGTTGAGAATACTAAAGATTTAACTCGATAAGATTTAATTTCGGACTTTTAATGACTGATTTGTCATAAAGTTTTTTAAATTATTTAACAAAGAAATAATTAAAGGACGACTATTGAAAAACTAAAAGGTCAAATAGGGAAAAAACAACAGTTGGTAGGATTTACGAAAATGATTAATTCTTTCTACATCAATTATTTGCGGTATTTTTAATCTAATTGTCCCGAGCTACTTCATAATTTTGGAAATAAAATACGAGAGAAGAAGATATTTAGTAACTTAACATATATTAACCCTATGTTAAGTGAGTGTTTTCAATTAAGGCAGTGTTAATACTTTACCTCGAATGTTAATACTTTCCGCCTTTATCTGGTTTGACTACGCATTCTTACTCAAGAAGAAGATAAAAGAAGTTAATAATTACAAACATACAAACACGTTCACAAAACAATGAGGAAAATGTAAAAAAAAATAGATGTTTTCATGAACCAACGTAGATATACACATATGTTTCTGTAGAAATTGGAATATAAGAAATTTCATCAATTGCGTTGCATCTTTTTTGCTTAATTCACAATTAAAAATAAGTAAAAGAAATAGAAAATTAAATTTGGCATCCAAACATCAATGATCGACTTTGGCTCCTGTAACCCTTTTAGGGCGGCGGACATCAAAGCAAATACCGCAAAACGTACCTCCCGTCGCGAAAGGGTTAACATAGCACAGTAGGGAGCATATTTGAACTGACACGAGTATCTTTCGTCCTTTTTTAACTTATAGAATGGAAAAAAGGATGAAGGAGATAAATAATCCTTGGAATTGAACTAATATTTTACCAAAAGGATACCGCGTGGCTATCAAAATATTTTGAATTTTACAAATAGTAACCAAAAGATAGTCAATGAATTTTATGTCATATAGATTGTTAATTTTTTTAGTATTCATTCATGTGTTCAGATAACAAGAAATAGTGTAATTCAATTAATATATTGGATTGTATTATTGTATATTTTGAATACAGTAGGTACATAGAACGACGTGGAGATTTGTCCTTGCTACGCACCCCAAAAGGAACCTGGGTGATGGAGTGTACGTAATAATAGTACAGGACCAAATTCCAGTGATACCTTGTGCTATAAAAACGTCAAATTAGTGCAGTATATGCTTAACTAGCTTCTCGCTTGCATTACAGAAAAGTGGTATGTGAGTTTTTAAGTTAGATGATTTAATTTCTTGATAATTTAGGAATAGCAATTAAAAATGAAATAAATCTACGCCACTCAATTGTTTTAAATAATTATTACTTTAGTTTAGTAATCATAATATTAAGAAGTTGTTTGACAAAACAAAATAACCACTATTTGTAAAATTTTACAACCGAGAAAAAAGACACATAGTTAATATTTTTATCCTTTCTCGCCCGCTACTCTCAAGTCTGAGAATGGTGGCCGTAATGGAATAAATTTCTTGGAGAAACTTTCTTCATCCAAAGCGATCCTTAGTCACCCTGCAAGTATTTTGTAAGAATTCGGTAGCAGGACTCTTTATGAGATCTAACTTGACCAGGTGGGTGCTCATCTTCACGATCTGGTAACCTCATCTTTACGCACCAGCTACAACTTCTCCAGACCTTCTCGGAGAATGTCTGAAGAGCTGATTTTTTTTGAAGAATACCTTTTCAAATTTGAACTCGTTCATGGTGGAATAATTAGTACGCATGCCCGTCGATGGAATACGCAGCAACGGCTCCCACCACTACACGGCAAACTGCTTTAATCCTTCACCTCTTCCACTAACTCAATGCCCATGGAACCTTTGAATTGACAATGCATATGCTTCGATGGCGCAATTTCTCAATTCTCCTCTGAGGCTCCTATGTGGAAGTGTTTGCGCAAATGAAAGGACCAATTTATACCTTAAAACTGTGAAGGATCGCAAGTTGCAGTGTCTAGGTTATATAATGAGAGTTACGTGATAACGCATTTAGTCATTTAGGGAGAAATAAATGGCAAACGCATCTCTTTGTTCAACAACTTGCGCATTTGGATGCAGCTCTACTGAGTTGTTCCAAGCTACAGTGAATCATTTTTTAGTCTAATCAGTATTTAAATTCATAAGACTAAATCTTAACAATACATATATACACTATACTTCAACTATAGCGAATGTGTTACTATCACATTTCAGAAGGTCTACAAAGGTTTTTTGTAGTCCTCCGTCCCTTGGTAAGTTTTCTAGCTATATAAATAAAAATGTTTTTCGAAACATATGCAGATGCGAGGAAGTTTCTAATTTAATGACCCCAGCCACCAACTGTATATCCTTACACTCAATATGTTTTTTTTGTAATATTTTGTCTCTTCTGTAAATGACGCTTTATTATAAATTGTCCTTTTATAACAATAATTATTAAAAATCACTACGATTTTATCTTTTATTTTCTTCAAATGTTAAAATTACTGTTTTTTTTTTTCAAGATAAATAGTCTATAACACCTGTCATACTTGATTAATTGCCTATTCTGAGACAGCTGACTTATATCCGTAAAATTAACACGCAATCAGTCTAAGCTGCAACTGCACGTGAATTTTGACAACCTTGAAGAAACATCCCCTTCCCCGAGGATGATGGTGGACAACTTGCGATTGGAGATGGCCTCTTCAGAAAAAGATTGAAAAGGATTTAATTTCGAAGTTTCTATTATTTAACATTTTCTTTTTTAATATGTTTAAAATCAAAAGGAATAAAATGAAATTTCGATGCCATCAATTCATCTCTATATAAAAAAAATATTAAATATCGGGTGAGCACAATAGATCGTATCGGAATACCGCGAGTGTGTACGCCACCCGCTGGTCGCTTGATCGAAATCAATTTGACTGATTCTTTTGAGACCACCTGTATATCTATTGGATTGATTCGATTGTTCGGTAGCAGTGCGTGTAAGACAATTTTGTTTGACCTTTGATGAAGGAAATTGTAGGTGCATCTACAAAAGTTACCAGTCAGTAGGGTTTCTTTTTTTGACTTTTGATATATTTTTTATAATCGAGTCAATATTTTCAAAAGGGATGTCTATTCAACCTTACATCTGTTCATCTTCAGACCAATTGGTTACTCAGATGTAGTGGCGTCAAATGACATATTTGCTGGATTCAAAATTATTTGTGAAAGAACGGGTAACTCGTTAGGCTGATTGAAATTCAGCCCTTTAGCCGCTTCATAAGTATATTTACTGCACTGTAAGAAATTTTCCTTCTCCCGTGACGTCCGATCTTAAGTTCATCGTCGCTACTTTTCTTTTCACACTCAGGTGTGTCGCCACCGGTGGAAGAGCCCTTTCGAGTAGTTCCTTCTTCGTCACTAAGTGAAGTGGCGCTCATAAAAAATAGAGAAAATTATGATCTCGATGAGGACTTATTTTATTCCGCATAACAACATGGGTGGTGGTGAAATCAAACTTTTGATATAATAAATTATCTTAATTGTTTTTATATATTTAAATATTGAAACAATTATATTGAAAGTAAATGGCCTATATCAGCCAGCTCTCATCGCTTAATGCCTGCTCTGAGACAACATACTTACCCTCTATGAAATTCACCCTTAAACAATTCAACGAGTCTGAACTGCAGTCGCTCCTGAGATTTGCTAGCGGCCGTGGTCTAACGGTTAGCATTTTCGCTAAGCAAGTGAGTACCTCAGGTCTGATTCCTGGCGGATTCACTTTGAGTTTACATTTTTCTGTAATTTACATTCCGCAACATACAAATTATAATTGTGTTTTTAAAGCAATGAAAAAAAATCCTTGTAAAAACACTGCTTGACAATAGGCTGCAACAGATTAAACCTGTCGGTCATTTTGGAATTTGATTTTACTATCGGTAGTGTTTGATCTGTCAAAACTGTGTGCTTTCTGAAGTGCAACAGCTGACACACAATAAAATAATATACGCACATGTGTATTCTAACCACAGGATGATTGACAATCATCATTCTTTCTATTGAAATAAAAGTACAAGCTATCGAATAAAATTCTTAAAAAATACAAGTGGTCTACTAAAAGTGCAAGGAGGTCATTGTTTTTTCTGTCGAAATCGTTTTTTTTCTAACGAAATAAAAATTTCCGCGATCTTGAAAGTGCACGGAGGTCGTCGTTTAGCCATTGAAATCAATAAGAACATGTTTTTCAAGTAATTTCTTAAGCATGTAACCTATAACACAACTTTTAAAATTAGTTTTTGATCAACACTTCAATATCAAAGGGTACAACAGTAAAAAATCAAAATAAACCAATTCCGATCCTACAATATCTTCAAGAATCTACAATACAATTCTATAAAAACTATTCATTTGTAGGAATTAATAGGATACAAAATTGTGATTTTTACCCTCTATTCTTCTGGTGTAACCCTTCACGACCGATAGGCATTTCTATCAAGGGCGATGACTAGGAATTCTTGTTTACAATGCTATTGACAGAAAGAGAACCTTAAAGACTTTTCGAAAAAACCTATCATGGATTAAGGCGGTGTCTTTTGATAAGTACAATTCATTTGTGATCAATAGATTTATCGAACACACAGAATTGATCGAGACGAAATGTGGAAAATTTGGAAATAGAGCAACGTGTTTTATTGATTGAACGAATACTAGAAGAAGTCTTTTTGATAACCAATGATGGATAACGATATGTTTTTTTATACTGGGGATAAGGATCAATTGATTTTTTAAATCCACAAATTGATCGAGACGAAATGTGGAAAATCTAGAAATGGAGCAACGTGTCTTATTGATTGAATTGATACAAGAAATAGTTTTTTGGGTAACCTATCATAGGTAAGGTTGTGGTTTTTTTTACACTATTGGCGATCGAGGATCAATAGATCTTTTAAACTTACAAATTGATCGAGACGAAATGTGGAAAATTTGGATAAATAAACAAGCGTATTTTGTCAATTTAGTAAATAGAAAATATTTCACGGATCACGCGTGATACGTTAAACAGTGTGATATATTTTTTTATCGGTTTTGGCTATTGATGATAGTTATTTTAAATTTAAAAATTGATCGAGTCGAAATGTGGGAAATTTAAAAACAGACAAACGTATCTTGTCGATTGATAAAATAGAAAATATCTCATATATCACACGTGATGCGTTAGACTGAATGATATATTAGTGATTGTTTAACAGTAGATTTAGTGACGTGACAAACAAACTTCTCGAGAAAAACGTGGGAAATTCATAAATCGTGTTGTAACGAGTAAATTAATTAAAGAAAAGTTTTTTAATCGTTTATCAATTCGACCGATAAATTTGAAAATATATTATAGTAATTAATATTTAATGCAAAGAAATTAAACAAAAAAATTAATATAAATAAAATAATATTTAGGTTGTATTTTGCTTTTGAAAGAGTAACGACGACTTTCGGGGTCTAGTTGATAAGACGCCTATCTTCCAGCTCGGAGGTTGCGGGTTCGATTGCCGCTGGGACCGAGATATAAAAAAATACTTGGTTGAGATTACTACTTGGTAATAAACCCGCCGGGTTGTATTAAATGCAATGAAAGTATTATGCAATAATACGATAAAAAATTGAACAAGTCAAACTTATCAATTTTATGAAACATCATGTAATGTAGGTATATGTTGGACACATGCATTGTATCGTATTGGATTACATTTTTTTTGTATTCCGTACTGTATTAATTAAACGTCAAAAGTGTAAATATTACATGAAAATTTTTACCGATTTTTGGATAATGTCTAGTACCCATTCAAATAACTTTTTCTATTACACTTTTATTGTATTCCGTACTGTATTAATTAAACTTCAAATGTGTAAATATTACATGAATATTTCTACCGATTTTTGAATGATTTCTAGTACCCATTCAAGTAACTTTTTCTATTACACTTCTGTTGTATGTATACAGTGAAAACAGGTGGATTTATTGTCATGTGGTATTTCCTGTCGACCTACCAGAAATACATTAAAGACAACTTAAGTGAAAATCAGACATATGTTTAAAAAAATGAGTACCAATGAGAATATAAACTCGCAACCCTCGATTGATTTATTGTATTACACTTTTCTTGTATACTGTATAATCTGCCAAGCTTATTCCCATTAAGCGATCTCTGCCATCTATCCTGAAATACTCGTACAGTACCCGGCGGTAAGTAATACACATCGGGCTTAAGAAAGAGACTGTCGGCCATAATCGGCTAATTTCGGCTTTGTAGAGCGTCGTCTCTGTCGTACTATGCGCTAACAGTCTCGCCACGGAGCACGTGTATGAATGACAGAGACGACGCTCTAAAAAGCCGAAGTTAACCGACTATTGTCGACAGTCTCTTTCTTAAGTCCGATGTGTATTACTTACCGCCGGGTACTGTACTCATATGTTAAATATGACTTTAAGTACATTTAAGAAGAGTCAGTTCTCTAAACAGCACTATTTCAATTGTACTTTTAATATTGTTATTATTAAGCGAAAACAACACTGGCTCTTTTTTTAATGGTACCAACGTGAATCAAACTCACAACCCTTGGGTAAGAAGACATTTTTCTTATCAACAAGGCCACGGGGGTCGATATGTACCTTGTACACGTATTGTACAGAAGTCTACGATAAACGCATACCAGGAGAACACAATGCGGAGAGGATGAGAATGGGTATGTATGGAGCCGGTATCGATAAGTCCAGCTGATTTTCAATTACTCCTGGTGATTGCTCATTCAAAGAAAGATGATCGGCGGCTACCGTGGCTACCGTGGATTCTGTGACGCTTGATGCCATTATCACGGGGGAAGATGGACTGAAATCGAACATAACATTTATTTTAACTCTTATTTTTAAGGTTTAATATTTATTTGACATTGCTGTCTAGTTCTGAAACTACAAAATGTGGCATGACTCTTACCCTTTTTGACTTAAAAATTATTACATTTCACTTCAATTACGTCATGTGTTTTCCTACAGATTCTATTTTCTTGTATTTTCGCCGTTTCTTTCACCTATCCCAAGCTATGGTAATATTTGCAAATATAATATACCATATTGTTTTTCTGTTTTTTTTTAAATATTTGCAGCAAGAACTCCGTGGCAGTTGATAAGACGCATGTCTCCCGACCCGGAGGTTGCGGGTTCAAATCCCGCTGAAACCCAGGTTTTTTAAAAGGACTCCAGCCTGGTTTTCACTTAAGGCTTCATTAATATATATTTTTTTGTTTAATTTGGAGAGCTTATTGCCATGTGGCAATCTCTTCCAACCAACCAGAAATATGTTTTTATGGACCCTAAGTAAAAACCAGACTGGAATCCCATTTTTTTAAATCTGGGTACCAGCGGGGATTGAACCCGCAACCTCCGGATCAGCAGAAAAGCGTCTTACCACCAGGCTACGGAAGTCATCTGGTGGTAAATCTTTCTGGTTGGTCGAAGATATTGCCACATGGCAAAAAGCCCGCCAGATTATACTGTGTAGAACGAAAGTGTAATACAATTCTATACATTTTTTTTAATAAAGGTATACACTTTCACTCAGCTTTTGGCAATATCCGTGACTCTTGTCTGGTTGGTTGGAAAATATTGACATATGGCAATAAAGTTACCATTTGTATAATTTTCTATAAAGTTTTTAAATAAATACATAAATGTTTTTAAATCTAAATCATTAATTTCCTATATTTTTTGGGGTATCGCTGGCTATAAGTATAGCACTCGCTATAAGCTGACTAGTTGTTCTTTTGCTTTATATTTAGTATGGACATAATAAGGTATTCCAATAACATAATCAACGAAATGTTTGAATTTGTACCGACATAATAAGGTATGCCCATAATATGTTCAACTAAATGTTTGAATTTGTATCGAGATAATAAGGTATGTCAATAATATTCTCAACTAAAAATATTTTTTCTTAGTTGCGTTCTAACACTAATATCACCGTTTTCTCAGCATTAGAACACTATAAATTTAAACTTGTAAAGGAAAAGCATAGAAGTGCATGGCTACGCGGTAACGCATTGCACTTCCGTGCGGATGGTCGCCAGTTCGAACCCTGCGCTGTGCTACTCCCCTCGAAAGACGCAGGCATTTCTTCCATTTATTATTCGAAGGTATAAGGATATTTATGACTTCAGTCATATCGATTCTATAAAAAAATATTTAAAAAAAAATAGACATAATACATTTTTTTAAAGTTTTGAAAGCACTTGTATATTTTCCAAGAGTTGCCGATTTGAGCAAGTCTACCCCAAGAATGATCGGTAAATGATTTGATTACCAAACAGCACCGTGTGTGTGCTTACTGTATGCCGTTTTTACTAACAGATTGAAACATTAAATAGTACTGTCATATCTTAAAATTATCTTTTTGTTTTTAGTCGATGAATAAAACTATCTATGCCGTCAAACTCTGGACCAATTACCAGCTGCCGTAGGAATCTCAATAACAACTTTATACGTCTCTTTAATGACAAATTGTGGGTTTTTTAATAACGATTTCTAATCTCTTTTTCATTTTCCAGTCAATGGGGATATTTGCTCAATTTTTTTAATGCTTGAATCAAGTTCTAATTTCTTATTGAACATTTAAATTTTCCCAAGCAACTGACACATGTTTACATAACTCTTGTCTAGTTGGTTGATGGACATTACGATATGGTGATTTACTCGCTATTTTTAACCTTACAACCAAAGTATTTAAATGTATAGAGGAATTGTTGGATATGATTTTGATGTGTTTGTTGAGATTATGATGCGGTTGGAATTGTGTGTGTAAGTATAGGATAGAAGTGTGAATGTTTCAGAAGTGTTCTAGTATTTACTAATTATTTCTAATTTAGGATTAAAACTATTTCGTCATAGGTTTTGCCTAGTAGAGCGGTTCTCTATATCTTTTCTCTAGTTCTATTTTCTTTGTAAAGTTTTCTACGGTTTTCTTATAAAATAAATGTACATCTTTTAATCGGTCATTAATAGTGGGTTCGAATCCCGAGTGAAAGTATTCTTGAGCAGAGTCTGCTCTCGAACGGCACTATGTAAATTGTCCTTTATTATTATTACTATGCTTATGAATCAAAACAACGAAACAAAAATAATGCATCTACATGAAGTTTAGAGATTTCACATGATATTATTTACCTCACTCATAAAAAAAAAATTAAATGAACTATGACATCCCCATTTCAACGTTGGCCACCTACCAGAATACAATCGCGATCCTAATAAAAAGTAATGATAGTTCCTGAAAAAAAGAACAGCATCCTTTGTTGAGCTTTCGATGGAAATGAAATCGAATCCGAGTGTGGTCAGCCAATCACAAAGAGGGGCGGGAAATTTGAAAGGAGCAATGGAACACGAATCCAAATTTGAAATCATACGCATTCCTATCCTTTTGATGTCCTTTGATTTTCAAAATCTTCCATACCATGGGATATAGAAATATTTGAAGAATTTAGTGATATTGGTTAACACGGTTTTTATTTTTTTTGTACATATTTAGGCGGGATTCGCAACAGATACTTGGACAGATTTATCACAACTATGTATACTCGATAACGAAACACTCAGTGGTGAAGTGTGACGGGTTCGATTCGCGTGATGTAAACATATGTATGTAATTGAGTGTCACTGTTTGTCGAGTTGATGAAGTACATACCTGTGATAAAAAATCGGAAAGAAATATCATTCTATTTTTTCAAGTTATATCTATGTCCTCAGTAAGATATAGGCAAATGCTTAGTTTACTGGGGACACGGCAAATGAAAGGCCCAGATCCACATTAAAAGACCTGTTATTTTTTCACAACTCATGCAATAATAAAATTTCTTTTTATATGTAAAAAAAGAAATAATAAATAAAAAGTTAATTGATTCGCTAAAATAATGAAAGCGGACTTATTTTTAGGGTAGACTCGTTAACATGATCTACTTCATTCATTTATTTGTATGGTAATCCTCAACTTATCATTATTGATGATATGGGCATGTAAAAGAGCGTGTCCGGGAGACAATATTGAGTAGGCAAGTAACTTACATATCGTTATTGTACATGTAGGAAATATAACCGAAAGTGGAGAATTAACTATACTCGTACACATCTAGCTTGTGAGTGTTATCAGATGAACTCTTTGACCATACTGATACCCCTAAGTGGAAGGTCAGCGTCTTACCAACTAGGCCGCGAAGGTCTTCATATTACATACTTATTTGTACAGATACGGGGAAGGTTTGGTTTTTATACGACGAATTTTCATTGTTTCTAATACTGCTTACAGTTCAAATACAATATAATTACTGCTTACAGTTTAAATACAATAGAATTACTGCTTACAGTTCAAATACAATATAATTACTGCTTACAGTTCAAATACAATAGAATTACTGCTTACAGTTCAAATACAATAGAATTACTGCTTACAGTTCAAATACAATAGAATTACTGTTTAGAGTTCAAATACAACAGAATTACTGCGTACAATTCAAATACAATAGAATTACTGCTTACATTTCAAATACAATATAATTACTGCTTATAGTTCAAATATAATAGAATTACTGCTTACAGTTCAAATACAATATAATTACTGCTTACAGTTCAAATACAATATAATTACTGCTTACAGTTTAAATACAATAGAATTACTGCTTACAGTTCAAATACAATAGAATTACTGCTTACAGTTCAAATGCATTTTAACGATTCATTTAATGTTTTTTTTTTCATTAAAAAGACTAAGTATTGTATTGTATTACACTTGTATTATATATAGTACAACCTGGCGGGCTTATTGCCATGTAGCAATATCGTTGAACAAGCCAGAAATATGTTAAAGAGGCCTTAAGTAAACACCAGACTGGAATTATTAAAAAAAATACAGGGTTCCAACGGGAATCGAACTCGCAACTTCCGGGCTGGGAGACAAACATCTTACCAACTAGGCCACGGAGGTCAGAGCAATAAGTTTAACGAATATGCCACAGTTCCTTATTACGTCCGGGAAGTTAAGTTTACTATAAATATTAAAATTTCTCACCTAGTATTTTTTACAAATTCATTACTTCTCCAAACAGTACTATACAAAGAGAATTTGAACGATCTGTGACGCCTATGACTTTTAACCCTTTCCCTCCCGGTCAAAAATTCAGGGGAGGGAATTAATTAAAAGTTAAAATCGTGATTTACGTTTCAATTTTTAGAGCCCATAACTCTTTGGGCGCCAGCACTTTATCGAATGCAAAAATGCGACACTAAATTCTCGCGCCAACGATTAATTTACTTTCTTGCAAAGTTGGGTTTAATGATTCGAGAAAAATCTGTAGAAATATTTGATTAAGCGGGTGGATTATCAGCGGAGACGTTCGTTTCTCGAGTCTAGTTGATTTATAGCCGTTATTCAAGGACTTTGAGAAAATCGGAGGAATATTTTAATTGTTTTTAGCCGCTTTACGTTTGGTGCGAAGAGGGTTAAATTTTCGAATCAAAATTGACATAAATTGGAAATTGATGTTAATCTAATATTGTTGTTTGTGACTTCTGTAGCTTAGTTGGTAAGACTTATATACGACTCGAGGGTTTCGGGTTTGATTCTCGATGTTAACCAAAATATATGTGCGGTAGCATTGCTGACACACACAAGATAAGTTGCGTGCTATGTGCGTATGCCTAAGCTCCAAATCAATGTTGTCCCCAGGCAACGCTCTTCAATATTTTCCCTTCACAAAGTAGGATATATTGAAGGGTATGAAAATAATAAATGAATTCAATACTACAGTTCATGTTAGCTAATACTTAATTCCACATAATTTACATATTTTTTGACACTAAATATCTCATTTGTTCATTGCTTAAAACCAATATTTTGAGGTCAATATCCACCGCTGTGGATGAAATAAATATACAATATTAAGATTAACGCATGATTTTCAAAAAACATATTTTTTTATCAAAAAATTGTTCTAATTTTTAATTTTGTCTAGCAGCGATAAAAATAAAAAAATTTATTACGCTTTCGCTGTATAATGTATTTATTGCCATGTTGTTATCTTTTCTAACTATAAAGCGGTTAAAGAGGTTTTAAGTAGATATTCGACTGGAATACTTTCTAATTAAATTGGGTGTCAACGGAAATCGAACCCGTAACTACATCACGGAGGTAGGTGAAGTAAAGAGGCAACAACAATTGTAAGTAAAGAGGCAACGAAACTCGCACACGTCTAGTGCATGACGCTATTAAAATTGATCTCTATGTCGGCTCCATAGGAATGAAATAGTTTCGTTATTGATACCGAAGTATTTTCAATATTAACACTAACATTATAGGCAATATAACCCACCTCCCTGTTGTGGTTGATAGACTATTTTTTTTATTGTTGATATTCCAGATATAATTTAATTATCAGACTTACATATTTATCTGTCGTTTTTTATATCTGACCTTTTTTCATCATCTAAATATTATATATTGTCGTTGAAGCGATTGGTTGCTGCCTAACTTTATTTTTTAACATGTTCTTGTATTGTATTACATTTATTATTGTATACATTACAATCTAGAGGTTTTCTGGAAATGTTGCAATCTCTTTTAACTAGCCAGAAAGTTGTTAAACAAGCTTTTAGTGAAAACCAAACTGGAATTTTTTTTTTTTAAATATAGGCATCAACGGGAATTGAACGTGAAACATGCAGACTAGAAGGCAGGTGTCTAATCAGGTAGGTCACGGAGGTTGTTGGTGAGTCAAGTATGATGAAACAGCACTATGTATGTTAGTGGTTAGTTTTTATCTATTTTGAAGTTTCATACATATCTAAAAATCACCTGTTTTTATATCAATATATAGTATGTATATTTTATTCTTTGTGGAGAAGACAGATTTTTTTTCTTTTTCTTAGAAAACTTTATTTTTATGGTAATTCATGGTAAAATTTTAGCATGAATTTTTCAAATCTTTGATATCTCCTTTACTGTCCATGCAGTGAGACTCTGGAATCAGTTACAAACCAATATAAGACTCGCTCCGTCCTTGGCATGCTTTAAGAAGCGACTGAAAAAACTCTTAATTTCTAGTCAGTAAAATAACGTGTTTCATTCCTGATTTTTCTTTTCCTTTCCTCTCCACCATCCTTTCCTTTCCTTTTGATTGATGATATCTCACTTTATATGAAAAATAGTGTTCGGGTGATTGTCCGTCTTTGTGGGGTTTGTGGGCATGTTCTCACGTATATGTTTATGGATTTCGTGGGGATGGATAGTCATTTGAATGATTTATGCGACCACGTAACTTGCTTCATTTACTTTTGTCTGGTTGGTTGGAAGAGATTGCCGCCTGGCAATAAGCCCGCCAGATTGTATTGCAATAAAAGTGTTAAATAAATAAAATAAATATCTCAATAAAATAATCACAACATTCATTGGTTTATTTTAAAAGAGCTTGTTTTTTTTGTATTAAATATATTTGTTTTTACGCATATTTTTAAGTACTGATTATAAATTTTTAAAATTATCTTTAGTGCGAGTTTTGTAATCGTGACTAAAAAAACCAAGATTAAAAAGATAAAATAATCGATGGAAATAAATTCCTCGTGTTGTTTTGGCAAACATGCAAACCACTAGGCTACGTCGCTGACAAAACTTAGTATTGGTTTAGTGCCCAAACTTAGTACTTGTTTAATGCCCAAACTTAGTACTTGTTTAATTCCCAAACTTAGTACTTCTTTAATGACATAAATATGTTGTGGACGGACTGCGAAAAAATATAACGTTGAACAAAATGTTTGTGTTGGTTTGCAGCTAATCGGGAAAAACAGTTGAATCTGATTTTATGTTGGTGACCTGCTAATCAGGAAACACTGTTGAATTTTATTTTTGTATTGATGTCCAATATTATCGAATGTAATTTTTGTAATAAATGTCAGTTAAATAACATCGTTTAATTTAAGTTTTGTTATGATAACTGTGAAAATCAATGATTGCAATTTGTCAATTGAAAAGTCTTTCATCTCGATCAAGTCAATTGGACTCTCGACTTTCTTCTTCAACCCTTCAGCGGATGGTAGTAGTACTAGCTTGTCGAGGGTTCTTCACTCGAGAGGCTCCGACTTGGGGAGGGCAAAGGGTCGAGGGTGGTGAAGGTTGATTTTAAATTGGCAGCAAGTCACTACTTGGCAGGACACTCGACATATCGCTATTTGTATTTGTACTTGCTCACTCAACTTCCTGTCATTGTTGAGATACCTCGATCGTTTACTTTTTCTTGTATTGTATTATACTTTCGTTATACACAGTACAACCTGGCGGACTTATTGTCATGTGGCAATCTCTTCTAACAAACCAGATATATGTTAAAGAGGCTTTAAGTGAAAACCAGACCGGAATCATTTTTAAAATATCTACAATATGTTTCAGCGGGATTTGAACCCTTAATCTCCGGTTGAGAGACAGGCGTCTTACTTACTAGGCCACGAAGTTCTAGTTTGGTGAATTTTGATCACATGTTAAGGATTCTTGTTTGACTAAGTTATCCTTTATTTAGGATATAATTTGAAATGAATATTGTTTTAAAGTTAGCTTTTTATAATCCTTGATTTTTTGTGTTAAATTATATTGTATCATATTACCCTCTTTTGGTGCCTACTTTGGTGTATGTATGTATTAAGTTTTATGATATGATCATGGATATCGATAATTTTATGCAACAAAAGTTGGTTGGCTAGAAAAAAATGCTACAGAGCAATACATATACCCGTTAGATGTATTTGCATGAAAGCATATAATTAATAGATAATCAAATAAAACGGATAGCCTGTAAAAATAAAAAAAATGCTATTAACGATCGAAAGCACCAAATAGTATTTTTTTAATATTTTGATTTTGAAGCATCGGGCCAAAACATTGATTTTATACTTTTTCTGTAAAAAAAATTTTTTGCTCATATTAAGAGAATATTTTTTTAACAATTGCCATCAGATTCTGCATAGTTCGGAAATAGTTCAAGAAATGCCAAAAAAACGTAGCTTGACAAAATTAATCAAATAAAGAAAGAGTGAACACACGTTTCAAAATATATTGTTCAGATGTGTTGAGTAGCATCGTGTGAAATATTGTTCAGATGTGTTGAGTAGCATCGTGTGAAATATTGAGTGAGTGAAATAACTTCTCATACGATATATTAACTTAACACTGCATAGATGCCACTTTTCTACCTTGATATAATAAAGGGCTAGAAATCATAAGAAAAAAATCATTTCATGTTGACAAAATGTCATAAAAAAAAAATTAAATAGAATGCGAAAGTTTTCCACGAAAATGAAATACCTATCAAGATATCATCAATTTAAAATTAAATTCTCATCTTGAGAAAAAAAAAACACACCCCTTGGAAATATAATGATTTCATAGTTAAACAATGAATTACAAAAGGTCGTTATAAATCATTTAATTTGTCTGAGTTAATTAATTTCGAAAAATAAAATAAATAAAAAAAATCAAAAGACGGATCTCGAAAACCCTTTGATTATAATAATAAAAAAGTTTTATATAAATACGTACGGCGTAGCGAATTTGTCATTTCAAAATGTCACCGAAGGGTGAAAAAATCCACCAGCGTCCCTCCCCCTGACCCCCGAATGGCAAAAAATATAATTAAAAGCAAACAATCCATTCGCAAAACTCCCTTCCGAGAATCAAGAAATATGTTTCTCTACGATTAATAATTAAAAAATAATAAGAAAAAATGATGTCGTAAAAGAAGTGCCTTCCCCCCGATCCCCTTTTCCAACTCTTTTCCTCCCTTAAATCCACCCCCGAAATCATAACTCACCCCCTGTAAAGCTCCGTTTTGATTTGACACAAAAGGGTTGTGTTTTTAATTCGTACTTTTTTCGATTCTTCTTTATTGTTGAATATAATTTAATTTTTTTCACTGGCCAACAATAAAATGCGTTTTTTTCAATATTTTAACAAACATAGGCTTGATTCTCAGAAACTGAAGAAAAATTTTCGTAATAATTTATTAATATAAATATAACTGTAATTTAAAAACCAGGTAACTCAAGATATTAAAATATTTTAAAATATTTAACTCGAGATATTAAAATATTTTCGCTATGGGCCAAAATATTATAGATCTTTCATAAACGAGGAGTCTATAAAATTGCGCAAGAAAAAATATTTATTTAAATCCTAACTCTCAGTAAGTCTGCATTTATTGATTAAGAGCACATATTGAAAGCTATAGCTGGGAGACAATATTGTTTTAGGCTTACCTCTTAATTTATTGATGTATGTTGTGGCAATTCTACTCCACAAACAAAAGATGGCAATAACATTGTTGATGAATTAAACAAGGCTTGGACCATTTGTTTTCGGCACTATGGAATCTTATTCGTTGATTTCAGTAACATTGTTAATGAATTAAACAAGACTTGGGCCCTTTGTTCTCGATACCATAGAATCTTAGTCGTTGATAACAATAACATTGTTGATGAATTAAAAAAGACTTGGACCCTTGGTTTTCGGTACTATAGAATCTTCTTCGTTATTAGCAATAAGATTGTTGATAAATTAAACAAGACTTGGGCCCTTTGTTTTCGGTACCATATAATCTTATTCGTTACCCCCCCCCCCCCCAGGTGGGAGACAAGTGCCTCACCAATAATATATAACTTACCATCAGAAGTGGCTGGTTCATCTTATATCAAATGAACCTCCAGATTCAGAAAAATTTCCCGAAAAAGATGAAGTAGTCAAACTCTTGGTAACTTGTAGAAATGGAATGTTTGTAGCATATGAAAAAAATAAACGTTAATATTCGTTCCTTTACAAGTATTGAGTTTTCAAACTCTTCTGGAATATATAGCTCATATTAAGACAGTAAGTAGGATATCAATCTTATGTGGAAACTGTCCATTCATAGCGTTTTTAATGGTAATCTGGCCATCAGAAGCGCTGAGTCTAGAGAAGTTAGTGATCATGGGGGCAGTGAAGGGAAGGCGAGCAAAAATAACATGTCCTATGAGATGGACGAGTCAAAATAACGAATTAACAGGACCCTCTTTAAGCGCTGCATTCAACATGGTCTAAGACCAGGAGGGATGAAGACAGGTGGTGCATTGAGCATAGCAAGAACCTCTTCGATCAAAATTGAGCACGTGATAAAGAAGATTTATTTATTCTTTCATTAACGGTACAATGTGCCTTATAACAATATTTAAATAATGTAAGTATGTAGTAAGGGTTGCCTTCATTACGAAAGAAAATATTCTAAAAACAATTAAATTAAAACCACGTAAAAAGATATTCAAAATAAAAAGAAAGCAAACAATACATAAGTATGCAAGTATTAAAAAAATAATAATACGAAGCGGTACCGCCTCGAGACTGGCTGCTCGCATTATACCACGCCGAGATTCACTCTTGATATTCATGTGGAAAGAAAAGTATAGTTATATAAAAAATTAAATGTAAGTTGAATTGAAACAATGCCATCTATGTCTGTTCATTGACAAAAATCCTTCAAAGCATATTTAAAAAGCAATGTGTAAACGGGTCCTAAGAGTTGTCGAACACTTTTACGCCGAAGGATATGTATGAATGTATATAACGGAGTAATATGGGCTAGAGGGAGTCGATAAACAGACACACAGACGTACAATGGTAGCAATTTTTTGTTTAACCCTTTCCCCATTGTAACGGAATAATGAGAAAATAAATTATTTAAAATTGGAGTTTGCCGAACGGCGGGAGGGGGCAAGCAGAAGGGTAGGGGGTTAGCAGCGCTGAAGAAAAAAAAGAACTGTAAAAAAACGAAGATCGCTCTAGGTGACACAGAGACCTACTTGGATAAAATTCATATTAATAATTTTATAAAGTTAATATTTTTATAAACTCCTATAAAATCATGGTTGATGATATATTTATAGTACGTACTTTCTAAGATATAATATTAAATGAATATTTATACGTGTGTTGTATATCAATCTTGCTGTTGTAAATAATCCATTTCATTTCGCCTTATGTCAGTCGGCACTTTCTTACGGTATATCAGTTTGGGGGGGGGGGGGGGGAGTCCACCTTAACACATAAACATATAGTGCAGGTTTCCTAAAAATTGATTATAAAAATAATTAATAGACTTCCCATAGCTGAGCTTTTCAGGGAGTATCGGGTCCTGAACATAGCCAATTTGTATTTCAAATCCATTCTCTGACACTATCATCAAGAGGAGGGGAAGATGCAGACTCAGCAGAGAGAGACTCATGACACGCATGGCCACTGATGAAATGTTCACCATCTCTAGAGTTAAATCATCTTTTGCCCAAAGGCAATATGCCTATTAGGCTCCCATGACATACAATGGAGTGCTGAATACAATAAAGGCAAAACGAGGAAAACAATTTAGGCAGTCGATCGGATCGTTATTCTTATTGTGACATGAGTTTGAATACTTGGGCTTGCAAGAGGATTGACTTGTAGCAAAGGTTTGTGTAAGCTCGTGACTGTGGTGTTTTTTTATGATTATGTGCGGTATATGTGGGTTGAACGTTTTGATCTGTCCGGAGTGATGAAGTGTGAGGGGTTTGATTCGCGTGATGTATACAAATGTAATTGAGTGTCACTGTTTGTCAGGTTGATGAGAATGTGTAACGGGATTTTATATATTCAAAAGTCGGAAAGAAGTATCGATTTATTTTTTCATGGTTTATGTCCTCAGTGAGATACAGGCAAAAACCTAGTTTACTGGGGACACAAGTGAAAGACAATAAACCCAGGTCCATTAAAATTGTGTGTCCAAATTAAATTACCTGTTGTTTTTTTCGCCAATTATGTATATTTTTCTTGTCATGTGTAAAATAAATAAAAAATAATTGATCTGAGCCTAGTGAGACACCTGACATAGTCATTTCATCTTAAGAAAAAATAACAACATCTGGCCTTAAAGCTTGTTTATAGGGTCACAACCCTAATTGAATACGGGTTTTCTCTTTTTCAGGTGGTCGATTTCGGTAGTTTGTTTAAAGGATATATTCGCTAATAAGACTTTAGGATAAGTAGTCCGTGTCATCAGTAGGGTTAGTCACTCAACGCTCTTAAAATAAATGACTACACCAGGCATACGATTTCATTTTGTTTTTAATCATATTTGAATAGCAAAATTGGGGTATGGATTGATTGGGTGAGGTAGAGTATCCAATGGTACAGAAACTAATGATCAAGGTTATTTTGAAAAAGCCTTTTAGTTATCCAAGTGGGCAGCCTTTCAAAGATATGAGACGAATGCAAATAAATAAAATGATTCTCATGATTCACGAAGACGCTCAAGTTCATAGGATGATTGATTTACCAAACTAAGAACACATTTATTGTTCTTATGAATATTTTTTTTGGTCAAATGCATCATATGACTCCTTGGGTGTATAACAAAATACTTGCAGAATGGAAGTCCTTTTTCAAAGCTCAAATACACAATTAAGTAATGGCTCATTTCTTAGGGCATTGCTGCGTCTGAGACAGTCTTTATTGCACATTGAAAAATAGTTGTGAGAATTTTGTTTTCTATGGGTGGTTTAAACACAGAATTTTTGATATTTATGAATCATATACCTATTTGTTTGTGATATGTTGCTACTGTAGTTTTTTTGCTTCTTTAACAGAAAAGTGCAAATCTCTCATTTTTACGGTATGTTTTTAGTGTTATTTTTTGTGACGATAGTACATTATTTTATTTATTGTATTTAATTGGCATATGCAGTAAGTTGCTTAACTTAAACCAAGAATTACTAGTTAGTCAGCAAGCAGATCTACGGTATCCGAACAAAAAGTATTTAAACCTACCCCAAAAAATCCTCAATATTTAACATTGAGTAACTTTGTTATTCCGTTAATTATCTTTTTCACACGAAGATAACCTTGGCAGTAGGAGGTAGAAACACGTGCAATAGGGATACGTTTAATTAGTAAAATAACATTCAGTATTTATTTTTTAAATATTAAAATATAGAGTTGCACAAACTCAAAATCGAAACCCTTGACAAACTGAAAAATTTGAAAAAGGTTTTTTAAGTTTAAAGTTCATGTTAAGAAGTTGATAAAAACAAATAATATTGAATATATCTAATTTTTTACATGTTATCTAATAGTGATGATACAAGGGTAAGGAAAGTATTCGTGCATATCATAATTTAGAAATCTTATGTTGCGGAGTTGCGAAGAACAGAAATAGATGAAAAGGAATTATCAAGCGCTACTACGGGAGTCACTGATCATAAATGAACTAAACGACAGGAAAGAAGTATTATTCAATGAAAAATGTCATTATGCTAACATTATTATAAAAAGTTTTATTGATTAAATTAGGTTTTCATAAAAAGGCAGCAAAATTGTAGCCATGGTTTTGTTTCATAGAAACAAAGTTGTTTTTTTTCATAGAAACTTTCCAAGATCTTTCCTTTCCCTTCCCTTTCCTACGCACTCTTAGTCTTGTTATAATTATTGTAAAGAATTTTTTTTATTGGTTTTTATTATACAATTGTTTTTCTCGAATATTGTTATTATTTTAAAAAACTGTATTATTTCTCAAATAAAAAAAAACTCAAAAAGATTATGAAAATGTGTTTTTGTTTAGTGAATAGTACGAATATTTAGCTTTATTTTTTTCTAAACAGGTTGTTTTCTTTTTATATCAATAAAGCACTGGACTTCCAAAGTCCTAGCGTATTGTATGCTCTTTTCTGATGTTTTATGTGTACGAGTCTAGTGAAAAAAAATTTTTTACGAGACATGGCAGATTAGCCATTTGACGATAATTCCTAAAAAAATATCTCATTTATCGAAAATTCGCACTTACCAATCTGTATCAGAAGCCCGACGATTTATTATTTAAAGAATATTCGGTTTAAGAAAATCGAGAAAAATTTCCATCTGTCAAAATGCATCCGGACCTGGTAATGCGGGAAAAATATCGCCGGGGGAGAATAAAAAGCGGAAAAGTGAAAGAAAAAATAAAATAAAAGACAAATAAATTAATATTCCGTCATTCTTAGAATGGAATATTACAAATGGCCAAGGAGAAATTGTACCCCCATCTCGCCGCTACTCGTATTACCAGTCGTGAACTCGCGGCTAACTACGGACTCGTGTTTAACATTGAATATTTAATATTTTTCATTTTCCAACTGAAATGAATGCCTTTTATCAAACTTTCAAATACGTGAAATGTTATGTGATATGATTAAAACCTTGTTATACCATTTTTAGTTAAAACTGTATCAAAATCTGTTCAAGTACAATACTAAACTACTCCGCCCATGTATGGATGTTGTGGAGGTTTGTATACCTGACTACTGTAACCAGCTATGAGAGAATATAGTGTAACCAGCTCCGACTACTCTAGTATAGAGAAAGCGCTGAGTGGGAATGGCAAATAAGTCAATGACAAACCTATTTAAACTATGAGATAATATACTGTAACCAGCTCCGGCTACTCCACTATACAGAAAGCGGTGAGTACGAATGGCAAATAATTCAATGAAAAATCTACTTAAACTGTGGCAGGACAGACATCGCCCATGGGAAGAGTTTGCTCTCTAAACGGCGCTATATAAACTGTCGTCTTTTATTATTATTAAAGATTAATATCCGGATAGGTTAAAATCAGACTTGTCAAAGATTGGAAATCTCTATGTATACTGTTGTGGAATATCGTCCGTGTTGGTAAGTTGGCGCTACAATACACAACCGTATTCTAGTTCCGAGTTAATGTTTTTATTTTTATTCTGACATACATTGTTATAAATACACTCGAAACGTTTATAAGAATCCTTGATAACGAGATCGATCTCAATACCGGTCAGGGAATAATATAAACCATTAGTGGAAAAAAACAAATTTTAAAGTGTTTCTGTCAAAGTTAATCTCCACAGTGATTCCGCCAAAAATAATCAAGAAATATGAATGAAAACATTATTACGAATAATAAATCCATTTCTGAACGTTGCTGTGAAGCGATAAGAAACAAAGTCAATGGGATATTCCAACATATATACTCGAAACAAGTCGTTACAAATTTTGATTATATAATAATTGTTAATGATTTGGTACCGCATATTATGTATGGGGATAAAGAGGACATCAGAAAGACTGAAAGGAGCCAAATAAATGCTGATGAAATGCCTGCAATGAGAATAATACATGGGGCGACAATGTATGATAAAATACGGAAGGAAGTGATTATGGAAGAATTTGAACTTAAGGCTGATGAATTAAATAATATGAAGAAGAGCACTATGAGAAGGTTGTGGTATGTAGAACGAATGGATGAAGAAAACTAACAAAATAAATATACAGTGAAAATGTGAGTTGAAAATGTTGCAGAGAAATACTGATAATCTGAAAGAACGACATGTAAGAAGTTAGAGAAATCGTAGAGAAATGGTCATATTTTGAAAGAAAGAAATGTAAAAATCAGAGAAATCGTAGGAGTTGTCTGATAAGGTGTACCGCTGTAGAAACGTTTGGTAGATCAAATATCTCACTATTAGAATGATTTTCTTATGAGATTCTTTATAAAGGTTTAAACCCTATGAAGTCGCAAGTCATAAGGAGAATACGACCCCTATAATTTTCAGGAAGTTTGCAACAGTTAGACATTCGCAAAAAAAAATTAAAAGGTTATTTAACCGTTGAAATAAAAAGTAATATGACTCCAGGATGAGCCATTCTTACAGTTTCTTCGAGGTCTCGATGTCGTTGGATTAATCCCACAACTCACTTTAAATAAACAGTTATAAGAGCCATTGATCGCCTCGTATTGAGTATGATTCGTCCACGGCTTCTAAAGATGTGAAGGGCCAGGCTGTGGACCGACCTAAATGGAAACGTTGGTTAGATATCTAATTTATATTATCTCTTTTATTTTTATTGTATCACACTTTCGTTGGTACAATTTGGTAAATTCATTACAATGTAGAAAACTGCTTTTTTTTAGAACTTAATCATGAAACTTTTAAATAAAGCAATATATTTTAGGACACTTCTATTAATTTATGAATATCCTGTAAATACAAACATAAAACGTCTTTTCATATTAAAAAAATTTGAAACTACACAAATTGCAATACTGAAGAAAAGAGTAGCTGCAGGCGAATGGTAGGAATACTGTTAAATTACCAAAAAAAAAAAGCAAATCTGCCTTCTCCTTATGTTATCTTAGTCCCAACACATGTAAGCGAAACTTGGACATGGAAACAGCTGGGAAAGTAAAATAAATATAGTAGAAATGAAACAGTAAAATATGTGAAAATACAACGAATGTTATAACAGAATAAGAAATGACGACTTTAGGAAAGAGTGCAGATTGAAATATGATGCTGTGACTAAGATGAAATAAAGAGTATTAAGATACTTCGGGCACTTAGAAAGAATGAATGATGAATGATTTACAAAGATAATACATAGAAGTAGTGTATAGTGAATGGGAAGATTTACAAAACGTGGTATTAACAAAGGTATAGTGAATAGTTTTATAATAGGAAAATATGCATGAGGTGTATAAATGTGACAAAAACGATATACTCGTATATGAGTCAGGTTAAAAAGAAGTGGAGATCTGTTCTCTCTGCCTATACGAAATGGAACACGGCTTGGTGGTGCTGATTATGAAACCTCCGTGGCCTAGTTGGTAGGAAGAATTTCTTCTTATCCGGAGTTTGAGTGTTCGATTCCCGTTGGAATCCAACTTTTTTTAATGGATTCCAGCCTGGATTTCACATAAAGGCTGTTAAAAAATCTTTTTGGTTAATTGGAACACCCTGTAGTATGGTAATAAACCCGAACTTGTAGTGTATGAAACGAAAGTATAATAAATAAAATAAAAAATTATGTTATTGTCATAATTGTAAGCTTTCAAAAAAAAGTTGAGGACATTCCATAAGTTTCTTTTATATAATTTAGTCACGTGTCAATTTTCTATTAGTTGCCCTTCGAAACGTTGTCGTGTCTAACAACTTATACACAGGTAAGGAAGGCATCACTTTACTTGATAAAACCAATTGCGAATCTTGTCCTCATATACCGTATGCATATGAGTTAAATTATCAATCAGTGGGTAGTACTATGCTGATAGTGAAAACGCCAATTACAATTTTTTTATCGTGTATAGTTGGCCACGGGCTTCTTCTATTATCTATCATAAACATGAAATAGGCTATACTCGTACGTACGTCCGTGTATAACAATATGTGTTGTCATAGTTATTGTTTAATTAACGTCATCGTTACGGTTTCGTTAAAAAAATATTAATATTGAAATTAAATTAGCATTGTTGTCTTCTGATAAGTGCAGTATTGTCAAAGTTATGGTTTAATTCAAGAAATAGGAGTAGATCTTACCGAAAAACGAACGAAACTGAAAACATAGCGTAACTTACAACGTGAGAGATAGGAGACGAGAGTGTGAGAGATAAACAACAGAGGAAGCCAATAAACGTCGTACTTTACATACTGAAGAAATTAAATTTTTTTAAATTGACAAGTGCAACAATAGCAAGAAACTGAAGCAGAATGATTGTCGTAATAAAATATTGTCATCGTAGAATCATTGTAGTTATAAAAATCGATTTTAAGTTTTGTTAAAAACCTGTATTTATTATGAAGCAGTATTTATTTTTTAACCTTTCAAACTTAGTGAGTCAATTTATATCCTGTAATTTTTCACAGGTTATATCCAGCAGTGGCTGGTTTCGAGGTGCGTTGGTACGCTGAACCGGAGAAATAATTCGCAATAATTAAATTATGTATTTGCAAACATGACTCCCAAAAATGTTAAATATTTGTATAGATTAAATATAGTATGTACAAGAATACTGACAAATAATACGAGTATTTTTATTTATAAGTGAAAATTAAAAAAAAATTTAAGTAAAATTTAAAAAAATATTCCTTTCAAACTGACAGGGCAAGTTATATCTAGTTCAACACAATCTGGAACTGAAAATTTCAACCTGGATTACTGATTTATCATTTTTATGGATTGTCGTTGCTGGGCCTCGTAGTCGAGGATTCACTCGCTATTCCAACGTCAATTCAATTGGAAAGCGAAGCCATGTATTTTATTAAAAGTGAGTGAGCCGCTGCACACCAGCAAACTCACCGGCCACATCGCTGTACTGGATCCGACGGTACACCGAAGTGATACTAAATTGCTCTTAATGTTCATAGTAATATCCCAGCACACCTTCTTCCTTTTTTCTTCTTTGCTTCGGTAAAAAATGGTATGTTATGTATGTAATGGTATCGAAAGCAGTGGAGTTAACTGCCTACAGCTCAACCTTATTGTCATTGGATCAAAAAATGTTATGACAAATGATTTTTGTTGAATATTTCGTTCAACAACTTAAATCACGCTTCCTTATTTTCCGATTTCGAACAAATAAACACGTACATATTATATCACACCCTCTCGGGATAAGCTGAGAAGACAGAGCGACAGAATTTTCTATTGTAACACATTTTTTTGCTTCTTCTGCACAGAGCTCCTACGATAACTTTTTTTATATTTGCTTCTTTCAAAATATCATACACTTTATTCAACCACATTCCTCTTCAACACTTTCCACTCACAGTTTCACTGTGTGTTTGTTTTGTCTTTCTTCATGGCCAAACCATTTATATCATTCTTAAGCACTTAATAAAGTATTCTGTAATACAATGTCTTCCATGTAATTTTTTTTATAATAGTACAATATGCACGAGGAGATTTATCAGAAACGCAAGACGTGTGCCAGGATTGATCTCTGTCTACTCTAATAGGTATATGACGTAATTAATGGTGATGTCAATAAGGGCCTTCGGTAGTACGAGCAATCTCAAAACTGGTCGTGCAATAATGAAAACCTTTAGTGGAAACTTTGACGACTACCATGGTGTTAGTAAAACGCTTAACATCAATTCGGAGGTTTCAGTTTCGATTCCTGATGGTACTTGAACGAAAAAGTGTCTCAGTCTGGTAAATGCGTTTATCTAAAAACAATTCTTACATGTTCTAGACGTACTATATGTATGGACGTGTTGTTGCTTCTTTACGTGTGAGGTAGTATTACCAATACGTGCGATGACGAATCGGGAGTTCCGTGCTTACTCCATTGGTTTGAACACGAATATTCGATCAATGGGGCCGAAGACGACGTTGTCTTCTGGTCGTGCTCTTCAATCTCTCTGAATCACGATGTTGATGTGGACCGTCATCATCTTTGTCATTCATCAATACTGAGGTCAAGATGTATGGAAGGTTGGTGGTACAGGCTGAGACGAAACGTCTGCATTCCTTTCAGTCACTTGCGTTCGCGTGAGTGTTCTTGAAAAAATAATCAAATTTATTTTGATTGTTATAGAAATCCTTTTTGTTTATATAAATCCATTTTATCAACTTTTTCTAAATTTTTTTTTATCTCAATAGTCTTTCTTCTTTTCCAAAGTTAGACGTCGCATTACTTGTAACCCCCGTCACAATTCACAGAGTAAAATGCCAGTAAATGTGTTGGGGCAGATTTGCTTTATTGCTTTTATGGCAATTTTTATGGATTGCGTTTGTTGCGAATGATAAAAAATACACAAAACATTAATAACGTATATGAAATTGAAGAAATTTTGCCAACTATTAAGTCCGCCTTTAGGCCTTTTCTCTGAGCTTTTCTTAGATATATGGCGTCTTTAAGTTGAGACAATCGGCAAATTTTATATTGCAGTTGTCCAAACGAATATTCTTTATGATATTACTGATATCAAATGTACATATTAAATTTTAGGAGAAATTTTATTTAAGGCGTGACATGTTTTTTTCTTAAAGAGTTCAAAACACGATTCATGTATTTCGATAAATTCTAAATATACTTGAATAGGTTTAATTGTATCAGTTTTCCACCTAAAATTGTATTGATGTTCAAAATGTTGATGTTGCTGTTAAAGGTGTAGAATTTGAAATACATAACTTATGTATGTTTTATATAGTATGTGTAATTATTTGAATTCCATGTGTATTTATTTGAATAACAAATTAATTTATTGTTAAATAGTTTGTTATGTTAGGTTTACTCGTATATTTGTGTTGATGTTAAAAATGTTGATGTTGAAGTTAAAGCTGAAAATGTTGATGATGGTGTTGAAACTGTTATATGAATTTTACATGCTTATTTGTGTTGGTGTTAAAAATGTTGAGGTTGAAGTTAAAGCTGAAAATGTTGATGATGGTGTTGAAACTGTTATATGAATTTTACATACTTATTTGTGTTGGTGTTAAAAATATTGAGGTTGAAGTTAAAGCTGAAAATGTTGATGATGGTGTTGAAACTGTTATATGAGTTTTACGCGCATATTTGTGTCGATACCAAAAAAGTTCATGTTCAAATTCATGTTTTATATATTTGAAAATTGATTTCAAACTTTGTCCATAGGATTTTGACTTCTAATCGGGGATTTTGGGTTAAATTCTCGACAGAAGCCAAATAACACGAACAAAAAGATGATAAACCCTGCAAATTTTTGTCGTGGACCTTCAGCACTCCGAGGTCCTCTACCCCACCGTTGATTGGATTCAAGACTTTTCTATGTTCTTCCTTCCTTCTGCTCTGGTCAAAAGCAAGGTATTAAGAGGTTTGGGCTTTTTATTATATTTATGTGTTCAGTGTATTGTAGATGCTGTATTTTTTAAGAACTACATCAGGTTGAGTGGCCCATAAAGTTTATAAATGTCTTAATTGTGGCGTATTCTCTATATACTTTTTTAACTGGTTCGAGCACTGCCTTAGAATTCTCCTTTCAAACATCAACAACTTTCGTGCTTATACATAATATTATATATAATATAATATTAACAAGGGTCTGGATTAGGATTTGTACTGTTTAGTTTCAGTCGTTGTTTATTTCATCTTTGCGCATAGTTAGCTCATATAAAGGTGTTTCAAATTGAGCGATTTTTTAGTTTTTTTCATAAATTCTTGAATAAAACACACAATTTGTTTTGATTTCAAATTTCTTTTTATTGGTTATTGGTATTAAGTATAATGTTTTACATTTCAACACAAAAAAAAACAATATCCGGCAAATGTCCACCTCTTGCAGCTCCACAGATGTCCACTCTTTTGTCAAAATTTTCGATGACATTTTGGCATAATTGCGGTTCTTACTCACTAATAACGCGAATAATTTTGTCCTTTAGCTCAGGAATTGATTGGAGGTCATTCTTATAGACCTGGCTTTTCACGTAACTCCAGAGAAAATAGTCCAACGGTGTCAGAACACATGATCTTGGTGGGCAATTAATATCACCGTTTCCGGAGATTACAATACATGAAATAATTCAACAATTTGAACGCATTGTTGTATTGTACACGACTCCATTTTTATAAATGTAATACATTACACTTCTCAAATGTCACAAGACCCAGGCAAGTTCGCACCGCCATCTGTGTTTTATCCGAAAATTATAAAACCGCTCAATTTGAAAGACCCTTTATAAAAACGGAGCTATATAAATTGTCCTCTTTATATTTTTATCATTGGTGGAAAAAACAATGACAGTATCTTTTCCATACACAGTAATAATTTGTAACGTATTAATATCTTGCAAAAAATGCAGTATATTAAAATATTCCAAAAAAAGCTCAGGATACATATATCTTTAAAATATGACGCATGAAAATATCAAAATAGAATGCAAAACAAAAAGTTTTCTAAAAAAAATATCTAATACGATTTATCAAATTCAATCAACAATACAAAATTTGAATGCGAAAAAACAAATCTTGTCCGTTAGGTGAGTTTGTTGGGATTGTCTTTGGATTTCAAAATACTATTTACAATATTTGTAGAAATTATGTATCTTTGGTTGTTGTAATTTTTGCACTTTCAGAAAAAAACTCTTTAGAAAATACGCAGGTTTATTGATTTACAAATAAAGCTTTCAAAGCTTTAATTTGATGATTCGAATCCAATCATCTCTATACTGGAACCATTATGAATGAATATCTCTTTCCTTTTATCTCTCCCACATCTTTATCTCTCCCACACATGTTTCCACTCCACAGTGATGTGGAAAAAAACGGTGTTCTCAAAAGACGAATTTTGGTATCGAGAAGTATTCACTTTTTTTTCACATCTCTGGATGTTTAACTATTGTAGATTTTGCCATATTAATTCGTCTTCAAATATTTACTTCAAAACCTCCACTTTTCGAGACAAGTGCTCCTAATTAAGCTTTAACAAATAAGTGAAAATGCCTGACAAGAAGAGATTCTCTTTTCATCACTGATCACGGATTACAAAGAATAACTGGTTACTCTCGAGCACGTATTTTAAACACAGATTAATAATGAAGGGATGCTGAGTATAAAAAATACAAATATGAAAGAGTTTAGTGAACAAGTATACTTAAGTGTTAATCCTAGGTTTAGGGGAAGAATTTCCTCCCCCTGCAGACAATTGTGGAAAATAAAGTTCACCCTTTTTCGTTGATATTTTTTTAACTTCATATATTAACTGCACCTGGGTCAATAGTTCTTTTAAAATATTTATTTATTTTACACATGCCAAGAAACATACATAATTTGCGAAAAAACAACAGATAATCTAATTTTGACCACAATTTTAATGGATCTGGGTTTGTTGCCTTTCATTTGTCGTGTCCCCAGTAAATTAAGCTTTTGCCTGTATCTCACTGAGGATATATACCATGAAAAAAAAATCGATACTTCTTTCAGATTTTTTATTATATAACACCCCGTTGTACATTCTCATTAACCTGATAAACCGTGACACTCAATTACATATGTTAGGAACCCCCTCACACTTCATCACTCCAGAAAGACAGACCAAATATATGTTTTTAATTTTTAAGGAATTTTCCGCAATATAAAAAATACACGAATTTGACAGCAAAACTGTATTAGATTTGCGATAAGAAAGATTTGAAAACGAATGTTGCAGAATCTAAATTCGTGGTGATAGATGTACAAAGCGATAAGTACGCAAGGATAAGTAAATGCGGTATATGGTAAAAAATGAAAGATTGGAGCAAGTTGAGGAATTCGGCTATTTGGGTAGTATTTTCTCGGGTGATGGAAGAATTACAAAATATGTCGAACAGTGTGTAGCGATAGGAGAGTCAATGCTGAACTAAAACATATCGTGGGCTCAATACTAAAACTAGGTAACTCGAAAATTGACGGTTTTGAGTTATTTATATCAATGGATTGCTCATCGAAGGGGCTTTCCAATACTATAAATAAGTATCTTAAAATATTACTTCTCAACTGAGTTATTTAACATTAGGTAAGTCGTAAACGTGGAAACAAAATATTGCTTAAAGTAGATATCTGAAGTTCACATTACTTACATCTTATGATCTATTGAAACCTCCTTTATTAGTTTCATAAAAAAATATTAGCGCGATACCTCATAATTAAAGAGGAGTTACCAGACAAAAGAACCTCGAAATTAAGAACGCCATTTTCTCAGAATAGAGAATTTTGAGTTACCTTGTTATAATATATTATTGAGCTCACGATATACACTCGAACCGGGCGGTATTAAAAATCTGCTAAGATGTTAGTTAACAACAGTATTTTAGTATCAGCTTTGATGTATGTAAGTAAAACGTGAATGTGGAAAAAATAATAAAATGAGTCGTATAAATGCTGTAGAATTACGCGCACTGAGAATAACACACGGGGTAACAATGTATGATAGAATAAGGAATTATGTGATTAGGGATAAATGTAGACTTAAGGCTGATGCGTTAAGTAAGATAAAGAAAAGCATCCTGAGATGGTTTGGCCATGTAGAACGAATGAACGCAGAAATACTAACAAAGACATGATAGAGGAAGATCAAGAAAAATAAAGTTGGATCAAATGATACTTTGAAACAAAGAAATTTTAAAAGTCAGAGAAATTGCAGGAGTTATATGAGAATGCGTATGAATGTTGAGGAGGCGAATGATGTTAGTCGAGATAGGAAACTCGGGCACTCAGTTGTCTCTGCCTATCCCGACAGAGAAATGATGTCATGTTATGTATAAATAAAGATTTTTATGGTTTTATCAAGTAAAAAAGCAATTAACGTGTTCCTCGCGGGAAGCACAAACGCCTGTGATCTGATCTGTAGCATTCCTTTGTGTATTTTACGTAATGTTTAGTTTATCTCCTTTATTTAATAAGTCTTCTTAAGAGTAATGACTATTATTTATTATCAGAAAATTACTTGAATGTCATGTTTACTTGGTGTTGTAATCAAATATCAGTGATTCTAAACAAAATACGCGTTTAAACTTGGAAATTAAAAAAAACGCCGAAATTGTGCCGCGCACAGGATTCGTGGAATTTGATTTTTAACGCGGTGTACAGGTTAAGAGAATAAAAAAACTTTAATAATTCGACTCAACTGATAGTACTGACGACCTTCGTGGCCTAGTTGGATAGACGCATGTCTCCTGATCTGGAGGTTGGTTAAAGTCCTCCTCATTAAAGAAAAGGATAGGAGTGGGAAGGATTAGGAGAGGGGATAGGGAAAACACAGAAGCAGAAGTGACCGGCCTACATACTCCTTCGCCACGCAGATTTCGTAGTGTGGCCGCTGTCCGTGTACTGATAGCTAACATATTCGGTGCCAATGGTGAAGAGTTCGAAATAGGTCGAGTATTTTCTAGGCGATACTAGACTGATCAATGCTCTCCATTAGTTTTTGATGTTTTTTTTTATTTATTTAATTTACGACACAACAGTGTTATTTATATATAAATGCTCATATAAAAAATTATACAAGTACTTAAAATTATTGACAAAAATACATAACTTTATTTTAAACTTATATGTAGATATAAAAAAACAGTAGTAATAATAAAAAGAGTAATTACAAAGCCATTGTTTAAATTTATTTAATACTAATATGTATATTTAAATTCAATGTATGCATGTATGATATGTTACACAATATTACCAAATTTAGCCAAGTAGACTTACGTAATTGTGGAACTCTTATTTTATAGTAGTTTTAAACATAGATTTGTTTTTAGTAGAACAACGCTTACACAGAACAAGAAGAATTGGATTTTTCGAAAATTTCATGGACAGATCTTGAGATTTGAAAAAAAAACACGTGGGCTCATTTATAGAATGAGATGCAAGTTGCTTTTGCAGAATCGAAACTTTCCACATGTTGATGAAGAGTTACTCAACTCCAGAGGTAAAGTATTGTCCTATAAGCCTATAAGCATACCACCTATAAGCATACCTATAAATGGAGCAAAGTCATATTTATAAAAACATATATGAAATAACCAAAAATATTCCAAGTCACATAAAGCCAGCTTTTTACACTAATTTTAATCTCCGGAAACTCTTATTTAATGGGAAAGGCAAAAATGGGATATTTAGCAACAGTGGTGTGTATAAACTTTTATGTGCTGACTGTGATAATTTCTATATAGGAAAGACAGGAAGATCTTTTGAAAAGCGATTTCGTGAACACAAATCCGCCTTAACAAATCCTCTAATTTATTCTGAAATGGCTAATCATTGACACCGTGAAAATCATACTTTTTCTATCGATGATGCCAAATTCTTACATATTAGTGGTAACGGAAATAAATTGGACAGATTAGAGGCCCTAGAAATTTCTAAGTCAGTACACCGATCCGAACATCTGTTGAACAGTTATTTCCCAAAAAGCTCTCCGCTCTTGGCCGAAATTGTCCCGTGCCTCCCTCACCCCTCAGCTTCGAACCGTTGAAGCGTGTATATCGGTACCAGTTTGAACAGCATTTAGTCTTGTTTGCGCTTCCCTGAAGATGAGGGGAAAGCATTGAAACCGGTAGGGTTATACCATCACAAAAAAGTGGAATAAACAGTGTTTGATATAAATAAATTACTATGTCTTTAAACCTCCACAACGTTAATGCCTTAACTATAAACAACATAACAAAGTATTGTCCTTATATGTTTGGTTTATACTAGGTTATTTATATTAATACAGTTTAATAGATATTTCCAAATATTGTGATATTCTGGCTAGTACTATGTATACATATATTAAAAATATCTAATTTGTTGCAAAACTAATTTCCAAGTCCTCGCATACGAATTATAGACAAGTTAATTTTATAATTAGTGTAGTAATTTTCGGTATAAAAGGGGTGTGCTATCTTCTGGATCTAGTGACAATATGAAATGAAATGCATGCGAGTAGGTGAGGCGCATCGATCACTGAGTGAATGATTTTTTATAGTAGTAAAATATCGGCTATTTTTCTTCTGTCACAAAGTTTCAAGAGTTTAACTTGATTAGCAAATTAGTAAGCGTCAAACTATCAAACTTTTATCGACAAGTTACATGCAGCAACACGTCTTTCAATATCATTATCTTTCTTTCCATCTCTGGTATGGCCAATAATCATTTTTCAAAGTCCCTGTGACAAAGGAAGAAAATAATCCATTTCCAATCAATAAGTTTATTCAGATTAGATAACTATTATTATGAATTCCGTTACTTCAACGACTGTAGTTTAGAATCTTACCCTTCAACCCTTTATTGTCCAGACGGGTCCTTATCTCGCCCCTTCTTTTTCTTTTTCCTAGTCCAGACAAAGGGTTATTAATGTAACAGGAGTGCGTAATCGTATTTATTGAGGCTTAAAACCTACCCCTATTGAGCCACCCTCTGTTTTAAATTACCACCCTACAAAGATTTCTGACGCCTGCTTATCTAAGTAAAGATTAATGCCATTCTTTTTGAAAAAAAGTTTTTTTTTAATTAGCGTTTAAATCTGCACATTATTATTTTTTGTGATTTGTTTTAAATTAAGCTGGAAACAAATTTTTTGAACTTGACCCGTATTAAAATTTATATTTTATATAACTACTATTGAATTAAATCACGTTTAGTAAAACACTGCTTAAAGCGGGGAACATATTTTTTAACTTGACCCGTATTAAAATTTATATTTTATATAACTACAATTGAATTAAATCACGTTTAGTAAAATACTATTTAAAGCGGGAAACACGTTTTTTGAATTTGACCCGTATTAAAAATTATATTTTATATAACTTCAATTGAATTAAATCACGTTTAGTAAAATTCTATTTAAAGCGGGAAACACATTTTTTTAACTTGACCCGTATTAAAATTTATATTTTATATAACTACAATTGAATTAAATCACGTTTAGTAAAATACTATTTAAAGCGGGAAACACGTTTTTTGAATTTGACCAGTATTAAAAATTATATTTTATATAACGACAATTGAATTAAATCACGTTCAGTAAAATTCTATTTAAAGCGGGAACACAGATTTTTTGAACTTGACCCGTAAATTTTTTTTTTATTGAAATGGTATAACTGCAGTTGAATTAAATCATGTTTAGTAAAATATTATTTTTGTGTGATTGTTTGTGCAATGAAAATTTCTATTTAAATTTGTCAGTTATTGGGTTTGAAAATGAAACTGTATATGATAAGTAATATTTTGATCACGGACTCACTTTACGTTCGAGCAGACTTTTGACTTTGCCCAGTTCACCGCTCTTCATTTTTCACTTCGTCTTTTAGTCCATGATGTTTGACTCTGGAGCCAACTACCAACTAATATAAGATTTACACCGTCATTGACGTACTACAAAAAGTACATTAAACATAAAGCATCTCTTTTCAGCGTCGTAGCGTGCTTTTTCTTGTTTTACATCATCTTATTTTCCTTTCCTCCTCCAGACCATCCTTCAGACACCTCCAGCCAGACCATCTAGCCAGATCACCTTGTTCAATTAATATTTGTTGCTTATGTATTGTTATTTTTTTTATTTGATTGTTTTTTATCTACACATACACATATGGTTTATCAATTATGCATATATTTATTTAATTTAAAAATTTAAAAAAAATGTTATGATTGGTTGGAAGAAGTTGTCATAATAAACCCACCATTATAAACACTTTATAATACAAATTAAAATAAAAAAATAATCAAAGGAAGGCTTTATTTTTCAAAAAAATCAGCATTTTTAGGTAAATATAATAATTTTAAAAAAAAGTAAAGGATATAGAAATTAATAGTAATGACTCAATAAAATGAAGAAAAAATATATAACAATATGGTAAATGGTGAGGTAAAATATATAACTATATGGTAAATGGTGAGGTAAAATATATAACTATATGGTAAATGGTGAGGTAAAATACATAACTATATGGTAAACGGTGAGGTAAAATATATAACTATATGGTAAATGGTGAGGTAAAATATATAACTATATGGTAAATGGTGAGGTAAAATATATAAATATACGGTAAATGGTGAGGTAAAACGTAAGTATGATATATAATTTTCAATGGCAGTAAAATATTTTTTTTCTAGAATTAAAATGAAGAAAAAATATATAACTATATCGTAAATGTTGAGGGAAAACGTAAGTATGATATATAATTTTCAATGGCAGTAAATAAAATTTTTCTTTAAAAATATAACTTTTTTACGATTTATTGTTCAATTGATTTTTGTTAAAAAATATATATGTTTTCTCATAAAAAAGGAGCAAATATGATAAATCTAGAGATTTCTTGATTTCTAAAAATTATTCTTTATGATTAAATTATAGGTAAATGAATAGGTATGTGTAATAAATACGAGCATATAACATAGATTATCATTTAATTAGTCAAATTAAAGAAAAAAATACTTCAACTAAATTAATAATTCTTTTTTGTATTTTTCATACAAGAATATATAATTGTAACAATTCTTTTTATTTTGGCCAACGATTTCAGAGGATCACAATATTTGAAATACAAATATTGAATGAATTCCCTCGTAAAATATAATATTTTCAACCACAAATTTGAATAAATTTTTAACGAGGGGTGAGTCGAAACAAAATCCAGCGGACACTGGTAAGGAGAAAATATTCAAGTAAGAAAAAATAATCCGTGAGTTTTAACACCGTCTACCCTTTGTTTGCATTGCGTTATTTAAAGAAAATTTATCATAAATGCCTTTAAATTTATACCCCTTCTGAAATAAACGGAGCGAAAAAAATGTTGGAAGTTTAAGAAAAAGATTTATTGATTTGTATTGTATTACACTTTTGTTGGATACAGTACAACATTACGGGTTTGTTGTAAAGCTGTAATCTCTTACAACCAACCATTATTCAGTATTCGCGGTTAAAAGGAAGAATTATTGCTTTGTATCATATAACATTTTGGTTGGATACAGTACAATACTGCGGGTTTTTTGCCAATCTGTAATATGTTACAACCAACCATTATTCACTATTGATGGTTGAAAATAATGTTGTACTTTGAAACCCGTAACATTCAGAAGTCAGGCATTTTCCCACTAGGCCAATAAGATCGTAAACTTTCATTTATCCCATGGACAAGAAGAAATTATGAATTGAGGATTATAGTGTTTGTTTATTTAGCAATCCGTTAAAGAATTGGATCTTCACTGAGATCGTTTAGGTTTCAGAAATGCATCATTAACCTTCGAACAGGGATAGATAAGGCAAACAGACAGGCCTACCTCGATCAGTGGTTAAGAGTGACTATTATACGAGTATAGCGTTGAAAATACTTCATCTGGAGAAAAATTCTTAGTTTCATTCCATTTAAAATATGCTACACTGTAACTTAGAAGAAAATATGCTACACTGTAACTTAGGAGAAAATATGCTACACTGTAACTTAGGAGAAAATATGCTACACTGTAACTTAGGAGAAAAAGAAAGAAATCTAAATATTTTATTCTTGATGTGGATCTTGGATTTGTAACGAAAATCATTTCTAGGAGATAGAGTAGCCAGCTATCTATGTATCTTTTAGGACGCCTTGCAATAATAATAATACTATTAAATGATAATTTTTATAACGCCGATTAGAGAGCATACTTGTCTCAAAACTAAGGATTCGAACTGATTATTACTGACAAGTTAAAAATATTATAAAGAAAGGAAGGTGGTAGTTGCCGCTTTCTTAGGAAGCTGCCCATCTGGTCCACATAATCGGATCAGTACGCCTGCTCTTCCTACTCGATCTGACTGTCATCTGTATTGCAGGTTTGTCGTACGTAAGAGTTTAAGATATGTAAATCATTCGATGGTATAAATGGTTCGATATGCTTTTTCATTAATTGGATTATGTCATCGGGTGACAATGTACGGCAGAATTCGCAATAAAGTGATTAGGGATACATGTGAATGTACGGATGATATGTTGAGTAAGATGGTAAAGTATACCATGAGATTGTTTGGGCATGTAGGATAAATTAATGAGGAAAGACTAAGAATATAAATATGTAGTGAAAATATGAGTGGAAGGCGTGATAAAAACGTAAAATAGATAGGAAGAGAAAGTCATGGTTATAAAAAAGTGCGAAAGGAAAAGTAAATGCGATATATGGGTCAACAATGAAACGTTTGAGCAATTTAAAGGATTTTGCTATTTTCGTAGTTTTTTCTCAGATGATGGAAGAGTTATGGGGGATATTAAATGTCGGGTAGCGATATGAAACAAAGTCAATGGGGTACAAAAGGGAAAATAATGAAAATAGTTCGTATAAATGCTTCAGAAATGCGTGCACTGAAAGGAATACATTGGGTGACAATGTATAAATAAAACGGGCTAAAGTAATTTGAGATGAACGTGAAAATAAGGCTGATGTATTGAGCAAAATGAAGAACACTCTTAGATGGTTCGGGTATGTAGAATGAATGGATGAGGATAGACCAAGAAAAGTATGGTTGGATCAAGTGAATTATATTTTGAAAGAAGGACACGTAAAACGTCAGAGGAATCTTAAGAGTTGTTTGAGAGGTGTATAGATGTAGAAGACGCCATGGTTGTATTCTCTCTGCTTACCCCGACAGTAAAATGTTGTGATGGTAATTATGTGTATACATATTGATATTATTTCCAACCGTTATACGCCATTCAATATCACTCGTAATACTTAAATTATTGTGAAAATGAAGTATTTTTAGCAAGTAAAATGAGTATGATATAAAATTAAAAAATACAGACCATAGGTCGAGAATCATTCTTGAAAGAAACAAATAAATGAAATAAAATAAACTTAACGACCCGTTTTTAAGATCTAAGGTTATCAAACATATATATTTCTCAAGGAGATACTTATCAATTTCATCAGGCTCAAGACATAAGTCATTTCCAAAAACGCCACATTGTGATCTCCTGGAAATGATCCCATTTAAATATGATATTCAGTAAAATTCCTACATCTATACATCACAAACGTGATGCCAATAATTCAAGAGACGCGAAGGTATGGAGTTTCAGACTGTAACCCTTTGATCGCCACTATACTTATTTTAGGCCTATGAATTTAATTATTTAGTTAAGCAAAAATTTCGGTGTTCACTTTGCGGAATAACACATTAGAACATTTAATTATTTCGTTATTCCACTAAATCATTTAAAATCTTTATTCGTATGATATCCTTCAACATATCCGATTTGGTGATACGGACATATAGAAGAGCGTGGTGAGGAGAAAAAAATGGTTTAGTAGATAGGACGCGTGTCTACCAACTCGGGCGTCACTGGAACCCAGATATTTTAATAAAGGATTTCAGTCTGGTTTTCATTTAAGACCTCTTTAACATTTTTCTAGTTGGTTAGAAAAGATGACAATAAGCAATCCAAGTTGCACTGTATATAGTGGAAGTGTCCCAGAATACAATAATCAAGACAATTTCAGAACCACTGAATTACGCAGGGAACCCGCGTTTCTTCATGGCACGTGCTAGTTACATTGTCGCAAGAGACAAGACAACACTCGTACATATTATATTATATATGCGCACTCGATGCGTGCGGTATTGATACTTGACGAACTCTTTTACCAGAATGGGACCGTTTTATTTGGATGGAAGACAAGCGTTAGCCCATCTAGTCCATTAATTGCTCTAATCACAATTAACATACCCTACTAGTCTGATCAAAACAATAAATTCAAAATCAATAGATTGATACTATTGATCTGGTCAAAATAATTCATTCAAAATCAAATTATGGGTACTATTATAGTTCGAAAATTCTAGGATGAGTCCTGTGACAGCTCACAAATTTGCCCCAATGTTCAGTAATTTTAATTATTTTATCAACTTTAATATAAACCTCAATTCTAATAAATAGCAAGTTATTTAGGTAAATACATTACATAAGGTTGTATTGGGGCAAATTTGTGAGCTGTCACAGGACTCATCCTAGAATTTCCGAACTATAGTAACTAGTCTGATCAAAATTATTCATTCAAAATCAAATAATGGGTACTGCTAGTCTGATCAATTCAATTCTTTATTTAAAATCAATAAAAGGGTAGTACTAGTCTGATAAAAAATCTTTATTCAAAATCAAATAACGGGTACTGCTAGTATCATCAATATTCTTTATTTAAAATCAATAAATGGGTACTACTAGTCTGATCAAAATTCTTTATTTAAAATAAATAATGGGTACTACTAGTCTGATCATAATTCTTCATTATAAATCAATAAATGGGTAGTACTAGTCAGATCAAAATTCTTTATTCAAAATCAAATAACGAGTACTGCTAGCCTCATCAAAATTCTTTATTTAAAATCAATAAATGGGTACTACTAGTCTGATCAAAATTCTTTATTTAAAATAAATAATGGGTACTACTAGTCGGATCATAATTCTTCATTATAAATCAATAAATGGGTATTACTAGTCTGATCGAAATTCTTCATTCAGAACATGATTACTAGAGTGGTTAGTTAAAACGAATTAAAAGAGAGTGACCGAAGTCAATATTCTTAATTAAACATCAATATGTTATGTGGATATAAGTTTGGTCAACTATTTGCATTCGAAATCAATACAAATATTTTATTGTATTCTTTTATCTATCATTTTTTTCTAGATACTATATGACTTGAATTATTAATATTTGAAATAATAGTTGTAAAAAGGCGGTATGAAGGCAAGACACACTTGATCATTGTGGAGAATGGGTGATGAAACTTTGTATTCGTATACTGAGATAAAGAATAGGTATATTAGAACACAATTCTTATAGAAGACTACGTTAAATATGAAGAATTAAAAGAAGGAACGATGAAAGCTTTATAAAAAAAATAGAACGAGAAGTTTGGGAAGCCTGCAAAAAAGCGGTATGACCAAATTAAAAAAAATCTAAAAAAATGGGCGAGAATGTTTGACAAGTTGTACGGATACGACTAAATCGAAAGAAGTATTCTATGGTAGAATAAGGTAGAGTACCTACCTAATAGGGAAATAGTGTGATGGTGATAGCAGCATACATTTTTATATCTGTATCGAGTTTTTCTGTCCCGTATTTAAAAATAAGAAATTAAAGCATAAAAATTAAATGAAAAGGATAAAACGTATAGCAATTCATCCCATGATCAAATTGTATTTTATTAACTGTTCCAACCAACCAGAATTATATCAAAGAGGTCTTTAGTGGTAACTAGACTGAGACACTTTAAAACATGAGTAGTAGAGAAAATCGAACCCTTGTTAAAATATGATGTCTTACCAACTGGGCTACGGAAGTCCTCCGTCATGGTTGGATTGTATTACATTTCTGTTGTATTCTGTACAACCTGGTGGGCTCATTGTCACGTGGCAAATTTTTCTAGCCAGCCAGAAAGGTGTTAACATATTGACTGCTTAAAAAATGCTTTTATAATTACTGTGCTATTAAAAAATAATAAACAAGTGTAATTCATCCATACAACCCTTACAAATCCTATCAGTACCTAAAGGCCACTCTGGGCTCACTTGTTTTCTAATTCGCTTAAAAATATTGGGAATAGGACGACAATAGGCATTTTGAGCTCCCAGCAAACGTTTATATGAGCGCCTATAGGTTGAACGTACTTTTAAGTAAAAACGAGTATGAACTTTAAAAAAATAGGTTTATTGTTATTTGATAATCTCTTTAGACTAACTAGAAAGACGTATAACTACCCTTAAGTGAAAATCAGCATGAAACTCTTTTAAAAAAAATGGGTACCAACGGGAATCGAACCTACGACTCCCGAGCTAGAATACCGGTAACTTATTAATTAGACACATGTTACAGGCTTTTATAGAAATGTTTTTTTTAAAGTTTATTTAATGTTTGATTAAAACTGAAAGAGTCAGAGGACGGTTAATTTCCAGTCATTGCTGAAGAGGTTAAGGAAACGATGCGATATATCATACGATTCCGAGAAAATCTCGGTACTCAAGAGAGAGAGACAGAGAGAGAGAAAGAGAAAGAGAGAGACAGAGAAGAGTGGTAAGCAAGGCAAACGAATCATATTACACAGGCTATGTATGCCACATAATAAAATACTCGACATATGAGATCGGTGCGCGATGATAGTATCCTACGTTAAACATTACTTTAAATCAAAATTGTTGTAAATCTCGACAGACATCCAACCAACCAAGCACGTGTTCCATGTCAGTTCTCAAAATGGAGCTAATTGGAATAATCCTCGGCGCCATCTTTTGATGTCGAATTGTATCCGAAATATGTGACTCGCAATACAAATTGTTTCATTTGCATCGAATAGATTTTTGCCAATTTTATTTATGTGTATTTTTTATATGGGAAATCCGCCATCACTTTTTTGTTAGTATAATCAAGTGATTTTAAGAATGACTTTATCTGATATTTAGCCATATACTGATAACTTCTGTGGCCAAGTTAAGGACGCAAAAAAAATTGGTTTCGTCTGGTAAAAGTGTTCATTTGGTAACTATATACTATATTCACGAGTCGAGTTCGTGTACGAGTGTTGTTGTCTCTTCACGTCCAGTAGTGTTTCCAATACGTACAATGGACGAACCGCGAGTTCCGTGCTTTCTCCAGTGGTGCTGATCTTGATGGAACGATTACTGGGGCTGACGACAATTTAATCTCTGGGCCAAGCTCTTAAATACGTTCGAATCACCAATTCGGATATGTTGATGGGTACTATATGAAACAAAAATGAGTTTTTTTTTCTCATCAACGTGATCACGTGTATGGACGTGGCAAAAGCGGAAGATGTGTGTTAGGATTATTTGAAATGAAGATCTGTTCTCTCTGTCTATTAACTTAGGGACATGATGTGATGGTGATGATTATTTTGATAGCTGTTCAAATAACAAAGGTGTTACCGTAGATTCAGCGGTCTAGTGGATGGTTGTATCGTTTTTATTATTTAAATAATTTTTTTTAGTCTTATCCTCGTAGCCTAGTTGAACCTATTTGTCTTTGCCTGCCTTTAGATGTCATTCCAATATTTTATTTTTTTAAAGTCTTCAATTTTGTGTACAAACAAAGTAATGTGTAAAACTCGTATGGCCTATTTTTTCTGTAATGTTCTCGGTAGCCAAGTAATACAATTCGCCATCGTACATGTTGGAAATGTTACCGCATGTGGACGGCTAACAACACTTGCATACGTTTTGTGTGCGCTTGTATTATTACTTGGACCCTTTTTGTACTTTTTTAAGGTACCATTGGAAACCGAACTCGAACTCTTCGGTTAGACTAGCGTCTAACTAACTAGATTACGGAAGTCTCGATTAACGTTTATAATTAAGAAATACGATTTCACCAAATAAAAATACTGTCTTTAATGAAGGAGAAAGATGAAAAGTTATAATTTGATCATAATTTTTTCGTCCAATCTTTTTCGAACAATGAAAATTACATGGATATATTTTCAATACATGACATAAAATTATAAAAATTAAATATGTGTTGAAATCCAAAATAATGATAAGAGAATATCAATGACCTTCGTGTCCTAGTTGGAAAGACGTCTTCCTGCCCGGAGGTTGCGGGTTTGATTCCCGATGTTACTCAGATATTTTAAAATAGGTTCAGTCTGGTTTTCACTTAAGGTTAGCTTCAACACCTTTCCTACTCCTTTGGCAGACTTCAAATATTTTATTTTCAAACATGGATATGAGCCATGATTGTTATAGGTAATCTTGGACTCATTTAAATGCGTATTCATAAGATAATTCATTTTATAGGAATAACCTTATATTTGATTCACGTATTTTCTTATGTTTAGCAAAATCTGACTTTAATTTATTTCTACAAATTTTTTGTTTTTTTTTAATACTACGGATAGGAAAATTCTTGTAAGAAAATTGTGGGTTTTAGTATAAATTATTTGTTTTTAATATAATGATCGAATATGATAGAAAACTTTATTATGCAGCACCAGTCTCTTGACATGGCAGACAGGTTGAATTAACCATGAACGAAACGGAGAGAAAAATAATAGAATGCTCATAAACAACACCAGTATAGAAAATCTTCTAATTAATCGACATCACTCCACCTGATATCCGAAGAAGTGTTCTTCGGATATCAGGTGGAGTGTTGCAACTGATCTAGAAAAAAACAAAGCATATTCATGAACCAAGACACCTTTAATATGGCCACCAGCCAGCAACATGAAGACAACGCAAGAACTGACAATATTCCATCGGATAAAACGTATTCTTTGAAATGGAAAGAAAAAAAAAAGATCTAACGACTGGACTGAGTCTTCTGAAAATACGGCACTAGGAACTGCTTTGGTCTACTTGGAGAGCCTTAAATATAATCAAAGTATAGGTGAATAGATGCAAGGTGAAAATACAGAAATGGAATTTCCGTAACGAGTAACTTGGAGGGTATAAAAGATTTCATAACACAAGCTAACTAGTCTGAACATCGAGACTATATGCTAGGGGGAAGACCTGATTGATGCAAATTACAGGGCGATTTATGTAACCTTCTACTGGAATCATCATCATGTCGTGTAACTCATGACTGAGCATCGTGACTTCCATGATAGTCTCTGACGACTCTTCTCTATCGAACCCTACACTCCGCAGTTCGAAGGGCAGTTGTTAAGGGTAGTCCAGTTGCGTCTCTCACTGGACTACCCTCAATGGAGGCGTTTACTTTCGTTTCTATTGGAAAAATGTACCATAATCAATAACTCATACTATAGTCCGGACATGGAAAAAAATAATGACCTTTAACATTAATTAGGTAAAAGCAAGTGTCCTGTATTCGTTATTACATTTAAGCAATTTTACATTAATTACATTGACAATGAATAATAAACATGTTATATAGAATACATTACTTAACTTTATATATCCAGCTTTTAGGTGAATCAGGGCCAAGTCCGCTTCTGAACTTAGCTTATTGAGTCGTGACATCGTGTAAAGTAAAACCTTTTTCAGTTAACAACTAAACGTCTTCCATAAACGTGATAGTTTTCCCTGCAAAGGACTGCATATTTTCACATCTTCACTTGATTCCCTTGAAGATCAATATCAACAAAGTCAAATGATTTGCTCTTGACAATGGTGGAGACGTCTCCTCCTAAGGATCGCCATATTCCCCCATGCCTTATGGTACACCATTATATGAAGTATGCTCCCTGTCTATCGGTACATCTCTCCGCTTTGTCGGCTTGTAATGTGAACATCTTTGGTTAACATGTTTACTTGGTTCCAATTTGAACGGTTTTCTTGTCTACGTGATTATGTAATTTTCAAATAGATTTTTTAGAAGTTTTTTGTTTTTAACAGTGTTAAGAACAACTTTAAGCCCAACACTTGACGTGACAGAAGTAACCTAGAGACGCAAGAGTAACATGGGGATTCGCGTTTTGTCAATATAACTGTATAAGTTCCACCAGGTTCACTCGAATAGCATAGTTTCGTAATACTCGTATATGTACTGGGCAAGTATATGAGGAAGAAACCAATTGAAACAACAACCTTGGGTGTAGACCTAGATTCCGCTATATGGAGATTTTTTTACTTCTCTTTCTCTTGTATGGTTTCTCCCTCCAGTTGAATATTTAGATTTCCCATGCATGATATAGCAACCATGAAATTAATATATGGGCTACTCCTCTATTATGTGGCCGACAGTTTAGATCATTCCATAATAACATAACGGGGAATCAATGCAAGGTATAATAGCACTGCAACATTAGCCATCCTTAAGACAATACAAGAAACCCCATTATTTTCGTTGTAGGTCAAATCCTTGGAGAAGTACGTTACGGTCACTCACAAGGTGAAGTTCTCATTGCTGCTGCCATATATTTAGTGGGCTTATATTCTTCTTAGCTAAATGTTGCCTCTCGATCTAAAAAAATGCCGTTGAGATCTAATGCAAAGTATAAACGTAAAGATTTTAAGATGATACCCTGGATGTGTTAACAGGCTTGGAGAAACTGAAGGAGAGGAAAGGATGGCAGCAAAATATCCACGGTCATTTGATATGGAGACATTTTTTTTTATTTTTTTATTACACATGGCAAGAAAATATACACAATTTGCGAAAAAACAACAGGTCATTTGATTTGGACATACAATTTTAATGGCTCTGGGTTTGTTGCCTTCCATTTGTCGTATCCCAAGTAAACTAGGATTTTGCCTGTATCTCACTGAGGACATTGTTCTTTGAGTTTTTAAATCTGCGTACAAATGTTTGTGAAATATTGATGTTTGCCGATAAATGCCGTTGAAAAAGTTATTCGGCTGAAACTAGATTAGTTAGGAGTAAATTAAGTGACATTACTAGTAATGGGTTGAATAATAAATACTCAAATTTGGGAGTCACTTGGCTTAGAACCTTGTCACTCATTATTGATTAGTGGGCTTGAATATGTACTTAAAATACCAGATAATGAACCAATTCGATTTTTTTGATGACTTCGAAAGGAATCGTCAAGGGAATTATTGTAAAGACAGGCTGGATCCAGAAAAAAGAAGTGAGGTCATGGAGGAAGAAAATTAGTATTTCCAATATGAAATTCACTTGGATATAAAATAAAATTTGTGACTTTATAATTTTAACAAATGGAGATATGGTTGTATTCTACTTGTATTGTTTCCACACTTTTTCGGTGCACGGCACCTTCAGTTAAAGGATTTTTTCATGGCACCCAAAGTCAGAACACACCTAACAGTAGCACTTATGTTGGTGCGGTTAGGTTACATATACAAATAAATAAAACACGTATTTCCAATAAAAAGTTTTGTAAGGAGTACTCGTATGTCCTTCCTATCATTGCATCAGCACATCGATGGTCCGATTTAAAAAAAACACGTAAGTATCATTTTAGGGAAAGTATTGTAATATTTCCCGGCACTCCTGTAAGCTAGCTGCACCCTGGACATTACGACGCAACTTTGGGAACCATTGGCATAGAGTAAAAAATGTTAATATCTTCCTAGTAATTATAATAGAAAGTTAAGAAGCTTGAATTCAATATCAAATTATAACTCTTGAAATATTTAGTTGTAAGTAAATTAAAAAAACACGATTTATCTATTAAATTATTTACAGTTAAGGCATTAACATTGTGGAGGTTTAAAAATATTGTAATTTGTTTTATCAAACACTGTTTATTCCACTTTTTGTGACACAAAAGTGGAATAAACAGTGTTTGATAAAACAAATTACAATATATATCCATTAATTTCAATCGCTTCAATAACTAAGACAACCCAAGATTTTATTAAATTTTAAACAATAACAAAACATGTCACATTAAATGTAAGGGCAATTGATGAAAAAAAAAAAATAATGATGATGGAAGCACCTTCAGAGATAATTTAGTCATTTAACAGTTTAAAAAACAACAAAAAATAGGAAGGAATACAATACATGTGTTGTTACCTACCTTGACGTCTGGAAGTGAAACTTGGATTTGGCAGAAGAGGATAAAAGTAAGATTCATGTTGTGGAGATGCGTGCACTAAGAAAAACTTACGGAGTGTCAATGTGTGAAGTAAGGTGGAATGAAGATGGCATAAATTAATGCATGAATAAAAATGGATATTTTAAATAAGATGAAGGAAAGAGCTGGTTGGACATTTGGAGAGAATGAATAATAAAATAATGACTGAGCGAGTGTACAAGTCAGAAGTGTCAGGTGTTCGTATAAGAGGTATACCGAGGAAAACATGACTTGTTAAATTCGACCAGATTTTAAAGGAAGATAAAGAGATCTGTATGAAAAACAAAATATTATGCATGCCGAGATATATGAATGTTGACGAGACTAAAGATGTGTACTTGGATAGAAAAGTTTATAGATCTGTTCTCTCTGCTTATCTCGCAAGGGACAAGGTGTGATGATATGTATGTATGTATGCAGTTATGTTCGAGGAATTTATCAGATATGTATCGGAACTTTTACTATCAGGTAAAGGTTATTACTACTATATATCAGGAACTTTTTAATCAAAAGTAGCAAGTTATTCAAAGTAGCTAAGTAAAAAAATAATAAAGACACTCTTTGAGAGTTACTCTTAGGACCTCATTTTAATGTGTTGGTGATCTATTTTTGGATGCTGTTTAGTAGAAAAGAACCGTCTGGATGATTTCTGGTACTCGTTCAACATACTGATTATTCCGCTGAAAAGGTTCAGCGACACAGAGTCTGTAAGAAAATATCGTTTAAAACTGTCCTACATCCAGGACAACCGGATTTAATGTATAATAATTTCAATGAATACTTTTTGAGCATATTTAAGACGTTTAAATGAAGGGAAAGATGCGTTTCTCTGAATTTATTATGTATTTATTTACAAACTATATTAAAAGAAGATTTTGTTATATTTTAACTTAATTATTTCAGATTAAATTAACATTTCATAGAAATAATTAAAATATTTCACCTATCGCGTAACATCTTGAAACATTCCGTTTCATACTTGTTAAAATATTTGTAATCTTTTTTTGGGAAAAGAAATGTCATTTTAATTATGACATATAAAGGGCAATTTGTAGGCCCAGAACGTCCTTAGAAAAGGAATTTCTTAAAGGACCACCCTGGTTTTTATACATGTGGATGAAAGATCACGTCTTTGAGTTGTTTTAAGAATATTTTTTATGTGGATTGTCATCATTTTTATTAACATGATTTTTATCGTATTAATACAAGTATAGTCGGAAGATCAATGTGTGTTCGTCGAGATGCGGTGCTGGAGATGAATGCTGCGAATATCTTGGATGGAAAGAAGAATAAGCGCGTCTATATTACTGGAACTCGATTGATACTCGTCTCTCCACAATCTGTCAACAAAGGCTATTTGCGTTTTTTCGGAAACATATCGAGCTACTATGATACAAGTCTCGAAAATACTGTCATGCTGGATAGTGTTTCAGGTAGGAGACCAAGAAACTGTGTCCTCTTGCGTTTGACATACCAGATCAAGGACTTGACCAGCTCCTCTCTCTGCGAGGTTTAACATTTGGCTAGAAACATAAATGGCTGGAGAAATATTGAGCAGGCCTTATCATAAATATCCCGACCCTCAGCCATGAGGATGAAGACTAGAAAGAGATAATGTAGTGCAGGCTGTAAAAACTGTGCTGAGCAAAACATGTGGTACATTAATGCACATTCATTAATTCGTATGGTACCCTTCAACTAACTGAATTTTTTTTATTCAAATATATTGAAGATTGTGGCCGGATGAGAACATTTTTTTGGCATCATCAATTGAGCGTTCGGGTTTAGAATTACTGAAATAAGCATGAAATGTAATCGCACGTGTTGTATGTTCAAAGGCAACAACACTCGCATACGTTTAGCGCGTTTGAGTATTGTTAGCAGACTTATACCCTTTTTTTGGGTACCATCAGAAATCGAAACCCTCGGCTGAAAGTGAAGTGACTTATCAACTAGGCCACGGGGTCATCAATTAATGCACAACTGATTATGGAATGTAGTTATTTATGTGAACTAAGGACTCGTGAGATGTACGAGTAAGTGTTCAATAAGATGAAGCAAAGCACTTTGGGATGTTTTAGGCAGGTTGAATGAATGATAACGAAATACTGACAAAACAGTGCACACGAGAGTGTATGGTAGGACCGAGTAAGTAGAAAAAGTTATTAACGCTGCTATTCGATTTTATTTGATGCTGGTAATTAATATGTTGGTGAAAAACTCAACAAACAAATACGTTTAAGTTAAAGAAAATAGCTTTAGTTATTTATTAAATGTTTTCAAGCTTAAATGTTACAGCATCGGAATTAGAACCCAAAATGTTATACTATGATATAATTATAATAAAAATTGACAGATGAATATTGGTCCTCTACTGAAAATTTTATTTAGATCCATAATGCAAGTACTTATTATTTGAGCGTCTGAATTATTTTGTACCTTGGTTTTATGGTCCATATTACTGCGAATATTCAGGCGTCTAGGACTTGGTCCTGAAGGGTTATGGAATAAATTCACTTTCAGATCTGTTTTAATCGGAAATACCTTATAGTATGGCATTAACTCTAATCGTCTGTAAGACTCCTGTCTTCGAAATTGATGATTCCAGGTTTGATTCTCATTGGTACCCATTTAATAAAAATAATTTCCGTCTGATTGTATTGAAGATCACTTTAACAACTTTATGGTTGATTGGCAGAGATTACCGAATGACAGTGTATACAATGAAAGTGTAATATAATTCAAATAGAGTCACATGTGTTTTATGAGTACGTCATTATACATTTCGATTCAAAAGATTTGATAATTAAATGATAATATTAAAACGTCGTCTGATGTATCTCGAAAAGATTAACAAATAATTGCGTATTTCATGTTTAAATCTAAAACCACTTCTTTAGGAACATATTCCGATCATCTTCAGCGATATCTCCGTCTACAGTGGTTGCTGCTTGTTCTTCTGCGTACGTGTCTTCTAGAGGGTCAAGGTTCACGTCTTGTCTTCCAGGAATCACCATCCAGTCAGGAGTCACTCCCAGACCAGAAGGTTTACTGCCGTACGAGCTGATTGCTGATGCGATATCGGACTTGAATCCACTTCATCGCTGGATTCTCATGAAATGTCATAAAGGTGGGTGAGTCACAACTATGAGTCAGAAGTAAAAAGCAGTATTTAAATTACTTAATTATGAAGAAACGGTGACTTTTTAATTTCTTGGATGGTCTTGCTTGAGGAGTGTTGCAAATAAAATTGATATACTAATATTTATCAAAATCAATACATAGGAGTTTTGCGTGACTTAAATCTCTATGGGAACAGCGCTACATTCATTCGTTTATTTATTCGTATAATGACCTTCAGTTTCATTAATCAGGATTTTGAGTTTTAAAACCAATGGAGTAGGCAAAGAACTTAAAGTTCGTCATCGCATGTTTTAAGCAACAACACTCGTACATGTCTAATGCATACGATCATTGTTATCAGATGAATTATTTTGCTAGACAGAGACGCCTTTTTCTTTTTTTTTACTCAGATACCATCGGGAATCAAACCCCCCGGATGATAGTAAAGCGTCATACCAACTAGACCATGGGTACGATTAATTTAATTATTTTTCCCCCTTATCCTAAACGGATGTTGGTTTCCAAGGTGGAATAGATTTCTTCCATTCACTTTAGCATCATCATCATCGAGGTTGCGACTACTCAGGAGTACGACAGAATCACAATCAATATATCATATATCCTGTGCAGCTATTCTTCAATTAAATCTACATCACTTCAGTCACTCCATCCAGTCAACGCAGCCTCGGCCTTTCAACTTTCTCATGCCTTCTAGGTACTCGTTGTTAATTTTTTTTCATAGTTATAATACTTCATACGGTGCAAATTTTCCAAATAGTGTAGTTGCATGAATTGTAGTCACGTTGGATGTTATGCTGAAAGAGACGACACATCAACAAATTATTTCCTTGCACCAGGTATGCTTAAGGTCCCCTTGGGAGCTTCTTAACTACTGGACCTCACAAAATCTCACTAGCCACGGGAGTTTTAACCGTAGACAATAAATTCTCTGTTTAATTTATGTGGTTACTCTAGTCAAAATGTAGACTATATTTTTGTGGGACTGTGAGGAAAGTAGAATCCCTAAAAATATGGATGATCTCCATTTAGCTATACACGTATATCAGACTATCTTCGACCCGATTGGTTATATTGACATTATGACGATCAGGGATAGTTTTACAGCTTATTTCAATTTTCGTGTACAATTAAGTGACTTCTTTTATTTTAATAACAAAAAAAAAACAAAATTTTCTGTCATATTTAAATATATGAATATAAATTAAAGTATTTTTGCACTCATTACATCAATCCCCATTACACGTGTTTCTACCTCCTATCACAAAGCTCAGTTCAGGTAGAATGTTCTCGGTTTGTCAAGAGAAAAATGCTTAGGTCCAACTCATGTTTCATTGGAAGTGTGTGATCTATTATCACTAGGAGGTAGAAACTTGTGTTCCGAAGATTAATGCAATTAGATATACAAATAAATATTTCTACAAAATTATTCTTATTGAGTAACAATTTATTTGTTTACATATAAGAAATTTCATAACTTCATATTTTATGATAAAAAAACAACCGGTTTGTTGCCTTTCATTTTTTAGTGTCCCCAATAAACTAGGCTTTTGCCTGTATCTTTCTGATGACATACCATGGAAACCATGGAAATACCATGGAAAAATAAGTTGTTTTTTTCTTCCGATTATTGATTATACGAGTACAACCGTTGCGCTAAATTATGGGTTCGCAAAACTATGCACCTGATCATCCAAGGCTAGAAAGCAGAAGAGGTGTTGGCAGGAGGCAAATCTCCTGGCTCCGCAATATGCGTGATTGGACTGGCATAAGGGGTGTTAGAGATCTTTTTCGGGCTGCCGGGGACAAATATGTCTATTCTCAGGTGATATTCAACGTTGGGGGGACCTGACATGACACTGGGAAGAAGAAGAAAACTATTCATAAATCCTGTTAATGAATCCTATTAAAACCAGGTTCCAGGAAATTTATCAAGATTTGATTTCTAGTGGATTCCCTTCCGGACTGGTTATAGTATTAGATCATTTTACATCTAAATGTACGTTCAATTTGATTTGTAAAGACTGTGTGAAGTGCAACAGCTTGCACATAGTAAAACGATACACGTAAAGGCGTCTTCCATCCACCGACTTATCTCTAAGAACGTGATGACCTCCGCAGTCCGGTCGGTAAGACGAACCCGCAGTTTGATTTTCGCTGGAATCTAGATTTTTTAAAAGGTTTTCAGTCTGGTGTTCATTTAAGACCACATAAACATCTTTTTGGTTGGTTGGAAGAGATTACCACATGACAAAACTCCAACAAAGTTGTAGTGTATACAACGAAAGTATAATACATGATCGCGCGGGTGCTGCTGTAGCTGCCAGATGTGATTTTTTAGTAACAGTGGATTCGAGTCTCGAGGTAGAGCGCCTTTGAGAAAATTATTCTCTATAAGTGGCGTTATATAAAATAATCCTTTCAAGAAGGGAAACAAACGAAAACACGAGTTAAAGGATATTCTGAATACGTAATTTTTTTTCATTCATCTCTTGAAGTGATTAAGGATATTGCACATCTGATAGCTCTTGGACGTTAGTTCCACAGTCTCACTTAATGCACTGCAATATACTCGTATACAATTGACTGAACATCAACAAAATAAAAAAAATCTGTTTATATTTCTCAATTACGAAATGTTTCACCAAAACATGGGTAAGCAGGGTTGAATCACCATAACAGTTTTTTTAATATAAAGTTGATTTAAAGAAACAATTCAAGGATCACGCTACTTTTGTTATTAGCTTATAAAATATGTATTTTGAGTAGGTAATCTGAAATAACGGAATGCCAAGTTTCGAGTCATTTTGCAGCTACCAGGAAATGAGCAGTTTATGATTTAATTTATAGTCCTGTCTCTTTGAATACTAACAAACTGAGGACGGACTAAAGCGTTTCATATTATAAGCTTACATCGTTCGCTGTTTTTTTTTCTGGTTTGTGTATTTATTGAATTTAAAACATAATAAGAAAATAATCTTACCTAATGTTTCTTCTGAGAAAAGCCGAACTTAAAAGTCGATATTTTCTTCATCTAATAAATTGGTGGTTTTAAATAACTAATAAGAATATAACCTAACACAATCTGAGAGAAGTCAAACTTAAAGGTCGATATTTTCTTCATCTAATAAATTGGTGGTTTTAATAACTAATAAGAATATAATCTAACACAATGTTCCTTCTGAGAGAAGTCGAACTTAAAGGTCGATATTTTCTTCATCTAATAAATTGGTGGTTTTTAATAACTAATTAGAATATAATCTAACACAATGTTCCTTTTGAGAGAAGTCGAACTTAAAGGTCGATATTTTCTTCATCTAATAAATTGGTGGTTTTTAATAACTAATAAGAATATAATCTAACACAATGTTCCTTCTGAGAGAAATCGAACTTAAAGGTCGATATTTTCTTCATCTAATAAATTGGTGGTTTTAATAACTAATAAGAATATAATCTAACACAATGTTCCTTCTGAGAGAAGTCGAACTTAAAGGTCGATATTTTCTTCATCTAATAAATTGGTGGTTTTTAATAACTAATAAGAATATAATCTAACACAATGTTCCTTTTGAGAGAAGTCGAACTTAAAGGTCGATATTTTCTTCATCTAATAAATTGGTGGTTTTTAATAACTAATAAGAATATAATCTAACACAATGTTCCTTCTGAGAGAAATCGAACTTAAAGGTCGATATTTTCTTCATCTAATAAATTGGTGGTTTTTAATAACTAATAAGAATATAATCTAGCACAATGTTCCTTCTGAGAGAAGTCGAACTTAAAGGTCGATATTTTCTTCATCTAATAAATTGGTGGTTTTTAAAAACGAATAAAAGTATAATCTAACCGAATGTTCCTTCCAAGAGAAGTAGAAATTTAAGTTCGATTTTTTTCTTCATCTAAGTAATTGGTTGTTCTACGTCAATCTAATGGGACGTGGTATTACGATAGAGCTTTTGCCGTTACTGGTCATGTGGCGTGGAATAATCTGCCTCTTAGTATTAGAGATATGGGTGGCGTGTACAGCTTTAGAAAACACTTAAAGACCCCCCCCCCTTTTTTTGGGGGGCCTTATCAAAATTTATGATGTGATATGAATACTACATAAAATATTTAGCCGATTGTATTACTATTACATGTCGCACGATTTACAAATGTATCTTTGTAGTTCGTCATCCCTTGGTAAGGTTACTGCGGTTTTCTTACCAAATATGTTTTTCTAAACATAAAAGATGCAGGGAAGTACTAAATCTAATGGTCACAGCCACTACTTTCCTATCCCTACACTCAACTTATGTGTGTACATATGTATATATCTTTATTTTGTAATATCGTGAAACTGTCAATAATAGTAGGTTCGAATCCAGAGTAAGAGCACCATTGCGGAGAGTTTACTCTCTGAACGGCGCTATATAAATTGTCCTTTTATTATTATTAAATTACATTTATCGTTTGATATCCGAGAATTCACATTTACATTTTTTCCACTATAATGGTGTATGCTTAGATAGAAGGAAGTGGAAATCTTTTCTCTCTGCCTATCCCAATATGAATATGTAGTAGTTATGATGATATGGTTATAATCATTTAAATCAATATATTTCAATTCACAAATTCGTCAGAAAAGGCGTAAATAACTTATTTCATATCGGCTTTAATGGAGTTATTAGTTTTTTTTTCGTAATTTTTCGAAATTAGATCACAATATAAAACTTTCTCATTTAAAAAGTTTCAATCATGTCCCTAAGCCCTGTTGTAATTTTTAGGGCTATTTTGATCAATCCGCAAAACACATTTTAAATCAATAATTTCCGAAGGGATCTCCACCCATCCTTATACGAGTATCAATTCATTTTCGAATCGATTAACTACTCCGATTTAGTGGCGTCAAAATATAGTTTTACTGTATTTGAATTTTTCTGTGAAAGTACTGATAACTTGCTAGACTGTTTGAATTCTAGGCCTTAAGCCGCATCATACGTATATTTATTGCGCTGTGGGTCAATTTCTTCCTCCCGTGACGACGGGCCTTAAGTTCGTTGTCACTGCTACTCTTTTCACACCGGAGGAGTCAGTTTTGGGTAGTTCCTTTTTCAGCACTGTGTGACATAGCGCTTATAAAAAAATAAAGTAAATTTCTATTTTCTAGTATTGATTGCGCTGACTGTATGCCATACTTATCTTGGCCTCCATAACAGCGTGGATGGTGAATTTAACTGAACGTTCATATAAAAATATTATAAACTGTTGTGCAGTACTATAAGGTTCAAAATAAAAATGGTTAATACAATATCGACATACCATAACTGTTTTGAATGATACGAGGAAACTTACTATAACTGTGTATGAATTTTTATTTCTTGTTTTTTTTTTTATCAAATAGGTTTGTTTACTTTAGTGAAAAAGTAATTATTAACGAATTTTAACTTATTCAATTTACATAAATCATTTTATATCCGAGCTACCTTTCCGTTATAACCACAGGCTTCCGAAGCATCATCTGTTGCCTGACTAGTCCACCTACAGTATCAGCTGGGAAGACCAAGGTCTGAGTGAATGTGATGAAATACAAGTAGCCCGAACGAGTGAACATGTTTGCTAAATAATTAGTTGTAAGAATTTGCCATCTAGTTATGAGTTAGTATGTAAGTGTTAACTATTTCTAAGAAATTAAATATTATACTCGTAATACTTAATAATATCCACATACTTTAGATATAATATATAATATATTAAGTTTTTAAAAAGATATATATAATACATTTTTTATATATCATATATTGATTTTAGTGATAAAAACTGACTTCATTTTGAGCACCCTTGATTGTTGTTGACCTCCGGGGCCTAGTTGGTAAGACGCCTGTCTTCTAGCCCGGAGGTTGTGGGTTCGAATCCCGCTGGAACACAGATTTATTTAAAAAAAAAAAGGATCCAGCCTGGTTTTCACTTAAGGCCTCTTTTACATCTTTCTGAGGGGCTGGAAGAGATTGACACATGTCAATAAGCGCACCAGGTTGTACTGTATACAATGAGAGTGTAACAATACATTTGTTATGTAACAATGAGAGAGTAACAATATAATACAATTGTTCTATTATTAATAATAACTAAATGATTATAAAAGCCCAACAGATAATTTAGGTGTCAACATAAAAAAATATAATGAAAAATTGAAAGGAAATCAAAGGATTAAAAACAATGAGTGGCCTTTTGTTGTATATTAAGAACCTTCCATCACCTAGTTGGTAAGATGTTTAACTTTCACTCGGGGGTTTTGGATTCGATTCCTTATGATACCCAAAAATAGGATGATAGTAAATCACAAGTTCCGTACCTATTACAGGGGCTCTAAACTCCGAAAGCTCGATTACTGGGGTCGAACACAACATTGTTTCCTCGCTATATTCTTCAATATTCCAGAATTACGAATTTGGACATTTTGAAAGTTAACATGCAGTTAGTAAATTTGGTCATATTTATGAAGTGAAATAATGAATTAAGAAAATTCTTTTGATGTATTTACAATGACATCCAAAAATCTTTTGATATATTTACAATGGCATCAAAAAAAAAAATATAACGCTATTAACTAACACATCTTATTCACTAGTTGGAATTACTGTTATCTCGATTACTGTTATTTCAGGCATCGAGATAACAGTAATTTGATAAGCATTTTTTTTTCCTTTCTATTTTGAATTATCTAACAAATCATAAAATGAACGATATCCTAAAGAGTATGCTTTTTGCAGATGATGTAGCACTGATATCAGATAACCATTGTGACTTGCAGAGCAGCCTGGAGAGATGGAGAAAGATCCTGAAGGAAAACGGCTTAAAAATTAGTAGGAAAAAGACGGAATATCTGTACCTGCCATTTGAAGACCTAAATGCCACAACTCCTTCAATGCAACTGAACGGGGAAATGTTAGCTGGCTGTGACTCATTTAAGTATTTGGGCTCACTCATTCACAAAGACGGAGGGTGCGCCGCGGATGTTGACCATAGAATAAGTGTGGGATGGATGAAATTCAGATCGGTAACAGGAGTCTTGTGTGACCCAAAAATGCCTATAAAACTGAAAGGAAAGGTATACCACACTATCGTTAGACTCGCAATTATGTATGGCTCAGCATGCTGGACTATCTACAGCTCCTACTCTAGGCAACTCGAAACAGCAGAAATGCGAATGCTGTGGTGGTCGCCAGGAGTATCACTGAAAGATAAAATTAAGAGCTCACGCATTCGTGGTAGCCTGGGAGTCACTGACATACATAGTAAGCGGGAAGAGTGACAGCCGAGATGGTACGGGCACATAAGACGGAGACCACCAGACCATACGGTAAATCAGGGAATGTCTGTGGATCTTCCTCGACAGCCGTCCAGAGGAAGACCAAAGAACTCCTGGATGACTCAATGCTCCAAAATCCTCCAGAGAAACGGCCTAGATGAAAGCGACACCCATAACCGAAGAATATACAGCCTGAGAATGAGAAAAGCCGACCCCAACAGCTTTCCTAGATAATAAGTTGGTGGACAGTGCCAGGAAGAAGAAGAAGATGCTCTTTTCAGGCATTCCATGGGAGGTGATAACATGTGTCGCGGGGAGTTACAAAGTAAATTGTTATTGAAAATCTTATTAGTATTCGAAACTCCACGATGATTTTAGTGGTACATACTGTGTCAGAGTACCATTTCCCTGTCGGGGTAGGTTAAAATTCTTAGAAATAAAATAAATATTTTTCTCAAAAAAAAAGTTGATTTTTCTGACAAATTATTAACTTTTATCACGTTTCCTTTAAAATTCTTAAATGTAGACAATGCATTTTAAAAGTAATAAAAATCGTGACAATATGTAAATCAGACCTATGTTCCATTTCTTCGTAATTAAGATGAAAAAGATAAAATAAACGCTTTCTTCTGAATATTATTAAATATCTCCACGATCTATCTCAAATGTAGCTGATGAGAAGGAATTTAGCCTACGTGAACGTTTCATTTTAGAAGAAATTCAATTTTGTACTAAAGACTAAGTCGTATCACACGTGATTGTGCCGGTTATAGGTATGCCTTCTTCATTTTCTCACTCTATCCTATATTTTCTTCTTTTATCACGTATTCTTCTAGCTGGTTTAACATTGAGAACCTGCATAATCGAAATTAGTATTGTTTCAGCAACTTATTAGCGCATCCGAGACACAAATAATAAAAATGCTATTTTATTGACATATAAGCACATAAATTGTATCTTACTATAACATGAAAATATTATTCACCATCATTGTCAACCTGGGTCGATTCATAGCTGGGTGAAGGTCTCCCCAAGTCGACTCCAAATAATTCGGTTTTTTGCTCTTTGGTGCAATGTCATGCTGCCATACTTCCTGATTTCGTCTATCTAACATACTTCGGTCCTCTTCTGGGCCTCTTTATGCCTCTTGGGTTCATTGGAATATTTCGGATGTCCATCGGGAATATGACATTCTGGCTACGCGTTCTGCCCAGTACCACTGTGTTTTCTTGCACATCTTTATTACGTCTTATTTTTTACTTTGTTGCGAATCCAGAAGTTTCGTTTACGGTATTTTTTAGTTTGTCCCAAAATACATCTCTCCATGCTTAATTGTGCGGTATGAAGCTTTTGTGTGCTATTTGCTGTGAGCGTCCATGTCTCATAGTCGTAAGTACTGGGAGAATACATTGATCGTAGACCTTTCGCTTCAAAGCTATTGGGAGATCGTTTTTGAAGAAGTTTTTCAAACATCCAAATGGGCTCCGTGCTAGTTTGGTCCTTCGTGCTATTTATGTAACATGAAAACATAATACAACTTAAGTTTAATAATTTTTCAAGAATCGTTGAAAAAATATTAAACTTAACTGGTAGTAAAATTAAAAAAAACGAGCTGTGAGATATAATGTTGACTAAGTTAATTCGAACAAATAAGATGCAATGAAAATAATTTACGGAGTAAACACTTATCAGCAATATTAACTTTTAGTAAAATTAATTGAACACTTATTGTTGAACGTTTAATTTTATTTTTGTAAAACATGTACATTTATTTTCAATATATTAAAGAAAATTTGTCGTGAAACGTTGTAAAACGAATTTAAGTTGTACAGAATAAAAACTTGTGTGATATAATTGTTCTATAAATGCGTTAATCGAAGCATATTTTTTAGAAAATTCTAGTGTTTTATTATATACGTGTATACATGAACACAATTTGTTTTGTTTTAATTAAAATTTAATTTCTGTAATCTTTTTACACTTTGTGCTCAATCGTTGTGTAACGATTGCCCCAATAAATAAATCGCATTTAAAATAACGCATCTCAAATTCAGACACGTAAATTTAACACATGAATCGTATCAAACTACCAGGCAATAAACAAAAGATTCGTATCTATACAAAGAAAAGGTGACACTATATTATATTTATACAAAGGAAAAAACTTGTTCTCCGCGACCATAAAAAATAATGGTCCATAACGCTACCTTATACAATTATCAGACTTCTAAGTAACCATACTGTAGCTGGATTATTATTTTTGACGATCATTTTTCACGGGTCAAATGTCATCATCATCAGTATCGTGAAAAAGATTTTCGCTTCGAAAGTTGAGCGCTTAATTGTAATACGTAGATAAACTTCCTATTTTTTGATATTTTCGCAAGACTTTTGCTTTTAAAGTTGAACAGTCAATTGATGAACCTAAATACACTTTCAATTACTGTTTGCAATTTGAATATTATGGAGAAAAAGTTTGACAACTTACAGCGTCTTCAAAATGTTTATCTGAGATTTATTTTTAACCTGCAAAAAGAACGACGATATCACTTTATGTCAGAAAGTGCTTACTTCATTCGTTGAATTTGGGAAATAGAGACCAAATTCTTATATTGTGCATATTATACTAAACTGTCCCGCCGTCCCCTCTTATCTCGCCGAAAGTATTCAGCGGTTTTTCGATCATGAACTTAAGTAACAAGTAACTAGAGATTGTTTATAGTCTTTCTCAGTTCACCGCTCTTTTTTTACGCCGTTCTTTTCTGTCCACGCAGCGAGAATCTGGAACCAGTTATCAACTAATGCTAGACTCGCTCCGTCATTTGTATATTTTAAAAAGCGACTGATAAAACTCTTAAATTAAAATCAGTAATGTAACGTGTTCCTCAACATCTCTTTCGTTTACCTTTGATTGTAAATCGTCAGATATGTTTTTTTTTATTGTTTTTTTTGTACAAATTAATAATGATAGCTGTAAATGAATAAAGTCACTGCCTTTATTTACTTTTGTCTGGTAGATTTGAAAATATTTACACCTAGCATTATGCCCGCAAAATTGTTATACAATGAAGTGTTAAATAAATAAATTATTATAAAATAAAATAAGGAACTTATCAATAAAACTATTATTTTTATTCAAAAGTATCTCAGGCAACCTCCGTTACCTAGAGTCTTTCTCAGGTAACCTCCGTTACCTAGAGTCCTTTTCAGGCAACTCCGTTACCTAGAGTCTTTCCTTCGGAGATTACGCGATTGATCATCGATTGTACCCAAAAAATGAAAAAAACATATATGAGTATTAACAGTGTAAGACTGATTTTAGAGCTCGTCTTATACTTCTCCACGCCACGATAGTATTGACAATACATATGACGAACTACGAGTTATTTTCTGAGTCTTAATTAATTGCTTTTGTTTAAAATAAGCTAATAAATATAACCCAATTACCGCTATAAAAATATTGATCGTATTTTTATAGCGGTGATTGGGCGATCGGTGATCATTTTTAATTAAATTAAAAAATTAGACGGATAGGCAAAAAAGTTTTCCCATTGAAAATTATCTACTGTTAATATTTGTATTCCAGGTAATAAGACGGATCGATTCCGAAAAAAAATAAATCTTTGGAGACAAATTTCGTTATTGAAGAGAAATATATTTTTTTAATGGCTGTTTAAATTAATAACTTGAAAAATAAACTCGGTGCCTATGAGTTATCAAAAGATTTCTTTGATTATTCAAATTATCAGCGATGATTTCAGAGAAAAGAAGGCCACGCACTTTATATCGGGTGCAGTATGTTCCATTTTAATGGCGCATTAACATTCAGGAGGCGACCTGAAGATTTATACTTTGTCTTCGGTTTAAAAAGATGCCGCAAGCACGTGTAAGCGATATTTTGTGTATTGTTTTTTGGTATAAAAAGGTAAACAATCTGGGGTTATTCTACAACAAGATACCAAATTACAAAACAATCTAGAGGTATTCTACAACAATATACCAAATTACAAAACGAATTCTCTAAAGAAATGTGCTAAAACTATTTTTCTTTATTATTGAATTCGTATTATATAAAATTGTGTGAAAAGCATTCCATAATAAACTTAAATTAAATGACAGGCCTGTAAGGTTCTAGTTAAGCATTTTTTTAAATTACAATTCGTTGTATACATCATAATTTGGGTGGGTTCATTGTAATGTGGCAATCGCTTTCAAACCAACCAAATCATGGTTCGAGTCTAGTTTTAACTAAAAGCATGTTTAACATATGATATATTCTATTCTTTTTGTACTACTCGTATATATAACGAAAGTGTTGTACAGTAAAATGTGCCTTTTTATGTAAATATGTTTATCTATGGTTTCGGTTCATAAGTTGAATTTATATAATATATTTCGATTGCTGATATGATTAATATTTAAACCAACTTCGCTGGAAAATAAATGGTTGTATGTTCCTGAGAATTAATTTAGATAAAATACATAAATATGAAATTGTTTTGACTGGAAAATAGTTCTATTTACTTGCCAAGTGCTTTTCTTTTGTTTCGCGGGCTGCCCCTTTTGAATGGGGCCTCGGATATTGATATCTTCAACATCGCAGAAAATGTTTTTAAAGAAAGGATATTTGATAATGTGTGTTTATAATTATAGTAATTTATTGTTTTTTTATTATGCCTTGAGCATGATTTGAAGATCAATGCATGGATTTGCTTTAAATTAGTATTTTACTTGTTTCGATATCAATATATCCGGACCAATATATCCTTTATTCTTTTTTATTAATTGATACATTATTTTTATTACTCTACTCGTAGATTAGGGATTTGATTCATATTATGGTGAGGATTATCGTGTTTTACTGTGCATATTGAGTGGATGAATTATGTGAGTCAATTTTTGTTTATGTTTTTTATAAACAATTTTTTGGTTGTATGGTATGTTGTTTTTTAAGAGTCTTTCTATGCGTCGGATACAGCCCTGGGTCTTGATCTATTGTGTGCTTGTCTATATGGTGGTATGTGTGTGCTTCTTTAGATTATAATTTTGATTGAATAATCTAAATTTTGTAACATGTTGTGTTTTGTATTGATGAGCACTATAAATTTAAATATTTAATATGTATTATTTTAATGATCGAAATCGATTGTACATTCGAAGAAAATAAAATAAAATAAAGTATTGAGTTTTCTAAGTAAAGGCTTAACAGTCATTTCAACTTAATATTTATATTAGGTTATTTTATACACATTTCTTTTTAATTTCTTCAGAACTGAATTAATTTTAAACGTTTAAAACATGTATTCTTGCTGGTAAGTGTGAATATCATGGCTAAACACTCAGTCACGCGTGGTATAGAGATGTTGAACCAACTGAATGACACTGTTAATATATTCTCGGTACCGTCTAGCAGTATGAGAAGAATCCTGACTGATATTCTTCCTAACGATTAAGCTAACGCTAGAAGCAGACCCTCTTTGTGTAACAGGAGAAATCCGTGCAAAGTGGATAAAAAAAAAACCTTTACACTAAATGCAACATTATGTTCTATTAGTTTAGATCAAGAGTTCCCAAACTTTTTTCGGCCGCAGACCCCTTTACTAAAAACTTTTAAAACCCCCTAGTCATTTAACAAGTTTGGTATGTAATGTATTTTTATCAAATAAGTGTTTTTTAGATTATTTTACTAACTTCTTAATTAGGTAATAATTATCATAGATATTTTGAAGTAACAAACAAATAGCAGTAGTAAGGGGTCTATGTTTGCTGTCGTTGACCACAATTTTTTTTATTGAAACTATCGACCTCTAGAAAAATCAAATCGACCCCAGGGGGTCGATGTTGCCTATTTGGGAACTCATTGTTTAGATAGATGGCGCCCAAAACGTTCAAAGTCGATAATACAGCATCCTATTTTTCATTTGTTATCATTGGGAATAGATATATATCACAAAGTTGTTTACAAAGTGTATATGTATCCATTATAATAAATACTCTGTATCCATTATAATGAATGCCAGGTCTGAAGAGGTTAAGTTTTATTTGAAATTGGATTCTACATATATGTAAAAGTAAAAACAATTGAAATGTTATAAATACGATAACACATTATGTGTGCAATATATTGTATACAATACAACCTGGTGGGCTTTTAAACATGTGGCAATCTCTTTCAACCAACCAGAAAGATGTTTAAGAGTCTCTTAGTGAAAACCAGACTAAAAAAGCTTTTTAAAAAATCTGCGTTTCAGCGGAGATCGAACCCGCCCCTTTCGGGTCGGCAGACAATCGTCTTACCAACTAGGCCACGGAGGTCATCAATCTATGTACTTTTCTCTAATTTTCTGATTCGTTGGAGTGGTAGTTGAGCAGATTTAAAAATCATTATAATTGAAAACTATACATATTTCAAGATTGAAATTTTAGTCATTAAATAATCAATGGAAACATTTTCTTAGATGTTTGTGAAACTAATTATTAGCTATATATGAAACTACATAATCTTAAACAATATTAGAGGGTTTCGGAAGTATATATTATACATTACTTGAATTATGCATCTAGTTTTAACCTTTACCGGCCGAATAGAAAACGTTTAAAGATAAATAAATCAGTCTACTTTTATAATTGCTCTCATAGTGAGCAAACGATCAAAGGAATAATTCGTTCATGGGAACATTGCATACGGATGACAGCGCCATCTATCTGGACTATTGACTGATCAAGGAATGGAGTCTGTATGACAACACAGATAAATGGGCTCGATTAAGTATGGTCTAAGAAAAAAGCTCACACAATGGACTATTCAAAAGATTCAATTTTTGAAGGGGACTCTTTAAAAACTGAATTGTCTCATTTTCATTTTATATTTAAAGGTAATATGTTTTTTTCTATTTAACAGATATTTTGCTATATTTTTTCTATTCATAAGTCTAAAGCCCAGTGATAAAGATTTTATTACTTTTTAAGTTGGTTCGGTTTCTATGATAAATGTGATATTATGGTACAGGGTTTTATATTTATTTTGGCTTATTTATAAATTTGTTGGCTGAGTTTATTGATTGACATAGAAATTAATTTACTTAATATGAGAGTTGACTTAAATTTTATGAGTTTGAGATCTTTGTATTCTTATAAAAATCGTATTCATTTTTTTTTTTACAAAAAAGGAATGTTTGATTAAGTAGAATATATTTTTAAATTATTAAACACACATTTTATGGCAAAAAAAATAAAGCATATGTAATTTTAACATTTTAATTTTTTTGAAAAACTGTCAATTAATAATATAAATAACGATCTTGAATTTTTGCGCATGATTTATTTTACAGCAAGGTACATATTAATTTAATGGTCTGACAAGAGCAACAAATAAAACAATACATAATTAAACAAATAATATTTTAATCTTCTTTGTATTAAAATTGTTAAGAGTAAGGTCAGGAAGGTAGTGGTGGCGGTCATTATACTAAGAGCTTACCCGCATCTGCATATGATTAAAAAACACATTTGGTAAGAAAACTTCAGAAAACTTACCAAAGGAAAACAATTTTGTATTTTCTGATATACTCGTATAATACTACCACATTCGGCTTCAGGTGGAGCGGAATGTAGTGTGTGTGTATAATAGCCATATACAATCATAAATTTTGACAAGACCTCCCAATGATTTTTCTTTATCCATACATATTGACAAAAAAGAAATAGATTATAAATATAATGGAGTATTGTGGATAGCTTCAGGAATAGTCAAAAAAATCTGTAGTACTAAATATTGAACAATCCAAACCCTTAAGTATACCCGAATCACCAATTTAGACATGTTGAAGAGTATCGTACGAAAGAAGAATAATTCTAATAGTTTTTCAAAAGTGTAATATAAATTTGAAAACTTTAATGTCAATTGTATTTTTTGGACTTTTTTAGTTTTTGCTTTATACGTTCTCCTCAATATGTGATGCTGTATTGGACAAGATCTATCAAAAGAAGTTGTGTGTACAAGATTTATCTAGGGCACGCTGGATAAAGACGTAAATCACAGAGCCTCTGATCGACTGGCTATGGAGGGAGACATCAAAGCTGACTAACCTTTGATCAGATCTTCAACTGTATACAATACTGTTTTCGATTTCAAATGGTATCTTTTTATGAATATTTTAGTAGTGGTTGTAAACTGTCGGAGAATGATAATATTTGGTAAACTTCCAACAAAAGGTTTTTTTTATTTTCAACAGTTTGATATGTGTTTATTATTTTGCAAAATAATTTATATGTATTATACCTATGTTAAGTGTTCATTAGTTATAGCACACGAGTCAGTTACAATTATAAAATAAAAGATAATGTTACAATATCTACTTAAGGCTCTGAATTAATTTATGTTTTCTCATATAACGTATGAAAATACAAACAAAATATAAACGATAGGAAACAAAGTCATTGGGGCATTAAAACATATATACTAGAACCGGAGAGTATCAAAATTTACTAAGATGATAGTTCAAAATAGTATTTTGATGCCATCTTTGATGTGTGTGAGTGAAACGTGGACATGGAAAAAGACTGAGAGGAGCTGAATACGTGCTGTATAGATGTGTGCATTGTGAATAATGCATGGAGTAACAATGTATGGGAGAAAACGGAATGAAGTGATAAGGGATGAATGTGAACTTAAATCTAAGATTAATAAGAGTACGTTGAGATGATTTGGGCATGTCGAACGAATGAATGAAGAAAAATAAAAAAAAAACAGTTATACGGTGTAGATGTAAGTGGAAGGCGTATGAGAGGAAGACCAAGAAAAATATGGTTGGATCAAGTGAAATATATTCTGAAAGAAGAAAAGAAGAATGTCAGAGAAATCGTAGATGTTGTATCAGAAGGTGTATGAAAGTGGAAAAGACTAAGGATGTGTGATTGCGCCTGGGGCCAGTACCCCTGTTGATTCTCCCTTATCACGGTTCTGATGTATTAATAATAACATATCACTTATACAGTATCTTCTAAAGAACGGCAAGTTATTGAATTTACAAAAAACAAGCTGTAAAGCATTACTATATAAATTCATGGGGAATTATATCTGAAAGTACGTTAAAATCTGGGATGTATATAAGGCCTTGTTTGTTATATGCCTGTCTTCCAATTCGAAGATTACGGTTTCGATTCCCGCTAGTAAAAAAATATATAAAAAATGCAAATAGAATAACGAGTCTATTGAGGAAATACCAGTGAAAGATCCTCATGAACTCAACAACATGTAAATTAAAATTATCCACCAAACAAGAAATGGAATTACACCAACCTTAATTTTTATAATTGATAAATTACAATGTGAAACTGTTGCCTTATTTCATTTTGGTTAAAAGCAACGGACCCTAGGCTCACATTAATTCAATAGAATGACAGAAAAATCAATATGGAATCAATTAACACGATAGCTCTATACACTTCATTGAGTCCATGGTATCTTCTAAACGAGTTATTGATAGTGGTCACGGGATCGATGCGAAATACAATGGATTTTATGGTGGTGTGAAAAGCCTGTCGGGTAGATATGCCTTAGCGTAGCAGTAAAACAGGAATTTCATGGTGAAAAGTGATGTTACCACCATCACTTTTAATTTACAAAGCAGTAGATTTAAGAAAACAAAAGGGGAATTGAAATTATTTAATTCTGATACGAAAAGAATTAAGAAATGACTTTTGAAATATTAATCATTAAAGCAAAACACTGATTTTAAGTTCATCGTTGAATTACTATTTTCGCTTGTTGGTATATTCCAGTAAGTTAAAATGACCTTCATAGCTTAAATTCAAAAGTTTTGATTTTTACATAAATAATAAAAATGAAGTTCTATAAAGTTAAATAAAATTAACATATTGTAATTTGTTTAGTAAAACACTGTTTATTCCACTTAAAATAGGATATAACCCTACCGGTTTCAAGGTTTTCACTTCATCTTCAGAGGAGCAAAAACAAGATTCTTGTTTGGGCTCCCTTATGATGAGGTGAAAACCTTGAAACCGGTAGTGTTATACCGTTATATTGAGTGTAATAAATAGGGGTTGACTTTACAAATCACAATGATATTAAAACTCCACTTTGTTAACGCTTTAACCATAAAAAATATATAAATTAAAATATAAAAAAATCGTGTATGACAGAAAACGTACAAAAAAATAATGCACAGAAATACATAAACTGCACAACGAAAACAAGAATATGTATGTATTTTACTATTAAAAGGTCTAGGCTTAATTTAAGTGTATCTTTGATGACTTCCATGGTCTAGTTGGTAAGACACTTGACCCGAGGGTTTCGGGCTCGATTTCTGATGATCACCAAAAAAAGAAGCCGCCTGGTAACAACACTCTCACACGTCGAATACGTGTACGAGTATTGTCTCTTTACTCATGGGCACGCTGCCAACGAGGCCCCGCGAGTTCCATAGCGATTCCTGCGGTTTTAAGTCCAAAAGGTCGATTACTGGAGAAGCCGAAGACAATGTTGTCTGCATTATAGGCTCTTCAATATGCCTGAATGATCAATTCGGACGTATTGGTGTGTACCACACAAAAGAAGAAGTGCACTTTAATTGATAAAATATTTTTTTTCGGCCACGTAACTTCATTTATTAAATTTTGTCTGGTTGGTTGGAAGAGTCCATGGTATCTTCTAAACCATATGGAAATAAGCCCGACATAATTTATACAGAAGTGTTTATAAACTTGGCTCGATCTTTTGCTGTTTGGTCCCAGTTGAGTTTTAGTAGGGCTGAAGTAAAGTTGGTTTCTTTTATTGCTGATAAAAAATGCCACATTGTACAAAAAATATCTTTCTACAGTGAGATATGTTTTCTGACACTTGAAGCTTACACATTATTCCTATAAGTACAAATTTAAGAGCATTATTATTTTTTAATTCCAAAAGGTACTTGGACTACAAAGTTTATAATAAAAACTATAATTTTTAAATATTATTCATAGTTAATACGTTAACACTGTGAAAGTTTAAATATATTAAAATTTAAATTTCACTGATTTTATTAATAAAACTGTTTTTCCACATAAGAAAAAATGGCGTGACCTTAGTTCATAGTTATAATAAATAAATTAGATTTGTTCCTAAGCTATTAATGTGTATATAGGTATGGCCTTTAGCAAATGTTTGTTTAATAGATTACTTTATTGAATCGAAAAAAAATGTATGACTACCGGTTTCAAGGCTTTAACCTCATCAAAGTCTTGTTTGTGCTCCCCTGACGATGAGATAAATATTTTGAAACCAATAAGATTATTACATATGTAACAAGAATAAATTTGTTTCTTGAACAAAAAGCTTATATTGGGTTGTCAAGTTTAAAAATGAAGACATACTCATACATATTGCTGCTAAGTTTAGTTTTAATTTTTTTATACATTTTTACTAAGGTTTTATTGTAGTTCGTCTTCTTTTGGTATGTTTTCTTACCAAATATATTTTTTCTAAACATATGCAGATGTGGGGAAGTACCTTATCTAATGCCCGCAACCTGGTACCTTCCTATACTTACACTAAACTTATTGTTTTGTTATATTTTTAATCTATCAATTATAGTGGGTTCGAATCCCGATTGATTTTAAAAAAAAACTTCCTTTAATTATTATTGTTCTTAATATCTACTAGATCTGTCCCTGTCCTTGGGTATACACTCATTTAAATACCATTAATCAATGTCTGTGAATAAAATCATGACATTTCCTTCCAGAGATTAACCCAGCATCCAGACACCTCCTATCTGGGTATCTGATGCCTATCTCTCGGATCAGTGTCGAATCACGGAGATGAAATATTGATGATTGTCAGATTCCCAAGATTAAGGAGCATCACCAAACAAAATTACCTTTTGTACCCATTTATCATGATGAGTCGAACCCTGAGTCGTTGCTACATTACGGATAAAACAATATATGCATCGATTGTCATTTGTCTTCTTTCAGTGTCAGGACCAGTTGTTTTTAAATGGGGAATTCCGGATTTGTCATCGTATTTTTACCGCGGTTTACAAAATATATCTTTTAAAATAAATGTATTGATTCTCATTAAATTCTATCTCATAAGTTGAAATTTTTTAATACATCTCATAATAATTGTATTCATTATTTCACCAATAAGTATAGTTCACTTATAAAAGCAAAGTAATTTATTATATATACATACACACCAACACGCCGTTTTCTTATCGGGATAGGCAGAGGACAGAGCGCCAGATTTTACTATTTCGACACACATCTTTCCCCTCTTCTATGTTACATACATCTATATACCTCCTAATACAAATTCTATGATTTCTGTAACTTTCCATGTTTCCTTCTTTCAAAATATCATTCACTTAATTCAACCAAACTTTCGTTGATTTCCTTACTTTTGATCATTCCTTGTACTCAAATTTGTACTGTTAGGTATATTTCTTGTGTTAATCTTTCTTCATTCATTTGTTCTATGTGCACAAACCATCTTACAGTGCTCTTCTTCATCTTACTCAATAAATCAACCTAACGCTCAAATTCATCCATAATCATTTCATTACGTATTCTGTCATACACTGTCACCCCATGTATTCTTCTTTGTGCACGCATTTCTACAACATTTATTGGGCTTCTTTAAGTCTTTTCCACGCCTACGTTTCACTTCCATACATCAATGTTGGTACTAGAAAACTGTTGTGGATCTTAGCAAATTTTGATGCTGTCCGGTTCTAGTTCATACATTTAAGTGCCCCGTTGAAATCGTTTTAAATTATTATTAAATATTCTAATATCGAGTTCTACAAAGCAAAAGTCTTTGATGTAATTCTGTAACTTAATATTATATTATATATCGTAGAGATTTTTTGGATGTTACATTATGTCAAAATTTAAAAAAAATTATAATACGAGTAGATAAAGTAGGATTTTGTTTAAAATTTTAATTATAAATAAATACATTTTTCGTCCGTTTTTATTGTTTTACAAAAAGCAATGCATTAGTAGGCCATCGCTAAAACAATGACAGCATATGACCGAAAATACAAAAATTTTAATATTTATTATACGAGTATATACACAAAATACTACACCAACATACTTATAGTTAAAACAATATTTTGGACATTCTTAATTACGTATGGATGAGCGTTTAACAAAATTGGGTACCAAAGGGGAATCGAACCCCCAACCCGCGGGTCGTCAAACTAGTGTCTTACTAACTAGGCCATGGAAATTGTCTATAGTCTGTCTACAACGGAAGTTCATTAAACTACACTGTATATGCTAAAACAGACAGTCAAAACAACGGCCTGCATGCCAGATCCGGTTCGCGAGGTCAATTTTGGGGGCCCGTGTAGGCATACAGCGTTATATCACATGACAATAACTTTATTGACATAATCTAGTAATACCTTGGGTTCAATTAATAAAGCACATGTTCCCTCGTACTTATTATTTTGCTATCAAATTTGTATTTTGTTATATCTCTTTCTGTCAACGTTTCTGCAATTTAACTAATAGTAAACATTTTTCATTAAGTTACTAGAAATCTCTACAAAACGCACAAAACAATTATGAACGTACACCATACTTAAGTGCTCGTTATGCAATCTGTATGTACATATGTTTAAATTGCTTTTTTGTTGAACTCGAAGAAAAATAAATTGTTACACCTAGTTTTTAACAAATAGATTATTTTAAAATAATCTTTAGATTCTGCATAAATGATAGTTTACATTACGTATTTTTGGTGCCAACTTTGTTGTATAGGAGTAAAACGTGGATCTGGAAAAAATACTGAGAGGAGCCGAATACATACTGTAATAATACGCGTTTTGAGTCGAGTGACAATGTATAACATAATACTGAATCAAGTGACTAAAGATGAATGTGAACTTAAGGATGATGTTTTGGGCAAGATAAAGAAGAGCACGCTGAGATAGTTTGGATACGTGGAACGAATGAATGAAAAAAATACATATTTATTTTATAACAAAACAGATACATAGTGCAACTGTATGAGAAATACCGAGTATACGATGGTAGGATCAAGTGAATGATATTCTTAAAGAAGGAAATGTAGAACAGTCAGACAAATCGTAGAATTTGTATGAGAAAGTATATGAATGTGGGAGAGGTTAGAATCTGTCGTCTCTGCCTACCTCGACAGGGAGATGGCGTGATGGTATGTTTGTATCTACACCATGCCCCTTTTGACATATGTAGAGGAGACATTTCCATTCAAGAATACAGCTTCTGTTTCATCCACATTCATTCATGTTTACATGTTCCATGTTGTTCGTTTCATATCCAGTCATTCGCCTTTTACTTGAAATTGTTTGTGATATTTGGTTCAACTTATGTATGCAAACAAACTTTCTCAATAATATATATCCATAAAAAAACCCACAAGATGAATTGATACAAAATTTGAAAGCGATATAAGGATGTTATCAACAAGCATGCAGCCTGACGTGGAAACATTGCTGGCTGGTCATTGTTTTGGAAGCGATATAAGGATGTTATCAACAAGCATACAGCCTGACGTGGAAACATTGCTGGCTGGTCATTGTTTTGGAAGCGATATAAGGATGTTATCAACAAGCATGCAGCCTGACGTGGAAACATTGCTGGCTGGTCATTATTTTTAAATTGATTGTATTTTATTTATTTAATTATATAATACATTAATAATAAATGTGTACTATTATTAATATAGTTGAGGGATTAACATTGTGGAGGTTAATATATCATATATTTAACGATACCTATAAGCATACCTATAAATGGAGCAAAGTTCTATTTATAAAAAAACAAATACGAAATAACCAAAAAAAAAAACTAAGTCACATAAAGCCAGCTTTTTACACTAATTTTAATCTCCGGAAACTCTTATTTAACGGGAAAGGAAAAATGGAATACTTAGCAACAGTGGTGTGTATAAACTTTTATGTGTGATAATTTCTATACAGGAAAGACAGGAAGATTATTTGAAAAGAGATTTCGTGAACTCAAATCCGCCTTAACAAATCCTCTAATTTATTCTAAAATGGCTAATCATTGTCACCGGGAAAACCATATATTTTCTATCGATGATGCCAAATTCTTGTACATCAGTAGTAACGGAAATAAATGGACAGATTAGAGGCCCTAGAAATTTTTAAGTCAGTGCATCGGGGTGAACATCTGGCAAACACATATATACCAAGAATCTCTCCACTGCTTTCTGAGGTTGTCTCCTCCCTCCCTCCACCCATAGTCCCCAACCTGAATGTTTACTGTTAGAATCGTGTATGTCGGTACCAATTCGAACAGAATTCACTCTTGTTTGTACTCCCCTGATGGTGAGATGAAAGCCTTGAAACCGGTAGGGTTATACCGTTACAAAAAGTGGAATAAACAGTGTTTGATAAAACAAATTACAATAAATATATTATTCGTTTTATCTAACTGTAGCATTTTTTATTTTTTTTGTCCTCGTGACCCGTGACAGAATATGGCCCCGCCTAGGCAAAAGTTTGGCCATCTTGGTCTAGGTCAATACTTAAAACTTTGTTCAAGTTTTCGTTCTATAGTAATACAAGCTCCAGAAACATGCATTTATGGTGCAATCTGATATGATGCAAAAGGTATCAAGCGATAGTTCATAATACCACGGTTTAGCATAAGTAATTCCGATAGCCATAATCTTTGAATTAATTCACTCTCCTTAGTAAATTTTCGTTTAAAAATAAAATTTATATTGTAAGCAAATTATTGTTTTGGTTCTTTTATTTTGGATTCATTTAGTTAGAATTGTTACTCAAACAAAGATAAATGCTTATAAAATACTGAAAATTTTTGATATGTTCGAAGATTTTCACTGCTGTTTTCCACTGTTTCAAGGTGTTTTTTCATATTAAATTGTTTTAGATAACGGCCAACGTTTATAAGGCATTGCAGTCTTCATCATCATATTACGTAATGTTTTTTAACATCCTCTTGAGACTGAATTCTTCTACGTTTTCGAAATGTTAGGCTTCATTTAAGTCAATTCAACATGGCAACAATACTAAAAAAAATATTTTAAACAAACTTAGTTCTTTTTAAACATCTTCTTGCATTAGATTCTAGATCAATTGTTTCTGCATCATTCTTGGGGTGAAAACTAAGGGTAAACCAACATTTTTTTTGGAAATCTGCGTGGTGGTTGTCAGCTTCCTATGGGATAGCTGTGAGAAACTATACAAGGAATCCAGGTTTCACCATTATTTAAAAGTGACCTTTCCCATGTTTTGATATCTCCGGTTATATATTTTTTTTTCTCATTTTTTTGTTTCTTATTGTCTCAATTTGATTGATGTCATATGTTTCAATTTGATTGATCTTTGTCTACCTCAGGATGTTACTTGAAAACAGCTCTATTTGCTTGAAAACAGCTCTATTTGGGAGGTATTATCCTAATTTATGATTTCATATGAACGCTACACATATAAACTACACTCCGAATGTATTACTATCGTATATTGGAAGATTTACAATGGGGTTTTTGTAGTTCATCTTCCCTTGGTAATTTTTCTGTGGTTTTTTTACCAATGTATTTTACTAAACATGTTTATATTACCAGGAAGGCCACCAAAAAGGTGGAAGGACAGCTGGACTTCATCATCCCTGGACAGCCCACCGTCACAAACAGGTCATACGACCTAAACCAAGAGGAAGAAGAAGAAGAAGATATTTAGATGCGGGAAACTTACTAAACATGTCCTATTAAACCTTCTTCATATTTTATATTCAAAATATTTTTTTACTTTTTTAAATCTGTAAATAATAGTGGGTTCGAATTCCAAGTAAGAGTGCCCTTTAGGAAAATTTGCTCCATAAACGGCGCTTTTTAAATTGTTTTTAATTATTCTTATTTTTAATATTATCACTTACTCAATTCTCATGTAGTTAATTACTTTTACCTTTTACAAATAATGAATACAGTACAACCTGGCGGATATACAAATATACAGTACAACCTGGTGGATATACTACAACTTGGAAAAATCTCCCAATTAACTAGAAAGATGTTAAAGAGGCTTTAAGTGAAAACTAGACTGAAATCCTCTTTAAATTAATCTGGGCTCCAAAGCGAATCCACCCCGTAACGAACCCCTTCATGGAAGACAGATGTCATACCAACTAGGTCACAAAGGCACCTGTTGGGAAATAAGTTATTTATATGTATTACATCACTCTTCAAATTCCCTTTTCTACATAGATTTAAGTATGGCAAAAAAGAACAAAGTTTACATCAAGTTTTTTGATTGAAAAAAATGTAATTAAACCTTAAAGTTAGTAACAAATAATCACTTAATAAAAAACAATTAACGATACTGAAATACATATTGATATCTGATTAAAATTGAAAACAATTTGTCTATAAATGGCAAATTATTTACTTGAGGCAAACCATTCCTAGAATAATGCATTCGATGCAAAGAGAACAATTGCACGTTGTTCATATTACAAGAAATATTTGCATATCAGCAGTACACGACGAGTAGTTACTCATAAAGGCGCGGTCCGGTGCAAGCGAATATCCAGATACAGCATCCTGATTTGACAGGACTAGCTGCATTGTTTCTGGCATTATCCTGTGAGAGATCATTAAAGCGAATTATCTAAAGGTTTCCTACCATAACAGTATATATTATTCCTATATAATACACTAAAAGTACTCATATTCCCAATGTGATGTATGGTAGGTTAAACGTAAATGTGCAAAACTACTAAAGGAGCCGAATAAATTCAGTAAAAAGCGTGGACCAAGAAAAATATATGGGGGTGATAATACATACCATCATGCTGTCTCCCTATCGGGGTAGGCAGAATGGAGATAGCGTCAGTCTTTTCTATCGCGACACGCATATTTCGTCTTTTCTACATCCATAATCCTTCTCATACAGGTTCTACAACTTCTCTGACTTTATATTTCCTTCTTTCAAATGCTTTCCTTGGTCTTCGACTACCACGCCTTCCAGTCACCTTGTATATTTGTTTTGTTAGTATTCCTTAATTAATTCGTTCAACGTGCTCAAGCCATCTCTCGAAGTATTCTTCTTCATCATGCTCAACATAACAACGTTAAGTTCACACGAGTACACAGTCACCCCATGTATTCTTCTAAGTGCGCGCATTTTTACAGCATTTATTCGGCTCTTCTCAGTCTTGCTCTACGTCCACGTGTGATAACGTATGATACAATATGGAATGAAGTTATATGGGATGAACGTGAATCCAAATGCACGATAAATAAATATAGGTTTATCCTTAGCAACATAATAAATACATATAGATTTTAAAATGACACATATTATACATATAGATTCTAAAATAATAACATAAAAAGTGGGTGCTATATTCGAACCAACGACGTAAAAATCAATGGCTTTCAAATGGGGAGGTAGCAAAACTGACCCCTCGACCGGGTTTAACTGTAAAAAAAGTGCTTTTGAGTGTATGGTGGGATGCAAAAGGCATAATTTATCACGAAGTCCTTCCTTACGGTAAAACAATTATGAGTGAATTATACTGTGCCCAACTCGAAAATACGAAAATTCGCAGCAATAAGGCGAAAACACCTGTTTTTTTCAATCGACGTTAAATTTTATTGAACACGACAACGCCCGACATCATACATCGAAGATGACAAAATAAAATAAAGGAACTTGGATGAAAAACTATTCTTCACCCACCATATAGTCCCGATTTGGCTCCTCCAGATTATTATTTATTTAGATCTATGCAACACTATTTAGCTGAAATGTTTTTCGCTAAAAGGCATCGTGAAATAAGGCATCGAGGAATATTTCGCATCCAAATCTTCTTCATTTTATTCTGACGGTATTAAAAATGTTTTGAATAGATGGAAGAAGGTTGTGTCTACCGAAAGAGAATATATTGTATCGATGTTATAAGTAAGGAAAATCGATCTACCTTTCATATAAAAAACGACATTTTCGTCCGGACAACCTATTATATTTAAAGGTAATGGAAAAAAATACATTAAAGAGAGAAGCTATTAAATGGTATGAGGCTACACCTCCAGAAATAGAAGGCGACTTGACGTGCTGAGACGTCAGATATTTTTCAACCCACACCCTTTGCACTTAAATTATAATACAAAAAAATACATAATAATTAATTAGTTCATACAATTTTAAACTCAATAAATACTTGTTTGTACGGAAATTGTTGAAAGTATAAATACACACACACACATAACCCCAGATTTACTGCAGTTTTGATGTATTAAGTAATGTATTAAATTGTATGTAATATAATTTAGCAGGGCTATTACTATGTGGCAATCTCTGCCAACCAATAAAAAATATTTCACAAAGGACTTGAAATGAAAACCAGGCTGGAATAATTTCCTTTAATCGGTTACTAACGGAAATCGAACACGCAACCCTCATGATGGAAGACAAGCGTCCTGTCAACTAGGCAACATATATCGTGTTGGTAATACTACCAGAGGTTACTTTAAAATGTTGATGAACTCTTAATCAGAATGAGACCCTAATTTTTTTGGTGCGCATCCTAAGAATCGATTGTAAAACCCCTGGTGGAAGATAAACGTCCCATCACTAGACTACAATTAATACCAGTTGATTGATTTCCAAATAGATTTTTTAACTACCTGGCAATTTTTAAAAATAAATTAAGAAACAAACAAGTTATTCTCCGTTATAAAAAATATATAATCTTTGGCTAGCCTCTAACAGTGACTTAAAAGATATTATATCTGTTCAATGGTGAAACGCTTTTTTCTGTAGCTTTTTTTCTCGTCTTTTCCTATCTTCCTCTCCTTCTTCAGTCTTTGATAACATTAGCAAATATTTCGTTTTACTGTTTTTTTTATTTGATTTTGAATGAGTTGTACGTTTAAGTATTTTTTCTTACTCTTGAAACTTCCTTTTTTTCTTACTCTTGAAACTTACTTTGTTCTTACTCTTGAAACTTCCTTTTTTTCTTATTCTTGAAACTTACTTTTTTCTTATTCTTATGGAAGTGATTTCTTAATGGTAATAAACTGTGTGTGTAAGCATGGGATTTAAGTTTGTGTAAGAATGGATTTAAGTATGTATAAGGATATGAGTCGGAATGTTTCAGCTGAGTATTTAAGCATTTAAGACAAATGTATGGAATTTGTGATTAAATAATGATTTTACTTAGTTACAGGCCATGCCTCAAGTGATGGATAGCTTGTTCGGAGTTTCGGTCCGATGGTAGGACACCTTACTCCTTCATCGGATAAGTTCTGACTGTTAAGATATTTATTGGAAATTTTTGGATCTTTTTGGGAATCGGGAAAGGATAGGTTTGTGGTAATTGTTTTGATTTTATGAATGATTATGAGAAATTATAAACGATTAAATACATATATAAATATGATGATATATACATAATATTAAATACAAATATACATAAATTTGTGTCGTCACACACTGTTTTATATTGAATGGGTGAAAAAAAAAAAAAAAAAAAAAATGAAAAAATGAATTGTGAATAAATTATAAGAATGAATATAGTATATGTAGATAAGTAAATGAGTGGGGAAATGTGTGTGACTTTTATAAATATATTAAGGTGTAGAAAATGTTTATTGAAGGTGAGAAATGCGGTTGCCTATGGGGGTAAACTGTCTGCCGGAGGAATTATCGATGATGGGGTGTTCAGAGTGACAATCGGGGGGTCATTTGGGGGGATGATTAGAGTTAAAGAGGGGGGGGTCGGAGGGATGATTCGCAATATTGATTTCGGACGAGTGTGTCTGTAACTGGTGTTCGCGTTGTAGTTATCTAAGGCTTTTATGACTGGGTTGGGATGACGGGATATAGAGCTGTAGAACCTTTCGGCCAGAGCGCGCATATGTTCGGGGATAGTATGTAGTTTGGTATCTGCGTGGAGTCTTGAATTACGGACGATGTAGGGTGCTTTTAAAATTATGCGGAGGGCTTTGTTTTGAATGATCTGAATGTGATGTAGCGTTGTTTTCTTCGCGTGGCCCCAGACCGGAAGGGCGTATGTCAGTTGCGGTCTGACGATCGCTTTATATAGGTGGAGTTTAGTGCGCGTGCTAAGTTTGCTGTATTTACTGATCAAGGGAAATAATGATTTGAGTGTTCCGTGAGCTTTTGATTTGATATTGAGGGCGTGTTTATGCCACGAGAGTCTACTGTCTAATGTGAGGCCTAGGTATTTTACGTGTTTTGACCATGGGACGCTCTGGCCGAAGAGTTTAAGAGTTCTGATGGGTTTGACGTATCTGCGTGAGAAGCGGACTGCTGTGCTTTTGGTGGGATTTATTTTGATCTTCCATTTGGTGCACCAGTGCTCCAGAATGGGAATGAAGTCTTGCAGTCTGTTGTGGGATACGGACTCATATTTCGATGAAGAGAGAAAGGCTGTGTCGTCAGCGTATTGCGCGGTGATACAATGTGTACGTGAAAATTGGGGCATATCGCTCGTGTATATGTTATACAGGATAGGGGACAACAGTGCACCTTGGGGCACACCTGCCAGAATGGGGCGAGGGGATGAATTTATACCGTCTATTTTGACGGAGAAGGAGCGATTTTCAAGGAATGATGCGATGATTTGCACTAGTCTGAGGGGAATACCTGACTTGTGCAGTTTGAATATGAGTCCGTTGAGCCAGACTGTGTCGAAGGCTTTCGCCACGTCTAGTGAAAGGAGGGTCGTGAGGCCTTTGGAGCTGAAGTATTTGATGATGTGTTCTACAACGCGAAGAAGCTGATGGTTGGTAGAGTGTAATGGCCTAAATCCGTGTTGCGAATCTGGGATGATGTTACGTGAGTAAGTTTCTAACGAGAGACGTTCTAGGATTAATTTTTCGAGCACTTTACCTAGAGTCGGGAGCAGACTGATCGGTCTGTAATTTTCAGGGATAACGTGGCTTTTACCCGGTTTAGGGAACATGATGACGTCGGCGTTTTTGAATGGGGTTGGAAAGAATTTATGTCGAAGGCAGGCATTGTAAATGGCGGTAAGGGCGTAAATGGCTTTTTTCGGAAGTTTTTTCAAGGTGAGATTGTTGATTTTATCGGGGCCGGGGGCTTTTTTGTTGATGAGATTTTTTATGATAGATTGAATTTCTAACGGTGAGAAGAAGTCTGTGGTGGGGGGGTTTGCTCATTTAATATGTCGGCAACTGCGTTGTCGACCATTATTGAGTGAGAGGGGTTAGAGAGGTCTGCATTTGGCGAGAAGATATTAGCTAGAGAGTCAGCAAAGGTCTCTGCGCGGTCGCGAGCAGAGAAAACGGGGCCATTTGGTCCAGGCCATGCCTAGTAAAATGGTTCTCTATGTCTACTTATGCTTTTCGGCTTGCCTTTCAATTTAAACTATATAAATTTAAAATTACGTAATGTGTACTATATTATGCAAAAAAAGTAAATAAATGATTAAAAACCCGAATAATACTTAAATTTAAATACAACCTTTTCCATCTAAGTCACAACTACCTAACCATTAAAAAACTTCGGGGTATTCTTTAGACCATTTATCAATTCAACACTTCGTCAGTTCAGACTACCGGAGTCTAACCCTTTGTCTTCCACCCGACCTTCTTCTGTCAATGGAGCGTCTTTCTTTTCTTTTTGTATCGACATCCTTTCAGATCCAATCAGATCGATGCCGGGTTCGGATCTTGAATGAGAGCTCTGAACCAAATTTCAATGGACGGATTTGAATGATAAATGAGAGAGAAAAAATCTTTATGACTACCGTGTGAAGGGGGTATTAATGTTAAGATACAGCTTTTAATATTCAGTTTTTCTTTTTTTAATTCTAGATTGCTTATGATTTGCGAAACGATATGCTATCCTTCGTCATCGATACTAATTGTCAGCCATTTTGCGAATCAAAAACACCTGTGCGTGTATTAGTTTCTAGTGTAAACTATTGACCTTCAGCTAGCACATGAGGGGTACGGCACTACACTGGACTTCCGTGTGGAAGGTCTTCGGTTTGAATCCCTCGCTATGCTACGCCCTTCGAATGATACAGGCATTGTATTCGGGGGTATAAGAATACCTATGATTTCGGTCATATTTATTCTTAAAAAAAATAGAAAAAAAGACACGTATCATTGCGTTGTGCCATAGAATCTAGTACAGAGGTATGGCCGATGATTTTGCTCGTGAGCAACGACTTACTTACTTAAAGAAGATAAAAAAAGAAGGAAACAAAACTCTATGGCACAACTTCGCTTTCCTACTGAATTGAGGTAGGAAATGCGAAGTGGTTTTCGACTACGAGACCCAGTAACGACGACAACACAGTCTTGACATATCAAACTCAAAGTTCTGATGGCAAAATGATTATACTTCCATGACGATCGGCAGTTTTAATCTGTTGCACCCTATAGTTAGGCAGAATTTTTCGGTAGCGCTATTTTTGTGTTGTTTTTAATAGCGATATAAGATTCAAGGTACGCAGCATATATGCTACAGAATAGATATAATTAAAAAAAAAACATGTTTGATAAAAAAAGAGATATTTATTTATTGGATGTAATAAAGTATTTAATATATTTCCAAATAATATTATTATTTCATCTGTGATCATCTATGGAATAGTCTGTAAAAGCTCAATAAGTTTTTGTAAAACTAAAGGAAATTAGAATATTCATAAATATAAAACAAAAAACAAGATCATGGCAACACGCTTAAAAAGCTCAACGAGGAACAAGTTTTTTTTAAAGCTTTAAAGGTACTTAACTTTTGTAATGTATAAAATATTGTATTTGTCTAGTTTTACCTCTAACTGAAAATTACTAAACTTTTAAATATTTCATTACATTAGTTTTACTTGAATATTTAATCCCTAACCTCGTTTAAGTTTTATTTATCATAATCTACTCGTTACTGAAATTTCTTGGATAAAGATAAAATTAAAAAATTATAATTAATATCACAAATGTTGAAATTTCCGCATTCAAAATTTTGTGCACCAGCATGTTTATTGTTTTTTCAACTGACATATAACATTTTTTCATAAATTTTATATTAAGTATTGAACTTAGAAATCTGTCTTTTGTTTTTTATTTAATTAAAGTATTTATGTATGTTAGTTTGATTAGAAAACATAGTATAACAAAAGTTTTCTGAAATCGTTTTCAAAAGGATATGTTTATTTATTTGAAAAGAAAATTTCGATTTTAAGATTCAATCTAAAACCAAATCAAAATTTGACGAATGTGAGAATATGCTGAAGTTTTTTTACTTTTAAGAAAAATAAGAAGTAGAAATTATTTTACGATTTTCTTTATAAAGTGGAATAATAAAAAAACTTTGATCGTGATGGTTGAATGCTGGGCTGACTTCCAATTGGAGTTGCAGAAAAGATTCCTGATTTTTACGTTTGGCCTTTTAACACCTTTCTCGACGTTTTAAAATAATTGGCATATAACAATAAACCTACCAGATAGTACTTGTACTGAATATACTGAAGTGCAATACATTTGAATAAATTATATTTTTAAACTTTTACCTAGATAATTTACTTCTAAGCGGCATAGTCTATAAACAAATCAGACTTCAGTCTTCTTATCCAGAGGCTGCGCGTTATACGAGTATTACCGTTGGAACCAGATATTAAAAAATATTCCCCTCTGGTTTTTCACTTACGACCTCTGTATCATTTTTATAGTTGCTTGGAAGAGATTGCTGCATAGCAATAAGCCCATCATGTCGTACCATATACAACGAAAGTTTAATAATCAAAAAGGCTCAACGGTTTACTTTATTTACAATCAATGACAAGTAATTAAGTACATAGTGTAAGAAAATCAAAAGAAACGGGCTATTGTATGTGGACGCTCTATTCATATGAATCTGAGTTTGTTGCGTTTTATTTGTCTTTGTTGAGTTTGTTAAGTTTTTGTCCGTATCTTGTGAGACAGAAATTATAAATCTCTACCATGTGAGTCAACCCTTGATATACTTCATCGTTCCGGAGAAATCAATCATTCATCTCAACAATGTCCTCCATACACTTGTCAAAAACACATTACATATAAGAGTTCCCACAAATTTTCGTTATAACTTATTCCTCTTGTGAGCAAACTCTTGTTGGATCAATCAAACCTTACTAGTCGGTTGGAAGGAAGATAAGCAACTTAACACGGTTGAAGTCGTCGAGGTTCAAAGGCAAAGAAGGTCATTATTATATTGTACTACACTTTCGTTGTATACAATACGGGGCTCGCATCCATCAATACAGACTGTCAATAAATATGTATCGTCTTTGGAGAGCTGACGGAAGGCACTCGAAATAACGGTGGGCACCACAAGAGATATAACAACGTACTGTATGAGACATTGAAAAACATAAATGTTCAACAAAACTGGGAGCAAACATCAGCAGAGTCAAATGGCATAGAACTGTTGCTAGTTATCAACGACCCAATATAGAAAGAATACGCTAAGTTGCAATCACTGAAGCTTTTTATTCAATATACAACAGGATATGCCTATCAAAGTCAAAAAAATGTGTATTGATATGCCTATCGCAGTCATACAATTGGTTTACATAATCATCTCTTGTGGCACCAAAGTCAAATACTATGATTCTTCATTTTGCATAGTGCCTTCTATTATATTCGTCATGGGTAATGGTCATTAATTAATACAGTACAATACAATATATGAAATATTGTTGGGTGGGAGACACGTAATAAAAAAATAAATATTTGATATGTTTATCTTGATCCGCCCTCCAGGTCCATCGATTCAGATCGACTTAATAGATTTAGGATCCATTTATCATATTTAGCTCGCACGTATAAGAATAAATAAACACATCAATGGCCATCCTTTCAAACGTTTTTTACACCGCTCCATGCTCGATCATCCCGAGCGCTTCCTTTATGCCGCCTCTCGGACTCTGCCGTCCTGGACGAGCTTAGGATGTCCAAATATTTCCAAACATATCTTATTATAACACCTTGGTATAGAAATACAAGTGTTGATTGAATTTATTTAGAATTTATCCGTATTTTTAAGGGTTATTGACGATATTTTCAAGGTTACTAAATAATACTAATTATAAAATGACAATTTAATCGCACCGTTTAGAGAGCAAACTCTCCTCAAAGGTATTCTTACTCGGAACTCGAACGCACTTTTACTAACAGATTATAAATATTAGAAAATAAAGATATATCGAGCATCCCTCTCTCACTCCCTGAGTCCTCCCATACCTCTCTCACTCAGAAGTGCACAGCGGTTTCATTTCTATATAAGCTCCATATTGCTCGTCTATCTTTGAAGCTCAGCCCTATCCTATTAAGCACTTTAAAAAGCTGTCTCCAGTCCACCCTGTCAAGCCTTTTCTAGGTCTATAAAAGCTATGTATGTGTCTTTACCTTTCTTTATTCTCTTTTCCAGTATAAGTCTCAGACTCAGAATTGCATATCTTGTGCCTGTTCCTCTTCTAAAGCCTGGCTGGCTGGCTGCCTTTGAGATGTGGTGCTACAGGCGCATGGCCAGGGTCCATTGGTCAGATCACATCCAAAACGATGAGGTATTGAGCGGGGTTGGAGAAACAAGGCAACTCTTAAATAGAGTTGCCCAAAAACGATCCAGTTGGATAGGCCATAACATCAGGCACCCAGGCCTGCTCCTTACCATCGTCGAGGGAATGATTGAGGGCAATAACCATAGGGGCCATAGAGGGCAATAAGATTGTAACCCGGAAAAAAAAAGATGTATACGTTGAGTATAAGAATAGAAAAGTAGTGATTGCGACCATTAGATTAGATACTAAATTGTAGAAAGTGCAATGTGTTTAGTATCAAAACAATAATCAAAGGATCTTGATAGCGCGGTACCGCGTTAATCGCTGGTTCGAGATTTTTCCTTTTAGTATTCGGAGGTATAAGGATACCTATGACTTTGGTCATTTATATTAATTTAAAAAATGGTAACGATATTATTTTAAGATTTCAAGCTGTATACGTTGCAACTTAAATGGAATAATAAATAAATTTCTTTCAATCGTTAGTAATTAAAAAACAACCTAGCAAGTTAATTGCCATATTTTTTTTCATCCGGCTAGAAAGATATTAAGAAATTTGTAACTAAACGTGGACCTTTTTGTACAAGGAATCAAACCTGGAACTTCAAGGCTGGAAGTCTAGCATCGTTTTGTATTACACTTTTGTTCTAGACAAACAACTTTCAACTAACCAAAAATATGTTGACGAGACTGGAAATGTTTTTACATATATCAATTACATACATATTTAATTATAATGTTAGTCATATATAAAGCAATATTATTTTATTTAAAATTTCAAAATATTTTATTTTTCGAAGACATCTAAATATTTTTTTTAAATCACAAAAAACTATTAAAAATTTTCTTTGTTAAAAAAACAATAGTTAATGTATCTTAGCTATAATATAATACAAAAGTCTAAATTGCGAAGTCAAAGCATACAGTACAATTTGTAAAAGTATAAAATAAATATTAGGGAAGTCCAGCATTGATATTTTTTACTTAGTTATATGTGAAGGAACACTACTTTGAAAAAATTTAGAATTAAAATTTATATTAAAATAATATTCCAAAAAGTGTTGTGTATTAAACAAAATGTAAAAAGTAACAAAAAATATTAATTTGATAAAAAGAATACTTTTGAAAATTGTACAAATCATTAATATCCCTTTGAAATGATATAAGATCCTTAATTTGAATTCCAGTCTTCGATCTGCCATAAACATTCGTCCATAATATATCAAGGCACAGGATGTTACAAAAATGACAATAAAACTTTCCTTTATAATCTCCTCAAATGACCGAATGCTTCGATACCGGCCGCGGGTGGACTAATGATGATTTAGTATTGAATAAGGGGATTAAATAAATTTCCAATTCGACCCAAAGGTGATTGTGTTCGACGACCCACCCTGTACATATAGGAACATTTTATATGTTGTTTTGCATTGTAAGAAATACAGAATGTATGGAAGTATCGGATGGATTGAAAAAAAGTATTTTATTAACGTATTGTGAATGAAATCAATAAAGCACACCTTTTTTGAAAATAATAAATATATCTGTAGGTTCAAGAGACTTAAATGAAAAATTCTGCTTATTTTCTTATACAAAGTGTATTTTAAAAGTTTTAGAAAAACAAATCGATACAGAATATAAAAAAGTTCTTTTTCTTTCGGAAGAACATGACAAGTTTAAATCTCTTGTTTTTAATTCCGTTTCTTTGTACGTATAAATAAATAAATAAATACAGGTTTATTAATAGCAACAAAGTATGTACATAATACATTTAGACACATTTCAAGAACACATTAAAAAACAGAAGCTATCAAAAGGTCTGGGTTCATCTAATAACATCCCCCCAGCCAAGATACACCCCACCAATATAGGGCGAGCCCAGCCACGGGGATACCAGATGTTTTTCAGCCCACACCCTTGAACACGTAGAACAAGAAGATAAAAAAAAACACAGAAAATAAATAGATGACAAAAAAAATTCAAGAGAGAAAACATTAAAAGGTCCGGGCTCATCCTACAAACATTCCCCCGGCCGAGATGCACCCCACCAATGTAGGGCGAGCCCGACCGTTTCAGGTTAAAATAATGAAAAAAAAACGATTTATTTATTTCTTATGAATCTTACATATACAGGTGAAACCTTATTGTATATAGCTTAAATTGAAATATATACAGTAATAAGAAATAAAAAAATACACATAAGAAATTTGCTAAACCGAAACGAATAACTCACATTGCTAAAATAGCTGTAAAGTTTTTTTTGAAATACATTTTCTGATATGTTAAAGATGTCAGTATCTGAAATCTTATTTAAAACAGACATCCCGCGTGACAAAAGAATACAGCATTTTGCAATTTAGTTTTACTTATTGCTAGTTTAAATAGATAGATATTTATGTACCTCGAATAGTTGCCAGGAACATAAAACTGTATATTTTATAAAATGGTTGGATTAGTATCTATAGGTAAATTGTTGATTTAATTTTATTAAATGTACATGATTTCATTTTACAATACTTTTCGTGTAATACAATATTTTTATGCATTATGTTTGAAAGATATATGTTTTCTTATGTTATATAAATGTAACAGTGATCAGTAAAGAATATTTTATTGTCGTTTATTTTGTTTAGTCAAAAATAAATAACAACTTAGTCAAAAAAAAAAGTTTAACTTTTTGGTTTCCACTTGAATGTTAATATTATTTACAAATTCATTCGGATAAACAAAAATAAAATCAAAAGCATCAACATTCCCGACAAATAAGTACACATTGAATCTTGCATCGGTAATGCGCAGAGCTTCCGCGCATGCTATTGCACATTGATTGCAATTTTGATAAATTTCATTCTCAGAAGTGCATTGAATACTCGTGCATTTTCAATGCAACTGAATCATGATGAAAGGGGTCCATTGTGGGATGCTGGAGTGCCTTTAAAGATGAATAATTCTCGTTCAAGTTCAATAATATACGGTAGACTTGAGGATATTATTTGAAGATGTTCTTTGGTTTCGTGTGGTCGATGCTTTTATACAATTAAACACTTGTTGTTTTGTCTTCTTATTTTTTTATGAAAATTATTAATTGAATCAGTTTTTGCTTCATATAAATCTAGATTCTTTAAAAAACTTATTTGAATACAACACAACCTGGCGGATTTATTAACACAAGTCAATCTCTCACAACCAACAAGAAAGAAGTTTAAGAGGCCTTAAGTAAAAACCTAGATTGGATTTTTTAAATAAAATTAGGCAATTAAACCCGCAACCTTTGAATCGGAAGACTAGCGTTTTACCAACTGAGCCACCGATGTTGTAGATTCATGAAACAATTTAAATGATTGCAGAAAAAAAATCAATGATGTATGATTTTCCTCGGTCTACATCTTCTACACACACCTTTCATTTCTGAGTTGTATACTCGCTGTCAATCTTTCGTTATTTTTCATCTTACTGAAACATCTATTTTATCCATACATTAATTTCTAACGTCTTCACTCCGCCTTCTTTCATACTCCATTCACACTCCACATTTTTCTCTCAGTGTACTTAGTGTCATGATAATTTCATTGAACCAACCAATGAAAGTGCTTGTGCGAAATACAAAAATATTTTTATAATTGTATTACTATCAGAAATCGAACTCAGATCAGATCATGCCAGAGTTCAATAAAAGCATTCAGCCACGGATGTTATTTTAAATGCGGTATATCCGAAATTCCTTCAGAAAGCTAAAATAATTTGTAGAATATATAATAACTTATATTCCCAACATCTAATAAATAACGAATCACACATATGCTAAAACGCCGCATGTGCAAATATTCGAATAACGCTACTATCATTGATTATTTTGTATGCACTTTATATCAAGTTTAGTATGACGTTTTGTCATAAGTCGGGACGAGCAAAATTTACGATTATTCACGAGTGATTTAAGATGACAATATATCTTAAATATTACAGATTTGCCCTCACCGAATACTCTGTTTGTTTACACATTTCGGTTTACTTAACGTTTTATTTTTAAAACGAGAAAATTTACGAGTTATTTTTAACATTTCGCATGCGGTGTTATAAAAAAACCTGTATATCGTTTAATATTAAAAAAAAAATGTATTCTGGAAATATATTTTGATTTAAGATAGATATTTTATAAAATTGTGGTTTTGGTGACTATCCAAATTACGTGGTAATTTATGTATAAAACATCTACATTAATATAATTTTTTAGTAATTTAAAAATAAATAATATAAACAAATTTGGGTGTAATGCATAAATAAATGTTAAAATATTTAGTGATCTTCCACTGATTACGTTAATCACCGTAACACGTGTTTTTACCTTCTATCTCCAGCACTTTTTCAATAATGAAAATAAACTTTCCTGTTTCGAAATGCCTGAAAAAATTAATGCCTTTCATATATTAAATTATTATAATTTTTGTAAGATAACTATTAAATAACAGTAAATTTTACATAATAATATTATATTTTATTTTACTTTTTTTTTGTATGTAGCATAAACTGTCGAATTTTGGCCAAATGACAATCTCTTCCAGCCAACCAGAAAACCAGATTAGAACCTTTTTAAATCTGGTATCAACAGGAATCTAACCAGTATATCTCGAGCTGGAAGACATGCGTCTTATCAATTATACCACGGAGGTCGTATAATCTGATAAAAAGTAGTTTGTAAGTGAAACCAAGCAAGATTGACCGTGAATCGAATAAGTGACAACATATTGCTCAGAAATCACATTATTTATTGAACTATACCTATTGTATTTATTACGAATAAAAAATACATCATATTTTAACTGTTTATAAAAATTAACTTTGTAAAAATAAAATTTGTAAAAATATTTTATAAAAAAACAATTGATAATTGACTCAGAGGTCGTGCTAAAAATTACGATCGCTTTTGAGAAATAAAGTTATTAAAAGTAATAATATAAGGATAACTTATTTAGCACCGTTTAATAAGTAGGCTGTCTTCAAAGGTCCTCTATGTCAGGATTTGTACCCTGTATCATCATTGCCAGATTAAAATATTACAAAAAAAATAACAAGTTTAGTTTAAGGATTGAAAGGTGAGTGCTGCGGCCATTAGATTTAAACCTACCCGTATTTGCATATATTTAAAATTAAATGTTTGGTATAAAAACCGCAGAAAATCGACCAAGGGAAGACGAACTAACTACCTACTAAGAAACCTTTGTAAATATTCCGGTATATGATCGTAACACATTTGGCTTTACTAAAAGTGTTAAGTATGTGTGTAGTATTCCCAAAAAGGGTTGTCTTCAAGTGCTTTCTACAACACCCATATTTCTAACACTTTGATACAAAGTTTGACCCAATTTAAATATTTCTCGAGAAAACGAGCTGTAACCAAAAATACACGAACGGTAACCAAAAATAAACGAAGGGTAATAATTTATCTAATATAAAGCAATAATAATATCAATTGTGCCAATAACAAAATAAATAATGTACTACGAATTAAAAAAAAACACTCTTATCGACTTAAACCAACCAAGAAATAAATATGAAATATTATTATATTATATAATATTTATAGTTAAGGCATTAACATTGTGGAGGTTTCATGGATTTTCAAGGCTTTCACCTCATGACACCGATAGGATTATACTGTTACACAAAGTGGAATAAACAGTGTTTGTTAAAACAAATTACAATTATGAAATATTGCTCACAGTTTAAGCAATATCCAAATAGTCAAAAATCTTTTAACGATTTCATCAATAAAAACGTGAGAAAATAAATACAATTAATTTTAAAAATTACTTCGATGATATCCGTTAAAAACATCCCTTTCTAATCAATTATATTCAGTTAACCCTTTAATAACAAAGGAGTTAATATAGAAAAAAATAACCTTTCATTGATTCACATTCAAAATAATTTGCATACCTGCCGAACCAGTTGTTTAAGAATTAATTTTTGATTATAGCAGTCGATAACTAGTTCAGAAATGGAAGATGATATGAAAAAAGGGTATGCAAATTATTTAAACAATCGAGTTACCGAGATCGGGAATAGTAAGATTTTATTTACTACGTTGGCTAACCCTTCGAGTTAACAATATTCACGGTTAAATGTTTACCCCTTTGATAATTTGCCACTATATGTACATTGTATTTATTGCCATCACGCCGGTTTGCTATCGAGGTAGGTAAAGAGGATAGGTGTCAGACATTTTTATCGCTCATTTTTTGCCTCCTCTACATCCAAACACATTTTCACAAAACTCGTATGATTTTTTATTTTTTTAAATTTCGTTCTTTCAAAGTATTACTTGACAAAACTCCTCTTTCCATTTCCTTGCTTATTCTCTACCCCGCCTTTTACTCACATATGAATCTGCATATTTGTTTTGTTATATCAAAATCATGCAATAGAAAAATATTTGTTGTGCAGTTCCTTCTTCGTTTAACTTTTTTTTATAAATTGTTAAGCGCCATTTTATTAATACAAATAAGAGAATGATCCTATGAAAAGGAAATGTTTCTAATCTTAATAGACTTTTATCATACATAACATATTGTACATGATGTGATTTTGATGGGATTTTTCATACTTATGATTTTTCATACTACTTTATTGTATACTTATGATTTTTAATACTTATTTTTAATATTTCTTTATTTTATACGTATGATTTTTCGTAATTATTTTTTAAACATCTTTATTTACTTAGATTTTTCATACTTATTTTTATAACTTTTTATATTATATTTATTTTCTGTACAACTTTATTTTATACTTATGGATTTTTATACTTCATATATGATTCTTTTTTTTGTGTTTATTATTTGTTTTATGTAAACTTCCTGCCTTAGAACGAACATACGCCTAGTCCGAATGGAGAGGGCTTAACATATTTAATTGTTAACTTTTAAAAGTATAAAAAAAAATCTTAATTCATTTGTTTGTACATTAATTAATGAATCAACCTTAAGTTAAAATTCATACATAATCATCTTATACCGTATTCTGCCATGTGTTGGAAACCCGTGTTTCTTCTCAGTGTACTCATTTCTACAGATTTACAATATCACTCTCATACATATATATTTTACGATAGGTGATCTCGAGCTCGAGTATGATTGTCAGTTATCTTGTGGATGAAAGACGCCTGTATGTGTTTTGGTTTATTAAGCTGTTGCATTTCAGCAACCCCACAGACTTGACAAATCAAACTCAAAGTTATGATGGCAAGAAGAGATTATAATTTCAAGAAGATTCACACATTTAACATAATCTGTTGCTGCCTTTCGTTAGGCAGACTTTTATAAAGCGAAAAAAAATTATACATCAAAGTTCGTTCTGTAACATTGACGTGGACTATTGTCTTAGCAGATTTTGATACTATATATTTAGTACCCCATCAAATTTCTTTCCTGATCACCTGAAGCTTCAACGAGTGCAGAACAAGACATTCAAGATCTCTTTCATTCCCCCTTCCTAGAATAAACCTCTCCCGACTTCACACCGAACAGCGTGAAGAAACCCTTCAACACCACATCCTCACTTGGACCGTGAAGTTCTATAAAAGCCAACAGAACCACATCAATCCTCTGATCGCTGCCCTGGGGGCTAACGAGAGTAAGTCCGACCTACCTTTCCGTTATAAGCACGGACTTTTAAAGTATCAAATGTTGCCTGACTAGTCCACCTACAGTATTAGCAGGGTCTGAGTGAATGTGAGTGAATACAAGAAAAGCCTGAACGAGTAGACATGTACGTGGTAAATAATTAGTATTAAAATAATTAGTTGCAAGAATTGTTATCTAGTTATAAGTAAGTAAGCAGGTGTTAACTTTTTCTAAGAAATTAAGTATTAAGATTATTAAAAATAATGTTACATGTAGGAAATTAAAATGAAGGTAGTTCATAGCTATAATATATAAATTAGATTAGTTCTTATGATTCAAATTTGTTTAAAGGTATAGCCGTTGCGAATGTTTGTGCTATATATTACTATATTGAATGAAATAAAATAAACATTACGTTCGATATACGGGTATATCGTAGCTCTTCCATTATATGCCACGGTTTTCGGAATATGTGATATCGGAAGTATATTTGCATACACTACTTAAAAAATCATATATTGATTGTATTCATTAAATGAAAAGGGTTCAAGAACCAGTTTTGTATTAATATATTACTTGTATTTATATATTCCCTTCTGGCTTGTTCCTTCTTGAACCTTGCATAATAATTAGATTGATAATTTGTTTGATGCAGACTTTGAATTTATTTATAAAGTGGATGAATTGAGTTAACAATTTTTATTAACTAGTTAATTTATGGTCAAAATTATTATTAGGTTACTGTGATTATTGTCGTGAGAAAGGTGATCTGAAGATTTTCACATAAGACATGGTATGAATATTTGATCTTAACTATTACTGACAAATTATTGAAAATACCTAAATATGTGGTCTTGAAGGCGGATACTCCGTATCCTATGGACCAATGTCTCTATCATCCAATAATTGGATATTACCGATAGACTTTCAACAACATGCAGAAAGAAAGAAACATGAATATGTTGCTATAAAGAATAATGTTTGTCAGAAAAAAACTAGTGATCACGGGCACAGTTGAGGGAAAGTGAACACGGATCGAATAAAGAAGTTAACATGATCCTCTTTAAGCGCTGCATTCAACATGGCCCAGGATTGGGAGGGGTGAAGACAGATGGTGCGCTGAGTTCGAGACACAGCAGAGGACCATTACACTCGACATTGAGTACACGATGAAGAAGAAAAATTGAAAAAATTCTGTCGGAAATAATTGAGCAAAATTAATATGAATAATCAATTATGTTTCAAATATCCATCGATACGTTTATTTTCCCGCTCTTTAGTTTGCGACGTTACAACTCCCGACGAAATTTGACACATTTGTTCATATAATTGCATAGGCATACCATTATAGTTTTTTATGAATTTCGTTGGTTGTTTTTTTTAATTGAGTTCATAACAAGTATTGTGAAGTACCCAATTGTATAAATACAACATGTACTGCACTGAACAAAATATTCATTTGTGTATTGAATTACTATTGTAAGGAAAAAATGTGTAATGCAATGAAAAAAAGTATCATAAAACAATTGGCCTTGCAAAAAAACACTATATCATGATAGATAGATTTATATATTATATGCTTTTCTAAAGTATTTACGAGTACATTAATTTTCGCCAGGAACGAAAATTAATGTAAATAATTAAGAAAAAATGTTTTGCTGGCGAGTGAGAAACACAACGGGTATAATGACGTCACAACGCTATAAGTCCATCCAATAAAAAATAAAAGTGACGAAGTGATCTCCGCAGTGTTACACAATTTCGACAACATTTCATAATATTTTTTTTGTGCTAATGAAAAATTCATTCATCGTTCTAAATATCATATTGAACTACAGAGTGAATATATTGAGTAAGTCAGTAAGACGCATGTCTTTCCCGTTGGAACTTAGATTTTTTTACAAAGGATACCAGTCCGATTTACATTCAAGGCTTCTTTAACATCTTTATGGTTGGTTGGAAGGTATTGCCACATAGCAATAAGCCCATTAGGTTGTACTAAATACAACGAAAGTATTATACAATACAATTATTGTTTTGTGATTTGTAATTTTTTTACTTGAATTTAGATTAGAATTTTTTAGTAAAATTTTACATGGATTTACTTTACGTATCCAAAGCAGAGGTCGTTGGTTGAAAGAAATCAATATTTAGCAATAAATCCGCTAGATGTAACATGTACAACCATGTATACAAAATATAAATAAAAAAAATGAAACTTTAAGGAGGTTTTTCAAGACTGAGATATGTTACAACGAATCATATGCGTTTTTATAGTGACTTAGGTTACTAAATGGCACCATACATATCAATTGATCGATTCATTCCACCATAATTATTCTTAAGAAGTAACTCACGTTCACTTCCTCTTTTATCTGATTTTAAATGTTTCTTAAATTCACCGATTATTTAGTCCCAGTATCGTAACAACTGATGACGGCATATCTCCACCACCCAGGAGCCGGGGGCGAGGGTGGTATTCAATTTTTACGATCACTCTGCTCCATCCATATTTCGGGACCGGATGTTAATTTTAATCCACTTACGGGTCCCGCACATCAATTTGTTCACTGTATTTTTTAATCCAAATTGGGATCCCGAGTTTGATTTTGATTTATTTTGTGTTATATCCAGTTTCTAAAGTTTTTCACTTTATTATATTTATGATATTGGCGTTATGGTCTAATAAAAAATGATTTTTATAAATATTGTATAGCATTACTTATAAATATAAAATTAACTCCTCTATAATTCGTATGCAAAGACTTGGAAATGAGTTCTGCAACAATTTAGATATTTTTAATATAAGAAACATGTATATAGTATTCGCCAGAATATCACAACAATATTTAGAAATAGCTACTAACTTTGTGCTCTCCTTTATTAATACAAATAACATAGTATAAACGAAACATTAAGGACAATACTTTGCCTCTGGAGTTGAGTAACCCTGCATCAACATGTGGAAGGTTTCGATTCTGCAAAACACCTTGCATCTCATTCTACAAGTGAGCTCATGTGTTTTCTATATCTCAAGATCTATCCATAAAATTCCCAAAAAATCCAATTCTTGTTCTATGCAAGCGTTGTTCAACTAAAAACAAATCTAAGTTCTTTACCAGTATAAAATAAGTCTTCGACAATTACGTAAGTCTGCTTGGTGAAGTGTGGTAATATTTTTTGGTATACATACATATTTTGAACTTAAATATACATATTTATATTAAATAATTTTAAACAATGACTGTAATTTATTATTACTATTGCTTTTTGTATCTCCACGTTAGTTTAAGATAAAGTTTTGTATTTTTTGACAATAATTTTAAGTTCTTGTATAACTTGTCATATATTCATTTGTATATAAAAGACACTGCTGTGTCGTTAACAAAGTATAAAAATAAAATTAAAAATGTCATTTACAGTATAATCTGGAAGGTTTTGTCTTGTACGATGCTTTTGTTGTTCTAAATAGTATACAATTGTTCAAGTGTCGCGAACGGATTGATATCAAAATTTATTTCTTTGCATTAGTTATATAACTTTTTTATTGGGATACCTTCGTTGTATCTTTCGAAATTGTGTCTAAATTATATTACTTTGGAGAGGAGTAGAACTTAGAGGTCGATTTCATTTTCATCGAATAAACTGATTAATACGAGCGGGGTATTATGGCAGGATTTTTACTATTGCTGATTCTGTGGCATGGAATCATCTGCTTCTAAATGTGAGATATGTGGATGCCTTGTGTAGCATTAAACAGCTCTTCAAGCAACCCTTTTTGGGAGGTTTTATCAAAATTCATAGTACAATAATAATGATTATGAATGCCGGGTTATAATTCTCTTGAGGAGAGTCTGGTCTCTAAACGGCGTTTATAAATTGTCAGTTTATGATTGTGATTAGACATATTATAGGGCGTGGCTGAGAGATAACACTGTCTTCTAGTAATCAAGTCTACGGATTTAAAATCTTTAGAAATGACAAGGATCTCCTTCGCAAGGGATCACAATCGCTCGGGAAGAGGTAACAAAGCTCGCACCCCGTCTAGCGTATACGTGTTGTTACTGCACGAACTCTTACTAGACTAGTATCTTTTGGTTTTTTTTTTCAAGATTTGTCGGGATTGAATCGGGAACCTCTTAGAGTAAATCAAGCGTCTTACTTAAAAAAACTATGGTGTCGTCGTTGTGTAGATAGGTATTCTGCTAACTTGAGCACGGAAGTCGATGGACATAGAATACAATGTATCTAGGTTAACGTAATGGAATTTGACGTCCTGATGACGTGGACACGTTTGATTGGCTAATGGATGTTCAATTTGGCGCCCTGCGGAGTGACATTTAAAAATTGAACAGGAAAATGTGATTGCATGGTGGCAGGTGGCAGATACTGGACATGTCTAAAAAAATATCAGATTTTTTGTTATTGATGGGGTGAGGGGCGGAAAGTGTTAAAAAGGTATGATTGAGTATCTACATATGAAGAATTTAATTGAAGGTTTATCGACTTAACCTAACGAGTGGAATGAACAAAAAAAGCCTTTTACGTGAGTTAATATTATGGTATGATGGTAAAATGGGGAAGGTGTGTGGATTGATTTTGATAGAAATGATGTTCAAATGGAAAAAAATCCATCAAGTTGTATTTTTGGTTTCTAAAGATCACTTAAAGAATTTAAAAAAATCATTTTTGAGAATCTTGGCTCAAATTGGTTTCCATACTCCTGCTAGAAACAAACGAAACTTTTAACAATTTAAGCCAGTTATACGTTGAAATTCATCAATTGTGAGAATGTAACATTTGGGTTACTCTATATCTGGATTGGTGAATATTTTTTATGCAGTCGTTGAGTTCAGGAAGGTTGTTTTCTCCAGCATTTCCTGAATATAAGGTCTTGACTGGGAGACTAGTTATTGCATTTATATTTCGTTTATAATTTTTCATTTTTATTGTCTGTATAATAAATTTTGTTTCCTATTTCAGTCTTATATATATAATGTTGATTGTATTTAATCAATTGTATTTGAATGTTCTTTTAATTTTTGTTGCATGTTGTTTCATTCATGAGCATTTTTCATGTACCATATTTAGAGAAATATTTGAAAACCCGTTGTTTTTTTTAGATGTTTATATTTTGTTTTGCAAATGTTACTGTGATGTGGTAAGGAACACTTAATTGAGCGATGGTTAATACAAAACACGCGTGCCTAATTTGGCACGCTTGAGATTTTCGGCGGCACGTCCAAGAAATCCACATATCTACGATTTTTTTAATTCCTTCAAAATTTTGAGTGAAATGTTTAATTTCTTTCTTAAGGATAGTTTCTTAATAAATTTCATTGAGAGTAATCTTTACTTTTTATGTTTAATTCAATAATTTTTTTATACATTCAATATTATATGTTATGTAAACTGGAACGAGAATGTTTTAAAACATTAATTATAGCTTATTTGGTACATTGATCAAATTCTTTTGATTATCCCTGTTGACCATATGAAACACAAAATAACTTTTCTAATCTATTGACCATATGAAACACACAATAAAAATATGTGTTGAAAAAAAAACATATCATTTAAATTATTTTCATAATTTTTTTTAAAAGTAATCTATAACACAAACGTTTGCCAAAATTTAGTACATATAATCGTAGCTGCCTTAAATAAAAATCAACTATGACGAATCTGTACAAGATAATGTTTAGCATTTACTTCGCAATGGAGAACAAAAAGAAGTCTTAAATAAGGGAATCACGTATTTCATTTCCACGCTTTAAATTCTGGGGTGTAAAAAAAAGTTCGATTCAAATCACAGATTTTAAGGTTACGAAATCTGTATTTAGTATTTATGAATTAGAGTCTTATTTGGACATATTCTAACTGAAGTGAAAGTGATTGCACACGATAAAGTATTATAATAGCCAAAAATAGATGTTTTATTCACATTCACACCATTTGGACTCGTGTTTGTGATTTGAAAGAAATTTCTTCTAAGGAGGGCAAATATTTTTATCGTAATCTGTCCTTAAAATGTGAAAAATAAAATTTTTAAAAGTAAAAGTACTTTTTTTTAAATTATCATATATTTTCTAATAAATATTTATGATCAGTTATCACAGCAAGCTAAACATTCCGCAAATAACGAATTTAATAATAAACTGCAATTACTTGCCCGATCCGCAATTCGCGAGCGCATCATAGATGATTAAGCATTTCTTTTTCGCATTTTGCGAAATGAAAACCGCAACATCGCAACGTAAGACCGGCGGCCACGGCGGCGATTGGGCGGGTTCGAATCTCGGTGGCTTCCCAGCAGAGGCCTATAATTTAGATATTGAGCCGACATCGTCCCCCCATAGCGCAGTGCTTCACGGTTTGACTCAGGAACGGATTTCATGTTTTCTTATTTACTCTTCATTATTATTTTTTTAATAGAATAATGAATCAATTTTATTAAAAAAAATATTAGATTGTAATCCATTAATTAATTAGTCGATGGACAATTCTATAAAGCGCTGTTTAAGGAGCAAACTCTTCTCAAGAGCGCTCCAACTGTGGACTATTATTAAACCCACTAACATATTATGAAAGAAATTACGTTTGACAGCTACAGTATCGTCTGAGTGAACCATGTATAAAACTTTCATTGTATATAGTACAACCAACCAGAAATTGGTGAGTTTGTGGTGAATTATACCATACATTGAAGTAGTTTAAACATTTTAAAAGGACGAGTGATGAAATACTTACTAAATACATTTATAATGTAAGCATTAGTGACAGTCGTGGCACAGAAAAGAAGGGAAGTTAAGGTGTAATATAAACAGAAGGAACTGTATGGAGATGGAGTTGTCGAAGCGAGTATGACGTGATAGGAAAGTTTGGTACTCGATCCTCATGCCTACCCCATCAGGGAAATTTAGTGATGGTATGTATGTGCGTGTATCAATCCTCGCGCCTACCCCATCAGGGAAATTGAGTGTTGATATGTATATGCGTGGATATTTTCGACATAAATAAGCCAATTTTTTTTCGTTCATTAATTTATGCGTATGGTAATTAATCCAAATTGTTAATTCGGATACATTGAAATTTTACATAATTTCCTCCCAGTGGCTGGGAGGAAATTGTCTTCGTCCTCATTAATCGAGCCATTGGACTTAGTCACTTAAGTGGACACGACACTTGCGGTTCATCCGCACACGTGTTAATAATACTTCTCCACACGTGAAGGGGCATATGTCTAGCGCGTGTTGATAAATTCTTTTATCAGACAGACATTTTTTTCTGGTACCATCGGAAATCAAACCCGAAACTCCTGACTGGAAGTCAGGCATCTTATTAATAAGGTCACGGAGGTCGTCATACAGAATCAGTTTAAAAATGTTCACGTGATTCTATGTAATTCGAAACTGAAAAGCTCGGGTAGAAGATAAACGGTAGAAGATACCAACCAGGCACCAAGTCGATAAACCAAGGGACCAAAGGAGCTTTGGAAAAATAATGAATTCTATCTCGTGTAATGTTTGCAAAACCTGAGCTTAAGCTGATCGTGACATTTGATAAAAGAAAGTTTAAAGACTTTTGATTTGATTGGCAGCTTCGATAGAAGAAAAGAAATGTGGAATCATTATCACGCTGGATTCATTAAACGTAGACTGCAGCAGGATCTGCAGAAATTCAATGCTCATCTCATTCTGGAAAATAATACATAAATAGTATTGATGCAGTTTCATGATTCTCAGTGATGAAGTATCTTTGTAACTTTTCAGGAAAAAAAATTACAAAGGTACATACATAGATTAAAAAAACTTACGTAACAGCCTGTTTGTTTCTTGTAGCTATTGAAACATTTCTTTGCCCACTTGAGTGCCTCTACATAATTGATTTGTATATCCTCGGCAATGTCAAACACACAACATTAATTTGTTCTCCATGAAAGGAAGGGTCCGCATGGCGAAGAAAGGGAGATGAGCAAATTATTTGTTGATGGATGCACCGTGTCATTCACCTGTTGTGGTGCATAAAAGTGCAATTCTCCAAGGGCGTAGATAGAATATGCTTTATATACACCAAATAATTTTACATACTGCGCATATGTTTAATATTATTGATAAATTAAGTGTTTTCTTTGTGTTCTAACCAACCGATGTATGTATCTATAATTTGATGATTTTTATATGATTATCTTGTTCACTATCAGCGTTTACTCTCTTCCGATCAACCAGGCCGTAAGTAAAATCTAGACTGCAACCTTTTTTGTGCAAAGTAAGATACCCGTTATTATATCTTACCAACTATACTTTGAGATCGCCTATGTAAAAAACTAAAATAAATTCTTTATTTTAGCATTTTTTATCTGAAAAATGTAAGTACTTGTGAATAAAATATCTCATACAAAACAAGCTAGTTTTGTACATATTACACGTTTTTGCATACATTACAATATCTCTTCCAATCAACCATAAAGATGTTGAAGAGGTCTTAAGTGAAAATTGGACAGAAATTATTTTTAAAAAATCTTGGTTCCAATTAGAATAAAACCCACAACCCTTGGTTTAGAAAACATGTGTAACTAATTTAATCACGGATGCCATCCTAATATTTACAGAAAATAAATAGTAAGGTACCAAAACTCAAGGGGGCTCTAACTGGGGGATCAAACTTACTATTATTAAAATATTCAAAATATTACAAAATAAATATATGTATAAGTTGAGTGTGAGAATAGGAGAGTGGTGGCTGCGACCATTAGATTTGGTACTGCTCCGCAACTGCATAAGTTTAGAAAAACACATTTGGTAAGAAAACCGCACAAAACTAACGAAGGGAAGACGATCTACAAAACCGTTATACGAGTAGATCAAATTTGTGATAGCAACACATTCGCTTTTAACCCTTCCTTCCCTGTGATGTGTAACTAGTACACATTGCTTCTAAAAACTTTAATATCTCTATAAATATAATAAATACTGGGTTCAGATTTTAGGTATTCCTCCATAATACATTTACACATTGAATGGAAAAATAATATTAATAATAATTAGCACTTATCGGCCACATCAGACATATTTTGTGAAAATCGGGAATAAATTCACCAATACAATCAAACGTGTGTAACGTAGGTATATTCATTCTAAAAAAACCGCTATGGGTGAGATAGCGACGCTATTCACGTCTCACTCTCACTCTTCTTCGGTATATGGGAACGCAAGAAATAGAATCTCAGTTCGCTCGCTTCAGTAGCTTTCGGGCATCCATTTGAGGTGGTCGCTTCGCCCGTTTTGTGAACGTCGGCTGATGTTTTTTTCATATTTATAGCAATTAAATTTCAATTATTATCACTTTTGAATTCAAATTTCATTAATTTAAGCGATTGGCTATAAATATTGCTATTTTTTCGATTTTAAATCGTTCATTTTTACATGTGTATTGAATACACATCACCGGAACGCTCGGATTTTTTTTAGCACAGGAAGGGAAAGGTTAAATGTAGTACAGTATATGACTATAGTGCACAAATATAATCAAACGTTTTGAAAAGACTTCCCAGAAAGCGTTGTCTTCAAGTGCTTCTTAAAGCTTAAAATATGATCAAAGCGATCTAATAACATTCAAATAAACAATAAATTAATGAATGAAAACAAATATATGTTTGTTGTTAGACATTCTTGTATAGTGTTTCACGAACCGTTCTTGAATTTGCAACGATTGAAGTCCAGCGTAACTCAGAAGCATTCTCAGGCTGGGTGCAATTGCAATTGCAGCGATGATGAGCTTTGACAGCCACACACGGATACAACCGCTATGCGCCGAGATAATCTATTGACTCTTGTGGGAGTTAAACGTTTTGTGTCGGGCGTTTTTGCAGTTTGCTTAAAATAATGATGCTGTTTGTATTTAATACTTTGTGTCATTATTTGATGAGACGTGAAAAGGATATGTTCGAATTTCTCCCTTAAAGTTTTAAATGTTTTCAAAGTTTGGCTGGCATATTTAATGTGCTTAAATGATGGCTGACTTTTTAAAAGCGTTGTAGCCTTCATTCTTAGGACAATGTTAACTCGCAGTTGTGATAGCAACGTGAATATCGGCCGTAATCAAGCCAACTCAACACGGAAATAACTTTGAAAAATATTTTGAACAAATAGAAAAGTTACAATTATTTTTAAGAGATTGGTCATACATTGAATTTTTTTACTTGAATTCAAAGATTTATTTGCAAAATATGTCAAGGATTAAAACAATTTAGTCTATTTAAGATGAGCTGATTTGTTTGAAGAAATTTCCGAATAGCAAGAAGCCCACCAGATGTACCATCTATAACCAAGTTAGGTGCATGGCCGCGCGGTAACGCATTGGACTTCCGTGTGGACGGTCGCCGGATCGAATCGCGCTCTGTGCTACTCCCTTCAAATGACACAGGTTTTTTTTCCACTTAGTGTTAGGGGGTATAAGGATACATATGCCTTGATTGAAAAAAATGTCGGTGTTCTCTGATCATCTCACTACGGTGTGTCATCGGATCCAGTACAGCGGTGGGTTCAGTGAGTTTGCTGACGTGCAACAGCTTACTCACTTAAAGAAGAGAAAATAAAGAAAGAAAAACTCCACGGCACAGTATTGCTTTCCAACTGAATACACGTTGGAATAGTGAGGGGATCCTCGACTACGAGGTCCAGCGACGACGACAACGTGTATCATAAACAAATACACGAAATAATGAAAATAAGTCAATATAAATAGGTCAAAAACTTTGAAAACACACATCCAATCTACTTTTTGGTTAGTCTTTGTAATAGTGGACTATCTTTAGTCGAAGAGTTTAAATTCTGTAAATTATTTATCTGAAATATCTTCTTCTTCCTAGTGTCATGTCACGTCCCTCCAATTTTGACTATCACCTGAGAGTAAGCACCTTTGTCCCCTGTAGCCTGAAAAAGATCTTCAACGCTCCTTATACCAGTCCAATCACGTATATTGTGGAGTCAGGAGATTTGCCTCCTACCAACACCTCTTTGATCCTCTATTTTGTCTTGGATGATCATATCCGTAATATAAATATAAAAATCCATATCCGTAATATAAATATAAAAATCCGTATCCGTAATATAAATATAAAAATCCACATCCGTAATATAAATATAAAAATCCACATCTGTAATATAAATATAAAAAATACACTTATCCGTCATATAAATAAAAATAATAAATTAACTCATCATAGGGCGCTCCATAGGTATCACACATCATCTTCTGCGGTTCACTCGTCTCTACTTTGATACTCGTATCATCTTCCTGGCTCGTCAGATGTACATACTTGATATGTAAGAAACAACTTTTGGCCGTTCTCTCAATTCTGATGATCATGATTTTGTAATTATAAACTATCCCTCTCCTGTACAAGCAATATCTTGTCCTATATAGCGCCTCCTGAAATGAGCATCCATCTGCTATTTTCATTTGGTTCTTCATTGAACGGAGGCTCGGCCTCTACTTGCATTGTCATCATTCACACTTCTCACAAGAATTCACCGCTAAAAGCTATCGTCCTCCTCCCACGCTACTTCTTGCACGTGTGACACGTTCTTTGCCCCTAGCTTTCAATTATCGATCGACTGGTTCTTTTGACAGTTCATGTAATACGCAAAAGCCTCTTCCAACAATGTATCTCAAAGGTATACATTCTTTATTTATATTATCCCTTGAGTGTTTAGGCCTCCGAGCTATATAAAGACTGGCATTTTATAAAGTAGACCACAGAGTTTGTTCCCAACAATTCCTGTCTGCCTATCTATTCGATCTTTCTCAATGAGATAAAACGAACGATTTCGCGTTCACTTTGCTACAAATATCAATGTTTTGATTGTCTTAATAATTTTAATGTTTATATAATATAATGAATTAGTATGTATGCTTGCAGCTCATGCACCTAGACCCCGAGAGACTCTCCGCTTGCTCTCGCCGCGGTCGTGTTGAAGCACAATTACTGACGTAATGGCCTACCGCTCGCTATAGATGTGATGTGATGCTGCGCTCAATCATAAGGAAAAATTAATAATTCTGTAACGTGAAGAATGGAACAAGTCCAAAAAAGAGACATATATCTTATTTTTAACTCGAATATAGATACAGTTACATCCATATCATCACGAGCTCTGTGGTCTAGTTAGCACGATGCTGTTCTACCGTCTGGGGATTTCGGGTTCAATTTCCGATGGTACCCAATAGAAAAAGGTAAATAAAGGGTTCCAGTCTAGTTGGTGTTCGTATGGTAAGTGGAAAGCTTGGACTTAAGATAATGTAAGAAACAGTTACCTCATTGAAGAACCTGTAAAGGGGTAGCCCGGATTCTCAATACCAAGAAAGTTCTGGTGTTCCCTAAACATGTTGATATGCGAAGTAGGTTGCACAGTTTCCATCATCTATCAGTGGGAAGTGGTAGACTTTCCTCTGGATGTGTGCTACCATCAGCAGATATATACTACATCGTAAACTTATGTACTGTCATCTCCATTTACAAATTGATGATGATTTGAAATGGCTGCGGAGTTTGGAGATGTGTGTATGATGGGGTCCATATGCAGAAGAAAAAATGTATTAATTTAGATAAACATATTTTAGGCTTTACGATTCTATGGGGATGCTGGCACTTTCCAAAATTTTACCTACACGGATTTCAGTCTAAGCTGGAAATTATTTTCATAATTCCCGTACTATTTATTATTTGACTAGATACGCTCGGGCGCTTTAATAGCTGCCAGAAGTAATTTGTTGTTCTATATATTTTTTTTAATTATTCGATTTTTCTATTTGAGTGTTCCTGAAGCTATGCACAATATTCTGTTATAATTATTGTTCGTTTCTTGGAGCCATGCATTACATTCTGTTATAATTATTGTTCCTTTCTTGGAGCTATGCACAATATTCTGTTATAATTATTGTTCGTTTCTTGGAGCTATGCACAATATTCTGTTATAATAATTGTTCGTTTCTTGGAGTTATGCACAATATTCTGTTATAATTATTGTTCGTTTCTTGGAGCTATGCACAATATTCTGTTATAATAATTGTTCGTTTCTTGGAGTTATACACAATATTCTGTTATAATTATTGTTCGTTTCTTGAAGCTATGCACAATATTCTGTTATAATTATTGTTCGTTTCATGGAGCTATGCACAATATTCCGTTATAATAATTGTTCGTTTCTTAGAGCTATGCACAATATTCCGTTATAATGAATGATTGGTTTTAGCCGATAGTAATAAAAATAAAAGAACAATTTATATAGTGCTGTTTAGAGAGCCAACTCTCCTCAAAGACCTCTACCTTGAGACTCGAATCCAATATTATTAGGATATTTTTCGTCAATCGAACGTGTTTATTTTATTGTCGCAGTTATATTATTATTACATAGTAGTTAATTAATTGATGATTTTAATTTTAGGCAAACGTTCGTTTTCTCGAGTACGAGTAATATTTCAATTGGATCGACATTTGTCCGATTCAAACTATCGAAATATATTAGTGGCGTGTGTAACTTTAGGAAGTATTTGAAGAAAACCGTTTTTTGATCAGTTACATTATTATTTTTAATTATTATGAATACTAAACACATATAGTATGATACACTTTAGTTTGAAATTATTATGAATACTAAACACATATTATACATATGTTGTAAGATTTACAAAGGTTGCTTTCTAGTTCATCTACTCTTGATAAGTTTTCTGCGGTTATCTTACCAAATGTGTTTTTCTAAACATATGCAGGTGCCGAAAAATTCTTAATTTAATGACCGCAGATATCTCCTACCTATTCTTATACTTAACTTTTCCTTATATTATTTTTAATATGTCAGTATCTCTTATTGCACTCATTATTTTAAATCCTCTCGGTTTAAATCCCAAGTTAAAGGCAGGGCGCTCTAACTTGGAATTCCAACTCTCTCTCCTGAGGACTCTCAAAAACAGCGGATTTGAATCCCGAGTAGGAGCGTCGTTGATGAGACTCTTAACGGTGTTATATAAATTATTTTATTATTGTTCAAAATGTGACTTACTAACTTTTAGCAATCACTGATTTATTTCCATCCAAGACAGTGCCGGCGACAGCAATATATTTTCTCATGTAATTTGGCTAGCGCTAAAGCGGGATAGCGCGATGGCGCCATGTGCTAAATTGAAAATCGAATAAGAGTGCTTACAGTGGGTACGTGTGGAGCAATACTCCGGCTTTACTTCATCATGTCTCTTTTTAATGTTCTCAATCATACAGTCACACTGCATTCTCATTCCGCTCTGTGATTGAGACCATAGCGCAGAATAATATAACATATGTAGCGTCACAAAGCAATGAACAGCACAAAATACTTCCCAAGTGGCGGAATTCTTCAACTAGTTCTAATTTTTCATTGTTCGCCCAAATATCTCATTTACTATTCTTTTCACTCTTTTCAATTACCGTGACTTTGAATTTTATAACATTCATTGTCAAGTATTTTCATTAGCATTTTACGTACAATTCTCTTATCATATCGCTGTAGTTCATTTTCATTCATCACAACACCACCGTTTCATCTGCAAGCAACAGTTCACACACGTTCCCGTTTGACAACATCTATTTTTATTTACTATGTTTTTTTTATTTACTATGTTTTTTTTATTTACTATGTTTTTTTATTTACTATGTTTTTTTTATTTAGTATGTTTTTTTATTTACTATGTTTTTTTATTTACTATGTTCTTTTATTTACTATGCTTTTTTTATTTACTATGTTCTTTTATTTACTATGTTTTTTTATTTACTATGATTTTTTTATTTAGTATGTTTTTTTTATTTACTATGTTTTTTTATTTACTGTTTTTTTATTTAATGTTTTTTTACTAACTATGTTTTTTATTTAATATGTTTTTTTTATTAACTATGTTTTTTTATTTACTATTGTATGTTTTTTTATTTACTATGTTTTTTTTCAATTTGAAATTAATCGTGATGAATTTAAAGCAGTTTTTAATAATAAAGCACAATTACTGGTATACTGTTTATTTAATTGTTCTGTGCCTTTTTTCTGCTTTGTAAATAAATGTTATTCCGTTTTAATTGTGAGTTAAAGTTTTGATGTTTTTCGATTTGTTGTTGATTTTCCTTTTTATTACGTGATGTGTTTTGAAGTTTGTTTAATAGCTGTTTTCGTTTAAATTTTGTTTTTTACGTAATAATTTTTGTAAGCGAATTTTTATTTTTTGTAAAGGCTGCCGTTAAAAATAAATGAATAAATAAACTGAGCATGGCGAAAAATATTGCAAAAAAGCATCACGTAATACATCGATCAATAAGTCCCGGGACCAACTACTAAAATAACATTTGTTTGCCAAAATTATTCTTTATTCATTAACATAGTCTCATTCAAGAGTGATACATTCATTCCAACGTTTTCTTAACTTCTCTATGCCAGCCGTGTAGAACGATTTATCTTTGGTTTCAAAATAGGCGTTAGTTTCGGCAATCACTTCTTCATTGGAGCCAAATCTCTTTCCTTTGTGCATCTTTTTGGGGTCTGCGAACAGCCAATAGTCGCTGGAGACCAAATCTGGAGAATACGGTGGGTGCGGAAGCAATTCTAAGTTCAACTCATCCAATTTGGCCATCGTTACCATCGACTTGTGATACGGTGCATTGCCCTAATGAAAGAGAACTTTTTTTCTTCTTCATATGGGGCCGTTTTTTTGCAATTTCTGCCTTCAAATGCTCCAATAACGCTATGTAATATTCGCTATTGATGGTTTTTCCCTTTTTAAGGTGATCGATGAATATTATACCATGCGCATCCCAAAATACGGAGGCCATAACCTTCCCGGCCGACTGTTAAGTTTTTGGTCGCTTCGGACGACTTTCACCGGCTGCTCTTTAATACAATATCAATAAACAATATCAATAAACATAGCCATTGTCCATGCGATTTTTATTGATATTGTATACAATATCAATAAACATATCCATTGTCCATGCTCAACAACTACTATATTAAGCGAAATTTTATTATACTACAAGTATATGATGCTCTCGTTGTGCAATAGTATGTTTTGTTGTTGATTTTCGTTTTTGTTACTTGATGTCTTTTAAGGTGTGTTTGATAACAGTTTTAATTTTATAAAGTTATAGTAATAATTTTCATAAACGAAATTTTATTTTTATAATGGCTGCTGTAAAAAAAAGGATTAATAAACATAGCATAGCTAAAAATATTAAAAAACAGCATCGTTAAATATCGGTAAATATACCTATTGTCGGTAAATATACAATATCGGTAAATATACCTATTGTCCATCCTCAACAAATACTATGTTAATCAAAATTTTATTATGCTATGTGATGCTTTCACTATGCTATGGTATATTGTGATATGCATCGCTTAACATATATTATAAAGTACTAAGATTAAAATAGCACAGAAAATAAAGCGTAGCACAACGTAGTATGTTGTGGTACAGGTTAGCGGGTATGGTCTAAGAGTTGGCATTCACACTAAGCAAGCGGGTGTCCCACATTCGATTTCTGCCGAATTAGTTTCTGGACAGGTTGTATCCATTAATCCATATATAATATTTAATATTACACTTTCATTGCATACAGTACGACTTGACTGATTTATTGCTATTTAGTAATGTCTCCAGAAATATATTAAATATGGCCTAAGTTAAAGCCCAACTGGAATATTAGATCTAATTTTTTATAAAATATAAATTCTTTGTTCTTTTAAAGATACTTTTAAGGAATTCCACTCAGTCAGAAGTTTGTCATCCGTAAACGGAGTTCCATTGGCAAGTTTAATCTGCAACAGTTTTACGTAGTGCAGGTTTATAAAGCGCTATTTCAGTGTTGCTTACAAATGATATAAAATATTATAAGTTGCTTATTATGTTGTTTATAGTTAAGGCATTAACGTTGTGGAGGTTTAAAGACAAGAGTCTTGTTTGCGCTCCCCTGAAGATGAGGTGAAAGCCTTGAAATCGGTAGGGTTATACCGTCACAAAAAAGTGGAATAAACAGTGTTTGATAAAAAATAAATTACAAAGTTGCTTATTAGGTACATAAAAAACATTAACTTAGATTTAATATGAATCGATTTTTTTGACGACGCCGACCTTCGTGATCTTATAAGTAGTAAAACACTTGACTTATGCTCAGGGGTTTCGAGTTCGATTTCCGATGGTTCTCTTTAAAAAAATATAAAAATGGGACTCAGTCTGGATAAGAGATTGTCTGATAACAATATTCACACAATCACTTGATGTGTGCGAGTATTGATGCCTCTTTACGTAGTGCTAATGTGTGATGATTAACTGTAAATTCTTTACTCACGTGCTTCTTATTAATTCTCGATTACTGCCAATAATACTCACTCACCTACTTGACGTATGCGAGTATGCGTCTTTACGTGGTTGTAACGTGCGATGACGAACTAACTTTGAGGTCTGTAATTAATCACGTGATCCTTTTTATTTCTGGATTAATGGGGGTCGATGACAATACATGGATAAAATTGATATTTTAGATAAGATGATGAAAAGGGCTTTAAAACATGGTTTGGACATATGGATAGAATGAATGATGAAATAATGATTTTGCGAGTATACGAGTCAGAAGTGCAAGTTGTACGTGGAAGAGGTAGACCGAGGAAAACGTGGCTAGACTATATTGAAAAAAAATGTAGAGTGAGAAGTATAAATAATATAAGATTGTGGAAATACGAGACGTATGAATGTAGAGCAGTCGCAAGTTGTACGCTTGGACAAAAAAATTTGGAGATAAGTTCTTTCTGCCTATCCTACTACAAGGGACACGGTGTGATGATATGTATGTATGTATGATAATATTGTCTTCCTGATACGCTCTTCAATATGGCCGAATTATCAGTTCGAATTTGTTATATGGAATAAAAAACAAGTTTAGCCATATTGTTTGTCTCCGTATAAAATAATAATTTTAAAACATGTTCAGTAGCCCTTCCTTATAATTTAAATTCTTCACCTTTATCAATTCCATCCCACAGACATATTAGAGTTTCCGTAAATATTTTTTTTATGCATATGTTAATTTTTAACAGCAGAGGGCTGACTATCCTACCGAGGGTTGATTTTATAGACGTAATAAAAATTGATGATAACTTTTTTGGATAAATCCAATGTTATCTGGGACTTGTATCAGTCGTCAATATTCAATTTTATTGATACTTCAAATTATCGTCAAGATAAAGGAGAATTTTTCTAAGGAATTCTTGTTTTGGAATGAAGACACATGTTAATGGTTTGATTAGATTTTTATTTCTTTCTCCCAAATTATAATGTTTTAGAATTTCAAGTATTCAGATTCCTAGTAGCAGTTTTTAAAATTGATCCTAGATTAACTGGTAGATTAACATTCGAGAGATTGAACTGAATAATTGAAGTAATTTATTTTAATTTTTAAAACATGTTTTTATTTATATAGATTAAAATATTTTTTTAAAAATCTATGGAAGCATAGAAGACAGTTTACGATAAAATTTATGAACAAAGAAAAAAAATGTAAAGAATTGTATTGTATTATATTTTCACCGTACACAACACAATCATACGTTTTTTAATCAATGTTACAATCTCTCCCAACCAACCAGAAATATGTCAAAGAGGCCTTAATTAAAAGCAAGACTACAATACATTTTTTTTTATCTGGGTTTCAACGAGAATAGAACCCGAAACCTCCTGGTTGGAAAATAGGTATCAGACGAATGCAAACATGTGAAAGCTGTGGCACTTCATCAAGCATATAAGTATTGAAAAATAAAACCTCAAGTTCCAATGCCAAGGAGATCGAAATTTCAAGACTATCAGCAGATTTCATCTGCCGCAACCATTATTTAGACAGAGTTTTATAAAGCACCATTTTTCGGGCTGCTTAAAAGTGCTTTAAACATATCACAAATAGTATACAACAAAATTTAAACGGTTTATAAATAAAACCAGCTCGAAAGTGGATTCCGCGGGAATTGAACCAGAGACACCCGCTCGATTAGCGTAAGGCCTCGGGCACACAGGTAGGAGCCTCGGTTGATGCTTAGAGTTACGCTGCGAGTTAGGCAACATATCCTAGCGAACCAACGCACCGCATACAATTGCAATGGCCACACTGCACGCTTCGCGGCAGACTACATGACGATTAGTCACCGAGTGAATCTCCTAGCGAACATACGTATTGGTTAATTTTATTGTGTCACCGTGATTTTACAAGATGGCGGAAGTTTTAACAGCTGTGTATAAAAGGGAGCCGTTGTGGAACACATCGAGCAAATTATACAAAAATGTACCTGTAATAAAATCACTTTAGAATGAAGTTGCACAGGAAGTAAATAAAGATGGTAAGTTGTAATGAAATTGGTTAGTTTTGAAAGTGGCATCGTTTGTTGACTCAACCGCTCCCAAATGTCAAATGAATTGGTGCGAAGCACTTTGGTGTGGCCAAACATGTTACCTAGTATATGAGTCACGTAAAACCTAGCTTAGCACCTAACGAAGCACTTTGGTGTGGCCTCGGCCTTAATGTTAACTGTTATACCACGGCTGCTGTCATGAAATATGCCAACGTTAAGCAAGTTCATACAATTCCCATAATGATTACCTTATTCATAGTTATAGTCTTGTAATTAACATTATTATTTCAAGAGCCTAAGCCTAACAAATTAACATTATTATTTCTTAAATAATTCATAAATTTGACTATTTAATATATACACATGTGGGGAAATTCCTACTCTAATGACCCAGCTACCTTCTAACTATCCTTACACTCAATATGTTTTTTATTTTATTTTTTTCTATTTTGATTCAGTCAAAATATTTTTATATCTACCATATAGACTATATAGAATATTTAATCACACGGACAATGTTTAATTTAAAGATTTTAAGGCTAGTAGGTATGTGTTTTCGTATCATCAATTCAACGATTATTGTATAGAAAAAAAAAGTATTCAATACTATATGAAATACTTTACGTCGTTACTCTAATAATGGATTCGATTCCTGAGATACAGTTCCCTTGAGAGCCTGCTGTCAAAACGGCGCTATATAAATTGTCCTTTAATTATTATTATTATTATAACGGTGAATAAAACTTATCGATGATATTATACACGAACTTAAACAGAATTTCAAATACACATTAACAAGGCGATACTATAAAAAATAAACAATAAAACCCCACAGTGAAACAAAATAGACTATCTCGTTTTCAATATTCTTAGAAATTTGACTAATTTAAATTCGTCTCCGATTTTATATGTCACGTATATTCAATAACGCCATAAACCAAGGATCCATATTTATATTTCGGACACATTTCGTTGAAAAATTTCTTTATTTCTATTAATAAAAAAGGCATTTTGGTAACTCAGCCCCCCAATAATTCAGCCATATCTCGCCCGTTCGATCGGACCTCTTCCCATAAATATAATGAATGGCTTTATTCCGATTCTTAGAGATCCTTCTGCTTGTGTTTATCCTTACTTTCGGTTCTGTCTGGTCAGTGGTGTACACTGGGAATTTTATAATATATTTCTACGTATCAATAAATCCACTAGGTGTTACTGAATACATGAGTTGCATCGCCGAGCTGTAACGCATTGGACTTCCGTGCGAAAGGCCGTCAGTTTGAACCCCGCACTCACTCACCTCGAATGACACATGTATTTTTTCTGCCTAGTATTCTGGGGTGTTAGGATACCTTAGACTTCAATCATATCTATTATTTAAAAAAAATTAAAACAAACATGTCGGTGTGCTCCGATTGTCTCACTTCGGTGTGCCATCGGATGCAGTACAGTGGTGTGGCCAGTGAGTTTGCTGGTGTGCAACGGTTTTCGTTGTGTGCAACGGCTCAAAGGCTCAAACGTGCAACAAAATGAAAGAGATCCTCGACTACTAAGCCCGACCGAAAGAAGAAGATGACTTTATACAAAGAAAGTAATAAACATTGTATTGTATTGTACTTTTATTGTATACTGTACAAGTTGGCGAACTTTTTGCCATGTGGTAATCTCTTCCAACCAACCAAAAATATGTTAGAGGCCTTTAGTGAAAACAAGACTGAAATACTTTTTTTATAATCTGGGTTCCAATGGGAATTGAACCCGTAACGTTCGAGCAGAGAGACTTTTTTTTACCAGCTAGACTACGTAGTTCGCAAAAAAAACAATTTGAAGCAGTTTTGATATCTTCAATTTTTAATTCGTTGCTTACAACGATTAAATAAACACAATATAAAACATATGTTACATATAATCAAGCTGTTTCCCTGCTGGGGTAGGCAGAGAAGAAAGAGTGTCATGACAGTTTTATTTAGCCTTTTCCACTTCCATACGTCTTCTCATACAGCTCTTTTGATTTCTCTTATTTCTTACGTTTTCTTCTTTCAAAATATTCACTTGATTCAACCATCCTTGCCTAGGTCTTAATCTTCCACGCTTTCCATTCACATTTGCACTGTATATTTCTTATGTTAGTATTTCTTCATTTATTCGTCTTACTCAATACATCACCCTTAAGTTCAGATTCATCCCAAATCACCTCATTTCTTATCCTGTCATTCTTCTCAGGGCACGCATTTCTACAGCATTTAATCGGTTACTATCAGTATTTTTCCCCGTCTACATTTTCTCTCATAAATAAACAATTTAAATTGATCTACCAGTGTCCACCTTCATCACCATTCCTTTCGTAATTTATATAGATTTATTTTTCAAACATCTATTGACAGTCTCAAACCGTGGTCAGAATACACACTGGGCAATTTATTTAGATTCGACCGTGCCGGATTATTTATCTGCGGCCTTTATCCTTTGATTTTGTGGGAATATTGAATTTATATAAATAAAATTTGCTTTTATTGCGAATCCTTTCACGCGGATCGAATGACAATTACGCTATTGTCTTTGTTAAAATTTAAAAAAATAAAAAACAATCATTACTTTTGTACTGTTGTCGGTGATTTCATATGGATCGTTGGATCATATAGAATTAATCAGATTGATGATCTAGCAGAAGATCGTATCATCCATCAAGGACAACTGTTGAAAAATCTGCATGTTCGTACAAAAAAAATATTTAGCAAAGGGTTCTCAAATATTCATGATACGCGTCCTAAAATTAAAAAATTAAATTCAATTACTATCACGTGCATAACCGCGCGGTAACTTGGACTTCCGTGCGGAAGGTCGCCAGTTCGAATCCCGCCCTGTGCTACTCCCCTCGAACGATAAACTCAGACATCTTTTCCGCCTAGTATTCGGGGGCTCTAGGATACCTATGACTTGACCTGAGGATGGCGGCAGCCGTCGATGAGCCTTTTAATGGTCTCCTTATATCTGGATCTGTCCCGGGTCGATCTGAGAACATCCATATATTGAAGATCCCGTCGCAGTCTTAATTAGGTCACTGCATCTGGTTGGTTCTCTTCCTCGAGATCTTCCGACGACCAAAGTTTCTACAGGATATTTGACTCTCTTCTCATAATGTGGCCGAAATACTACAGGACACGTCGCACACAGAATGGCGAGAGGCGATCGTTTATTTTAAGCTTGGCTAAGATGGACACATTTGTTCTCATGGCTGTCCATGGTACGAGAGTTGCTAATTAAGTTTTGAGATATGGTAGATACGTCAAATCTGATATCAGCATCGTAAAGTTTGACATTTTTAATGGTATACGTGCTCAGAAAGTTTTGTCATACGAGTGATATTTGTGTTATTTACAATGACTTGAAAAATTCATCTCGGCCAAAAATGGAATTAAATCGTGAACATTTTCGTGCGATGATTTTCGACGTGGACTAAATCAACAACAGTGTGCCGATCAGCTTGCTTCGACTTTTGGTGATGAAACACCATCGTGGTCGTAGTTCGCTCCAGGACGAATTTTGTGAAGGTCGTCCAAAATCGGTTGTTGTGCCAGAAAACATCGATGCTGTGCGTGAACTGATATTGAAAGATCGTCATGTGACTTATCGTGAGATTGAGCCATGTTTGGGCATTAGTTTTACTTGCATAAATTTAATTTTGCATGAACATTTGGTCATCAAAAAGATTTGTTCGCGTTGGATACCGCATAATTCGACAATCGGTCAAAAAAAGGCTTGTGTCGATTGGTCCAAAGAAATGTTGAAAAAATCGCGGTGCTTCAAAAAACGTCTATAAAATCGTGATAGGCGACGAATCATGGATCTATGCATATAAACCAGAAACTAAACAGCGGTTTACCATATGGGTCTTTCAAGATGAGCCAAATCCAACAAAAATTGTTCGCGCACGAAGCACTTCGAAGCAAATGGTGGTTTCTTCGGTATAAATGGTCATGTCGCAACAGTGCCTTAAGTGGAACGTCGTACGGTCAATTCTGAATGGTACACCACCATTTGTTTGCCAGAAGTGTTCGGAGAAATGAGGAAAACCAACCGCCGAAGACGGATCATTCTCTCCCGTGAAAATGCGAGCTCTCACACATCGGCTCAAACAAGTGACTTTTTGAGCACTCAAAACATCGAATTGATGGATCATCCGCCGTACAGCCTTGATTTGGCACCCAATGACTTATTTTTATTCCCGAACATCAAAAATAAATTTCGAGGTCAACGTTTTTCGACGCCTGAAGAAGCGGTTGATGCGTTCAAAACGCATGTTTTGAAGTTACCTCATTCGAAGTGGAAAAAGTGCTTCAAAAATTGGTTCAAACGCATGCAAAAGTGTGTTGATCTTCATGGAGAGTATTTTGAAAAACAATAAAGCCATTTTCGATTATAAATATTTGTTTTTACTTGTCTGTCTCAAAACTTAAGTAACAACCCTCGTATTCAAATTCTATGCAACACCACATTTCAAAAGCATCGATCCATCGTCTTTCCGTTTCCCCTAAGTTCTAAGTTTCAACACCATACGAAAATGTTTATGTCATATAATATGATATGCATATATAGTACGAGTACATGTTGCTAGAAATAATTGAAATTCTTGGGAAGCTAGGGTCATGGGACAGTTGAGAAAAGGCGAGCAACAGGAAGGTGTCCTATGAGATTGACGAATCAAATAAAGGAGTGAACAGGATCCCCTTTAAGTGCTGCATTTAACATGTCCGAAGATCGGGAGGAATGGAGATAGATGATGCACCGAGTTCAAGAGATGGCAGAGGACCACGATGCTCAGTATTGAGCACGCGACGAAGAAGAAGAAGAAGTGTATGAAACAAAAAGTATACATAAACAAGTAATTTCAAGTGGACACTATCAATTATATGGATCTGGGTTTATTTCCTGTCAATTGTCGTGACCCCAGTATACTAGGTTTTAGCCTGTACATATTTTACTATGGACATAATCTGCACATCAAAAAATAGGTTGGTATTTTTTACTGATAGATGAAAAATAGGTTGATATTTTTGATCGATAGAGGAAAAACAGATTAATACATTTACCGTGAGATGAAAAATTGGTTGATACTTTTTACCGATAGATGCACTATAGTTTACAACTTTTTGGAAGAGGAACTATAGATTTTTATACTTTTTTACTGATAGACGAATTATATAGCTTCTTTTTACCAAGTGCATCATTGCACTGTATTATTTTTTCGTTGTATAAAGTACAACCTAGCTGGTTTATTACCCTGTGGCAATCTCTTTCAACGAATCTGAAAGATCTTGAATAGGATTTAAGGAAAAACTAGACTGTATACCTCATTTTAGATTAAAGACAACCTAAAACACAAATGCCATAATTTGGCTCCATGTTTCATCTTGCAAAGTGCTAACTAAATCATATTTTAGAATCTTATAAAGAGACTTTCACAATAAATCCTGAGCTTTTTGTCATACTGTGTGGCAGATAGTTCTACTGGTCAAACTATAATAAATTGAACTTTTTACAGCGGAAAAAATGTTCTGTTGATTGATGCTCAATTTACTGACAAAAGTTTTCAGATTCATATGGAAGATGAGAAAAACAAGAAATAGCATATAAAAAATGATCTTCCATCAAAATCAGTATTAATGGAGAAGTACAGACAACCAAGCATAAAATAGAGACATGCCCCATTTACAAGTACGTCTTCCAAAGGCTCAAGTCTGAAGTACATCAAGCTACGTGAAGCACATCGAAGCATAGTGAAGAAACCACTACTGTCCGAAAAACAAGTCGAAAAAAGACTCACTTGGGCGAAAGAAAATTTGGACCGCGATTGGGACAACGTAATTTTTTCGGACGAAGCTTCTTTTGTACACGTTCTTCCATTAATTATACCTGGTATACCCGCACCAATAGACTCATCCAGCGGACCGTTAAACACCCGGTGAAATTTCCCGTTTGGGGCTGTTTCTCAAAGCAGGGATTTGCCACTTTGCACATCTTCATAAATAATTTGAACGCTGCGAAAATGGTTAAAATATATCAGAGGGCTTTATTTCCATCTGCCCAAAGGTGGTTTATAAGAAAACATTAAAATTAGCTACTGTAAGAGGACAATGACCCTAAACCTCGGAGTCGTATTTGTACTGCGTGGAAACAGGAAAATGACGTTGACGTAATGGGTTGGCCGTCGCAGTCACCAGATGCAAATCCTATAGAAAATGTTTGGTCACTCACGAAGTTTAAGCTCCGAGGGAAAAAGATCTGGAACGTCAAGCAGTTATTTCGACAGATTCGACTTATACGAGTATGGAAGTCTTTGTCCCTAGATTATGCAATAAAATGAGTAGAAAGTATGCCACGGAGATGTCAGACAATTATTACTAGTGGAGGCAACTGGACAACTTATTAATAATAAAGCTTCACGGTTTATATCATGTAACATGTGTGTGTTTTTTTTAATGCCTTACCCCAAATAGTTTTTTGGGTTTTGCCGTACACGTTCTTGTCAAACAGAGTGTACATCTATAGGTTAATCTAACTTATAACTATATCTGAATCACTTTATTCCTACCATCGCACGAAAAAAGGGAACTTTCCCAATTTCTAAATTGTTTTAAAATGTATGCAGGAAGTTTTTTTAAATTATTACATTACTTTAAAGGTTTATTCAAGTGGTAAATACTCAATATAAATTAATAAAGATTTGTTGTTGAGGTTGAGGAAGTTCAGGGATTTGAATAATAATAAACAAAAGGTCAAAATTATGAACAGATTTTTTTATATTTATCATATTTATCCCCAGTAATAAACAGGCTCAAGTCTAATTGACTGGGGTTACGACAAATATAGGAAACAAATCTAGATTATATAATTTGAGTGTCCTCTTCACATTTAATTTAATTTTGTCTTTCTTGTTTTTCTCGTGTACTTGACAAGTAAATAATATAAATAAATATTAGTTTAATCTACTTTATAAACACTTAGTGTGTGAGAGTATTCAAATCAGACGAACTTCCAAACCAGATCGGGGAAAAAGACAAGTATTTTACCAACTAGGCCGCGTAGATTATTGTAGCAATTAATATATGTATATACACATATCATCGTCCTATTTATCTGTTGGTTTAGGCAAATAGGACAGAGCATCCAACTTTTCAATGATGACCATATCTTTCGCCTCTTCCAAGTTCCCATTGTTTATCTTATTCAGAGATACATATAGTACTTAGTCGTACTCCAAGTCAGTACAAGGCGACGGTACTCGTATATTTCTTCAAATATTAGTGATACATACGAGTACTTAGTCGTACTCCAAGTCAGTGATACATACATAGTCGTACTCCAAGTTAGTACAAGGCGACGGTACTCGTATATTTCTTCAAATATTTAAAAAAAGGTATAGTGAGGGTTGGCTCCTTTTTTGTCAAAAAGTCGTATTAACTCCTTATTTTAACCTTTTAAGTAAGGTACAAAAGTTTATAATTTTCATAATTGATAAAATAACCAAACCATCTCTATCGTTCTTTATTCTTCTTAAGCACTGGATATTCTTTCAATTCACATTCGTTCCTAATTTTCTCATCTCTTATTCTGTTATACATTTTTTATACACATTCTACGCAACGCTCCCATTTATATTACCAACATTCATCTTTTTATTGCCTCGTCTTTATTTCCCTTGCATATAAGATCCTACTATTGGGACCATTATTCCATAATGAGCAGCCAATTTTACTTTTTTTGGAATACTCCAGACAGTTAACACTTTTTATAACCCACCATTCACGCTATTGCCTGCTACTACTCTTCTTTCAATATCGCACTTGCATCCAAAATGTCCTGTACCTTTAATTAATATATGTATTACATTTCGCTTCAGTGATGTAACGTGTTTCCTAGTTCCTCCACTATCCTTCTTTCCAATATTCCCACCCATCTCTTAGTCGCAGATGAAATTGTCATGTTTAAAGCATCCAATGATTCTTGTTCCTTTTTACAATAAAATTCTCTCTTTTATCATTTTGCTATCGTCGTATTAATTTGTAATGTAAATATTTCTTCAAATACTGAAAACAAATCGTTTAACATTTTGTTCTAGTTGGTTAAAAGAGATTAATTATCATTTAGCTTTAATCCCGCCAAATTTTAAATTGTTCAATGAAGTGTTATAAAAATAAATAATGGGGATCAAATAAAATAAATATGACCCTTTTTACAAACCCAAGCAAAATAAATTCTTAAGATAAATATGCCTTTTGCATTTAAGTGTCTCTTCTAATCACGAAAAAAACAAACAAAATGCTGAATTCAAGATTGGAAAAATATGCACTAAAAAAATATCAACCGATCAAAACCCCGATTCCCGTGAAGAAAAATGATAATATTGAAAGAATTTCATTTTGTAACAAAAGTCACACAAAAAAACTTGTCCAGAATGATATACATCTGTGTATTGACTATTGGTGTCCACGAGTGGTTAAAGAAGACATAAATTATAAGGTGTTTTGGTTCCAAGAATGTGATACCGGCGTTCGACGGGAAACAGGTAGATATTGTGTTTATCTGATCCAAAATTGGTTTTTATATGTTGGATTTGAATAAAAATTTAGCTGCTGATAATTCTGTGAAGATATTGCAAAATATATCACATTTAATACCCATATTGGTCTGATTATTGAAGTAACTTTTATGATATTTTGACTAGATTTAATGACTATATTTTTTAATAATTTTTATGATAATTTGAATGACTTATTTTTAGATCTGTGCAGATTCAGTATGTTAATGATTATTTTTTTTAATTTCTTAAGAAAAAATGTTGCCAAATAAGTTTAAACACATATTAAAGATTTTGAAAAATGTAGTGCGCCAAATCTTCGAATGTTTGTCTTCGAATAAATTTTAAATTTAAGCAATTCAATTGTTATGATTATTAAAATAATTTTAAAACTGTTTTGACTAGGTTTTATGATTATTCGAATAACTTTTATTGATTATTTTAATTATTATTATAACTTATGTACTCTCGATACATATATCTATATATTTTTCATGTTTGTAGCATACGTTTCACATTAAAGGTTGTTGCCAAATATATTGAAATATATCTATTGTGTAACATTGTGTTATATACGAGTACATGACTGTTTTATTCCATACAATAAAGCGTTACCTAGTCTTCTCGATTATATCCAAATAAGCAAATTCTGGGTTGGGTTCTTTTTGCTAATATACGTCCAAATTCAATATAATTACTCGTATTGAATTTGGACGTATATTAGCAAAAAAATATACGTATATTGGTAGTTAAAGTATGGAATTTTTAACGGCTTGGATGTAATTATTTTAAGACGGAATTGAACTTTGAAATTAATTTTCAACAGACTTGAGATAAAGGTATATTTATTCGATATATTAACCGTGAACCGAAATATTATATTTTGCAAGTTGTCTTTTTGCACATAAACATCACGGGTTGTACACAGATGACCTCCGTGGTCTAGTTGGTAAGCGGACTCTCTTCGGGTCTGTTTGTGGGTTTAATTCCCATTAGTACCTATTTTTTTAAAACAGTTTAACTCTAGTTTTCACTTATGGCCTCTGTAATGCTTATATTTATATTTATTTAACGCTTTATTATATCACAGCTTGGCAGGCTTATTGCCAGGTGACAATTGCATCCACCCAACTAGACAAAAGTAAATAAAAGAAGTCAGATTGCAAAAATAAATTTAAATTGTGATGGATTGTAAACGGTTTTGAAGATGCAAGATCTAGGTGCTATATTTGATAGTGGTTTCGCTTTTTCGAATCAAATTTACAAACTCATTAGTAGTTGCCTGAAAATGTTGGGAATTATTCTTAGAATTTCAAAACATTTTAAGGGAACACACGCGATTAAGTTTCTTTACGTCGCACAGTTTTCGGATTGACCAATCTAGAGGGACAAAATCTTAAAAATGAAAATCAATATATCACATAAAAAATGCCGTTTTAGTGTGTCAAACAAATCTATTGATAAGATGCAATTGCCAGATTTTTCAAGAAACCCTTATTTTTTTTTTTATGACGGAACAAAGTGACGCTTTGTGTCGTAGGTATAAAATATTTCTATTAGTACATTTCTGACTTCCGAAGTTTGTGCATGTTAACAGTGTTTTAAAAAAATATTGAAAATAATTTTCGTGATGGCATCGTATTTTACAGGTATTTATTCATTTATTTATGTCATAATTATATTAATTTATTTATACAATAAATTATTTTTATAACAATAATAAATTCATGAAATTTCATCCTATGCATTTTATTGAGTTCAAAGTTTAATAAGATGTAAGGTGATGTGCAATATGTCGCAGGGCTATGAAACTAAGTTTAAAAAATAATCTTTTATATTCTTTAAATAAAAAGTATCACAATTTACCGAGATTTTATGCGATTCCTTACATATATATATTTTTATGTTATAGGGACCAGACTTACGAGGATTAGTATTTTTGAAGTATGGCGTTCTAGCCCTTCGAAATACCGAATTCAGCGTGTTTATGATTTTGTAAAAATGTTTTACAATATTCAAGATGATAAAAATCCAGAAGATATAAGATTAAAAGTTTTTGTAAAAACCGAATGTGAGAAAATTCATCAAAAATGGGTACAAAAACAAAGACGTTTGAATTTGTTTTTAAAAATCTACCAACTTTGGTTTTGTGAAGATTTAGATTTTTCTTCTTCAAAGCAGACCATTAATAAAGCAGACCATACAGCTTAAATATTTCGAGAATGTTCATCCGAATCAAAAAGGAGAAAAGTGCGTGATTTGTTTACCAGCTACGAGAAGGAAGAATTGACATATGAAGCTGCAGTAAGTGTTCGAGTCAGTGGTAGACGTGATGGGGCAAACTCAATACAAGAAATGTTGACTGCATCACCAAGAAGAGCAACGAGTTATAAAAAGGCAAATAAACAAATGTTAACAACTCCAATACAAAATCCTTATTCCCCAGAAGAAGCTTTAGCATTGTTCAATGCAAAAAAATTACGGTAATGTATATAGTATAAAAATATCCAACAGGAAGCTTCTGAAAGAGGTTTCAATTTATATCAATCATATGATCGGGTTTTAGAAGAGAAAAAACAATTGTTATCCAGAAGTAGAGAGCATAATTGTAACAGATATTTTGAACAGCAAAATTTGAAAATTACGCTATGAAAACAAAAATGGTATACATATCATTATACTCGTGGTACAATATGCCTGCAGCCTTGCACAAAATATTGACGCCCGGTGCTGAGATCATCGATTCGTCTTTCATTCCTGTTGTACAAATGTCTGAAGAGGCCAAAAATAAAGAAATTAGAAAAATTAGGCAACATCACACTTTAAAAACTTCGCGTGTTAGGACTAATTACGATTTATTAAAATATTTATCAGTTTCTTCTGATCCGTATATAAGTCTTATTAGAAAATTACCCAAAAAAGTTAAACATGTTTATGAAAGCGATTTTCTAATGTTATTAAAAAATATATTTTTGTATATTTTTTTCAAAGTTATAAGTATTAAGTTTTTAACGTTTCTAAATTTATCTTATTCTCAATGTATTTTGGTGTATTTGATCAATTAAAAACCTATTATTAAATTTAAAACCATTTGTTTATATTTTCTAAGCCTCTAGTTATTAAAATGTAACATAGAAATGTCAAATGACATGAAAAATAATTTTGTCCCTCTAGATTGGTCAATTCGAATACTGTGCGTCGCCTTGGTGAGAAGTAAATTAGAATACAATTCTAGTATATGGATTCCCCATTATGCAGTCCATTCCGATGCATTGGAAAGAGTCCAACATAGGTTTTTGCGCCACGTTAATTTTAAAATAGATCTGAAAATGAATGATGTAAATTATAATTTATTGTTATCTAACCTTAAATGAATAAATCTCTCTGATCGGCGAATATTAGCGGACTTGGTTGTACTTTTCGAAGTCGTGAATAGAATGATCGATTGTCCGAAACTCCTGGAATTGATTAACATCCGACAAGAATTACCTGGTTTCAAGACCCATTTCTATGTGAAAATTATACAACAAATTATTTTGCGAATTATCCCATACCTGGACTGCACAGAACCAGAAATGAGTACGCTGCGGTCTCGGATGTATTTAGAGTTAGTTTGTTGACCTATTGTGTTGGTAACATGTGATTTTACGATTTGATACCTGTTTCATTATAAATATTTTTGTTGTAATCAGGTAATTTTTTTTTGTTTATTCAATAAAACTGAATGTGTTGAGTACTCACTACTGGCTCTTTATTTTTTTTGTTATTTTTGTTGTAAGGTACATTGTATCGTTTACTTATAAATAAATAAAAAAATAAAAAAAAATCTTTGAAAAAAAATCATGAACAATGTACGAGTGTATAATAAAAAATAAAAGTGAGATATCTTCAATCGAAGAAAGTGATAGTTGAGAGAAAAGAAAATACAAGACTTAAAAACACGTAACCTTACTGATTTGGAATTGAGAGTATTTTTGTCGCTTTTCGAAGCATGCTAATGTCGGAGTGAGTCTTTGTAATATAAAAAGAAAATAAAAACAGGTTAACACATTCGTTGTATACAGTACCACCTGGCGGGCTTATTGCCACGTGGCATTCTTCCAACCAACCAGAAAGATGTTAGAGACCTTAAAGGAAACCCGGATTGTTTTTTTTTATCTGGGCTGAAGCGGAACTTCGGCCCGCAACCTCCGGGTTGGGAGACAGGCGTCTTACCAACTAGGTCGCGGAGGTCGTCTTTCTGGTTGGGTGTAAGATATTTTTACATGGCAATAAACTCGCCAGTTCTATTGCACACAATAAAATTGATCAATCATGTTTTATTTTTTTGTGTATCTGAGATTTCAAACTGTGTAGTTAAAGGGTTAGTCCATCTCTAAAATAAAGTCAATAATTTCTCTAAGTCTTTAATCAAGCTGTAACATGATCTCACATCTCCTTAGAAATTCGTCTCCGCGATCGTCCTTAACAGCAATTTGTATGCGGTCAATAGCACCGAATAAATATATTCTGATATTATAAAAAAAAGTTGTACGCGTCTCAAACACAAACACTGAGTCACGTATAATAAATAAATAAATAAATAACAAATAAACACGCTACACTGCGGCGCCGATTAATCTGGAAGGAGCGGCAATAATTTTATGACTTCTTTGGAAACCACGACGATTAGGAGGAAATTAAGTGTTTTAACCATTTTTATTGCTTTTATTGTAGCTTCGTGTAAAGCTGGTCTCTAACCTGTTAAAAATTAATGTTTCTTTGTTTACATTTGGTCTAAAATAATAAAAATAGGTGTGTTGAGATCAAAGAGTAACAGAGATGCCACAGTGCTTTAAAATCCAGCTCCGAGTGATCCCATAAGATGGAGAAGAGGAAAGAGATGTAATGGAAAGAAATATTTTTTTGTAATTATACTTACGCTTTACTGTTAAATAAACAAATGGCGAGTTTATTGCTACTCTGCAATATATTATAACCAACTAGACAAGAGTTACGCAAATACGTTCTTCTAATAGCTGTGTGAAATGTTACAAAGTTAAGAGTAGTTTCAAAAAGAGAAACTTATACATACTTAAAGCAATAAAAAAATGTTAAACAAAATATTTCAAAATGCCACCAAAGACTGGGAAAGGATAAGAAAAAGGATATAAAGAGAACACATTTCGTCTGTGATGATCCAAATTCAGAAGAGTAGGTATTTAGATTTACAGTCAGTTCAACGATAATACTATTTATGTACAGCGAGGAGACGTGAACTCTAAGAGCAAGCGAGATATAGATACAATAGATTTATTTAAAATATGGTGCTTAAGAACGATGTTACGAATTCAAATATTACTATGATGAGCAACATTTCTCGTGGTCAAAGTTTGGAGTGTCTTGTGGTCATTGGTGCACAAGATAATGAGTCCCAATGCGTTGTACTGATGAAGTGAGAGTCGCAACAGGACCACTCTTAACTACCAGTCTTCGAACCGCGGAGTCTAGGAATTGATGGAGTGGGTCACATAGAGCTATCATAGGAGTCACGATGCTCAGTCATGAGCTACACAACGCCATTTGAATTTTGAAGCAAGGTGTCTGTTATTCTATGATCCGATCACTAATTTGCCGTTATTGCAGGTCATGCAATACAAAAATAAAATAAAAAAGGTTAATGCATGATCCCTTTATCGTTATATGGAACGGAGACACGGAATGTGGATGCATTCAAGATGTGAGTATACCTTAGACAATGATGTATCCAGGCATCAACGTATCCATCAAACAACAACTTGGGATTCAGGACAATCTATCAATGATCTGTTTTCGACGAGTACAATTATTTGGCTATATATAGGTAATATACAGAGGAGAATAGACAACGTCCTCTGTGACGGAAGGACTTCTGCAGGTCCACAATAGCGAGAAGCGAATAATGGCAGATGGATCGAAAATATCACGACCCTCAATCATGAAGATTACTATAACATGTTTATTTTTATTTTATCTTTTAACGCGTGTAGCCTGCCTAATCCAGTGTTTGGACGTGATAAACTAGATTTGCATTGAGTACCGGCCCATTGTTTTCACGAGGTCGATAGCTGTTCTAAAATATGATATATTTATGAAAATTCAACCATGAAACGATATTCTCATGGTTTCTAGCATGGACAATACCCTAGATAATGTAAATATGAGTGAATTGATTTATGATAAGATTCTGACGTCACACCATCAGTGCTTAGTTTAGTGTCAGATTTTCAAGATTACCACATATGAATTTGAAGAACAACTACAGTCTCCGGGTCCGGCATTCTCAGGTCCTCGAAAAAGATTGTCAAAAAACGTGTTTATATGAATTCTTTCAACGGGCAAAAAATCCCTGCACAACTTCAGAACAATTTGTTAAGCACGAAGATACGTGAGACACGGTACATTTGTAAGAAGTGCGCTCCATGAAGGAAAATATCGGCAAATTACCATAGTTTATAAGTTAGGCACTGGGATAGGTTGTTTTGATTTTGATCGGGTTTCAAAGTGTTAATTTATTTAAAAAAACGGTTGTGAGGCCTTTACTTCGACAAAATAATAAATAACTGGAGTCAAGAAAAATAGTTTTCAAAACCAATTCATATGGGTTAAAGGAGAATTAAAATGTGCTTATCAATACGCGAGATTCTCTAAGTATGGCAAAATTATAAAAAAAATCTGTATTGTAAAAAGGTTCGTATTGAATGTAGGAGTTACCCTTTTTTCGAAGAATAAAAATAAAAACAAACCGCAATACAAGTTTTCAAAAATATTTTCACAAAAGGGGATGGATGATACGGAATTCTTTCTTAATTTAAACTTTGTATCAAAGAACCCATTACTTTTTCTTTCTCTTGGTTATGATCAAAAAAGTTAAATAAAAAATGCTTTATTAAAATAAAAAAAAAAGCGTAAGACAGCCCGCTTCGTTGGCCTCGGGGTTATTTTCAAGTAATAAAGTTTGATAGAACGCATACTTTGCCTAGCTTGTAGGACCAATTCATCCGACCGGCGTACATACTCACGATGACAGTTCAACTGTATGCCAGTGACATCTTTGATTAAAGTTTCGAAACGTTCAGAGGATACCCGATGTATGTATGTACCTTTCATTCTAGTCGAATTGTCAAACTTACTCAGATCCAATTTGCTTGCGTTACATACTCGTATCTGTGTGATATGCTTGTTTTAAATTACTTTAATAATTGCACTGAAATTAATTTAAAGTAGGAATCATCCTTAAACATCTTAGTTGTCTTTGGTCTGATGCAATGTTATTTTTTACTTTATAACAGTATTTGTATTATGTATATTGAGTCAAGTATTTATTACAGTTCATATAAATATAAATACCATCACGATATTTCCCTGTCGAGGTAGATAGAAAGGACACGCGCACAAACACACGCACACAAACAGCCGAAGTTAGCCGATTATGGCTGACAGTCTCTTTCTTAAGTCCGATGTGTATTACTTACCGCCGTGTACTGTACTATCACGCCGTTTCCTAGTTAGGTAGGCAGAGAGCACACGGTTATTTTACATCTATACACCTTCTCGTACAACACCTCAGATTCCTCTGACTTCTTACATTATATTCTTTCAATATATCATTCACTTGATTCACTCATACTTTCCATGGTCTTTCTCTATCACGGCATTCACTCACATTTGTTTTGTTAGTATTTCTTCATTCGTTTGTTCTACAAGCACAAACCTTTTTAGATAGATCTTCTTTATCTTATTTAATACATCAGTCTTAAGTTGTCATTCATCCGTAATCACTTCATTCCGTATTCATACATTGCCACCTCATGTATTATTCTCAGTGACAGCATTTCAAATATGTCTTATGCTTTATTGGACGAAGCTTCCTAAAAATATAAAGAAATTCTTTCCCTTCAAAAAACAAGACTCACATTTGCACTCTTTCTTAACTTTTCTTCATTCATAGTTCCACGTGCTCAAATCATCTCAGAGTGCTCTTATTGATATGTGCAAAAAATATTTGATTGTTATTTTAATAAAAAAACGTCTAAAGTTTACTCTTCCAGCTTGGGGCATGCAGAGGACACAAAATTTCTTTCTTCAAATTAAACGTTTTGGTGGACTCTTAGTAATCGAGGGATAATCGTTATGGAATATAAGGTGATCATTCTTGTGGCCACCGATAATTTAATTCTTTACCCATAATTTATGGTCCGTTATTGTACATATTGACAATACTCTATCACATATAAAGCTAACAACATTTGCTTAGGTTTAGTGCGTGAGAGAAAAGTTACCAGACGAACTCCGTAGGCCGACTGGAACCCATTATTGGGTACAATCAAGAAATTAATCAGAGAGACACGGGTCGAACACAAGTCTATTACCAATGGGTCGATATATTAAAACCTAGGTTTTCCCTCAATGATTAGAAATTGAGATCATGTTAATGTATATTTTTAACTGGTTTACTTATAGCCTTTTAAATAACCCCCTTATATATACGCCCATATATAACCTAAGGTGATTATGACATGGGCAATAATTAATATGACTTATGGTGTTTTATCGGTAGGAGAAATAGAGTATGGGTTCTGCATGGTATGGCGTGCCTTGTTATGGGAAGGGAGTGCTAATAATAATTGAAGTTGTGGCACCAACAACAGGATGTGGCATCCTTCTCCTGTGGTACATACAATGGACCGACACCTTCACGCTTACTCTGGGAATGATTTAATACACTTAACCCTTTTGGTACCTGTGGTGGAAATAAATTAAGACTGTTCAAATTACAAACTAATTGAAATAATTAATAGAAGTTGGGAAATAATGTTTTAAATGATTTAAAAAAATTAGGTTAACATGCAGTAGAGTGCACCGTTTTTAAAACGTATGCCTTAGTAGGATGATGTGTGCCATAACGTTCGTTCTGTCATGGCATGTTTTAAAAATCATATACTGTTCGTTCTGCCATGGCATGTTTTAAAAAGCGTGTGACGTTCGTTCTGTCATGGCATTTTTTTAAAAACGGCTGAAAAAACTCTTAATAACAAGTCAACAATGAGACATGTTTCATTTCAGATTTTCCCTTCATATTCACCATTCTTTCCTTTTCCTTTGATAATATCTCACTTATAAATAAATAACCATCACACTAAAGGTGAGGCGCTGGATATTGCAAGGTACTCAAGTATTGAGGATGTTGCCAGATAGTGGTGAAAAGCTGCGCTGTTTTATCGCTTAAAAGCTACTCGATAAATTGAACGCCCATTCTACGTTACATTACACACTGGTGTTATGACAGGGAGTTTTGCAGTCTCAGCAAGTGAGAATGTGGCGAGCCGGACCTGGTTGAAGGTGTTAATGAAATATATGATTGTGATTATGACGATGACAGTGTAGGTAGGGTGATGACAAAGAGGAATTCAAGAGGATTTTTAGGTTCCACAATATTAAAGCCCATGGAGTGATCTTTCGTCACAAAGTTACATCAGAAAGATAAATTCATTTAAATTTAACAGTGATACAGTCATAAGTATTAAACAAAGGATGCAATAAAATTATCCTGTTTTGGGGTATTAACTCAACATATAACTTTACAATGAAATACTGCCTTGATATTTTTTAACATAAAGATATGAGGTATGTTCATTTGATATTAGGAAGAAAAATTCATATGTGAGCACGTTTAGGTTTTTTAAATAGAAAAATAATTATCACTCTAATTTATGGTGAAATAATTTTATTTTGCTAACCAACTCTTCATAATCATCGTCTACCGGTTAAAAGCGTCATTAGACAATTAATCGAGATATCCATCCTAGGCAACGCGGACAAAATGTGCAAACTTAATGTAATTTATTAAGAAACATTTGAAAAAAGTTATTTATTTAAAAAAATAAGTATTAAAAAAAAGTGAACCATTTTTATTTTGAACAAATACTACTGTACTCTTCAACAATTTTTTTTCAATTCCCCCTATGAAAGGATACAATGTATATATACAGTTATTTGAGATATAATAATACTTCTTTATAGTGGAAAAAAGATATCATTCAAGTTTTATAAATTTGAAGACAGACAATAAAATCGATTGGAGTCGAAAGGGTTAGCCAAACTTTTGATAATGATTTAAGAGCGTGGGCCGCGTTGGTATTGTGTGCCCGAAAATTTCTCCCCGTCCGCGACCTATTGTCTGAGAAGGCCTGGACACACGTGGGTGGGGCGCTCCTTCAAATGCAGGAGTTCGTATGGAGTTAGATTATATCCAGGGCGTCTCAATCTTTGTCACGCTGACAGGTGTTTTCAAACTTTTTGATTTGAACATGTCATTAGAATTGCTTGTTTCAGAACATAGTTTTACCATCTAATTTTTGTAATTGTATGTTATAAAATCGTGTAATAAGGACAAATTTATTGCGATTCAATGGTTTACTCAAAATTAAAATTGTTGCAACTGATATGGACTATTTTTATTACAATTAAATACATTAGATTAGGTAAACTAAAACGTAGAATAAATTATTGATTTTAATGCATAATACCTCTGTATTGGACGTATGCGTCACCCTAAAATATGGTGTATAATATTTTTATGTGTATAGATTCTTGTTTATAATTTGATATTGGTTTTGTTTTCTTTGTATATTTACGTTTGTTTGGGTCCGCGCTGCATCGCGACCGCAATGGAAATGAGACTTATGGATGGTCGTCGCGAGCCTATATCGCTGGCCGGCCGGCCTCTGCTTGCGCAAAACCCCCGAAAATTGTGGTATTTTGCGAGGTGTGAGCGCATGCAGTGGCGGAAAATGGCACTTACGATGAGCGATCAGCCGTTCAAAAGAAGGGTCAAAACCAAATAAAATCATTTCTCAGTTCACTCTGCCTACTGTGTTTTACTTGCGATCATCTAGTACCTACCTAAGAGGAATCTCTTCACTCTGCTACCTTTTCACCGATCTACGACTTGAACGTGAGCTGGATTCTCCGAGTATTGCGCAGCAGCCATCCACCTATGTTACAGTTCTTTGTACCGGTGCCGTACAATACCTATTTAAGATTAGGACAAATTTCTATTATTATTTTATAAGATATACGAGTATATGTTTTTCGCCTTCAACAAAAACGTGTTAATATCATACTTTCATTGAGTTTTATTTAAATATTCTTTCAGTGACGAGTCTATGATATACAAATGCAATAACTTGAAAGAGGAATTCCTAGTAAGTATCATAGGTCTACGGTGTCGCACAAAAGTTCAACATGATGAGGGAAGGGAATATATTTTTATGTGATAATTGAAGTATATCTCTTTAAACTTTTCATTTTTCATTCTTATAAATGAATGAATTAATAAAAAAAATTAATGAAAACTGTTATACTCGTATACTATATGTGTCTTCTAGTATATTTATGTGTCTTCTAGTATATGTATGTGTCTTCTACTATATGTGGGGAACCACGGTCGTCGCATGATATTGTCGCATACATACGGTCAATGACCGATGAAACGACCTTCGGATTCCTCGATAAATTATAGTAAACAGTCCAAAGGTCACATTCCGGCCATTGACGCCGGCCGAGCTCTCGCACCTCACGCCAGAGAAAGAGAACGCACCACGGCTATCTCACCAGTTCCGTATTTAGATGAATACCCACATACGACAATAAACCATTTCTGCATTCACAGAAGCGAGACAGAGGCATGTCGCGGGCGCACTCTCGTGCACATTCCAAAAACATATAAATACCTACGTTACTATAGAAATAAACACTCTCTCTTTCCGCATTGCGATTTAAACGAGTTTATTTATTTACCAACAACTATCATCATCTCGTCCCACTGGGAACGCGATTCCCTAAATATATATACGAGTATGTCTTCTAGTATATTTAATAACAGGTTTTGCATTTTTTAAGTGTTGATCAGAATAATAAGAATTTTTTTCTGGTTATTTGATTTTTAATTCACCAAAGAATGTCAACTTTTTTCTAATATTATTGAGAATATATTGCGCCTAGTGTCTCGCCTAAAAAAACGACGTAATAAATAATTATGTAATAGGGATACAAACCTACGACCCGCTTATGACTGACCGATAAGCATTACATAATTAGTATTTCGCTAATTAGCGTAGCTTCTCAGATGGAAGGAAGTCGTCAGTTAAAAAATATTTTTTACATTGTCTTTAGAGGCGAGGCGTTTCTTATTTTTTTTTGCTTTTGATGGATTGTATTGAATTTTAAAAACCTATGTGTCTTAGTTGATAAGAGGCCTGTCTTCTAATCCAACGATTATAGGTTCGATTTACTTTGGTACCCAATATTATTTTAAAAAGTATCGGTCTGGTTTTAATTTTGGGCCGCTTTAGCATATTTCTGGTTAATTTTAAAAGATTATGACATGACAATGTACCCGACAAGTCGTACTGCATATTTATTTATTTAAAATTTTTATTGCAAATATAATCTGACGGGCTTATTGCCAGGCGGTAATCTCCTCCAACCAACCAAACAAAACATAAAGCAAGTTACAAAATCCCACAAAGACGGACAATCAACGACCATTAATAACGTATACAAGGATAAAAAAACAATTAAAAAAAACGATTTTCTTTATTATTAATACTACGTGTTGATCGAAAACATGAGAAGAAATTTTGAAAGAAGGAAAGATGAGGTTTAAAAGAAACAGATGGAATTGCATGAAAATATATATAGATGTGGATAATGCTTGGATCTTTGTTCTCTTACCCTACCCCAACAGGAAAACGCGTAATGGTATGTATGCATGTAAATAGGGAACTATAATTACAAAAAGTAAGGCATATATAATTCTTGAACTTATAAGCTAACAAGGTTATGAATTTCTTATAGTCACCTATGTCGCAGGACTTGTCAGGTGGAATAGTCTACTCGTGGAGCTACGCACATAAAAGCTTTCAGAGGAAAATTATCAAAATTCCTTGCTCACTTATTACTAAACAGTGCCAAATAGTCAAGCATAACCATTTATTTATTCAGACAGTTCATTTTTCAACGTATAAATAACGAGTTTATTTCTAACCTCTTCCAACCAACCAGATGAGAGTAAAGCAGATTAGTTTTAATTTTATTTATTCTAATTTTTAAATAATTCTATTTATTGTACGCAAGATAAATATTTCATAAGGCTCATTGCCTGTTCTGTGATAACTGACATGCACTCGCAAAATTCGCAAGGAAGATGAGAAAGTTATGTAAAAACGCATTTTATCATTGAAGAGGAATGTAATATTTTTTGTGTCACGGATTCCAGCAAGTCAGCGATGAGGAGAGTTCTACAGTAGCCGGTAACTGGTTCCAAAGTAAAGGGCGACGTAACGAAGGATGCACGATGAACTGGGAATACTATAGGCAAAATGCAATATATACTTGAACGTAGCCCATCTCCTTTTTTTTGTAATAATCATCATATAAAGAAATGATCTTATTATACTTTGTTAAATTGCAAAATAACTTCTTATTTAACATAACTGATAATCTATTGTCACCCTATTGGCACCTGGATGATTTTAATAAGAGTCCCATTGTGTTCCTTATTGAAAGTAAAAGGTGGGGTCAGGACATGGGCTTCATTGTTTCCATTCAAACACCCAAATAATATATGAATCCATGTGTCATCGCACTTCTGTTGGTGGTACGATCAGTACCACCAGTAAAGGCACTACAGCAGTCAGCTGATTGTGGTGATATTGATGAAAAAAAAACAATTCCAGTTGACCGAATTTTTGTTTCATTGATAAAAAATATATCAATTATTGTGTTTTTTCTTTTAATTCTTTAAGGTATTTAATTCCGGTTGACCGAATTTTTATTTCATTGATAAAAAATATATCAATTTTTGTGTTTTTTTTTTAAATTTTTAAGGTATTTCTACTGTAGTCAGTATATAATAAATTGATAAGACCTGGTTTTTAGCTGACTGAACGATTTTATATACAGAAAGGTGTCAAACAGGGATGTGTAATATCTCCATGGTTTTTAAATATTTATATTAACTCGTGTGTAAAAGAGATGTGTAAAAATATCATATTTAGTTGTGAATGGTTTGTTTCATGCAGACTACATTGTCATAGTGGTGGAAAATTAAAACGATTTAACAATGTTGACTGAAATAATGTATGAAAAAATACTTGAAAATACATATTTATGAGTCAAAAGTCGTAAATATTTCCATTTTTTTAATGTTTATATGAAATTCGGTCAGTATATTTATTTTTACTAATATAGAGTGCTATTGTAAGTGCGAGGGCGTGGTAGATGACGACCACGGATAATACTTTTCAATCAAGCGAATGATATTTTAAAGGAAGGAAGAAGTAAAAGCAATCGTAGGAGCTGCATGAGAAGGTGTATTGATGTGGAAGAAGCGAAATATGTGTGTCAAGATAGGAAAGTCTGACACTATGTTCTCTCTACCTACATTTGCAGGGAAACAACGTGATGGTATGTATGTATATACTACGTTTATTTATTTTTGCTGAGAGTTGACTAACGCACAAGTGGCTGTTGCCCTGCCTTGTTACATTGTTTATTTTTGCTGTGAGTTGACTAACGCACTAGTGGTTGTTGCCCTGCTTTGTTACATTGTTAATGAGTACATGTGTTTATGTGAATTTCTCGGATTTAAAAGTAAATTCAGGACAGGCAATGAGCCTAGTGAGATGGTTGGTATAGATCATTGAGCTTATGTACAGAAGAATTATATAAACTTTTAAATAAATAAATTCAAATTAATAAAATGGTGAGGTTTATTCGTATTTGATTTGACTACAATTATTATAAGTTTTTGAATTGTGATCTATCCCATCTTGACCTGTCTTGGTACATGCATATATACCATCCTGCCATTTTCTTGTTGGTGCAGGCAGAAAGGATAGACCACTAAATTTTCCAATCCCGATATACTTCCGTCGCCTCCTCTATACTAATATATATTTTCATATTGCTCCTCCTTGTTGTCTTACTCCTTACCACCCTTTTTACAAAATTTCATTCATTTGGTCAAACCATACTTTTTTCAGTCATCCTCACTTATGATTGTCTTTTAGATTTTTTAGTCAGTTTTCGTCACTCATCCCTTCAACATATTTAAACCACTACAAAGTGCTCTTTTCCACCCTACTTGAGGCATCAGTTTTTAGCTCACATTCGTCTTAATAATAAATTTATCTTTCTGTCATACATATATATTTCTCAGTGCACGTATTTTCACTACATTGACTCGGTTTTTTTCATTAATTTTTCATGTCCAGATTTATCTCTCATACATCAATGTTGGCACTAATACGATATTAAGAACCATCATTTTAGCAGACCTCGACTTAGTTTTTGGGGTTTTCATTAAGTGCCCTATTGACTTTGTTTTCTATTTGTAAGTAGCCGCTCAATATGTCGTTCCACCGTTTTATCTTGTTATTATAAACATTATGTTTTCTTCAAATTAACATCATGTTTCCTCTAATATCTCGAATAAGTAAAATGGCTGAGTATTTCCAAAAAAAAACGCTTATATTCTGTATTCTTAGCTGAAACCGTTTGGTCAAAACAACCATTAGTATCACTCATGCATTTGTTAAGCATTTCCGCTACTAGAATTCAAGTCAGTAGCTGAAAAACAAAGTTATAAATAACCAATAAACTATTTGATATGTTGCAAAAAAAAAAAAAAAACGAAAACATCCCATAAAGTCACTGTTCAAATAGATGGTTTATTAATGAGCGTAATTTATTAGATTTCAAATGAAATTAGAAAATTCAAAGTATTTTATACCGAAGCGTCCTCTGGTCTTCCTATAAACGAAATCAGTAGTCAAATTGAATTTATGGATTCAAAATTAATGTTTAATTCATTTTTAACACCACATTAAAGAGTAAGAACATTGATTTAAAACTTTTCTGGGACGGATTGGTGTTTTTTTATAATTTATTTATTCTTAAATGTATATTTTTAAAGTTTGTTTATAAATAATACCAATCTCAGATGACCATAATAATTGTGTCGAGGTTTATCCTATCGATCGACTTATCTCTGAGTTATCGATCAGTCAATCACTTTCCACCCAGTTTCTCTCGAATTCCATCATCCTAAGATCATTTTGCTAAGTTGCCTTATTCCGTTGTTTAAGAGTTACTTAATGATCTTGTAGCAAAGTGCTTATCTTTATAAGTCGTGATGATCTTGATTTGTATTTATTTTAAATATAAATACTCAGGAATGCGGATGAAAACGAAAGTGAATAGCGGGCAAATAATAACAAGTCTTGACAGTTGAATGAACTATAATAATAATCTTTATTTCTCGGCGCGTGGGTAATTTATACTAGCGAGTGAACCAGTTCGCGATACATATTCTGTCTTACTCTAGCGCGTGCATTGACGGGTAGATATTTATTTATTTCTAGGCGAGACAGAACGCAAATACTATTTGTGAGTAAACATTGTTGACGTTCCTGGCATGTGACAATTTGTAAATAGTTCATCGGTCATTGACCCTGTATGTTTACAATTTTAACAATAAATTATGTTTAACAATTCACTTATTTATTTTGACAATTATTTATTTATTTAGGTAGGTATCCTACAACCTTTTCAAAAAAAAAAACCCCTACTCGACCTGTTTATTCAAATCTTCCCGACATTTAATTAATATTAAATACTTAAATAATGTATTGAGGTTCAGATCAGACATGAAATTGTACACAACTAAATGTTTGAAAGACGACACATTACGACACAGGTGATTAGAGCACGAAATATTTAGGCCAATCGAAGTGATCTTCATGGGGAGCATTTTTTCCGCATTGACTTCAAATATATATATAATCAATGTTTAATGTATAAAATGTCCCTTGTTAGAAATTTTGATAAAAGGGAAAGTAGTAAGGGATTAGTTCTGAAATTTTATAAAAATAAGTGACTAGCTGTGTACAGTGTCGTTTTTAATATTTCAGTACTATTAAAGAAAAATACTTAAATTTTGTTAATATATCTCGAAATTTTTAAGATTTATTTTATTTTTTTCTAGATGTGTAACAATTTTTTTGAAGAGGTATTGATTAAAAATGATTTAATAAATACACAAAAAATCTAGAAAAAAACCCTACCTATCATATTCAGGCGATATAATATAATAAATATAACCTTAAACATGATTGAATGTTTGAATCACCATATGAACATTTGGGCGTTAGGCAAACAAACTGAACATTAATCGACGATTTTTAAATAGCTGTATGGTGAGAGTAACAGTTTCAAATACTCTTCAAGGTATATTTAAGTGCAAATTTTTTAATTATTTCAGATGAAAAAGCCTCATATAAAATATTTGAACCTATGTGCGCGGAAAGTGTATCATATTTTGTAAAAGCTATAAATTGAATAGCATTTGTCATCAATAATAGCATTTGTCATCAATAATACAACTACGAATCCTTAGATACTTCGACCATATTATCAGATAGGAAGACACAATGGAGAAACTGACGATCCAAGGAAAGGTTCCGATTACGGGGAAGCTCGTCTACGCGATGGACAGAACGGAGTATAAATGCAACCAATAGCTCGCTCTAATAGTGTTATAGAAATGCTACTAATTTTGAGAAACGGAGGAGAATCTTTATTATTATCCTTAAATCTTAGGTACAATAGAGGGGAAGGGGAGTAGGTAGGCGTCAAAAGGATGATTTTTGAACGGGAAAAAGCCATCCTTTTGACAACTACCTACTTCCTTCCCCTTATTATACACTACTCTTCACCCCCTCTCATGCACCTATTACGAGTACAATTAGAATTTTTTTTTTGACATTTAATTAAGTTTATTTTCCCTGACGACGAAGGTTATCTTCGATACCGGCAGTGAACTCAAATAAACCATGGCGAATACAAAATAATAAAAGGGTGTTTTATTTATTTTATTGAGAATCAATCTTTCTGTAATGTGGTCCATTCGGTCGCAAGATTAATTCTAGTTATCACGGCTAATCTGTAAAGAGCATAACAAATAACAAATATAATTTGAGAAATAATCATGTTAGTGGACAGCGAAAAGGGATGACGAGGCTGAGGTAAACCACCAATAGCAGTGATCCGAGAGCAACAAAGTAGATATTAGGGGAAAAAACGATGGAAGAAGAGTTGGGCAGATAGACTGGAGAGACGACCGTCCTCAGTCATAAGAAACAGACCAATTACATGTTAAGAAAACGTCCGAATATAATTTTAATTATGTAAGGACATCATAACCTTCATATGCACTTAAGCAATGAGAAGGAAACACCTTTCTTTATTCTATCAACCAATGTTTTTTCTATATATGATAAGTTCACGTCATCCACTAATAATATTGAGAGAATGAGGAAGATAAACACGCCAGAGTTAAAAAAAATCAGATAAAATAAAAAAGATCCCATAAGTCTAATATTTCCATCAGATCACTCCATCAGCAAGACTTGGATTCTTTGTAAAGTTGTATCAAGATGTTGTCCATATTTGTAACCAAGTTTGGAAATATTGTCTCGTGTGATATACTCGTATTAGAAAAGCTATAATTAACTTCAATGGGCAACATTTTGATATAACAGAAGCTTTATGCGCTTTAAAATATAAAACTAGTCATTTTATGTGGTGGACGCAGTATTAATTTTTGACCTGGATATTTTTTTATACTCGACTTTATTTTCTATTCTACAGGACCATTAGTTTCAATGTTATTTTCTCCGATGCAAAACAAGGTTGCTGGGCCTCCTAGTCGAGGATCCCCTCGCTATTTTGACGTCAATAAAATTAGAAATCGAAGATGTGCGGTGGAGATTGTTTTTTTAAAGTAAGTGAATTGTTGCACACCAGCAAACTCACCGGTCACACGCTGTACTGGATCCGATGACACCAAAGTGAGAAAATCGGAGCTCACCGGCATGTTTTTTTCCTTCTTTTTTGAAAAAATATATATGAACGAAGTCATAGATATCCTTATACCTCCGAGTATTAGGCGGAAAATATACTTTATTATTCGAGGGGAGTAGCAAAGCGTGAGGTTCGAACTGGTGACTTTTCACACGGAAGTCCAGTACGTTACCACGTGGCCATGCACCTCGAACCGTGCCTCCATGCTCCGCTGCATACACTCAAAGGTATATGCATTTTTGAACCATAAATTCGTTTGGTAGATCTTTTCTACCTATTGAGGGTCTCATATCACAATTTCCAGAAAACCTTAATGCATTTACTTCGATCATGATCTGAAAATTAATCAATAAATTAATAATGATTAATCTATTTATTAAATTATAACCGGCAAATGAATCAATAAAGTAATAATGATCAATCTATTTATTAATTATATATAATGAAATGTTTCTAATAGAATGATGATTCGAGAGAAATGGTAGAGTACCTACATGGTACCAAAAAACGGGAAAAATCTTTTTATTTCACATACAGACGAAATCTGCCTGATTCTTGCAGGCTGTGATTGAAGGTTCTGTTTTTACTTTATAGTAGATACCAGGTTTAACCCCATTACATAAAATGAAATGCATTATAATTTCATTAATAAGCATTAAATAATTTAATTCAGGAAATGTATATTCAGCTTCAAACATTCCAAAAAGAGTATTTAATTTTAAAGCGATATGAGCATTTTTGTGGTTCACATTTCAAAATTCGTATGATTTATGTATACCTTGCCTATTAGAATTCATTTCTTTATTTTATTAAAATGCCCTCACCAAATTACTCCTATATATATATATATATATATTGTATGTTATTATACGGGGAAGTAACCAGCCTAATAGCTATAGAATTTTATTTTTTCTTCTGTATTTTAACATTTCCACAGTTTTCATTGGTTACATTTTCAGTTTGAATGAATGTTCATTCGCAAATAATTTGTTTTGCTGTTTTTTTTCAATTTGTTTTTTAATCTATTAAGCATGTTTAAGTATTTTTTTAGAAATACTGCTGTAATATTTCACAAAGCAGTTGGCACAAACTTGATTAATTAAACAGGATAGTTGGAAGAAATAGCCGTATGGCAATCAACTCATTTGTATACTTCGCAATAAAAATAAACAGAAATATGAGATCGATACTGAAAAACAGTAAAATTCTATTTTACACTTACTCGTATACGGTTTGAGGAGTTTTTTTTCAAAACGGTCCTAGAAAAATTGTCCTGTATTTGTATTATTTCAATTCTATCATAAAATACGTCAATAATATTCGACTTCATAATATAATTCACAGTTTTCAATGGGTTTTCAACATTCTTAAAAGTGATTTATAATAATATTGATCAAAAGAACAATTTATATTTGACTATTTAGATGGGCAGACTTTCAAGTGTCTCTATATCAGGATTCGAACTCGCTATTGTTAACAGCCAAAAAAAATACAAAATAAATATATACAAGTTGAATGAAAAGGTAGAAAGGTTGAATAAAAGGAAAATAAGATAGTAGCTGCATCCATTAGAGAAGGAATTTGAAATATGAAAAAAACATATTTGGTAAGACAACCGCAAAAATCTCACCACGGTAAGTTGAACTAGAATGAAACCTTTGTAGATTTTCCGATATGTCATAGTAAAACATTCGGTTTTAGGTGGAGTGAGAGCACCCGGAATTTATTGGAATCATTTAGTTTTAGCCACTTATCAAAATCGTAAATTAAAAGATTGAATAGAACGACACGGGAGAAAAAAATGTCTTGATGTAAGACTTCATGACTAATGCGACACTGTTCCTTTTTCTTGATTCCGTAGCCTCATCGTCCAGATAGCAAAGCCTACAAAATTGTATTTATCAATCGAAATAAATCATTTTGAACAAAATAAACAATTTGTCATTTGGTTCGTGTGCTTGTTTGCATCAACAATGCTGTTAGATGATAAATCATGTCTTTTAAGGTGGCTGATACGAGGGCAAATTAATGTTTGTTAACGTCTAAGATACGGGAGGCTGCGGAGAAAAATCTTGGAGGCGTGGGATGAATAGACAAATAGGTGTGGATGTACAGAACAGCTTCTGAAGATGTTGGAGGTACATACTAAAGTTTAAAGGATGTATTTTTTTTGGTGATTGAGGCAACATACATCTTATATAAGAAGAATACTTGTAAACTAATGATACTGGTATATTAAGCTGACGGGTCATATTCTCGTATGAAACTCGAAATTAACTTTACTTAATTCTCACGTACGAGTATACGAGTATATTGTATGAAGATTTTTGTTTTTACATTATTATGTAACAGTTATACAATATATTATTACATTGTTATACAATAGAGACAGTATGTGAATTTGGCGTCTATTTCTAACATTCAACCAGATCAATGCCTTCTGGTATGAAGTTATAAGATCGTACTTTCGTAGGTTGAAAATGAATCTTAGATACACATTTTGAAGACGCTGTAATTTGTCCAGCTGTTCCTCTGTAACATCCAAGTAACATACGTCCGCATAGTCCAGAATCGGAAAGAGCAGAGATTGTACGAGTAAAATTTTGGTTTCCTTTTGATTGATGATATCTCACTTTATATGAAAAATAATGTTCGGATATTTGTCTGTCTTTGTGGGGCTCGTGGGCATGTGCTCACGTATGTGTTTATGGATTTCGTGGGGATGGATAATCATTTGAATGATTTATGCGACCATGTAACTTGCATCATTTACTTTTGTCTGGTTGGTTGGAAGAGATTGCCGTTTGGCAATAAGCCCGCCAGATTGTATTGCAATAAAAGTGTTAAATAAATAAATAAATATGTAATTCGATATTATAAAAAAAAGGAAAGATGTACAAATGCACCTGATAAAAGTATGGAAAATGGGATTTTATAAGATCTCGTTCGTGTATACTTGTATGTTTTATAGTATATTTTCGTTGGGAATTTAATTTGATATTCATTTCGGGTACTCAATGTAATCGTATATTGGTTTTAAAGGGAGATTTTACTTGGTCCTGAAAAAGATCATTCTCCTTTAGCTTCCGATGAAATTTCCTTCATCATCTTTGGAGTATTTACGGTTTATCTGATCTGTAATAGTTGTTGTCCGGCAGGTGTCTGTGATCCCAAGCAGATTCTGGATTCTCAACGTAATCATGGGGATCCAAAATCTGTCTCTATCGTATATGTCCATAAAAAAAATTATACAGTGCATTATGCATATTATTTTGTTTATTATAGCACAATAAAATGATTATAGCACAATAAAAAAATATGTAATGAAGTAAGTACGCCATTTTCATTAACGTTCATCTTTAGAAAATTTGAATTGAATATGAATACTTGTGTGATAATAATGGATTATTTTTATGAATAATTCATTTTTTTATCTCAGATTTTCGGAAGGCTTCATATAAGAACCCATCAGTAGCTGCCCTCACCTCCTAAATATCCTAATAGTCAGAAATTACCCAATGAAGGAGTAAGGCGGCCTGCCATTGGACTGAGACTCGAAACCGCTATTCACCAGTTGCTCTCATCTGGCCTCCTATATTGATGGAAAATTTCCTTCCTTCTTATATAAGAGTATTATATATGCTTATTCCTTCTCATTTTTATATATTATACATTGCCTTTAAGTTAAGATAACATTTTTTGAAAATTTTCATGTTTTGAAGCACTCATATCTGTGATATATCCGCAAGAGTATTTTAGTACAAACTTTTATGTTCTGTGTATTTCACATGACACCCTTCAACTTTACCGGACTGTGTATTTGGACATATTGAAAGCCTGTCTGGGAGACAATATTGTCTTCTTCCCAAAAAATCTAATCTTTAGGTTTAGAACCATATGAGTTGGCCAAAACCTCGCGGTTCGTCATCGTCGTGTTGGAAATACTACCTCACACTTGTAAAGGTAACAACACTTGCACGAGTATTAAATCTAGTTTTTAAGCAACAGGTTTATTATTACTAGACGAACTCTTTTACCCGACTGAGATATAATTTTTTTCGGTTACTATCGGGAATCGAACATCAGGAGAGCCCATATATGATTGTGATCCCCCTGTCACAAGTCTTGTTTGTGTTCCACTGATGATGAGGTGATCACCTTGAAACCGGTAGGATAATACCATTATACAAAGTGGAATAAACAGTGTTGGACTAAACAAATTACAATGTCCTTAAACCTCCACATTGTTAATGCCCTAACTATAAATTACAATGAATCATAAGAGTTGTATGAGATAGGTATACGAGTATATGCATGTATAAATGTGTGTTGAGATAAAAAAAAGTCTGGCACTCTGTCCCTTTAGCCAACCTTAATAGGGAAACGACATGATAGTATGTAAAAATTAATAAAAAAACTTAGAAATACAAAGTGTAAATTAATAATGACTTTGACATGAAGAAATTTTAATATTCAAAGTATGTCCTTAACTGAGACTAATTATTCACAGCATCCAGTCAATTTGTAAGAAATTAATAAAAAACTTGGATGTACAAAGTGTAAATTAATAATAACTTTGACATAAAGAAATTTGAATCTTCAAAGTATGTCCTTAACTGAGACTAATTATTCACTACATCCAGTCAATTTGTAAGAAATTAATAAAAAACTTGGAAGTACAAAGTGTAAATTAATAATAACTTTGACATAAAGAAATTTGAATCTTCAAAGTATGTCCTTAACTGAGACTAATTATTCACTACATCCAGTCAATTTGTAAGAAATGAAAAAAAAACAAGTTCCTTAGACCGAATGTGTCCTTTTATAAATCTGTATGCATAAATCAATCCAAAATTCAATACCTGTCCTATTTCGTTCTCTTGAGACAATGATTCGAATTCCCCTTTTTATTTATTACATCTCCTTTGACATTATTCAAAATCAAACCGGTCTTGGATCGAATTCAGATAGAGCTGCTTGAACTCCAGATTAATCGCTAATACCGGTTTTAAGGATGGATTCTGTATCGTGGAGGAGGGTGTTAGGAAAAAAGGACAAGTCGACTGTGAATGAGACAGGTAAATGTGTCATATGAAAGATTTTTTTTATCTGAATTGAATACACACAAGTTTTAAATAATACGGAGAAACAAAATGATATATGTTCGATGTTTTTTTCGGGATGAAAGAAAGCAGGGGTCTGAAATAATCGAGCCACGAGCGAATTATAAAATAATTGTTACATACATACACGTATATATCCTCACGCCTTCTCGCTATCGAGGTAGACAGAAATGAGAGAGTGCCAGACTTTTAAATCGCGACATGCATTTTTCGTCTCTTCTACATCCATATACCTTCTTATAGAGCTTCTACAATTTTTCTGACTTTTTACATTTCCTTCTTTCAAAATACTATAAACTTGATCCAACCATACTTTCCTTCGTTTTCCTCTCCCATGCTTTCCACTCACATTTGCAGAACATATTTATTTTTTAGTGTTTGTTTCTTGAAAATCCAAAAAAATGCTCGTTTCACTCCATGGTGTCATGTTTTTTTATTTTTTTAATTATGTAAAAAACTTTTTTTTTTATTTACATTCACCATTTTTTTTTATTATTGTGAGTTCACAACCGGTTTCAAAAATCTTTGTCTTCCTTATCAGGCGAAGAGTTCACCTTCTTCCAAAGTTTTCCAAAAATGAAATCTAGCAGCTACTTGTACGAATATTATTGTATTACGCTTTCGTTGAATGTAATAAAACCTATCGATTTAAAACCCATGTGGCAGTAGTTTCCAACTAACCAAAAAATGTATTTAAGAGGCTTACAGATAAAAAAATACTGAAACCATATTTAAAAAAAAAAACGGCTTTCAGCGGGAATCGAACGCATAAGCCTCAGTTGTAAGACCGTCTTACTAACTAGGCTAAGGAGATTGTGTTACGAGAAGTCATACTGGATTTAAAACAGATATCGTAACCAATATGTTGAAAATCGACTCGGCAATATTATTTATGAAAGTACACTTTAGTCTGCTTAGTGTTTTTTGCTCTTTATTTAGTTTAAAAAATGTATTATATTTAACAAAATTAACTTACAAGTACATATAATATTCTGATTCAGAAAATTTATATTTAAACATTTTTTATGTCAACGATGTTTATAAAACACGTACAAACGCTTTACGCTTTATACAATTTAGTGGTCATTATACCTTTTCAAAAATGTTGACGATCCACTTGAGGAGTCGTCGAAAAGTGTGGGCGACCTATCCTGACATTGTGTGGAGATTAGTATACAAAAATACGAAACACAAACGGGACCAAAAAGGATGATATACAAATGAGTCGCGCACACGCACACGCGCACGCTTGCATTGTCGCTAATGCACGCACACGCACACAATCATACAACCAAGGGTCACAAATGAAAATTAAATTGAAGGGGGAATAAGATACCATATGATAAAGAATATTTTCAATTTTAAAAAAGTTCCTTAGATATACCCAAAATATCCATTTTACTGTCTGAAAATCTTCATCAGAAATATCATACAAAATCTTGTTTGCAACTTGCATATTTTATTTTATTACGTATGACACAGCTATCTAGTTCCTAAGACACGTGTTTTTCATCCCCTCGAAGGTTGAGGGCTGGTAGCCAATCTAAAAAAAACCATCTAGACTGGTTTTCATTTAAGGCTTCTTTTACATATTTCTGGATGGTTGTAAGAGATAATCACGTAGAAATATACTCGCCTAATTGTATTATAAACAACAAAGTGTGATACAATACAATAAAGTTTTTATCCGTCGTATTTTAATCGCAAATTTCGCAAAATGTTATGCAATTCTTGAAAATGAAGGCTTCCAGCACTCAAAAAGACGACCTCAGTGGCCAAGTTGGTAAGACGTCTGTCTTTAAACCCGATAATTGCGGGTTTGATTTTTGTTGGAACTCGTTTTTTTCTCCTTAAATAAGGTCTCTTGAACATCTTCCTGATGGGTTAGAAGAGGTTGTTGCAAGGCAGTAAGTCTGGCAAGTTGTTATGAATACAACGAAAGTGTAATACAAATATACTCTTTGCCATAGAATCAGTCAATCAAAATTCTCAAGTATCCTTGCTTAATCTACATCAAAAGAGCATTTAACATCCACAAACCGAATCAATTCAGAGATTCAATGGCTTGATGAGCATCAGGGTCCAGTGAATACTCGAGACCACGTCCGTAACATACACTTCAAATTATGTGGCGTAAAATAATTGAAGCTTTGAATACCTCAAGACAGATTGATATGTGCCTTTTTAAACATGATCTAATTATCACTTATCTTCAGTATCGAGCACTTCATAAGAAGCTAAGCTGGATGGTCGTAATGTAATCTTGGTCCCAAGATTACAATATTTATGCAAAACTTGGATGTGGCAAAAAAGTAATGATAATATAAGACAAATGCAGTATAAATTAGAGCGTTGTAATAAAATAAGACAAATGCAGTATACATTAGAGCGTTGCAATAATATAATACAAATGCTGTATAAATTAGAGCGTTGCAATAATATGACAACTGCAGTGTAAATTATAGCATTGCAATAATATGACAAATGCAGTATAAATTAGAGCGTTGCAATAATATGACAAATACAGTATAAATTAGAGCGTTGTAATAATATAAAACAAATGCAATATAAATTAGAGCGTTGCAATAATATAAGCCAAATGCAATATAAATCAGAACGTCGCAATAACGTGACAAATGCAATATAAATTAGAGCGTTGCAAGTATATGACAAATGCAATATAAATTAGAGCGTTGCAAATATAAGACAAATGCAGTAAAAATTAGAACGATACAATAATATGACAAATGCATAAATTAGAGCGTTTCAAATATACTCGTATTACAAATATTGCATAAATTAGAGCGTTACAAAAATATAAGACAAATGCAGAATAAATCAGAGCTTTGCAATAATATGACAAATGCAGTATAAATTAGAGCGTTGCAATAATATAAGACTAATGATGTATAAATTAGAGCGTTGGAATAAGGACTTTCATCATTAGGAAATAATGCGGATTGAAAGAAGATACAGTGATTAAGATGAAGATAGGAGCTTCTTCCAACCGAGAAAGCTCTAGTACATACTGAACTGAATTAGGTGAGAATTTGGAAGTACAGTTTCTAATCTCCATTAGTAGGGGATGGCTGACTCACCAAATGATCACGTTATCAATCGGTGTTCTCTACTCATTCAAGGGGGAAGTTCTATGGTGTTCTCGAAAATCCTGTTACATGGCTATGGAATTTGGGATTCGGTCTCAGTAGTCAACGATTAAAAAGTAAACCTTACAATTCGACGAGTTAATTACCAAATAGTTATCACCAACTTCGAGTTGGAGATTATAAATGACTTTCGACAACATGGAGGAAAATACTACTTTGGGCATGTTGTTAGAAAGTGTGCAAGTACGAATATATAGAGGCTGGTGATAGCGCGGACAGTTGAGGGAATGCGCACAAGATAAAGGTGTCCTATGAGATGGACGAATCAAATAAAGGAGTTAACAGAATCCTCTTTAAGCGTGCATTCAATATGGTGCAGGACCACAAGGGAGTCAGGGGAGGCCCCGAGCTCGAGACATAGGAGAAGACTTGAACGCTTAGCTTTGAGCACGCGATGAAAAAGTAGATTACCGAAGGGTAATGTATTCTAGCCAACCAGGATTTTTTAAACAAATCTGTTATAGTATTGGGTGATAGATTTACGTTAGAACTTTATACAAATAAAATGATAAAATACAGAATATTAAGATAAAAAGAGGACAAATAATTTGACAAATTTGGGAAGTTGAAAGGAAGGGAAGGGATTTTGTATTGGGAAGAAGAACAATGGAGGGACCAAGTAATAATTCTATGTTTTATCATTTTATTAAAAAGTGTAAATACGTTGACTGTAAGTTAAAGCCTTAAATTCAGTACAACCAGCATTATTAATGAAATCAGCATAATATGCTCATTTTATAGTAAAGTATTAACCACGTGAAAAAACTTAAAATTTTAATTCGCAACATTTCTAATATTTTATAAGGCCACGGTGCATGCATTTCAAGTTAAAATTTATTGCATTATATTTAAAAATAATTAAATGTTAATAATCACGTACTTACATATATGGAGCTAAAACAGAAACGCGCCGTCATCCAAATTTTGCGGCTCGATTACATTGCGACTGCTTTGAAGTTTACCGGTTTTCTTTTAAAAATTAAATAAACTTTACCTGATTGATGATATCATCTAAAAGTGTACAAATGCTTTGTTTTTTCTTTGATGGAAGATATAAAAGTTAGTATTGTAATGATTAAAGCTAAGGAAAAACTATTAATTAAGCTAATAAAGGAAAGTATGGACAAGGGAATCTTTTTAATAAAATTATGAAATTGTGGAGTGGGTACAACAATATAAATATTTAGGGTGCTGACTGAATGATCAATATGACCAGTCTCAAGAGATAAATTAAGAGTGACGATGGTACGAAGCTGCTTCTTCAAAATGCAGGATCTCTTTGACGTACGTAAGCGAATTTCCACACCGCTGTACTGAATTTGATGGCACACTAAATTGAGACGATTGGAGCACACCGGCATGCATTTTCCTATTTTTGAAAGAAAATATCTGACCGAACTCACAAGTATCCTTACACTCCAAATAGTAGGAAAAAATCGAGGGGATTAGCACTGCGCGGGTTGAAACCGGAGGCTAATTTATTGTTAAATATTCTAATATGGAGTTTCACAAAGTTAAAACCGAAACCTTTGATAATAAAGTTGGATAACCAAGTAATTTATTGTTAAATATCCAAATGATAGTTCCGAAGGGTTTTTCAAATTAAGCGGTGTTTTTAATTCTATTTTTTTTAATTCTTGAATAAAACACACAATTGGCTTTGCTTTCCAAAATTTTTTTATTGGTCATTGAAGTATAATGTATGACATTTAAACACAAAAAACAATATCCGCCAAATGTCCACATCTTGCAGTCCACAGATTTCCACTCTTTTGTCAAAAATTATGATGACATTTTGTCATAAATGCGGTTCTCACCAATAACGAGAATAATTTCGTCCTTCAGCTCAGGAATTAATTGGGGGTCATTCTTTTAGAACTGGATTTTCACGTAACCCCAGAGAAAATAGTCCAACGAGGTCAGATCACATCATCTTGGTGGCCAATTAACATCACCGTTTCCGAAGATTACAATACATAAAATTATTCAACAATTTGAACGCGTTGTTGTATTGCATACGACTCCATTTTTATAAATGTCATACATTATACTTCTCAAATGTCACAAGACCCAGGCATGTTCGCGACGCCATCTGTGTTTTATATAAGATTTAAAAAAAAAACACTCAATTTGAAAGACCCTTTACAAAGTTAAAGCAGAAATCTTTGATAAAAATATTGGATAGCAAATTAATTTATTGTTTAATATTCTATATGGAGTTTTTACAAAGTTCTACAAAAACTTTGATAAAAAGGTTGTACTGTATACAATGAAAGAGTAATACAATACAACTTGCACAATGCATCTGAATAAATTAATATATCATACATTTTTTTAATATGAATGTGAATTACACTGCATATTTTTTTTGCATGCTGTCATCAGTGACAAGATTTTGTAAACCTGATGTAACGAGATATTTGTAAATTTATTTTATTGTATAATCGCAACAATAGGTAGAAATTAAAAATTCTTAGAATTTCATCTAATTATATTTTCTTACACAAGTGATGACCTTATTAGATTTCTTTGGGTTAGATAATCCAAATATAATGTAACTAATTGGTGTCAACAATATCATGTTTTTATGCCATGTTTATAAAGTGCTGTTCTATACTAAAAACCTTAAAGCTTGTCATAGCCTAGTTAGAAAGACACTTAACTTTAATGGTCGAGTCTCGCTGGTCCTCGAGATAAAAGGTCCCTGTTTAATAAAGGAGTTCATCTGGTAACAATACTCAAACTATTTGATTGCCATTTCACGTGCGGGTAGTATTTCCAATACTTGCGATGACGAATCGCGAGTTCCATGCCTACTCAAGAGGTTCTTTAACCCGTTTTTCTTCGATTGATGGGGCTGTAGGTAATGATTGATTGGCTCCCGGCCACGTTCTTCAATAAATCCTAATCATCATAAGTCAGATTAGTTGAAGGGTACCATATGAATGAACACAACAAATGTTTTAAATATTTTAAAAGTTGAATATAATCTAGAATTTAAATATTTATTTTTCAATATATATATATATAATTGCGCAACTTTAATAATAACAATGAAATTAAAAAAAAATTACGATGAAATAAATAAAATAAAAAATACAATAGGAAACATGTGTAAGAATATAAGGTCTTTCCGTGCGTAATCAACTATCGAAGTTGATAGCAAATAAGCCCTGAAGATGAAAACTTCAACGATTTCGAAATTTTGACATCGCAAACTACAACACGTGGTACGATACTCCGAAATACCTTATACAACTCATGTGAAGAGTTGCAAAAGCTTTTAAACATATTTCGTATTAGAAATATTGTCCAACAATTAAATAACAATTTATTAAACATCGTTTACAGATCAGAACAATCTTCATAAGTGTTCCATCTCGGGAATAATTTACATATCAGAATCGCTTCATAAGTGTTCTATCTCGGGAATTGTTTACATATCAGAATCTATTTCGGAAATCTTTTACAGATTAGAATCGCTTCATAAGTGTTCTATCTTGGGAATCGAGCCCACCCCTAATGACAGATTAAGCATCGTTTACAGATCAGAATCGATTCATAAGTGTTCTATCTAGGGAATCGAGTCCACCCTTAATGGCAGATTAAAAAAAATATAGGAAGATGGTGGTTAGACCATTAGATTAGGAACTTCTAAGCTCTTTCCATATACTCGAATGTTTAGAAAAACATATTTGCTAAGAAAACCGCAGATAACTTACCAAGGGAAGACGAAACACAAAGAAACCTTTGAAGATTTTTCGTTATACTCGTATCTTCATACGAAAACATATCAAATATATTTGCCTCGAATATGCCAACATCGACACCAATTCATTGTATTAAAATATCCAATTCCAATTGCCGCATACTCACTATTAGGGAATTCCTATAAAAATGAATTCTCATGTGACTGCAGTGGAATATTATATAATTTTCTTGAAGTAATACAAAGATGATATTATATAACTGTAATAAAAAATGATAAATTCCACTATGATATATTCTTCCTTTTTGATCTCTGATCCTGGGGTCGATTGAAATGTTTAAGGATTAAAAATAGAGATGTCACTTTTCTCTAATGATGTCCTGTTGACATTCATCACAGGCCAGTGATGAAAGGACACGGGAGGAGCAGATGACGTGTGATGAATTGGGAATGATGACAAATTGATGAAAGGATGAAATATGAAGGGATGGTCATTACTCGCACCCCCATTTTTCATAAAAATCTATGAATATACCTATGCTCTTCTTTATGGGACAAAGGAAGAATAAAAACAAATTGAGACTTTTGTAAAGTTTCATCTATTAAATAAAAACGAAACATTTTTGTTTTTTCGTATTGAAATCGTGTTTCAAAGGTTTAGGGTACGATTCTCGCTGCATATAGAATAAAGGATTTAACTTTTTTTCAATTTGATGCACTTTTAAACCTTTTCGATGACTATATTTGTATAAAAACTGATAATAGTAAAATTATGACGATATCCGTGGCCTATTTGGTAAGACTATTGATTTATATCAGGAGATTTCGGGTTTACTTCGCGATGGAATCCAAAACGAAAATAAAAAAGGACCTAAGTCTAGTCAAACAGTTCTCCTGACCACAATAATTACACGTATTAGACGTGTGTGAGTATTGTTGTCTCTTCTTGTAATAGTTCATGTATATTTATGACATTAATATATGTTGAATTCTATCCTTTTCTCTCTACTACCATTCTTTTCTCCTCACAACCCTAGTCAAATCTTCATTAAATATCCCACGTTCGTTTCACAAATCCGATGAAGTTGTCCTTAAATCGGACCGATACTCCAAGTAGAAACCACTAACAGTGTGTGCTAATAATGCAAACTCTTGTGATTATGAACAACGAACAACGTTAGCGCTGTAAGGCAATGCAAAAAATTACGGCACGTAAAAAAACTTTTTTTAAAGAAATGCTGTTGCAGATTAAAACTGCCGATCGTCATGGAAATTTAATATTCCTACCATTAGAACTTTAGATTAGATATGTCAAGGCTGTGTGGTTGCTGAAATACAACAGTTTGCCCACAAAAAACGAATACAGACATAGACAACTTTCAACCGAAGGATAGTTGATAATCATACTCGATAACATGGGATTGTCAATCAGACGTTATTTATTTATTTGAGAAATAGTATTGCTTCTTTAATATAGTATTTTATAACATTTTTGTTATATATAGTATAACCTGGCGAGCTAACTGCCATGTAGCAATTTATTCTAAACAACCAGAAATATGCCAAAGATATTGTACCTTAAAAGTAAACTTGACAGAATTCTTTAAAAAACATCTGGTTTCAGAAAAGGATTGATTCTGTTATTAAAGGCTGGAATACAAGCGTTTACCTGCTTGGTTATGGAGTTTATCATAACTAACAAGATAAAAAGAATAAAAATATGGAGGAAATTTAATTATTTCACTACAATAGTTGTAACAAGACCAAGAAAGATATACAATTGGTATAGCTAAGACAATGGAAAAGTGATACGAAACAGGTGTGTGGCTGTATCATGGCTTTATTTTAGAATATTATTGATTTTTTTAACTTAATAAAGCTTTTTAAATTACACGAATTTCCGTTAGTATTTTTTAAATTACAAGGATTTCCGTTAGTATTTTTTAAATTACACGGATTTCCGTTAGTATTTTTAAAATTACACGGATTTCCGTTAGTATTTTTTAATATTTTAAGTAAATCTCAATACTTTGTATTAAAAGCTGAAAATAAAAGATCCTCACAAATCTGACATGAAGATAGATGATACAATCACTGATCGATTACCGTCTTTCCGCAGTTCGATTACCTGCCGGGTTTCACCGTATGGGTGGACTTGCATGCGCAGGAGGCGAGGCAGGCCGAATTAATAAACATAATTAACTCATTTGTAAGGGGAACCCACTCATGTGCAATTGTTTGACTGTAACGTCGGTAAGCTGGGTCGCAGTGTACTTCAGAATTTTGATTAAGATTCAGTATACATCGATACAATTTTATTAGTAATTTTATGTAATTTTTATTACTATCACTACTAATATTTGTTATTAAATATGTGATGATAATATATGACATAATACGGAAGTGTTAAGGAATGAATGTGAACTTAAGGTTGATGCGTTGAGTGTCATAAAGAAGAGCATTCTGAAATAGTTAAGGCGTGTGAAAGGAATGAATGAAGAAATATTAATAAACACAAATATAGTATATAGTGCAAACGTGAGTAATAGAGAAAAACCAAGTGAAGTGTGGTTGGATCATGTAAATCATATTTCGAGAGAAAAAAATGAAGAAAATCAGAGAAATCGTAGGAGTTGCATAAGAAAATATATGGATGTGGAAGAGGCGAAAGATGTGTGTCGAGATATGAAAGTGTTCTGTCCTCTTTGCCAAGCTCAACAGGGATATGGTGTAATGGTTTGTATGTATGTATTAACATTTTCCTGATCGAAAATGGTATAAGATAAGGTCTGACCGTTTGATCTGACTAATAGAGAACGAGCTCTGTCACGAGAACCCCTGATGTTTTTCATTTAACACCCTTGTACATGTACATTATTTTTTTAAAATTATAATAAATAAGCAGTTATATGGTATACAATAAAAAAGCACACCGCGGGGTCCGAACCGGCAACCTGCGCACGTAACCAGTGTGTTATCATACGACTACGCACCTCAAATTGCAAAATCTTAAGTCATGGTGATAGAAAAGTATGAAAGGTTTGTGTAAGTTGAAGGATTCTGTATTTACTCAGTTGATGGAAGAGTTACAAGGGGTATTGAATGGCGTGTTGTGATAGGATATAAAGTCAATAGGGCACTAAAAACATATATACTCGAACCGGAGAGTATCAAAATATGTCTGTATGATAGATAGCCTACAACAGTATTGTATTACAATACCAACTTTGATATATGAGAGTGAAACATGAACGTGGAGCAAGACTGGAAAGAGAAGAAAAATTGCTGTAGAAATGCGTGCACTTATTAGAATACATGGGGTTACTATGTATGACAGTATATGTAATGAAGTGATTATGGACAATTGTTGACTTGAGGCTGGGTTAGATGAATAAGACCACTCTGAGATGGTTTATGAAATATTTTAGGTTCCAACGGGAATCAAACCCATAACCCCGGAGCTGAAAGATATGTGTCTTACCAACTAGGCTACATAAGTCAAGTAAATGAACGGTCGAACATGCTACATCACTGAAGAAGAATATAATGCTTTTTGAGTTGCTGTTTGAAACTTACAAACGACATTGTGAACCTCATGTTAGTTAGCAGCTGGTGTGTGCTTATATTAATTATTTGAATTCTTATCTTTAAAAAAAACTGCTTTTTTTTATTAAAATACTTTTTTAAAGTTTAAAATTAATCGAAAAACTTCATAAAGGAAAAGTTTTATTATCGATATTAATTACAAAGGAGTAGAATGTACCGAGCAAAAAAGTCCAAATGAATAATAAGGCGAGTTATAATGGCACACCTGTGGCGTACCGTATCGAGATATATTGAAAGGGTCGATATGAATAATCGGATGATTCGACACGATCGATTATTTATCGGAATCCTTGGTGCACCCCTGAATAAGAAAGGTTAACAGGTAGATGGAATGGTGAAATCGATGCGTAAATTTAAGTTAAATGAATAAACGTTGCTGCGTTATGGTCTAACATAGTATTTTGAAAAAAAAATATAGACAAAGTCATCACTATCGTGGCTCTCTAGCTTTGGATTGACTACCTTCGTGGCCAAAATTTACTGATATTAATTTTAGTTTCTAGCCCTTTCAGATTAAATCCTTTTATTTTTCACTAGCTGTACCCGGCCACACGTTGCTGTGGCTAAGTCTGGTTAAATGGAAAATAAAGAAAAGAGAAAGCACACGTTTCTAATATGTTTAATTTTCCAATGCTTGTGGGCATACAATATTTTTGACGTCTCTCAGCCACTCTCAGCCTGTCGCGTTCATTCTGTTGAGAACGAAGCAGATCTGAAGCTGCAGAACGTGATCGCCGTGCATCCTCAAGTCTGGCTGCACGTCGCTCTGCTGCTTCTTCGGAACGTATTTAAGCTATTCTTTGTGTGTTTCGCTCGTTCGCTGACGACCTAAGTTTGATCTGCGAGGCATTATTTTAATAAAAACATATTGAGAACTTTGTTTGCGATTTCTAAGCACAAATCTTCAATCATTATCAACGCTTCGTTGTAGATTTCTACTGAGAAATCCATGTTCATATTTGAATTTTCCTCGCGTATTCGACGGTAAATATCTTCAGCTTTTTGCGATTTATATTTCTCCCATAACTCTGTTAGATATAAAGGAGAGCAGGCCGTCAATATGATTGCAAACAATGCACGAATTTTATTTAAAAAAAACGAAATGAAAGAATCGGAAACATTGAAAATGCTAAGTGACTAACGTGTAAATGAACAATGTTTAGTATTGCGTGATCAATCGACACAGATCAATCCCGTTCTTCTTCAGTTTGATTTGCAATTACTCGTGTCACTGCTTCCGCTCCGCGAATATGACGATCTAAGTTTGATCTTCTGCAAGCAATGCCTTGTAACGACGTTCAGTAATTTTAATTATTTTATCTACTTTAATATAAGGCTCGATTCTAATAAATAGCAAGTTATTTAGGTAAATACATTACAAAAAACTAACAATAATGACAAATTAATACATCTCATTACAAATTAGCAAAAATGTGGCAGTTCGTTACAATCAAATGTGACGTTTGTCATAAGTTTACGTTAGTTGCATGAAACACGTGAAACTTTTAATAATTCAAATGTATAAACATACAAATGTATAAACCATACATATCGTCGTTGTTAAGGTAAAAGTCATTAATTGCATTTTAGACTTTATAGAGAAAAACGATGTTTTTCTCTATAAAATCCAAAATACTGGTTTCATTGAAAATATTTACCTTGTTTGATTTATTGTATTGGCCTACATGTTTATGTGTAGAAAAAAAAACTGTTAAGATACTGGAAAGATGTAGAAAAGAAGTTTTAACACTTAATGATTTTTTCCTTGCAGATGTGAGAAAGATCACTTAATGATTTTTTACACAGTTAATTTTATTTTTTCTTGAGAGGTTTTGAGTACATTTGCTAAAATACATTATTTTTTTGACGATTATAATTATTCAATGCCCAGTACGATATGCAAATCGAAACTCTATCATTCTCGGTAAAATTATTATAACATTTAAAACGACAGAATTCACAATCCACTTGTTTTGTTAATTTAGCAAGTTTTAATCCTTTTTTTGTTTTGTAAGCCAGGCATTCACTTCGTCTTTTCTTTGATACATTTTTTCCACATAGAAGGGTTACATACACCCCTCTTCCATCTTAAACCACGTTCAATTGAGATTTCCTCAGGCAAAGATACTGGAATGCCAGCGACTCTAGATGAACTGCATGCCTCATTTTGATGTTCTTGTACAGGATCAGTGTTAACAATATTCTCCTCAACAACATTTTCTTCTAATGTTGATTCGTTTATGGATTCCACATTCGTTGGATTGGGCATGTCATCCGGATCACCGATCGTATCATCAAAATATTCATGATCACTTTCTTCGGCTAACAATGCTTAATTAATATCGAGTGACAGTTTCTTGTAAAAAATAATTTCATTATATTTTGAGATTATGTTCAATGTATAATTAAAAAAAACATATAATTTATGTTAAAATGAACACAAATTTGTTAAAATTTCAATGCTTACCAATCACGCACTGTATTTTTCGAAAAAAAAAAGGTTAATAAAATCACCTCAATTAAAACAAATAATATAAAACATATTTTTAAGTTTGCGAATAAAAGATAATAAATTAAACAATATTGTCTTTGACCAATGTGAGTTATGGGCACACCCAAATCAATAATGGGATACTACGGCTATTGTATTCGGATTAAGTTATTTGAGTGATTTATTGGCCTCATTTTGGGTCAAACCATGAGTTCTAAAGATCTGTGATTGAATTTAAGGAAATATATTTATTTCAAAATGACGTGAATGGTTTGCAAATATAAATATGAGTGTATTTAATGTATGAAATAAATTCGTAATAAACAAATATTTCAAGACTATGTATTTCTGTCAAGTTACTAAAAAATTCCTACCCAATAGGATATTTTTCAATTAATTGCGTAACAATTTTGCCTTCATCTATATATATCAAGAGAGATTCCTATCCTTCCCTTCATCTCTTTTTATCAGGAGAGATGCCTATAAACTTATTAAAAAAAACTAATTTACAAAAAATCAAGAAAAATAAATAACATTTTAGGTAACTAGTGCTAAGACGCATAATTCCATTTTCAGGAGTTAATATTGTACTATTCAATTAATTATTTAGAGAATGCTCGAGTTATGAAGTATATTCGAACATATTTAATATAAAAAGATAATATAAAGAATCTTTGCACTTTTTCGATTGTACATATTATATTTTTAAATGTGAGGTTTTTTGGTATAATCATATTTTCGCACTTGGTCACTAATTTTTGACGTATTGTACATATTTTTAATTCTAAAACAAACAAACAGACACAATATATAGCGCCGTTTAGAGAACAGATTTTCTTCAAAGGCGCTCAAATAATTTTAAAGCTAATATTTAAAGAAATAAAACCCCCCTTACACTTAGGGTCTCGATTCTAAATAAGTTGCTTGTTATTCACATAATGAAAAATCTTAAACGTTTCCTTTTTTAAGTAAGGATCACGTCAGTCAAATATTTTTTTCCTTCATAAAATGATATAAATTAGTGTACTTTCGATTCGGCATTTGTCTTAGGATTGATACTATCCCGATTGGAGTATTTGACACCAGGAATTTGTAAAGGTCCCCCGCTGGGCCCGCAGCGGGAATCGAACTCGAGACCCTGCCCCCCACGCGGCTGTGGGTCCATAAATCACTAGGCTACCGATCGCAAAAGGGAGGCTGCTCCATGCGGGGATGGGACAAGAACTTGATGGGATATGCGAAATGGTGAATTTGGGAATTGAATTAAAAATATTGTTTTATTGTGATGTACTACATTTTTCCATATTGAAACACTCAGAGATTAAGTGTTGGTGTCGTCGTGCTGCTGTTTCCCTCGAGTCTGGTTTACTTGTTATAATTGATGCGATTGTATCTTCTTTTTAGCATCTGAAGCTCTTTTTGCAGCCATCTTATCATTTCATGCATTATAATAAGTATGTAATCTTTTAAAATTAGTATTTCGATTTTTAGAAAGAGTAAAAAGCTTTAATTTTAAGATTATTTTTAACAAAATTTTAAGTCATATTCGTTTCCGGAATGAAACTGTTTTGATAATGTGTGATTTGAATGAAATGAAACTCAGAAATATACTTGATAATTTATGTACAAAAAATTCTCACTTATTATAAATGGCTTTCTCGTTTTTATATTTATATTTTTCTGTTCAGCAGTCAAGTCATCTCTTCTCAATAAATAAATTATTAACATATGTTATTTTATGTCTTTTAATCATACCAAGAAGTAAAAACTGTCAAATAATATAACGTTTATAAAATAAATAGGTACTAACTATGACATTCATTTAAAAATATAACTTTCAAAACGTATGGCAATACGTAATGTTACAGACGGACGTAACAACGATTTTATAATGTTTGATGATGAAATTAATTAAATAATATAACTTTTAAAACTTATAACAATACGTAATGTTACATACGGACACAAGTATAATAGATTTTATCGTATCGTGAGTATAATTGATTTAATCGTACCGTTAGCACAATCGTTTGACGAAAACGAATATTTTATTCACAAAAATCGGTTATCATTTTATTGGATGTTTTTATTGCTAGATTGACGATAAACTCATCCAAAACGTGTAAAATTAACAAAATGTGTAAAGTTCAATTAGAGTCTGGTTATTAGGCAATAATAGTTGCACGATATTGCTATGGTTGCTGAAAGTGAAGAGGAACTACAAGAGGCCTTAACAACTATGGAAAGCATTTTTCAAAATAACTACAGTATGAAGATAAATAAAGACAAAACAAAGCTGCTGACTGTAGGCCGAGCGCAACACCAGATGAGAATAGTGATGTCGGGTAAACCACTAAAGAACACCGAGGAGTTTGTCTACCTCGGGAGCAAAATAACATGGGACGGTCGGTCCAAGAGCGAAGTCGACAGCCGTATACATCAGGCTAGACTTGCATTTAATAAAAGGTCGAAAATAATAGAATCAAATAATATAGACCTAAAACTGAGAATACTCCTCATCAAGACCTATGTATGGAGTATCTTGATGTACGGCTGCGAGACATGGTGCCTATCCGAAAGAGATAGACGAAGACTAGAGGCTTTTGAGATGTGGTCCTATAGAAGACTATTAGGAATTTCCTGGAGAGACCGCATCACAAATGAAGAGGTTCTCCAACGAATCGAAGGAGGAAGGCACCTGCTCAGGATCCTGTCCGAAAGGCGTGCAAGATGGATCGGTCATATAATACGACAAGAGGGCCTCTTGCATGCCATAATGGAGGGTATGACCGAGGGGACAAACTCTAGGGGACGCCCACGTCGAGAGTACCTGGAGGACCTGTTGGTGGACGTGCGCTGCTCAACATATACAGATTTAAAAAGAGCCGCACAGGACAGGGGGGAATGGAGAAGAAGAGTTGAAATTGCTGCAAACCAGTCTTAGGACTGCAACCACGGAGAGAGAGTTGCACGTTTTTTTGTTTGAAAGAAAAAAGTACATAGAATACTCGTATATTAGAAGTGCGGTGCAGAAGACCACCGTTTCAAATCTCGCGCTCTGTTAGCATTTACGTCTAGTATTCGGATGTACAAGAGTACCTCTAACTTCGGCCTATTATTATAAAAAAAAATTAAAAACTTTAAATTTGTGTTATGTTAGGCTATTTCTTATGATACTAATATAATTTATTAATTCAAGTAAATTAAATGATGAGTAGTCATTTCAGGCACCACATCCATTGAATGCAGTAAGCTACATTGTTTAGGGGGTCCTTTATCACAGTGTGATGTTAAACGTTATGCAGACAATGTAATGATGATTTATGTTTGTCGTGTATTGTTCCGAACTTACACGCATAAATAATTATTGATTAAATTGCTGTTACGATGTTATTACGGATCAGTTTGAGTTAATTGATGGCGTTAATTAATTTATATAACTGTTGGCGTAAAGCAGGGATGAACTGTTTGCAACTGAATACGAAATGAATCATATTTATTAAAAAAAATAGTATAAATTGTTATAAAACATGTCGATATATCTCTAATTTCTTACTTATTAAGAATATAAGTTAGAATTTAGGAATATATCGATATGTTTTGTAATTTCATATTTTTTTGCGATGAACGTAAATGCAGAAAGAATTTTCCACCTATCCATTCATCAAACGTATTTTTTGTGAACTGTTTCGGTTTTGACTTAGCGGAACTTAATATTATCGTATATAAAAATATATTACTTTTTTGTTTCGCTAATTACATTAACCTTCGTTACACGTTACACGATCTCCTTGTAAGACCTTATAGATGCGGGTTCGAGTCCTGTTGGCCACTTTTCGTTTTACTGATGTCCTGATCGGGCATTGTACTGTCTCATTAATTTGGTCTTATTATTATCATTAATATTAAAATATTCATAAATATAATGAAAAACTTATATAATAGCAAAATAACTGTTATTTTGGCATAATATAAGTAATTTGATACTTACAAAATGTTGCAAATAGTGTTAAGGTTGTATTTAAATAATTTGATCTTATTATTATCATTAATATTAAAATACTCATAAATATAATCAAAATAATCGTTATTTTGGCATAATATAAGTAATTTGACACTTACAAAATGTTGCAAGTAGTATTAAGGTTGTATTTAAATAATTTGGTCTTATTATTATCATTAATATTAAAATATTCATAAATATAATGAAAAACTTATATTATAGCAAAATAACTGTTATTTTGGTATAATATAAGTATTTTGACACTAACAAAATGTTGCAAGTAGTATTAAGGTTGTATTTAAATAATTTGGTCCTATTATTATCATTAATATTAAAATACTCATAAATATAATCAAAATAATCGTTATTTTGGCATAATATAAGTAATTTGACACTTACAAAATGTTGCAAGTAGTAATAAGGTTGTATATAAATAATTTGGTCTTATTATTATCATTAATATTAAAATATTCATAAATATAATGAAAAACTTATATTATAGCAAAAAAACTGTTATTTTGGCATACTATAAGTATTTTGACACTTACAAAATGTTGCAAGTAGTATTAAGGTTGTATTTAAATAATTTGGTACTATTATTATCATTAATATTAAAATACTCATAAATATAATCCAAATAATCGTTATTTTGGCATAATATAAGTAATTTGACACTTACAAAATGTTGCAAGAAGTATTAAGGTTGTATTTAAATAATTTGGTCTTATTATTATCATTAATATTAAAATATTCATAAATATAATGAAAAACGTATATTATAGCAAAATAACTGTTATTTAGGCATAATATAAGTATTTTGACACTTAGAAAATGTTGCAAGTAGTATTAAGGTTGTATTTAAAAATACCGAAAAAATGTTGCTAGATCAAGTGTACCAGATTTTGAACGAAATAGAAAGTGAGAAGTATTAATAATTAAAGATTGTGCATGCTAAGATGTATTAATGTGGAGGAGATGTAAATTGTATGTTAGAATTGTAAAGTTTGGAGACCTGTTTTCTCTACCTACATACACCTCAAGAAACAAAATGATTATATGTATAACATATATGTATGCATACCCATCCTGTCGTTTATTACTGAGCATCTTAACTCTCATGATAGCCTCTGACGACTCCTCTATATTCGTGTCTACACTCCGCGTCTCGAAGGGCAGTTGTTAAGGGTAGTCTAGTTTCATATCTCACTTGGTCAGTCCAAAGCACTGAGATTATTCCTCTTGTGCGTCGTCCTTCCAAGACTTCAGTAACCACAAACCTCTCCGAACTGTCTCCTTGGGCACGAGCAATGTGCTTAAATAATCGGACGACTTGTCTAAGGCATATGTCGACAATCTGTCGGCGATTTTCAGTTCTTCGAGAATGGAGGCGTTAGTTCGACTTGTTGTCCATGGAATTCGTAACATCTTTATTATATATGTAGCGATTATTAAAAACAAATTAAAATTTTACCTAATTTATTAAAATTATTTTATGTAATAAACTTTCATACGTTTATAGTATTTTCACCGTCAGTCAAATCAATCTATAAAAACATTGTATATGAAGTATTAGTTGGTTTAAGAACCACAGTTAAACCCAAATTAAAGGATATTCAGCATCAAATGACGGAAACGTAAATCAAACAATTTAAATTAAAACCAATTTAAACTTGCGTCAGCTATCTTGTAACGTTCATTATAACCCCCTCTTTATACTGGGCTCTCATCGAAAGAGCAAGTTTAAGATTTTTGAACTGATATTCAGGTCAGCAAAGAACGGAGTCCTTTTTATACAGTTGATGATTTGGCATGGCTTCTTTTTAAAAAAATAATTAAGGCTGGTTTACACTGTGATATTTGGCCTCGCTAAGAAACAAAGGAGATTGTTATTAATAATATTGAATTTCCGGCCAGCATTACGTGCCAGATAGTAATTTGAACTAATGTGAAGTTGTTGATTGTTGCAATCGTTGTTAATGTATGTATTTTGTACTCCTTTATAAGCAGGATAAACTCGTTTTTTATCAAGTAAATTCAAAATTGATTTTTTTCTCATTGCAAGCAATAAAATTGTGGGGTTTGTGGGCGTATGCTCACTTATGCGTTCATGGATTTAGTGAAGATGGATAGTCATTTGAATGTTTTTGCGACCATGTAACTTGCTTCATTTACTTTGGTCTGGTTGGTTGGAAGATATTGCTGCCTGATAATAAGTCCGCCAGATTGTGTTTGCTCTAAAAGTGTTAAATAAATAAAATTGTGAATAAATATAGACATTTCATAAAAACAGTGTATTTAAAATTTATTTTCCAAGTTACAAAGATTTATTAAATAACATGACGAACTCCGTGGCTTACATGATAAGAAACTTGATTTCTATCCTAGGGGTCTGACTTCAATTTCCGGTAGTACCCGCAGATAAATTAAAAATATTGATATCAGTCTGCTAAAATGGTTTGTCTGCCTTTGTGCAAATTTTGTTGTTTCTTCACGTGCGGAGTAGTATTGCCGAAACGAACGCTGATGAATCGTGCTTTCTCAAATGGTTCTTAACCAGAAGGCTCGGTTGATGGCGCCGAAGACATTGCTGTCTCCCGGCCACGGTTTTCAATTTATCCGTGTCACCAGTATTGATATGTTGAATAATACCATACAAATGAAAAAAAATATATATTGGAATCACTATTTACAGTCCGTTAAGGATATTGAATTTAGCGTTAGCCTTTTAAGGCGTCTCCCATTTATGGGAGCTCAAGAACCTCCGTAGCCTAGTTGATAATATGTCTGTATACCAACCCGGGTATTGCGGGTTCGATTCTTGTTAATGCTACGATTTTTTTTATACATTTTATGGTCGATTAAAAGAAATGGACATACATGCCAATAAACCAATGAAAGTTGAATACAATATAATACAATGCTTTTTATTCAAATAACTTAAAATACATTTATACATTTTTAGTCGAGACTTTATTAAAACAGCCTTCTGGTTGACTGAAAGAAATTACCAACAGGTTGTACTGTATACAATGAAAGTTTAACACAACATGGTTCAAAACTCTTTATTCAAATCCTAAAAAATATATTTATTTATTATTGTAAATTCTTGTAGATGCAGTTTTTGTTTAAAAAATATTATCGATATCCACGATCGCGTTTTAAACTAGGTTTATTAACCGTTAGAGTGCTGAGAGTCTATATATAGACGTTTTATAGTATTGAAAAAAATGTCCAGCAGTAAAATGTACTATCAAAGAAATGTGAATGTACTATCAAAGAAACAAAAAAATAAACGAATTAAATAAGAACTGAATAAAATGGATGGGAATTTTATAGAATTTATGAAAAACGGATATTTTGAGATATTTAATGCTTTTTTAGTTTTTTCTTAAGGATGAAGCATATTTATGTTATCATAACATATATCTGATCATTTCAATTCAGTAGGAATAAAATGATGCAACGTTTAAAGAAATTGTCGTTTTCTTTTAAATTTTTGCCAATTATTAATATTTTACGTCCTCCAATATTTAGATAAAAAATTAAAAGAACACATCGAATATTTTCTCTTCTCAATAATACAATATTGCTTTTTTTTAATCATTTTATGACTGCTAATGATCGACGAGGAAAGAATGGCATAGCATAGGGGCGATTCATATGCACAGACATATTTCATAATTTCATAAGTCCATCATTTTATTCGTTTATAGCTATTAACCGGACAAATGAACCGAGGTTTTATATCATCCTTGAATAAGAGTATACCTCGAGATCGATAATGACCCAATCACGTGACAAAAGTAATTTGTTAAATAATAAAAGAGAATCGAGATGATTTTTCTGAGAATTAATATACTTTTTATGTCCATACAATGGTCATCATGGATAACTGAGTAAGTGGTTGACAACATTTTACGTATTTATAAATACAAAGTTAAAATATCTATCAAAAGTTTCCACCGATACCGTTGTGGAATTTTAATGTAATATTTACAGATTATTTTTTCGATACTTACCACTACACCGGTTTTAACTTTTCTTTCTTTGAAAATTTTAATTCTACTTCATAGACTACAAAAAGGCTTTTGACTGTCAACTAGAACTGCCTATTAAAAGTTCCAGAAGAGATACTTGTACTGAGACAAATACTAGTTGTGATCCACAAACTGTATACAAAATACTGCCAATTTCCTCGAGAGTTTCTCTCAGAAACATTCTAGACGCAGAATTACATCAAGACTGAATACTATCACCTGATTTATTCAACATATACGGAGAGTACATCTTGAGAAAAAATACTAAATGGATGGGAAAGTGGTTTTGTCACAGGAAGTCGTAAAAACTTTAATATAAGATTTGCAGAGGATACAATACAACGCTTATTGCTAACGACGAAGCTGAGATGGCCGAACTCCTTCATAAAGTTGAAATAGAGAACCACCCATTAGATGACTCGAAATAAACCAAAATAAACAATATTCCTTATCTTGTACTGATTTGAGATAAAGTAACTTATTAAGACATAACAAAGAGATCAACGAGTTCAGACTTTCAATAACATGCAGAAAAAAAATCCTTACGTACTTTGGGCCTGATGCTAGAAAAAAATATGAAAGTCTGAAGATGTTGGCGATCATGGGGGCAGTTAAGATAAAGCGAACAAGTGGAATATGTTCTAAGAGGAGGAAGGATCAAATAAGGGAATTAACAGAATCCTCTTTAAACGCAACATTCATTATGACCCAATGCCAGGATTAGAGATGACGAGAAGGGGACTACGACGCTCAGCATTGAACACGCGAGGAAGAAAAAAAAAGGGAATATGGATCAGAGTGAACTTAAGTTAATGTGTTGAGTAAGATGAAGATCGCTCTGAGATACATAGTTTGGACATGTAAAACGACTGAATTAAGAAAAAGTAACATAACCAATATTTAGTGTAAATGTGAATACAAAGCGTGATATTGGAAGATCAAGGAAATTATGGTTGGATCCAGAGAATATTTTGAAAAAAAAAATCGTTTAAAATCAGAGAAACGTAGGAGTTGTAGGAGAGGATGTATAGATGAAAAAGAGGTGAAGGATGTTTGTTGAGATAAGAAAGATTAGCGCTCTGATTTCTCTGCCGGATTCGATAGGGAAATGGCGTGATGATAGTTTGTACCATAATCCTGAAATAAAATCTTAAATGATTAATTTAAAAAGTGTTGTTATGCATCACGTTTTATTTTCTTCTTGCTGAACTAATAATAATTATCTGCGATTTATGTGAAGTCGAAAAAAATTTATCAATTTTGGCAATTAATCTTTAGTTGTCGACCGATGTGAAAAAGCCATAATATTCTGTAATAGCGAGTATTCTCAATGATCGATTATAAAAATAAAGACCACACAAATAAAATCACATCCAAGAAGTCCAGCATTATAGTAATATATAAAACGTCCAAAAGAAGACTGAGATGGACATGGCGTGTTGAAGATTTCGTTGCTAAGCGATAAAGTTCCTGACGACGCATCAATTGAATTTAATAACAAGTCGAGTTATCCTTTTGGTGCTGTCAATTTGGTTACATGTCCTCTTGAAACTTTTAATGATACCAAAGGACATACGTGCAGGGCTGTAACTTGTATACTCGTAGATCAATTTGTGCTTAAAATAAACGTTGCATGAAATAATCACATAAAGGGTCTTTCAAATTGAGCAGTTTTTTTAATTCTTGAATAAAACACACAATTTGCTTTAATTTCAAAAAACTTTTTATTGGTCATTGAAGTATAATGTATGACATTTAAACACAATAAACAATATCCGCCAAATGTTCACCTCTTGCAGCTCCACGAATATCGACTCTTTTTTTTAAATTTTCGATGACATTTTGGCATAGTTGCGGTTCTAGCTCACCAATAACGCGAATAATTTTGTCCTTTAGCTTAGGAAATGATTGGGGGTCATTCTTATAGACCTGGCTGTTCACGTAACCCCAGAGAAAATAGTCCAAAGGTGTCAGATCACATGATCTTGGTGGCCAATTAAAGTGACCGTTTTCGGAGATTACAATACATACTTGTAAAACAATTCAACAATTTGAAAGCGTTGTTGTATTGTATACGACTCCATTTTTATATGTATCATAAATTACACTTCTCAAATGTCACAAGACCCAGGCAAGTTCGCGACGCAATCTGTGTTTTATCCAAGAATTAAAAAAAAACACTAAATTTGAAAGACCCTTTATTATTACGTCATAGGGCAAAAGAACAGACTTTCTTACTCTTCTGTTCAAGAATCCTTTTTTTACATCCCTTATTACATACATATATCTTGTAAAACACAGTGTTCTAGTATTCGTGCTTTTTACTTTCTTTTCCTTTAAATACTGACCGACTTGATCCATACTTCTATATTCCGTTTCCCTCTACCATTCATACCATGGACTTTGCGAACTCTGTGGTCTAGTTGGTAAGACGCTTAATTTCCACCTGACATATATTATGTATAAAGGTCTGGTAACAATATTCATGTACGCAAGAGAAGTGCGAGTTTTGTCGCCTTTTCTTATGCAGTAGTTGTTTTTTTACCTGTCATAATAATGGGTTCAATTTCAAAGTAATGGCACTCTTAAAGAGAGCCTGCTTTCTAAACGGCGCTTTAGAAATTGTCCTTTTATGATTGTTATTATTAATATGTGTAGTATTTCCAACATATGCCATGAAGAACCGTGAGTTATGTGCTTACTTCAATGGTTCTAAATCCAAAGGCTTGATTAACGATGCTGAAGACACTGATATCTTCCGATCAACCACTTTAATATGTCCGCATCGCCAATTTGAATGTGATGAAGGGTAAATTAACAAATAAATGATCAATTAATAATTATCTTTTATTTAAAGAAATAATAAAACTACTTCTAAAGTTTCTTATTGTTAGTTCCATTGGATAATGCAAAACCCTAACCCTTCGTCGATACTCCGTTATAAAGTTTGTTCAGTAAGAGTAATTTAATAAAATATGATTTGTCACCGTTGGTGATTGGTCCAGGGAAAGGCTGGACAAACTAAGGATCCAAAGGATTAATTTGAGAAATTATAATTTCCAATGACATCGGAAATCAATGGATTGGTTTTAATATAATTATATATTTTTTGAAACATACTCATTGTGGCTAAACATTGTAAAGAATTTAATGTTGTTGAACTTCATTCAAATAAATCGAGTAAATATCTCCGAAGCTTTCTTTTTTCTGTGAGTTTTAATCAGGGAAAGATATTAAAATAATTTGGACTGTGTGTGAACTTAATTTCCCTTTACTGCACTAAAAAAGATACATGAATACGCGAATTCACTTCAGCGCGGTTCCTTCGGATTGAAATTTTAAATGCGTAAAAGTAACATCTATTGGGTAATAATTTCGCTTTAAAATTGATATTTTTAAATACAACTGTAAGAACGCTAACATTTATAATGGAAGATTCATTCAACGAGCGTTTTTGAACAAGTAAAGCAACGCTTATTGAGATAAAAATATTATATGTAAAAGATGACTCTTTTTTACACAGCATGAAAAATTCTATTTATGGGGTTTACATTTTTACGCTGTTTTCTTGAAACCGTTTATTTGGGAGATCAAACTATTCATTTGTCAAATTTTAATGTTATGAGGAAAAAATGGTGGAATACAATGAAAAGATGTACAAATTTGTCATGATGAATAAGATTTATTGACCAGAGAATATAATATATGTTTTATTCAATAAATCATAGCAAATTCATCGATAATATTGTAAACAAAACACTATACCGTTTACGCCCCGAGTGACTTGAGGGAAATTGTGATGTCACAACACAATGAACCTATCACGACGCGTTTTAATTTTTTTTCATAGAACGTTAAAAATAATTAAATACAATAAAAAGGTAATTCAAACAAGTTTTATACTCAAGATAAACTCATTCAATGTAACATTTGATAAGTGTAAGCTGCAAATATCCTTTTACGTCCAATTAATTGAGTTCCTCGTGCAAAACAAACAGTTGTATAAAAGTATGTATTTAAATTAGCATTCAAACAATACATTTCCATAGTAAATATCTTTGTTATTACACTAATTATAATAAAAACCGTGACACGTGTTTCTTATCTCTTAGCTCAAGACTATCTTCAGGTGAAATGATCCCGGTTTATTATGAGAGCAATACTTAGACTCAACTGGTTTCATGTACTATCGGACTTAGTGTGTGTGGTCAGTACCCAAAATAAAATAAATGGTGAGGGTTGATTTTTTAGTTTTATTTTTGCCGTATAAATAACCAAAAAATGCAAAAAATCTTTGATGGATGTACTGACATATCACAATGAAATTAAGGAAACTCGGTCCATAGGTGGAGCGTTTGGCTTGAGGAGAGCCTCAAGATACGAGTAGGAAGTAGAAACATGTGTCGCGATGATAAATGTAATCTGTACAATAACAAAGCAACTCGTTATTAAATATTCTTATACGGAGTTCCACAAAATTAAATCCGAAATCTTCGATAAAAAATACAATACAATTTCCGATTGAAGACCAGAAATATCCATTTGCTACCCACAACTCTTTATTAAGACGTGTCATTTAGAATGGCTGGCCCAAAACTATAATCAAACACTTTTATCAATTCAAATTGGTCCAATCTGTACATCATCGAAATGCGATGACTATGCATATTTTATAAGATCGATTCGGATGCTGTCTGCTGACATGTTGTGAGTTATGAGTGTTGTGACTCATTATATTTCGATATTGTGAGTGTCGATGGGCCAATGGGTGGAAGATTGGTGGCGACAGGATCCTCAATTAGAGATTTCTTGATAGCATCAACGACTTCTGTCGAGACCATGCCAGTCTTGACTATGGGGAGATATAAATCATTTTATCGATGATTGAAAATGATTTTACTTTTTTATTTCTCAAGGATGTTGACTGGCATATTTTTACAAAATATTGAGTTGAATTATAAATCAATACTGATTCTCGTATTGATTCAAAAAATTATTTATCAAGAATATTGACTAGTATATAATGGCTGGTATTTTTAGAAAATGTGAAGTTGATTTTTTTAAATCAATATAGTGATCGGTGTAAAATGAAGATGTACAATAATTTAATTATGCAAAAAAATCTCACCGTTTCACAAACGTTTTCCAGTCAGTTCTAGAATCCACTAGGTTACGATCTCCATGTCACGACAAACCACTTAAGACGTATATAAGTGAAGCTTGATTCTTGCAGAAGAAGGATAAGTTATGTTAGCTGTGGAGATGTGCGCATGAGGTAATTTTTAGATTATCGATATATGAAAGAAGGCGGAATGAAGGTAAAATAAATGAATTCATGGATTGAATGGAAGATTTAAGTAATATAATAAATAAACATTAAGATGGTTTGGACATGTGGGGAGAAGAAATAATTAAGGGAGTATACAAATTAGAAGTGCAAGACGTACATGAAAGAGGTAGACCGAGGAAAACGTGTCTGGATCAAGTGGACTATACTTTTGAAAAAGGTAAAGTGAGAAGTATGAATAATATACGATTGAGCATGACGAGATGTATGCATGTGGATGAACTCTGTGGCTTAGTTTGTTAGGTAGGTGTCTTCCAGTCCGGGGATCGTATGTTTGATTCCCGTTTGTAAACATTTTTTAAGAATGAGTTTCAGTCAGGCTTTCGCTTAAGATTTCGTTAACATATTTCTGAATAGTTATAAGAGATTGTCACATTGTAATAAACCCGTCACACTGTACAACAAAAGTTTAACACAATACAATACTACAGCTCTCTGTATTCATCTGTTATCTGGAGATTATATTAAATAGCCTATTTCCACTTTTTCATTGAAATATTGCTACAGGATGAGAAGTTTGACAATGAAGAATGATAACCTCAGAATTGCACTGTAGACTATGATATAACCAGGAGTGAGAACAATACACTTGGATTCAATCAGTGAAGCAGGTTACTGATGTATTGTGACTAAAGACACAAATATTGCAAATAGAAGGGATTTACAGTGGACGAGCGATGTAATTCAACGGTATCCTTGTGACAGTTATAAACAAACAAGGCACTCTAAGACTGTTGAATTGACAAAATAGAAACGAAAATTAATTTTCATTTATGATTGAGGTATGTATCATACGTTCCTTCAACATTAGAAATAACCCAGAGAGATACCTTTTGTGAGTTGAATATTTTTTGCATATATCCCTTTGCTGCTACCCTTTGCTACGTATTTGTTTTACAACTGTCTTTAAAAAATATGATGCATGGTCAAAGAACTTATACCCAATGGTAAGGAGTTCTATGATGCTCTATAGCTAATATCCCATATAGTCCATGAGGACCAGAAAGGTAACGAAGGGGCGTCACGTTCCCATGGCTGGGCGCGCCCAGCGCGGGATTTGTTCTGAAAAGGCGGCGACTTGAAAATCGCTCAATCATCCATCAATCGTCACAAGACAGCTCAAAAGTACTGGGCTGGATTCATGTTGAGACATATTTTGTTATGGTACGTGAGTTTTTAATATATTGGCAACCATAAAAAAATTGGTAAATTTTCCTTGTTGATTAAATATATTTTATAAATTTATTACACTTTCACTGTACACAAACTGGTGGGTTTATTTCCATGTTGTAATGTTTCAACCATCTAGAAAGTAGGACCGATCACCTTCAACTGACTCTGTTAAGTTATAAATTTTAAAAAAATATCAGCAGAGGTACCTCACGCAAATAATGAACACTCGATGGTATCGTAGAATATCAAATAATGAAGTTTTGAGAAGAGCAAACTGCTGTAGAATTGACATTCTGATGACACGTGTTCGCTTTTGTTGGTCTGGACATGTGACTGACATGCCTGACTTCAAACTCCCAAGAAATATCTATTTGAAAACACAGTGGTCAGCGCAAGATATATAAGGGCGTACTGCATGAAAAGCTTTAAAATTTAAAATATTAATTCTCAGCATAACTGGGAGCAAACAACAGCAGATTGAATCAAATGGCTTAGAACAATTGTTCAGGGAAGTCTCAAGTGAAAACCAGACTTTAACTTTTTTTCAAAATAATCTGTAAACTAACGAGATCCGAAGCCGTAAGGGCCGAAGATCACCAAAAAAGGTTGTTATTTATGTGACAACATTTTATCAGGCTCTTTTATGACGCTACAATTTTCGATTACTCTTGTGACAATTACTCTTACAATTTCCACATAAGATGAAGATCTAAACTCTCCAGGTTAAAAAAAAGATAAGGTTAAAAAAAAAGTAGATAACTTTGTGACAAACTTGTACTAGACTGAAGACGGACGCTACGTTGCTTAATTGGCAGATGCCTGTCTTAGGTCGTTGTGGGTTAGATTTTCGTTGGAACTTAGTATATTTTGAAATGAGTTTCAGTCTGATTTTGACCTAATACTTCTTCAATCTTGATATATGTAAATGAAAATGGAATATTTACCGAGAAGGCATGGTCAAGAATACAAGCAGGTGAATTGAGATATCTTATTGAACCATTTGGATAACGTTAAGAGACGGACGTCAAATCACGAGCATGATATGATCTGTTGTCGTGCACCATACATACGAGTATGCAGACACGAGTCAGTTAGTCCCCATTAAAAGAAGTCGAAATCTGTGCAGTATACTCCATACCTAACTTATTGAAATACTATACCATTAGAGCTGAGCTGTACATAATATTTTGGTTTTTTATTTCATTTCAATGTTTAAGTGCCCTTAACGATACAAAATATATAAAAAAACAACACACATAATTTAACATCGACGTACTACCTAGATCAAAAAGTTTTAGGACTTTATTCATAAAATCGAAAATACAAGTTTATTCATCAAAATCGATATGGTCCCCTTCAAAGTACTCCCCATCGACTGCAACGCACTTACACCAGCGCTTGATCCAATCCTCGAAACACCGTTGGTACTCAATTTTCGGTATGTCCATCAGAGCAGTCTTCGATTTTTTCATGACATCCTCTCGGTTGCTGTAACGCGTTCCACAAAGCGGTTTTTTAAGTCGGTTGAACAGGAAAAACTCGCAGGGAGTCAGATCAGGTGAATTCGAAGGCTGCTGGATAGTATTCGTGTTGTTTTTGGTAAAAAAACTCATGGAAATCATGTTTTTCGCGATTTCAACGCGGTCCTTTTTTTGCATGAAATTGAGGTCTTTCGGCACCAATTTTGCAGCGACACGTATGAGGCCCAAATCATTAACCAAAATGTCTTGAGCGGATCCATAAGCCAGCTCTATGATGGTCAATTTGCGGTTTTTGGCCAACATTTCTTTGATTTTATCGATGTTTTCGACTGCCACTGCGTTCGTCATCCTCGACCGACTCACGACCACTTCTGAAGCGTTCGTGCCACCGAAAACACTTCTCCAACATTTCCAAGGTCTGCGGACCGTTAAATCCGTTTTTCACACAAAATGAAATGCAATCTTGTTGATGCACAGTTGATGCCATTTTCAAACTTGTAAAAAATCGAAAACACGCACAAAGGTAGATGTACTCAGTATAGCGTAACTTTTACAAATGTCAAGCTATGACGCTGACATTTAAAGGGAAGTGTTAATGATAGATGTGGTAACCTAACAAAAAAAAAAGAATTCCAATCGGGTGACTGACAGCGCCACACGGTGGCCGGTCCTAAATTTTTTTGATCAAGGTAGTATAAGCAGTGCTACATATTAAAAAAATAGTAAAGACAAACTACATAACAAAGCAAACCTATTCAATAAAATCAATTTCTCTCAGTAAGAACGACATCTTCATTATAATTATGTAAGTAGTCAATGCTTATATTATTTAGTCATGTTATTCAAAAGTTGTACAAATAATTAATTGCACTGACTTCACTATGGGACCAACCATTTTGTAGGGTGAGCTTACAAGGCACTTGTAACATGACGACCTGAGTTAGTTCCGAACTATTGAAATACCAGCTGATCATTTTAAGGTTAAGGTTAAACATTTTTATTCCATCCGTTGAGGTTGCAAGACTCGTCAATTCTAACAATACTATATAGTCCAATTAAGGATATATAACGATATACCAAAAATAGTGTGGCAAACAAGGGAATATATCTAATGTGAAGAGCGAGAACGGCTAGTAATTTGCAGATAAGGGAACTGTGTGAGAGTAAACTGGAAGACTCCCGAGAGAGTACAAAAGACAGATGATGCTGAAGAAAAAAACAAATTGGAAATTAGAATGTGAATTTTTTTGAATAATTTCAAATAAAAAAATGTATAAATCTTGAGTTGTAGGCTATCTTGAATTGGACCTAAGGTGTTCGTATAATGTTCCTAGAACTGGCCCTGTCTGTGTATAGTTCGATTATGTATGAAGGTATAAACAAACCACGTTAGTCTAATGAAAAGATTACTCCTAATCGCCCCAAGGGTTCCACGGATACATATGTTATCGGCCGCAAACAATAATATTCTCACGACTATATTCAATTACTTATATTTTGAAACACATTTTGATGCTTCTATATTACTCATTTTTTCACTTAACATACAGATGAGCTCTGATATTTGCATCTAAAGAATAACTCAGAAAAAAATGAATTGGTTTGATTTTAGAAATCAAATATAATTAAAATTTTACATACTGTTTAACCCACTCAAAAAATGTATTTAACTCCGCTAGTTCCAAGTCTTATGCGATTCATCTTCAGGGGTACTTCGAACTGATATACTAACTGACAAATACTTCGAACAGTTCGAAATACTTTTGAAGATGAGTCGCATATGACTTGAAACTAGTTGGGTTTAATATATACTTTCAAGTAGATTCATCAGTGTTGTAATTTTAAATAATATTTAAAAAATCACGAGTTTCTAGTGTTAACACTAAAACTCTATAAATATTAAAAAATCAAGTTCGTGTGTTGTTAATTTTATACAATATAACATCCTAAAATGTCCCCGCTGCGAGTGTGGTCTAGATGCTGAAACTATAGATCATGTAATTTTCGGTTGTTCTATACGGGATATATTCAATTAAAAAAACGCTATATCTTTGCCGCGTCCAATGAATGTTACATTTCTTGTTTCTTCGAGTAACTGTTCCACTTTTAGATCGATTGTTAATTTTTTCAAGTTAAATCAGTTGAAATTTTATATTGTCTAGAATTGTAATTTATTTTTAATTAATTTTATTTATTGACCCATATAATCGCATAGTGACATTGAAATGAAGGCACCAATCATGGGTGGATTGCCTATTAAAAAAAAATTACCCTCAATATATCACATCCGTGGCCTAGTCTTCCAGCCTGGAGGATGCGGTTGAATTCCTCTTGTTACCCATATTTTTTTTAAAAGTGATCCACTCTGGTTTCCACTAAAGGTCGCCTTATGAAAAACCTTTAGCAGGATCACTTAGGAAGCATCGCTGATTCTAAGTAATACGTTAAGACAGAAACAATGTATTGGAAAAATATTTTGAATTTCAGGTAATGAAGTACGTTGCAACGAATACACTAGACGTTCAATTATCCGCAGTCCAATAAACTTTGTAACAGATTAATCGGGCCAATAAGCTCTAATTTATTTTAAAACATTTAAAATAATATTTCGAAATAAAGTGATCAGCCTTTTGCGGTGTCAATATATGAATGGTTGAAGTAAAATAGGCACTAAGTACCAAAAAAAACAACAACAAAAACTAAGTATGCAGTTTCGTTCTCCGAGTATATGACATATAAAACGAAACTGCATACTTATTTTTTTTTGTTTTTTTTTGTACTTAGTGCCTATTTTACATCAACCATTCATATCATATATCCAGAGTGTCGCAAAAAATGTATCCACACTTAAATAACTGGTAACTTGCTGATTTATTTTTGCTTTAGATTTAACCGTTGAGAAATAATGACTGAAACCAGACTAAGTTTTGAACCAAGAAAGTTTATTTTGAATTGCTACTGAAAGTACGAAAACGCGGTAGTGGTCCTTTTTCTTTTGGAGATTTCTCAATAATAAAGTTTATGCTAAAATAACTTGAAACCATTTATGAATTATGAATAGCCATTGAAATATGATGAACCCAAATACCAAATGAAATGGTTCTCGATATTTGTGATACCGTTGCTTCGTGTTGCCAGCAATGTGTAGACCAAAATGGTCCCCAGGTTGAAAACAGGCACTACGCATAAATAAATACATTTATGAAGTTTATTGTGAACTTTAAAAGGGAACTGTATACTAATTAATGCAGACTTTATAATCATTAAAATTGTGGATACATTTTTTTACGACACTCTGTAAATTGAAGGGAGTGTAGCGTTGATTCCTTGGGTATACAAATTATAAATTACACATACCTCACGAGGAATCGAACTATGAATATTTGTTGAATAACTTTATAAAATTATCTGACAGAAGAAAATAAACGGATTGAAAGGTACTTTATAAAGTTAGTCTAGAACTTGCTGAATCAATTTGCTTTAAAGCTCCTTCCAGACCCACGCGATAACTTCAAATGTTCCATTGTAGTCATCAAGCAACCAACTATTAGTACCATTCTTCAATCGTTGGGCTACACATGTTAGGAAAGCATTATGGACACTTGATAGACCCAATTGAACTACACTTAAACTCTTTAAAAGAGTTTTGAAAAACGAATTTTCTTAACTCTTTATTTTCGGGATTGAATCGTAATGCCTTGTTTTAATAGTTATTTTTTTTGTATATTTGGATGAAAAAATGTATAGTATATTTGCATGAAAATATCAAAATGTAATTTAAAAAGTTATTAAATCAGCACTTGTAATATAGTCGTAAATAAATTAAACTAAAAATATCTAAACAAAATCTAGGAGTACATTTATTGAAAGTGTATCTGAACGAAATAAGTTTTAAGTTTAATATAAACAGTTCAATATATATACTATATGCTATAGTTAAGTGAAATCAATTTAGTGAACTGCACAACTTCCACACAAGGATTGCAGCATTAGCAGAACGGTCCATCTGAAACGGTATAAATGATAATTCTAATATAATAGTTGCTAATACTATGAGATTCACCATGTACTTTGACATTATACTCAGCTTTGGCGTACTCCTGAGAGAGACTATTGGATACTTTGTAGGGTGACGTTACTATCAAAATGAAATACAGTTTTGGTCGCATTTATGGTTACAGTATTGAATAGATTGTCTTCATTTTAAAACATTACAAATAATAAAAAATCATGTCAAATAATTTGTTTCAATAAATCTTATTGACCACATCAGATAGTTATGAGGTTTTGAAATGTCTGGTATATTGATTTGTTGATGTCTTTCACGGTGAAAAAAATCTTATTTGTTGCGTCTGGATTATTGTAAATCTATTTATTTCGGTTTGCCTGATTCACAAATTTCTAAACTCCTATATATTTTCAATAAAACTTTTATATATTATACATTAATATTTGCCATAATGGTTCGCTTCTAAAAAGTCTACACTGGATTTAGTACCACGAACGGATTGATTTCAAACTTTGTCTCTTTGTATCCAAGTTCCTCAATATGTTTCTGTATGATGAGTCTGTATCTGAGAGATGCTGCTTCTGTTTTAAGATTTTACATCTTCAGAATATCGCGGATAGATCTCGGTAATTATTATTATGATAATAAAATTAATTAAAATAACCTATCAATACTTCAGCGAAACCATGGTTTCCCCACAACTTAAGCAGGAAGATTGTTCTCAGGTAAAGTTGAATATTGGCCTGTAAAGGTGCGCCACAGTCATTATATTCGCATTAGTTCTTAGGCGGGAACCAAACCATCGACTTTACTTTGACGAATACAAATCGATGCCCCTGATTTTTTGCATCAGAAATCATTATCGACAGCTTGAAATAAGTTTCACTTTTTTTCGATAACCTTTTTTATACGATACAGCAAATTCTGTTCATCTATAATTGGGTTAAAGGCTGATTTTCTTTTAATGAATGATGACAGACAATGATAAAGAATTAAAAAAAAACTGGCGTCAACTTATAATAAGTTCGATAGTTTTAAAAATAAATAATGATTTCTGTGAATGACCTTAGATTATTTGGATTTTTTGAAAGTTAAATTCTGTGAATGACCTTAGATTATTTGGAATTTTATGTGAATGGCCTTAGATTATTTGGATTTTTATGTGAATGACCTTAGATTATTTGAATTTTTTGATAGTTCAATTCTAATTTGAACATAACTTAACGTAATATTTTCTGAATATTTTAAATGGTACATCGTATAATATCGGAATAGGTGATTACTTAACTTTTATCCTGTTGTGAATAATTTTTGTAGGTTGAGAGATTTACATAAATAATCTATACGAGTTGTAAAGAAGGTACGAGGAATTTAGAAAAATGTATAAAAACGTTGCTCGTCTAAATAAATGCCTGGTTAGCGTAGTACATTATTTTAACAGTGTGATGAGTTAAAGTTAGCTGATAAAAAATATTAATTTTTATGATCGGACAAAAACAACTTTTTTTTCGAACGTGCAGTTTTTTATAATAGCAGGGTTATCTAGGATTGCGATACAACCATTAAAATCATAAAATATGGCAATTTGTAGTCACACCATATAAACATTTGGCGCAGGGTAGCTAGATTCACAATTTTCGAAGAAATGGTTTTATCAAGATTTTTTTTAAAATTCTGAACCGTCATAAGTTGGCCTCTTCCTCGATACCGGCTTGACGTTGAGGTATGGGACATCCTGTATATGCATACATATACACACACATACATACACATATACTCGTATACACACATATATTCAAAGTCACTTGAATATGTTGTTGAGTGCTTTCTAACGCGCCCAATCTTACAAGAAATTATCTTTTGCTTTTTGGTAATGTGATATGAAATATGTCAATATCCGAAGCAGTCCCGTTCAAATGAGTTAAGGCCGTTCCAACAGGTATAGCAGCTGGAAGACCCGTTGTTGCGTATGTGATTGATGAAGTGTATACGAGTAAAACTGGAAAATCAATATGTGTGTGCCACGATCGAATAAAATGAAGACCTATTATCTATGCCTACCCCAATAGAGACCTATAACGATGATAATGATGCTTATTGTTTTTGTTTTCAATACCAAAGAATTTAGTTTATATTTGTTGCATAACATACTTATACAGTACGAGTATAAATAATATAATTTAACCTTAAACGATATTTCGCGCTACGGTCATCAGAAATTTTCATTCAATTTAATTTAGGACTTAATGCCTAGTTCATGGCATATAGCAGAGTTATGGCTTCTGTATCTTCAATCTTGACGTATCTTTCAAGATTGTATAGAGATGCAAGTTACATATAGAAACTTTTATGATTTAGCAAACCCTTACACTAAATACCCAATGTTGATGCCTATATGGAAATGGTAATTTTAAAATAGACAGATGGATTAAAAATATCAAGGGAATGCGATTTGAAAAACTTAAAAAAATATATATACGTATATACGAGTATGTCTGAAATAAATGACTTATCAGTAAGTGTTAGACCAAGAAAAAGAGGGAAAACGATAAAGCGGACAAAAATTTGACCAAAGAAAATATATGAGAAATATTAGATCTTGTATGACGATATTGTTAGTGTGGTTAATGCTAAGGCTATGTGTGTACGATAAACAAGATAAATCTGTCACCTCTGCCAACCCAAAATCTAAGAATACGGCGTGATAGTATGTATGCATTATTATATATTTTCAAAGTTTCAAACCAATAGAAATACATACAATTCATTGTAAATCAAAGACCCACTCCATAGTTTAAGTTTAACGATAATATTGTGTTGGTAAAGAAACACACAATACTCATTTTCGACATGAAATCCATATAATTAATTATATCAATCATTTACCTCACTGATTCGTTACCAACTTTATAATTTAGGGCGATACGTATTTGGGAATTTTCCATAAAAAAAACAACACATCACAGAAGCTTAAAAACTATGAATTTCTTTGATTAATTACACGGTACTTAATAATAAAGTTGCGTAAGAAAAAAACACAATAATTATAAAACATTTAATATGGATTATCGGTGTACCTATTGCTAGATTAATTGTCGATGTTGGTTTGAAAGGATTAATTAAAAAGAAGTTAGGAAGAAGAAGAAAGAATGATAATTACTAAGGGAAAAAATATATTTGTAATTGAGATTGAGGCTCGTCTTCAAGGATCTCTTCTTGTCATGATCAAGCACAGAAGATACCAAGATGCTGCGAGTCTATATATATATATACGTTTTTTTTATATTATTGAAAAAAATGTCCAGCAGTAAAACGGTTAAAGACGAATGAAAAATAATTGCTTTATATATCTATCTACTCTCTATACATACAGTCTTAGTTTAAATTAATAAATTAACTTATATACTCGAAAGGAACTCGAATCATAATCTGCAAATGAGTGGGCTAGAACCAGACATAACTAACCCACAAAAATACAAAATTTGAGTTAGGCACATACGCTACATCTTTATACCCATTTCTATCAGAACCAAACATGATTATGTATTTATAGTTCACCATAAGTGCAGATGTCTACCGTTAAATTTTGGAAACAACAGAAAACAAACCATTTTTTAATATATCTGCAACTTTGAAGTTAACTATCTCAAAACAAGATAAATGTGGGATAGTCATGTCTGGTTCTGACCCACTCAAATATTAGTTCACAACGTATTCTATAATAGTACAAATTTTGATATATAGAAGTGAGACGTAAACATGGAAAAATATTGAAAGGAGTGGAAGAAATATTGTAGAAACACGATCACTAAGAAGAATACATAGAGTGATAATGTATGAGAGAATATAGAATGAAGTGATTAGAGATGAATGTGAACTTAAGGCTGATGAATTAAGTAAGAAAGAGCACAATGAAATGGTTTGCCCATATAAGGCGAATTGATGAAGGACAATTAACAAGACAAGTGCAAATGTGAGTGGATGGCGTGAAAGAGGAAGGCCAAGAAAACTAAGGCTGAATGAAGTGAATGATATTTTGAAATTAGGAAATATAAGAAGTAGGAGAAGTCGAAGGGGCTGTATGAGAAGGTGTATGTATGTGGAAGAGGTGAAATATTGGTAAAGAGATAGGAAGTTCGGACACTCTACCGCCTCCACCTAATCCAACAGTGAAATTATATGATGGAGTTATTTTATTGTTATTTTGGTATAGCATTGATTTTTTATTTATATTAATAATATATTATAAATCCTCCACCTATCACTCGAAACGTATTGTATGGTTGGTAAAACAATTATTTAGTTAGTTTGAAAAGATTTCCACTTGACAATAATCCCACTATATACTGCACACCGTTACGTGTTATGCAACAGTTTCAGTATTGTTCTTAAATATTTTGATATATTTCGAGTTTCCACATTTATGTAGGCAAATCTTTCTTGATCGTTGGCTTCAGGCGATCAATAGATTATCGGGGGCTTACCGCTGGAGAAAATTCTGATGCGATGTTTTTAAAGAATTAAATTGTGCTTAGAGATTTAAAAAAAAAATTCATAACAATTTGCTTTTTAGATTAAAATAAAAAAATCATTGATTTATTAACAAAGGGATAGTGCATTTTTGTGTCTTGTTTTCTCATATACTATTGTACGTTTACATAATATGGTAGATACATACATTGTTTAAATAAATATATATTTTATGATTAATAAATTGTTATCTTTTTTAAAGGTTTCTTAAGTCTCTCACACAGCAACTGTCAAAAACGGTGTTACTTTTCTATTGGTCCTTTTTATTGTTATTTTTTAACCCAGTCTTCTCTGAGTGCCTGACAGGAAATTGGCATGTTGGTGTATATGGTACATATGTACGAAATATATATTTTTTTCAGTGAATTGCCGGATATTTGGAATTGACGAAAATCCCCAGTGTTTTGCCCACTGATTAACGATATTCCACAGTGCCTATAATAAGGTATATCCGTTATTTTTTGTACGATTTTTATTAATGATCATTACGCCAGTACACAGTGCGGAGGTGTCATTAGTGGCATTGGCGGACTTAGATTGATCGCACTTAATAATATCGGTGCTCTGTGCTTGGAGGAGCTCGGCACTTATGTATGCCTGCCCAATAGCGGCGATATTTAACGGCTGGATCAGCCAGCCGATACCTGGGAGGAATGGATTTAACTTGATGACACAAAATGGATTGGTTTATAAAAAAACGGAACAACACGTAATGGACGGCCCAGGACTTGTCCAAATAATCGATGGCACTCGTAGTTGGTGGGAAACGGTTTTAGGCAGAATTTAGGCCGACAGAAGTAAAGTTTCTTCACTTTAATCTGGTGATGCCTCTGTAGTTATTGTACTCCATTCTAGAGCCTTAACCCTAACGCAATGGTACAACGATTGTCTTTCTCTAGTCAAAAGGAGTTTATCCAGAGTTCCAACATATATTGAAAAATACATGCATCCATTAAATCAATCTATCTTCTCCATAAGCATGTTGATACATACCTGTCATCACCCCACTCCCTCTCGGAGTAGGCAGAGCGGACAGGGCATCAGACTACTCGTATCTCGACACACGCATATTTCGTTCATTCTACACTCATGTACCTTTTCATACAGCTCCTACGATTTCTATTACTTTTCCATTTTCTTCTTTCAAAATATCTTACACTTGACTCAACCATACTTTCTTTGATCTACATTTACCACGTAAAAATCAAATATTTCTCAAAGGCAAAAATTATGCAAAAAATAGCGCAAATTACAGTGGAATTTTCAGTTTTCAAGACCTAAGATTGAAGAAAAGCTGGAGAAAGCTTACCTAAGCCCAAAAATTTTACATTTTTAACTCAATTGTTACATTTTCACGATTGCCTAACATCCACCCAATCCAATTGTTACATTTTCACGATTGCCTAACATCCACCTAACCTAATTGTTGCAATTTCACGATTGCCTAACATCCACCTAACCCAATTGTTACATTTTCACGATTGCCTAACATCCACCTAACCCAATTGTTACATTTTCACGATTGCCTAACATCCGCCTAACCCAATTGTTACATTTTCACGATTGCCTAACATCCACCTAACCCAATTGTTACATTTTCACGATTGCCTAACATCCACCTAACCCAATTGTTACATTTTCACGATTGCCTAACATCCACCTAACCCAATTGTTACATTTTCACGATTGCCTAACATCCACCTAACCCAATTGTTACATTTTCACGATTGCCTAACATCCACCTAACCCAATTGTTACATTTTCACGATTGCCTAACATCCACCTAACCCAATTGTTACATTTTCACGATTGCCTAACATCCACCTAACCCAATTGTTACATTTTCACGATTGCCTAACATCCACCTAACCCAATTGTTGCAATTTCACGATTGCCTAACATCCACCTAACCCAATTGTTACATTTTCACGATTGCCTAACATCCACCTAACCCAATTGTTACATTTTCACGATTGCCTAACATCCACCTAACCCAATTGTTACATTTTCACGATTGCCTAACATCCACCTAACCCAATTGTTACATTTTCACGATTGCCTAACATCCACCTAACCCAATTGTTACATTTTCACGATTGATGAATTACATACGTCCAACTGTCGTCTGTGAATATTGAGACATTTACATACAAAAATACTATTACGTTGTTTTTCTGTAGGAGTAGGAAGGGAATAGAGAGCGCCAGACTTTCCCATATCCCCTCTTCTACATCCATACACCTTGTCATGCAACTTTTAAGATTTTCAAACTATCAACATTCCTTCATTAAAAATATCATGTTTAAAGGCAAGGGAAATACTACGAGTATAACTATGTAGATGGAGAGAAAAAACAAAAAATTGTATAAAAAACAAACAAAGGCAGTCTTCTAGTCTCAAGCAATTGAAGATCGAAAAAAGACAATCTGTCACTAGATGGCCTGAGAACATTAATCAATATCTCCCTATTCCGTGAGCAGCTTATTTTTTAGTTGGTCGAATATTAAAAATGTTTGAAATAAAAAAAAAATACAAATAGTAAAATTAGCGCCTTTTTTGAGATAGTTTATTAGTAGCTTCAGTTTGCATTCGTATTCATGTCCTACTTCTAAGGATAGTTGGGATGTTTTTCATGTATCTGCCATTTTTTGAAAAATAGTATTATCGCAATTGGCTTCTTCTATGATATGGGGCGGAGTCAAAATCAGGGTGGTTCCACCATACCAAGAAGATTGACGCGTGACGTCTAACGAAGGTTTTAAAAACCCCGCAAGGTGTTTGGACGGGTAATTAAATTTGTATTAAGTCTGGATTATTAACATTTTTTTTAACTTAAGGAAATACCTGTGTATTTGGTTTATGCTTTAAAAAAGTTGGTGCTATTGTGTGTCATTTATCATTTAACATTCTTGAAAAAATATTGTGTTTATGTGTATCACTCGATTTTTAAAGAAACTCTGGACTAAGTTTGCTTGTTACATTTCATTTTCACGTGAGTAACATAATCTGTATTTTTAACATATGTATTGTATTACATTTATATAATAATAATAATAAAATCACAATTTATCTAGCGCTGTTTAAAAAACTCACTCCTACTTGGGATCGGAACGTACTATTATATTAACGGAATTAAAGTACATATTACGAAATAAATATATATGTTTAGTGCAAGGATTGGAAAATGGTGGCTGCAAACATTAGATTAGATACTTCCCCGTGTTTGAAAATGTTTAGAAAAACATATTTGGTAAGAAAACCGCAGAAATTTTAACAAGGGAAGACGACCTGCAACGCAACCTCGGTAGATCTTCCAATAAGTGATAGAAATACATTAGGCCTCGGCCACACAGGAAGGAGCCTCGCTTAATTCTTAGAGCTATGTTACGAGTTAGGCGACATATCCTAGCGAACCAACGTATCGCATACTACCGAAGTGGCCACACTGCACGCTTCGCGCCACGTTGTATGACGATTAGTCATCGAGTGAATCTCCTAGCGAACATACTTGTTGGTTAATTTACAAGATGACGGAAGTTTTAATGACATCTGTGTATAAAAGGGAGCCTTTGTGGAACCCATCGAGCAAATTATAGAAAAATGTACCTGTAATAAAATCACTTTGGAATGAAGATGCACAGAAAGAAAATAAAGATGGTAAGTTATAATGAAATTGATTAGTTTTGAGAGTGACATCGTGTGTTGACTCAACCACTCCCAACTGTCAAATGTATTTGTGCGTAGCACTTTGCTGTGGCCAGGCATGAAGTCACCTAGTATATGAGTCACGTAAAATCTAGCTTAGCTCGTAACGAAGCATTTTGGTGTGGCCTCGGCCTTAGGCTTTAGGTGTAGACTAGTGTATATGTGTAGTGTTAAAAAAAATCATACATTTATATAATACCTCCCTAAAAGCGTTCATTGTTCCTTTATAATAGGATAGTATGTGTCAATCTCTTCCAACCAATCATACATATGTTAATATGCTTCAACAGAAATCGTACCTGCAACCCCCGGGCTGGATGACAGGTATCCTATCAACTAGGGTCACGGAGGTGAATGGACGTGGTAGAAGCGAAATGTGTTTGATGGAATAGAATAAACTAGAGATCTGTTCTCTCTGCCTGTTCCAATAGGGACACGGCGAGGAGGGGTTAGCTTTTTGCTAATGTATAAAATATTTGACGAGACTCAGTTTGATGATGTTTTAATAATTACATTTTTCGATACAATAATGCGGGCTTTGATAACCTTGATGTATGGAAGTGAAACCTGGGCAATGGCCTGGACAAAATAAATGCGGTAGAAATGGATAGAAATAGCTTTGAGATCAGTCATCTCTTTCTACATCAATAGAGACATATCAGCAATGCTGATGGTTTCCGGAGTATCGGTCCGATTTAAGGACTCCTTATTCCACTAACGAGAAAACAAATGTGGAATATTTGTTGAAGATTTGTCTGGAGTGACGTGGAGAATAATACAAAATAGAGAGGAAGTTACAGAAGTTTACATATAATATAAAAAAATCATGGTTACCCCTGGTGGGACTCGAACCCACAATCCCCGGCTTAGGAGGCCGATGCCTTATCCATTAGGCCACAGGGGCCGTTAGGGATATGGCGTGATCTTATGTTTTAATAATGTGGGACCAAAATCGAGCGATACGATGTTATGTGAAGACTGCTTTAAAAAAACATATCGCTCACAAGTATGATAACATTTTACACATTCAAATGAAACAATAAAATATTCTAATCGTTTTTTTTAAATAAACACAAAAAATTGATTAAAAAATGTCACGAATGCTTTGCTATAGCAACTGATTTAATACATATTATTTTTTTATGCGTCTATAAATGCGTATATAATTAGAATATAATGTAAACTTCGCTCGCCCCTTTCACTAGCCCCTGTGGCCTAATGGATAAGGCATCGGCCTCCTAAGCCGGGGATTGTGGGTTCGAGTCCCACCAGGGGTAAGTTTATTTTTTTATAACGTTTTTTGGCTCTTATAATTTGTTTAATGACTATTCGAAATTAAGTACCTCCATACTTCGAGTTTTTTTCTGACAAAACTCTGACGACAACCTCTGTGGTGTAGTTGGCAAGATGCCTGTCTTCTTATCCAGGGGTTTTGGGTTCAATTCCCATAGGTACCCAGTTTTTATAAAAAAAGGGTTTAGTCTGGTGTTCACCAACGGCTTTTTGGTTAATTGTAAGATATTGCAACGTGGTAATAAATGCGCCAGGTTTGTACTGCACAAAACGAAAGTGTAATAGAAATAAATACATTTTGTGAGCTCTATGTATGTTATGGCTAACGAGCGCCCTTGAAGAGAGACTGCTCTCTAAACAGCCCTATATAAAATCTAATTTTCATATTAATATCGATTTCAGATGGTAACAAAAATAAAATTTCAGAAAAGATTCCATTGTGTGAAACGAGTTTGTTAACAGTACTTGCGTGCTAGATGTGTGCAAGTGTTCTAATCACGTGCGGTAGTATTATTAACAAGTACGATGACGAACTACGAGCTTCTTGACTACTTCAGAGGTTCTAAAATCCGAAAGCATAATAACTGGGGTCGAAAACTATGTTATATTCCGGGCATATCCTTCAATATGTCAGATGTGTTTAGAATTGTCGTATGCTGGGAAAAAAATCGAGACTTGTAACAATTTTTATATCAATACAGTGTTAAGCTGTTGGTATTTATATAAAAATGTATTATTCTCTTTCTTTTAATTTGGTTTGTGTTAAATAAGATTTGGAAAAATTAACAATGAAATATTTAGTTAAAAAGGTGGAGTTTAAGCTGTTCCTCATGGCAGTACTATTCAAATGGTGGTACGCGTACCGGTGTCGTCCGGTCCGTGGTAGTCGTTTAAACGGAGACCGTAAACTTAGTTGGATCGAATTTTTTACATACATACATACCGTCACGCCATTTCCCTGTCGGGGTAGACAGAAATGATAGAGTGCCAGATTTTTATACATCAACTTTATATAACTCATACGATTTCTCTGATGTTCAACGGTTTGTTTTCTCAAAATAATTCACTCGATTCAAATTTCTTCCATCATTCGTTCTGTATGCCCAAAACATTTCCGAGTGCTCTTTTTGATTTTGATCAAGTACGAGTATATACACACTGTAATTCTTTGAATTCCAAAAAAAGTATATTTGCAAAACCTTTTCTTGAATATACTCCCTTATATTAACAAAATGAAGCTGATTTCTAGGTAAATATGAAATATACATATATACCAGGTCATTCCATAATAAAGGTTTAATAGTATTTATCTATGGTATTCTCGATATGTTATGTTTTTCTATTGTAGTATTTATTATTTTATAAAATAATATTTTTTCAACTTTTAAACTCTATTTTTATGATAAAATAATATACACTTCGAAGAATTTTTATATGGATAAAATGTTAAGCTAAAAGGGCGGTGTTCAAGTTTTGCCTTATGGTATTTCCTGTTTATTTTTTGTTACATTATATTTTATAAAATGGTGCCCTTTTTTATTTCTTGCAATTGAATAATATTCTTCTAAGTAACACGTCAAAAGTAGACCATTTATATATTCACTTTCAGAGTAGCTATAAAATATTCCGTTTACTTAGAATACTGAGTAGCATGCTACTGTAGATTTGTAAATATCTGTAACAGCGCTACATTTTTAAGGTAGCTTTTAAAATACTATTTAACAGGGTAAGTTATGTGTGGTGTGCTACTGTTATTTTTATAATTTACTTATATATCAAAGTAGCAAAAATGACAACACATATTCGTTATAGTATGTTTGTGCCCACCTTGACGTATTGAAATGAAACTTGGATTTGAAAAGAAAGATGAAAGTAATATAAATGTTGTGAAAGAAAAAAATGTGGAGTATCAATATATAATATAATATAAAGTAACGCGGAATTAAGACGTCAGAAATAAATGTATTCATAAACGGATGTGTTAAGTAAGATGAAGAAACGGATCTTAAAAAGGTTTAAACACGTGGAAAGAATGAATGATGAAAGAATTACTAATTTAGTATACAAGTTAAATGTGCAACATATGCGTGTAAAAGCTAGCCTGAGTGAAACATATCTGGATCAAAGGGACCAGATTTTAAAGGAATATTAAGTGAGAAGTATGAATAAAAGAATATTGTGCATGATGAGTTATATGATTGTAGAAGAGGTGAAAGTCGTGTGCTTGAATAGGGAAATCTGTTCTCTCTGCCTACTCCACAAACGACATTGATGATCTAAAGAATGTAAAATTTATTTATTTACTTACAATGTCTCTATCATAGTTTATGGCATTGTTCGTATGTATTGCGCTTTTGTTGTATACCATACAATTTGGCAGTTTTATTGTCATCTGTCAATCTCTTCCAACCAATCATTAAGGTTTTACGAGGCTTGAATTATAAAAACAAACTTATGTACAAAAAAATGAACACCAAGGGCAATCGAGCCCGCAACACACTGGTTGGAAGACAGGTGTATTACCAATTAGGCCACAGAGGTCGTTCAGAAGTAATAAATCAGATGAATTCATTCAAGTATGGTACAAAATATTCGAATTGCCAATGCGTATATATTGAAAAACGTGATCGGGAGATAGCATTAACTGTGTTAAGGTTTAGAACCACTGAAGAAGAAGCGGAACTTGTAGTCCATCAAGGCATATATGTTGGCAATGCTTTTTGTATTGTATTTTATTAAATTTTAGTTGCATACAGTATAACCAGGCGGGCTTATTGCCATGTGGCAATCACTTCCAACTAACCAGAATAGTTGTCTTACTATCTAGGCCACGGAGATCACCTAATACTGTGTTGCTCAACAGCGCTACTCAAAAGGTAGTTCGCGGGCTCTTGGTAGCCGTAGACCGTAACCTTGGTAAGATTTAAATATTTACGTATTGCATTTTTTTAATTAACTTAAATTATATTTATAAACGTTTTTCGATGCCCACTCTCTTTAAAATAAAATAAGTCAAATATATACCGGTTCAGCCCACGACAAAGTTTGAGTAGCACTGATCTAATAAATATTTTTTTTTTATAATTATAGGTCTGATTTTATGAATTATTATTTAAAATTATCATGACTTCTCGAATAGTACACATAGGTAGGTAGGTAGGAATGTGTACTGAACTGGATAGCACCGTCAGCGCCACCTGTTGCCGGGGTGTGGCACTGCACCGATATAAATTCCATTTCCCGTGCCAATCGAACTGGAAGTCCCGCCGGAAATCTATTCAACCGTTACTAGGGATGGGAACAGGTATGCTTACATTTACGTTTGCAAATACTTTTGTATGAAAATAATATCCCTGTTTTAATACCTTATATTTTGACCAGTTATTACTATAGATGTAGTCGACTATCTTGATTAGGTCATGAAAACCGAGCAAGCGAGTGTATTCGGTTATGTGGTCTCCCCAGATTTTTTTCAATTTAAACTGCCGATTCGAATAAATTAGTTTGACTATGGTTGGAAATTATGAGTAACAACCTTGTCAAATTAAAGAATAATATTTAACCTTAAAACATTACTTAAAAATGTCAGCTTTTATTTCAAAAGTCCACAACTAACTCAATTGTCGTGTTATACGTTCCTTGTCGGCCCACAAAGTCAAATGTTTTGTTCCGTAGTGAAGTAGTTACAACAAATCATTTGCTCAACTCTTGTATATCAAAATTGCATAGATTGGACAATCAATATGGGCAATGTATGGATTTATATGTGACTTTGACTACTTACTGATTGATTGTATAGGCTTGCTTTGTTGTATAGATTCATGATCCTGAACTAGTTTTTTCAGTATATTATGTCAATATTAAATTTTATTTGATGTTACGTTTTAATCTTTTGTATCATACAAAGTCATTTTATCGTTGAAATAAAATAAAATAAAGTAAAACAATTGAAACATGGCTCATTGGACTTGCTAGAAATTGTAACATGGATATGTGATAGTGCTGACTGACCTCGAGAAACTGGGGGAAAGTGAAAAATGGGAACAGTAACCCGTTGTCAAGATATGGAGTATTTTTCTGAAAGTAAAATCTTTGCATAAGTTGTATGGTTATCAGAATTAAGTAAGATAGCAGAGGCAGCAGCTGCCCAAAACTTGCGCGGGTGTTCATTGAATTCGGTATTTTTGGATATTCCTGAGACTGTGTACAACATTCCATCATATTTGTTGTAAATTTTTTGATTGGTTTAAGTTGAGTCAACTAGTGGATTTTTTGTCATTTTAACTTGTTTATTTTGTTATTACAACAATCATATTATTGCGTCTCTCCGTCTGCTTTCTGAACGACGCTACATATATTGTTATTTTATTAATATTTGATTTAAGTATTGTAGATCGAAATTATTTTTCTCTGCTTGAGAATAAGTTCGAGTGGTTCTTTGTCTGTAATTTATTCAATTGTATTTTTTTTGTGTTTTTATTATTTATTTTCTATGAACATTGTGACTATTATAATTTCTATTTAACTTTATTTTTCAATGTGATCGCTAAATATATGTTATTTGGATCATAATTAATAAATGGGACGTTTGATGGATATTTTTAAAATTTAATCGAATTAATTTTGTGTAGATGGGTTAGATAGATTTATCTTTTATACTAAATGAGATCATGACATGCAGATTTTGCATTTGAATATAATTTTTGCCTAGATAAAATTTTAAACATTTTTAATTTAAGACTAATTCCAAGAACTATAAATATGCTTGTGTTAAATGGTTTTGAGTTCTAGAAGTACAATTCATAATCTTATTTACTGTATTGTTTAAATGTTTTATATATTTCTTCTTCTTTTTTCGCATGGTGCCCTTCAAAATACTTGATATTATTATTCGGACATATTGAAGAACTTTGCTAAAAGACAACATTTTCTTCGACCCCACTATTAGGCTTAAGAGTTAAGAACCACCTGAGTAGGTACGGAACTTTCGATTCGAAATTACACGTGTTGGCAACACTGCCACATACGAAAATGAAACAACACTTGCGTACGTACTCATGTTGTGCGAGTATTGTTACCAGAAAAAGTCTTTTACCACACTTGGACCTAATTGTATGGCTCCATCGGGAGTCGATCATGAAATCACCGAGCAGAAGTAAAGCGTCTTGCCATCTAGACCACGGATGTTGATTGAAAGATTTTGGTACGTGGCAATTATCCACCAGGTTGTACTGTATACAACGACATAATATAATTGGTGTAATAGCTCTCATAAGGTACGTTTTATTAATTAAAAATCAAAACACTATTGAGGAGATTACGTTACGAAACATAGTTAAAATCAAAACACTATCGAGGAGATAACGTTACGAAACATAGCTAAAATCAAAACACTATTGAGGAGATAACGTTACGAAACATTGCTAAAATCAAAATACTATTGATGAGATAACGTTACGAAACATACTCGTAGTTAAAAAGAAATAGTTTTTTTTATTAAGTAACCTCTTGAGGTATTCGACAGTTGAAAGAACTATTCAAATTTAATTAAAGTTTACAATTTCATGGCGGTGATTTAAAAATATACAATTAAAAAAATATATTATCTTTCCATCTTTCCCATCACTATTGAAAATGAATAGAGAGAGCAACAGTTAATAATTTCCCGCCAACCGTTCGATTGGAAAATTCACCAGGGACATGCAGCGCTCAATTCATGTTGTTTCCGCCAAATGAACAGTCGCGTGGGGAGTGCGAGTGTTGGCGCCAACACTGTGTCAAGCGTTGGCGCCAACGCTGATAAACCAGGTGTCTGTTCTGTTTGCCCATTGAAGTACTTATGCTGCATCAGGGGACATTTTTTATTTTTAAAATATTTTCCACGTTTCATAGATGTTTTCATGTTTATTTTTTTATATTATTTTAATGCGAAATTGTTATTTTAGATTTAAACGTGAGTTTTAAAATTGTTGTCTAGGAGGATTGTGTTTTTTAGTTTACAACAAAGTCACATGATGTTAAATGACCGGAAGTGATAAATATATGAGCTCTTTGTTCTAGGTTACCGGTTTGATTCCTGTAACCAGATTTTTTTTTAAATTGTTCCAATTCGGTTTTTTTCCTTATGGCGTTTTAAACCTTTCTAATAATATGAACGATATTTCCACATGGCTACAAATGCGCCAGGTTATACTGCATAAAATGAAACTAGAATAAAATACAATAAATTAGGTTTATTAATTTATTTGTAAAGTACTTCTCAACATATCTGAATCAACAAAATGGACAAATTATTTACATAACCATCATGCTGTTTCCCTGCTGGGGTAAGCGGAGAGGATCAAGCGCCAGACTTTCCTCTTTAATACATACATTTCGCCTCTTCCACATCCATATTATATTATACTACACTTTCATTATCTAAAATATAATTTGGCGGGATTATTGCCATATGATAATCCCTTCCAGCCAACCAAAAAAATGTTAAAGATACCTTAAGTGAAAATCAGACTTTAATCCTTTTTAACACTTGCCTTACTGTGCTAAAAAAATCCACCAGCCACGGTGCTGGACGCTAAGCGTCCAGTGAAAAAAATGTATGTTTTACATTAAAATTATGCAAAGTCTGCTAGGTTATTTTTTGTAATTAGCTATAAAAATCATTTTATTATGTATTAAAACGTCGAATAATCAAATGAAAAGTCCTGGTCACTCGATATCCATCACAGGGTGGCAAGTGTTAAAAAAGAAACTGGGTTCCAGCGGGATTTCAGCCTGCAACTTCCAGGTTGGGAGACAGGCGTCTTACCAACTAGACCACGGAGGTCGTCATCTATCATCTAAACACCTTGTTATACTACTCTTACGATTTATTTTACATCTTTCGTTTTCTTTTTTCAACTTTTATATTGGAGACAATTTAAAATTTATTTTGGCACCACCACAGAGTAACAAAGATGCTGATTCACTTAAAAAACACACAGAGGGAGAAGACTTCCAAATTAAAAGGAATAAAAATGTAAATATATATCAAAACTATCAATTAAATGTGGCTTCTCTCACATATGACCAAAGAAGGTAGTGTAAGATCCATGCGCATCTCTTTCACTTATATCTCTACACCCTTCTTAATTTGGGTGATTACTTCGTGATGAATTTCAAAACGAAGAGACATCTTTTAAAAAAGGCAACACTTAAAAACACATTATTTAAAGATAAGGCATTAACATCGTGGAGGTTTAAATACATTGTCATTTGTTTTATCAAACACCGTTTATTCCACTTTTTGTAACGGTATAACCCTACCGCTTTCAAGGCTTTCACCTCATCATCAGGGGAGCACAAACAAGACTTTGTGCTCTCCTGATGATGAGGTGAAAACCTTGAAACCGGTAGGGTTATACCGTTACAAAAAGTGGAATAAACAGTGTTTGACAAAACAAACTTAAAAACATGTATCGGATTATTTATTATGGTTAACATTCGATCTTTCTCACTTAGCAAATAAACTTCGTTCAAAAATATATTTAAAAAAAATGCAAATTGATCGAAATTCGGGTCCATGCACGATCAGCAATTTCCCTTTTTTTGTGTTTAAATTTTTGTTTAGCTGATTCGTAGATACGAGGGAAGTTTATTTGAGTTGGAAAGGGGTTGATGAGGCCGCCAATTTGAAAAAAAAATCATTCGATTCTGTTGATAACCGGTTTTGAATTTTAAATGTGTTTTTTTAATGAAGGGTGTGCTATTGTTATTAAAATGAAGAGAAAATACGTATTAAAATGTCTATAACACGACTATGGAAATGGTTGTAACACGACTGTGGTAAGTGTATAAAAATATTTAGTTGTTGATTTGAAGATATTGTGTGCTAAATTTTAACAGATTTAGCACACAATATCTTCAAATCCATAACAGTTCATAACAGTATTTTAATGCCATCTTTGATATATTGGGGTGAAGCGTGGATTTCGACATGTGGTGACAATTTATGACAAAATACAGAATTAAGTGATTAGGGATGAATGTGAACTTATGATGTGTTGCCTAAGATGAAGAACATCACACTGATATGGTTTAGGCCAGTGGACCAAAGCAAATATATGTACAGTTCAATCGTGAGTGGAAAGCGTAGTAGAAGACCTAAGAAACAGTACTCGTTTCTTTCAGCGCAATTTAATTAGGGAGGTTCATTTGTTATGTTACCTGTAAACTATGCTTTTGCCTGTGCTGAGGAGTATACTGCCCTCATAAGCAAAAACGCAGCTAATGGCAAAAGTTAAGTTTTGAGAAAACTGTACTTTCATGTTTTTCATTGCTGCTTAAAAATCTCGTGATTCATAAACAAAAAAAAAGTAAAATGTGATTCATAAGCAAAAACGCAGCAAATGCATAGGCACTTGCTGTCTTTTTGCTTATCAATCACAATTTACTGCTTTTTTGCTTATAAAAACCTAGCATTTTGTAAAATTAAAGAATACATTATGTTAATTTTTGTATTGAAATAAATGGTTTTCTGTATTTCTTTATGGATTATGGTTCAGAATTTGATATGGGATATTGCCGCATACTTAGTTAAATTTCAGTTTTTTTCCCGTTAGCTGCATTTTTGCTTATGAGGGCAGTATAGTACAGTACTTGTTTCATCTAGCACAATATAATTAAGGATTCATACTAAAATTACTCATATATTCCTCAGCATTTCAATACAACAAGTGGTCTTACAATATTCTTAATTGTTAATTCTAAGCTTTGAACCCGACTGCCCCCTACATTCCGTAATCCTACCAATAAATCAAATTTGTATTTCATATCGGCAATACCCCACCGGGAAATATTGCTTTTACGATTTAATTTATTCCATTACCTTTCGATTCATTAATGTTTCACGCAATCACAGGTCTCCTGTACTGGGAGCGAGAGGGACGGGTGTATCGGGGAGAAAATCCTATATCCTTTTCCCGTTGGATAACGACAGGCTGGCTCTAAAGTTAGTTAACTGTCGTTCAATAAAAATGAATATATTTGAATAATGTATTCATGCTGTCTTAACATACGGTTTAGATACAATTATTTTCCCTATGTTATCTTGAAAGTAGTTGATTCTTTGCATTTATTTATTTATTTATATGACAAGAAATCTTATGAATACATAATTTGTGTAAAAACTACAGGTAATTTAATGTGGGCATATAATTTTAATGGATCTCGGTTTGTTGCCTTTCATCTGTTGTGTCCCCAGTAAACTACGATTTAGTCTGTATTTTACTTAGGTCATATAACATGGAAAAACAAATTGATTTTTCTCTCCGATTTTTTATTATACAATACCCAGTTGCATATTCTCATAAACTCAGTAATCAGTGACACTCAATTACATATGTGGTCGTATGTACTCGTATTACGTGAGTCAAAACCCTCACATTTCATCACTCCAGAAAGACAAACAAGTTTATCACATATTTGATAATATTATTGTATAATTTTTTTTGCAAATAAAAAAATCTGCTCAACGAAAGCTGATCGTCACGGAATTTTGATATCTTTGCCATCGGAACTTTGGGTTTGATTTGAAGGATGTTTGCTAGTTAAAGTGCAAAAATTTACACACAATAAACAAATTCCTCCATCCATATGATGGCTAACAATTATACTTGATCACGGGAGACTTATACTTAGGCCTCTGTGGCCTAGATGGTAAGACGCCTCTCTTCCAATACGAGGAATGTGGGTTGAATTCAGTTTGGTATCCAATTTTTTTATAAAAAGTTGTAGTCTGATTTACTTTTACAGTGTCTGTAAAATATTTATGGTTGATAATACGAGATCGGAAGATGGCAATAAACCCACCAGTTCGTATTCTGTACAACAAAAGTGTGATACAATATTATAACTTAGTGGGTTCGTTATCATCTAGAAATATTTCCAAATAACTCAAGAAAATGTTATACATTCCTTAAGTGGAACTCAAAGTGGAATATATTTGTCTTATTATATTATTTACAGTCTTGTTTGTGCTCCCCTGATGATGAGGTGAAAGCCTTGAAATCGGTAAGGATATACAGTTTTTAAATGTTGAATAAACAGTGTTGAATAAAAACAAATTACAATATATTTGTCTTACTATCTAGGCCACGGAGATTATGCTCATGGTAGGGATCTTGAAAAAAAAACAAAAGGTTCTTTTAAAATCTAATTCATTTAATGCAGGCATGTTTTCAACAGTCTACCTCTTGCGCACACACCTTGCATTTCTGACTTGTTTACTCACCTAGTAATTCTATAAGTTTTCTTAACAAACCATCTTAAATTTCCTTTGTTAATGTTACTTAAAACATGAATTTTGTTCATGAATTAATTTATGGTGACTTCGTTCCGCCTTTTTCCATACATTGAGACTCCACATTTTTTTTCCTAGCGCACGCATCTCCACAGTATTCACTTTACTTGTATCCATCTTCTGCCATATCCAAGTTTCATTTTCATTCTTCAAGGTGGGCAATACTATATTGTCATTTTTGCTACTTTTGATATACCGCGATTCTATGTATATCATATTCAGAGTTCAGCTTACCTTGTTCTATGTCACTACCCAATGCCCCTTTCAATTCACTGTGACAAACTTTTATGCAATCCTAAATCACTCACTGTTGAAACTAGTGAAGATAATCAAATTATACAATAATTCCACCATGTCTTCAAGGTACAAGTTCTTCTGAAGCTACATGTACAAGTAATGACTTAACAATTAAAATTTTAATTTTAAATGAAGAAATTCTATATGCACGTAACAAAGTGAATGGATCTCTTATAACAGTTCCTGAAGAAGAAGAAGCAACAATGATTCAATGACAACAAGTGTATCAACATCTGACCCATCCCATTTAAACTTATAGTACTGCCCAGAAAACAGAACTTATCAACCGAAGAGCTAAAATATTTCTTTTAAATAAATATCAACTTCTCAACCACTCTGTAAGGGAACGAACGGTAAGTTTATTTATGTTAGCTTTACTTTGCAATTACTACTCGAAAATTACAAGCACCCAAAGGGGATGCTTCTACAAGATCTCCCTATATCTATATTTTAATATCATTTGAACTTGGCTGACTAAAGTAAAACAAAATGTCATAATAAAAAAATTACATTTATGTAAAAACCATTAAAACATTGCTATTTTAAAATCAATGCATATAATGAATTATATTTGATATCATGTATTTTTTTAAAATAGTGTTTATTTTCTTGCCATTTCGGTATAATTTTTGTGTGTGTAGTTCAGTTTTTGATGCAGTAACGAATGTATATAGGGTGATCTACCTGATCCGTGTAATATTAATGAACCTATGCAAAGCAGATTGGAAATTTTGGCCTGAAACAAATTACCTAATTAGATATGCATACATTAATTAATACGTACAAGGGGAGGATTTCGCTTCGCAGAAGTTTTAAGATTCGAAGGAAACATCAAAGACGATACGATCTCGTTTTAGTATTTTGTCGAATTTTTTATTCTATTTGATGGGAAACGCAGTGTGTGAGTTTGTATGTGAGTGCGCTTCAGCTAATTTAATTTCGGCTTCACTTAACGTTCTTTTTTTATTTAACGGCGAAAATTTGACATGAACGTTAGGTAGTAAAGGAAGACCAATTAGACGTATTGAAGTGAAGCATGGGCCAGACATAAGAGGAATCAAAGATATATTTATGATCTGAAGATTTATTTATTTAATAACACTTCATTGTAAAAACAATCTGGCAAACCAGAGAAAGGTAAATAAATATAGTTATAGGGTAGCAAAAAATCTTCAAATTATTATTATTTTTTATTAAATTTATAACATGTAATAAATAATAAAAAGTAAAAGGGAAAATCGAACCAGACACCTCTTGATGGAAGGCAAGAGTCTTACCATCTAGGTCACGGAGGTCGTCAGTAATGTCGTACAGTTTGTTATATTTCAATAATTAAGTTTCACAACTGTTCGTAAAAAAGACTTTTTTTTATATGTAAGATTGTTATCGAGTTTAGATAAAGTTGATTAAAAATAATGACAATAGTAAAAACTTCGTAATATTTTTCATGGACCATGTCATACTTTTTCTTTATCAAATAATGTAATTATAACAGGTATTTAAATAAAATGAATTTACTACATCAAGTACTTTTTTGTATTAATTTCAATGTGTAGTTAAATTTATGTCTCCTTAATGAATTTTTTTTGTATTTTTATATTAAGAACATTCAGCCTTTGTATTATTTATTTCATCTAATTTATATTTTCATTTAGTGTCATGAATATATTATTTTGCACACTTTAAAAATTTCACACATACGTACCATCACGCCGTCTCTTTATCGTGTTAGGTAGAGAGGATAGAGCGCCAGTTTTTCTTACCTCGATACACATTCTTAGCCTCATATATTTCCATAAACCTTCCCATACGTCTCATTTCAATTTCTCTGATTTTTTACGTTTCCTTCTTTCAAAATATCATTCCCTTGATCCAACCATACTTTTCTCAATCTTCCTCTTCGACGTCTTCCACTCAAATTTGCACTATTAATTTATTCTACATGTCTGTACCATCTCATAGTGCTCTTCTTCATCTTGCTCACCACATCATCTTACAAATTCTTTCATGATGATTCTGAGTAGAGCCATTGAGTAATGTTTGTCAAAAAATGTGAAATTGAGAACCTTTTTAAAGCCTATATCCAATCAGCAATATACACCTGGCCAGTAAAAACCTGATGGAGTGCAATCATTAATTTCTTTGAGATCTGTTATTGGCGTAGAATGCTGAGATGTATATTGACAGACAAACGAATATGTCTATACTCCTGGAACTAAATGTGACGGTACTACTATCCTTAGTATGACGGTACTACTATCCTTCGAATGCTGATATGTACAATATATTGACAGACAATCGAATATGTCTATACTCCTGGAGTTAAATGTGACGGTACTACTATCCTTAGTATGACGGTACTACTATCCTTAGAATGCTGAGATGTATATTGACAGACAAACGATTATGTTTATACTCCAGGAGCTAAATGTGACGGTACTACTATTCTTAGTATGACGGTACTACTATCCTTCGAATGCTGAGATGTATATTGACAGACAAACGATTATGTTTATACTCCAGGAGCTAAATGTGACGGTACTACTATCCTTAGTATGACGGTACTACTATCCTTCGAATGCTGATATGTACAATATATTGACAGACAATCGAATATGTCTATACTCCTGGAGTTAAATGTGACGGTACTACTATCCTTAGTATGACGGTACTACTATCCTTAGAATGCTGAGATGTATATTGACAGACAAACGATTATGTTTATACTCCAGGAGCTAAATGTGACGGTACTACTATTCTTAGTATGACGGTACTACTATCCTTCGAATGCTGAGATGTATATTGACAGACAAACGATTATGTTTATACTCCAGGAGCTAAATGTGACGGTACTACTATTCTTAGTATGACGGTACTACTATCCTTCGAATGCTGAGATGTATATTGACAGACAAACGAATATGTCTATACTCCTGGAACTAAATGTGACGGTACTACTATCCTTAGTATGTTTCTAGCATATCCTGTGGTTTTCGGGCTCATTTTCAAACATGAGTCAGATAACCAGGAGATATTAGTGATGTTTTTAGGAAATGTGCCTGGAAAAAGAGTGAGAAGCAGCTCGCTAGAAAGATGAAGTAAGTATCTGGAGGAAGTTTGTACACTTCTATGCAAAGGGTAAGTGACAGAAAGAAGTAGCAACATATCGTGGCAACCTGTATCACCAACACAACTAACGACAGAGACGATGCCTTTTACTTACCTGTCTATGATCAAGGATAAAGAAGTCTATCAAACTATATAAGAACGGCCACTCGAAAACAAACGATTGATATAACCCTGCAATTTGGTCTGATCTACCTCAGCCAGGTGGTTTACATTCGGATAAACAAATTATTTCAGTGAAGCACATCTCCCAGGTGGCGTATCCATTTTTTTTTCTATTGTGAGGAAGATAATAATAATAAAAATACTAGTAATATTAATTTGATTTTAATAAGTTTTAGACATTTTTTTTTATTACTTTGGTAAAAGCTCTAAAATTATACATGTGATACAACAAATACTATTAAAAAAGCATTGGCTCGAAATCAACATGTGAAATATTTTATTGTATTTGATGAAAGTGATTTACAATATAACCTCCGTGGTCTAGTTGCTAAGACAACTGCCTCTAGATCTGGGGGTTACGCGTTCGATTTCTGTCAGAACGCTTATTTTATAAAAAAGGATTTCAGTCTAGTTTTCACTTATGACCACGATAATAACTTTCGCGTTGACTGGAAGAGATTTTCTTATAGCAATAAACCCACCAGGTTGTATTATATACAACAGAAAAATGAAATAGTTATTGGGAAATGTTAATAGCAACTGGTACGTGTAACTGTGAAGAAGGGGTAAACCACCGATTTGATGGAACGGGTAGGTGAAATATGTTACTGCCCTATTTGTGCTGCTTTTCGTCTTGTGGAGCACAGGTGCATGAGGATAATAGTTGTCATAGAAGACTGACTCCACAAATCAAACAGAAAGAAGTTAAAATGGCTAACTGAAAACTAGACGGAACGTTTAAAAAAAATATAGGTACCAACGGGTACTGAACCCGTAACTCCTGTAATTTTTTTAAAGGAAAATTTTGCATAACGCTACTTAGTTAAGTCTCCTCAGGGGCGTTCAAACTCGGGACTTGAATACACTATTATTAATCAAATCACGTCCGACATATATAGCAGCGCCTGAGCGAATCATGTACAAGACTTTAATTATGTATAGTACAACGTTGTGGAATTCTTGCCATGTAACAATTTCTTCCGACTAGTCAAAAATATGTTCTTAAGGTCTTGAGTGAAAACCAGACTAAAAACATTTTTTTTAATATGGGTTCCAGCGGGAATCGAACCCGTTACCTCCGGGTCGATAAACAGGTGGCTTACCAACTAAACTATGGAGGTCATCGATTTGTGGTTGGTGACCATAAAATTGCATGATGCGATTGAGAAACAGTAGAAGCTATTTTGGATTTGTAGTTCCTCCAGAATAAACTATTATGCAATATGGAGAGTAATAAATACTTCAAAAATGCATTGAAAATATATTTAACAATCTATTTTTTAAGATTGCTTAACCGTTAAGATCGTCTGAAGTGCGTTTCCTAACTGGTCCAATCTATTAACTTACTGAAAATATGCAGAGGACAAGTGACTTATTGAGTCTACCGAGAACTGCGCCAATTTGGATAATTTGCCTCAGGTAGGAGGGAAGACAGTTCCATGGAACAGATTCTCGTACCTAAAACATTCTGTCAAAATATTCGGCCAAATAATAATGCTGTTCAACGGATCACCTACAAACACTGACGTCGTGCATTAGTATTTATTGATGAACTGCGAGTTGCTGATCTTAGTGTAACACTCTTTACAAAAGTCAATGGTACTCCTCAACGGCGGTTGTGGTCGTTAGACCTAACTTAACATAAGCTAACCGTTAAGTTAGCATTTACGCTAAGCATGCAGGCGCCCGTGGTTCAATTTCTGACAGATTCACTTCCGGATTGGTTAGACACAATTGCATTACATCTAGATTTATGTTTTCACATAGCCTATAATAATAATACTAATTATAAAAGAACAATTTATATAGAGCCGTTTCAAGAGAAGACTCTCCTCAAGGAGCTTAGAACGTATTAAAATAGCTTATAAACTATTTTGTAATAAATGCTTATAACGTTAAAAAGCCACACAAAATGCCACTTTATAAAAAAAATACTACATACCCGTGTACTTGTTCAAGTGTAACAGCTTTCACACAATAAACCAATACTCGCACATGCGTCTTCTATCTACAATCATACTTGATCATGAAGAGTAACCTATAGTATTCTTCATCTTATCCAGATCGGTTCTTCATCTTATCAGATCAGATTCTTCATCTTATCCAGATTCTTCATCTTATCCAGATCAACATGACAGGGAATTAACATTGTTTTCTGCCACATCAATCAAGCCTTTGGGATTAGAATCAATGTAGTTAGCACGTTACTTGCAGTTCATAATATATTTTTTAACTATTCTAAACTTTATATAAATATAACGTAAGCTACAATTATATGAATTAGCGTAACAAGATACAGCTCTTGCTTTGTCTAGTTAATTACACGTGTTAAATTATAAAATTTTCTATTTCAATGTGAATAACAACCATGAAATTTTAAAGAAAACAAGGTGTGCATGTATTCTCAAACATACTTTGTTTCTCTTCAAATGAAAATTATCACTTTAGTTATACTTGTCCATACATTAGTACAGTAGGCCCAATCTTTACGTCTCTCATCGCATACGATAATTATCGCTCGGCCTGAGCGCTGGCGGCTCGCCTATAATTTTTCAGTAATTCCACGGCATATCTAGATGAATGATCGGAGGTGTCTTTCTTTGTCTGCCATGTTTTACTTGATGCGCAATAATTAAAAATATTCTCGCAAACAAAGAAAACGTAATCATCGTGGATACGTTGAGAAAATTGGGGGTATTTCAAATTCAATGCATTAAAAAAATGCGTTCAATTTTACTAAAAAGTATAATAAAAGAAAAATTTAAATGAAGTATTATTATTCAATATTTGAAATGGCATCTTTTTTATTTATATCTATATTTTTTACCAGGGATTCTCTGGTTTTATATGGTACCTGAAAAATATGTATAACAAGTGTTTAATCTAACATATAAGTTACAGGCATATCTAACTTCATATGTAAAATGACCTAAAAGTAAAACTATTTCGGAAGTGAATCCTTCAATAATTGAACCTGGAGCGCCCGCTTGCTTAGTATGAATACTGAACGTCCGACTACGGCAGCCGACCAAGTTATTCGATATATGTGTATAATCAGGTGATAGGGGTGAAATCAAATTAAATTTTATTGCACCGTTCACCTAACTAGGCATAAATACATTTTGTGAAGCAGACAATAAATATATGATAAATGGTTCTATATATTTTCATATGTGTATATTGTAATTAATTCTTATTGCTTTTATGATTGCATGTATTTATTGTATCTGCATATATTTCTATAATATTTAAAAGCAACTTAAGACTAATAAAGCATTAATTAGCTATTTAATTATTTCATACTGGCGTATAATGAAATATTTCCAATAGACTGATGACATTTGTTCGAGAGAAATAGTAGAGAGCTTACAGGGTACTATAAAACGGGAAATATTGTTTCCTTGCTTCTTCTTCCAAGTGTCATGTCAGGTCCCCCTAACGTTGAATATCCCCTGAGAGTAGACCTCTTTGTCCCCGGCAGCCCGAAAAAGATCCTCAACGCTTTTCCTTTCAGATACAGACAAAATCTACCTGACTCTTGGGATATAACGGATTTTTTTACTTATTGTTAAGGTTAAGTTTTGTAAAGATTTGTATTTATCCAAGATCCAATTAGCAAAAACACTGTATCACACGAGTATCTAGGATCAAAACACTGAATGATTTTTTTAAATATGACATCAAACAATTTTATTTTTTCACTTTTTGACAAATGATACTATGTAGATTTCGCAACATTCGTGTTGCTCGATATAACTAGTTAGGCTTTCAAAGCTAGTTAAAAAATCACTATGCAGTATACTTTTCTCTCATATGAAGGTACCTTCGTCCTCATCTATTTTATTAAAAAATGCAGGTTTGTTAGTAGTAACACGTTGCACAATCTCTTGATCATTGAAAAGTTCATATTCAGGTAAATTATCATATGCATTTATTCAATCGCGCACAGTTTTGGCTTTTTTACTGTCCCGGTAAATCCACATCCGGATTAATTCGATGCCGGATTGTCGAGAGTCTATTGTATTTGCAAAATGGTTAAGCGAGTAAAAAAGGGTATTTTATGGCTATATTTAGTCATAAAAAAGTTCCATACTAGCACATACAAAGCGATGTCACGCTTTCTCAATTATCTAAGAATAAGTCAAATTTTGTTTGGATCCTTTTAGCATATATCATATATTACCAAATAGTTCTTTATTTATTCAGCGTCCTTTTGGAGAATTTCCCATACACTACATTCCATCTTAAGCCGAACATGTTACTATCACATATCGGAAGATTTACAAAGGTTTCTTTGTAGTTCGTATTGCATCGGTAAGATTTTTGTGGTTTTCTTACCAAATATATTTTTCTCAATATATGCAAATGCTGGGAAGAACCAAATCTTATGGCTGCATCCACCACATTTCTATCCACCATACTCAATTTTTACATATAATATGGCCAATGAATTTTAATTGGCCAATATAAGCGGGTTTGGATTTTAAGTTACAGCACCCTTGAGAAGAGTATGCTTTCTAAATGTCGCTAAATAAATAGTTCTTTTATTATTATTACGTATAATTACGAAGAAAAAACATGTCTTAAATATGATCCACCCCTTGACGCGTGGTTCAGTTGATTACAAATATTTGATTTCGATCTCAGAGCGGCCATCTTCAGGCAGGCGTAACACAAAGACGCCATTATTTGATCATTTTTATATTCCGGGTCACTCTTTGATGCGGCGACCATACATTAATGCGAGTGGAGAGTAATTCAGATGACTTTCCATCATTTGTATATTTTTTTGCGAAAACGTAGATAGGTTTACAATTAAACCCCCAATAATAACGCATCCAAAAAGGTACTCCCCTTTTCAGTAATACACATTTTTTTTGCGATAAGAGACATTCTGACTGTATAATGCCTATCATATTCTCACTTATGTGTGATGCCAGTGGAGAAAACATATTTTTAACTCCATGTTTTACGAATTTCTCTTAATAAATTTAACCTACGTCATATAGTTGTTAAGAGATCTGACTTTCATCCCAGAGATTACGGGCTTGATTGTTGTTGGAACCCAGATTTTTATAATAGGTTTTCAGTCTAGTTTTCACTTATAGCCTCTTTAACATCAACCTGTTGATTTGATGAGATTGCCACATGATAATAATGCCTACCAGGTTATAATCGATACAACAAAATCGTAGTACAATAAATTACACAAAGTGGATCTAATGATTCTAATGGAAAAATATGAAGGTGGATTAATTTCATATTTATATGTGGTTCCGAGAATATATCCACTGTGTCACTCAATTGATTCAATATTAATCTTAACTACACTTCACTCAGTGTTGGTTCTGCAAGGTGGTAGGCACATAGACGAGTAGGTGGTTCTGAGAATATATCCACTGTGTCACTCAATAGATTCAATATTAATCTTAACTACGCTTCACTCAGTGTTGGTTCTGCAAGGTGGTAGGTACATAGACGAGTATGTGGTTCCGAGAATATATCCACTGTGTCACTCAATTGATTCAATATTAATCTTAACTACGCTTCACTCAGTGTTGGTTCTGCAAGGTGGTAGGTACAGAGACGAGTATGTGGTTCCGAGAATATATCCACTGTGTCACTCAATTGATTCAATATTAATCTTAACTACGCTTCACTCAGTGTTGCTTCCGCAAGGTGGTAGGCACATAGACGAGTATGATTTTGTAAGTGATTTAAATATTCCAGGCTAGTTGGAATGACAATGCATACGAATAACGTAAGCATAACGGGATGGACTCTTTCCTTTTTATTTTGAGGCTTCTGCATACCGTCAAAAATTCATTACGGTGTGCATATTTTGGATAATTACCTTCTGTTATAACCATAAATACTCGTATGTCAAGAACTTCTTGTAATTGCAGTATATTAGTGGATATGAATTGATGGGGTGCTCAAACTTCCAAATATATTTATTTAGAAGGAATCAAATATTTCCGCAGTTTATCAGTACTATTAAAGTTTCCAGATTTTTCATGTCATTAAAATATATCGAAATAATGTGTTAATCGCAATATCTAAAAAAATAAGTCGCTTCCGATGTGAGGGTGAGTGATGGTAATAAACCAACATTTAATAAAATAATTGCAATTATATTATATCATACTGTCGTTGTATATTATTGCCATGTTGTAATATCTTGCGACCAACCAGGAAAAATATTATAGGCTTTAAATGAAAACCAGATGGAAATCATCTTTTTTTTGAAACTTGAGTCCCAACGGGAATCAAACCCGCAATCTCCGAGCTGAAAGACAGGCTCTCACCAAGCAAGCCACAGGGGTCATCCGTGTATAATAATATGGGTTCGTGTTCAACTAAAACGACATGAAAGGGGATTTGCCTAAAAAAATGCCGTGTAAGAAAATAACTAACTCCGCGGCCCAGGAGATAAAACGCATGTTTTTCAGGAATGGGGTTGCGGCTTCCATTCATATTGGAGATTATTTTTTTAATGATTTTAATTTCATTTTCTGGTGTCAGTATTCGAAACGAAATGCCAACTGACTTGGTACCGTAATACAGTGAAACCATGGCGGCACCACCGGAACCGTAAGCTTTTATTGAAATTACCAGCCGAAAATGTTAATTGAGCCCGCGCTATCAGATCCGTATAGAGTAATTCCTATTTACCAGTTCACACAACTACTGCCACTGTTCTGTTCTATGACGCTGACTGTGCATGCACACAAAGATATTTTACAATGAATCACTTCACGGTTTTTGACTTTTATGGAGTCCGTCCAAGACAAACTATCTCCAAAATTTCTTAACTTACATATTTGGTCAGTTACAAAAATGCCATGCTGAAGGAATACTTTTTTGCATTAATTTTTCAGGGTTATAGAAAAATATTTATTTGGTGGCTATAAAAAGTAAATTTCCTCTACTAAAATGTAAGTTTTTTTAGACAAGAAAATTTGAGGTCTTGTAAATAAAGTTTTAGAATATGGCGCTGTTCATTGTATTTATTGTTAATTATTTTATTTTATTTCGACGTTAAATGACTTTTTGGATACAAAATTTCAAAAAAAAAATAACAAATTAAATTTAACATTATATATGCAGTGTTACACAATAGAAAAAAACTAGTATAGACGAACAACATTACAAAGAAAACCTATGTAATATAATGAATTAATTCCAATAAGACCAACTTCATCACTTTATTTTTTACGTAGTCAAAATCACATGAAAATCGTTCATACAATAGCTAATATTGATGGTGTAAAAAATTGTTAAATATTATACATTAAATATCTTAGTTGAAATGGTATCTTCGTGGAACGTTGATAGTTACAGAAACACGAAAATACTCTAGGATTAGGTGTTGAAAACCTAGTTTTTTGGGTTAAAAGATCCTAGTTTATTTGAATGGCGTTGTGTTGAGAATATCAAATGGTGGCAATACAAGAAAGACTTTTACTGGGAAGAACAAGAATGACGTTGATTTGGCAGATGGAGGGATTGTATGACAACATAATCAAAATAGTCTTAACTAAAGGAGTACTGTGGTATCGCTGCAGCACCGAGCTTAGTGGATAACAAATAACAGATGACAAAAATAATTTTTACATGATATATTATTCATGTCTTCACGAGGTCATTTTTAATTGTATAACATTTGCACTTCTTTCTTTTTTTCTGTCCTGTCATTAAATATTTTTTAACTACACTACCAAAAAAATGTAGCGAAAAAAGTGTCCATGTAATGATATATAGAGATATGTAATATTTTTTTATATAAGCGTATACAAGTAGGTTGTAAAACAATTTCGTTAAAACATATGTAATTACTGATACATTTTGATGATTTTTACTTAATTTGATGACATGATAATCAAATGATATTGATTAAGAATGTTTTGAATTATGTAACATACATACAAACATAAAATAACACCTGTTGGGTAAGCAAAAATGAGAGAACGTTTGACTTTCTTATTTCGACACACATAATTTGTCTCTCGTGCATCTATATATCCTCTTCTACAACTTCTACGATTTTTCTGACTTTCAACGTTTCCATTATTCAAAATATTATTTACTTGATCCAACCACACTTTCCTTGGTTTTTTCTCTTTTACATCTTCCACTCACATTTATATGTATATTTGTTTTGTAAGTATTTCTTCATTCATTCATTTTACATGCTCAAACCATCTCAGATAGCTCTTCGTCATCTTACTTAATACATGAATCTTAAGTTGTCATTCATCCGTAATCACTTCATTTCGTATTCATACATTGTCACCTAATGCTTTATTTTCAGTGAAAGCATTTTAAATATCTTATATTTTACTGGCCGTAGCTTCCTAAAAATATAAAGAAATTCATTCCCTTAAATAATGAAGACTAGTAGTTTTAGTTGATACGTTAATATTAATATTTTTCCTATTTTTGGAGTTAGTATATTTTGTATTCAGATCGCACTTCCTTAATTTTTTATAGAAATAGCACCAAAATATTCTCAGTTATGACAGAAATTTGACGTTATCACTGAAAAATCTTGGAAATTGTAAATACCGTTCTGGCTCCATTTACGAACTAATAAGTGATTTTTATGATTACATGTGGAACTTTTGTTTCTGTAAAATGTGGAACTTTTGTTTTTGTAAAATGTGGAAAGCGACACTACTTTCTATATTAATTATGCATCTTTTACAAACAAAGGTTACGTTCTGTATTTTGTAAACGTATAAGTGGGCATCAATTATTATATTTTAGAAGAATTGTGATTTTTTCCTGTATCGGAATAAGCAGAGGAAATATAGCAATACAATTTCCCCTGCGATATACATATTCTTCTCCCAAATTTTCTGTGACCCTTTCTTCTTCAATTTTTTTTTATTCCAAATAATTTATTTCGAACTATTAACTTTATATTATAAAAACGTGTTTAACAAATCATCATCATTTGAATAATGGATCTTAAAGTTTTTTTACAAATTAATTTACTCACCAGGTGGTATTATATATAACAAGAGTAATGCATGAATACATTTATAATTTTTACTTACACATATGTCCGTAAAAATGCAACAATACTGTGAAAAAATGATCTACTTATGCTAAATAATACAATAAATTGGTCGATGAAGTGGAAGCTGTGGAGAATATAAATTGTTTTGAATGAAACATGTCTAACTGACGTAAGTAAAACTCTTTTTAGTTTTCTTTTATTTGTCATAGTTTTTATTAGCATATGACGGAATTAATGACGGATTTTTTTTCAACATGACGCCGTGCTTGTCTTTGTGCTGTTTCATGTTGTCGTTGTGTTGCTGCTTCTTTAGTCCTGCTTATTCTTTGTGATTAAATTCATCTTCTCTTCTTATAGCATTTGCAGCTGTTTTTGCAGCCATCTTATTATTTTTATCCATAATAAGTCAGTAATATTTTGAATTAAAATTTAGTTTAGCAGAAACAATCAAAAACTTTTATTTTAAGGTTGATAGTGAACAAAATAATGAGTTAATTCTGAATTTAACTGGAAATCTTTAGTTATGTAGAATTTGAATTAAACGAAACTCAGAACAGAATACATATATTTTTGATGGAAAACTTTCTATAAACTATTAAAAATGAAACTAATTTATTAACAAAGTTTGAACATAAAGTGAGTGAGACTAATATATTATATGAATCTAATAATTAAGTGTTAATATTATAAACGCTAGAAGGATTACGGATTCTCACTAACTGCTTTGTCGATTTCAATTTGTTATTACTGTTCAACAGTGAAGTCATATCTTATTAAGAAATACATTATTTGCAATTGTTATGTTATGTCTTATAATCGTATCAAGACGTGATAGCTATCAAATAATAAAATAGTTCTGACTATGATATTCATTGAATAAATTATTATTATTTTATGTCTTAAAATTATATCAAGACGTGATAGCTATCAAATAATAAAAATGTTCTTAATGTGATATTCATTAAATAAATAATTGTTATTTTATGTCTTATAATCATATCAAGATGTGATAGTTATTAAATATTAGAATGTTCTTAACATGATATTCATTAAATAAATAATAAAGACGTTATAATGACAACACCTATAATACTACACACTGATGTAAGCAAAAACGATTTTATACTAACATATTTGATGATATTCAAAATGTATGACAGCTTGATACTTTGTAGCAGTGGTCGGCTTCCACAATGTAAAAAGATAAATAATGTATTTATGTTGAAACTCGCTCTTGTGGCCATCTGTCACGGCTTTGATTTCCAAATATTTATTTTAGCTCTCCCTAACGATTATTGTTCTATCAAATAATCTTCAATTATGCATTTTTAAATTCGGTGCGGTTAACGGAATAACAAAATTAACTTAGAAATGATTAATTGCCGAGGTCTCACTGTGATTTCATTTACTATAAAAACATAATTTCATATTATAATCGTTCATTTGCTTTATTTTTGTGATAAAAGAAATAGTTATGCTCTAAATTACAAAAAAATAAAATAAACAAAGGATTTGTTTAGGATAAGCTTTCGATCTAGTCTGAATCAAAACCTTATTAAATTTTTTAAACTTCTAAATTTTCTTTTGAGTCTGGTTCTTTACATACCAACCAGGGAGACTTTAAAGAAGTATGTGAGAATCAGACTATTTAAAATATATTAAAATTAATGAGAATCAAACCAGAAAACTTTGCGTAGGGAAAAAGATTTCTTACCGATTAGGTCAGAAAGGTCTTTGCACATATTTTTGAGTATATTATTTGTGATTTTTTTACTGTATCTAGCAATAATCAATGATTTTTCATTCTTTTTTTGAAGCACGTCAAAGAAGGCACAAGTCTTACATTGACATCACGTGGCACGAGTTTGAGATTGAGTGCATAACATAAATAATATGAATGTGTCTTTTGTCATAGTTTAGAGTCAACTTGCTAATATAGTAATAGTTGAACATGCGTCCTAGCCTGCCCATTAACTGATCAGTAATATAATTGTTTAGTGATTAGAAACCTCGTTATAGAGCTTCGTGAAACGTACTGTAAAGGACGATGTTAAAAAGATAAAAAAATGTTGACTTAAGCCGAATGTGCTACCATATTGGAAGATCTACAAAGATTTCATCGTAGTTCGTCTGCTCTCGTAGATATGAATACACTAACCCTAAAGTTGAATGTCTTGCCATATCGGAAGACCTTCAAAGATTTCATTGTAGTTCGTCTGCCCTTGGTAAGTTCTCTGTGCGTCTTTTAACAAATATATTTTTAAACACGTGTAAGCGCAGGGAAATTCCTAATGTTATTGCCTTAGCAACCACCTTCTTATCCTTTCACTGAAATGTTTTCTGTCTTTCTAAATATTATAATCCGTCGATAAAAGTGATTTCGAATCGAGTAAAAGTGCAAGTGTAAGGAGAATGCTCTCTAAACGACGCTGTATAAATTGTTATTTTATTAAACTTCCTGCTCGGTATCCCACGGCGGAGCTTTTTAGAGATCAAGTCCTGAACATAGCCAATTTACATCTCAAATCCCTTCTCTGGCACTACCATCGAGAGGAAGGGAAGATGCAGACTCAGCAGACACACATGGCAACTAATGAAATGTTCACCATCCCTAGAGTTGAAACCTCTTTTGCCCAAAGACAATATGCTTATTTGGCTCCCATTACATACAATGGCGTGCCGACTTCAATAAAGGTAAAGGTAGGAAAACCATTTAGACAGTCGATCGGAGCGTGGTTGTTATTGCGACAGGGTTTTGAGTACTTGGGCTTTCAGGATGAATGACGAGTGAAAAAGATTTGTGTGAGCTCGTGAGTGTGGGTTTCTTCTTGTTGTTTTAATTTTGGTTGTTTTTGTATTTGTGTTTCCGTGTATTTTTTGTCTTAATTTTAATTTTTATTCTTATGATTGTGTGCGGTATATTGTGGGATGAATATTTTTGGTCTTTCTGGAGGGATGATGTGTGAGGAGCTGAATTTCGCAAGATGTTTCCAGTTGTAGTTGAGTGTCACTGTTTGTAGATTGATGAGAGCGTGCAACGGGGTTTTGTTTTTGTGTAATCAAAAATCGGAAAGAAGTATCGATTTATTTTTTCATGCTAAATATCCTCAGTGAGATACAGGCAAAAGCCAAGTTTACTGGGGATACGACAAATGAAAGGCAACAAACCCAGATCCATTAAAATTGTATGTCCAAATCAAATAACCTGTTGTTTTTTCGCAAATTGTGTATATTTCTTGTTATGTGTAATAATAAATAAATAAATAAAAATTCAATTTATATCAAATGTTAAATTAAATAAGCGAATCTAATTGCAAGTTAATTGTTTATTCACTGAAATATTTCACTGGGCTGTATTGTATGTAGCAGATCAGAAAAGAAGGTAACATTGAAACACCTCTGGTCCAAGAAAACAAAGTAAAGTCTGGTGTAAATAAAACGATCCAGGTATAAACACCAATACAGAGTCTATCAGATGACTTCATTTATTTTCTTGGACATCTCAAATTTTCCAAATACAAACCAATTCAAATTATAACGACATTCGTGGGATCATAAAAAAATATTTCGTTATATTGAACATTGGAGAAAAATCTAGTATTAGTAAATTATTTTATCTCAACATAAAACGTTGTACAAATACACTTAAATATATTTTTTTAAGAATTGTGCTATTTTGATTGTATTGGATTTTTCTAAGCAGCATTCTAAATTGAATTTTTAAAACACATAATTATTCAAAAATATTTTTTTAGACACCAGTGCGACAGGATAAATAAGCTCGATTTTTTTTATTTATCCATAGCTTTTGAAAACGAAACATTCATATTAGGTGGCATTATTCCACTGTCGTTCTAATTTTCTCTAATGTATTGTACTTTTAGTGCAAGTTTAATTTCAAGATCCAAAGGTTGTAAAAATGTTGTACAATTTTGAGGTAAAAATTCAACCGGAATGTGTTTTAACGCGCATGTCAAATTATACACTATACATAGCAATTATCAATTAAAAAAAGTTTTTTTTATGTTTTGATTTGAGCGTCTCACTAGTTCATTGTTAAATATTGCTTAAATCATCCAAGTCCGTTGGTTTGAATCTCCTCAACGGTGTTTTAAGCCGATAAATGTTCGTTTACTGAAATTTGTATGTCAATAAAACGGGATTCGTTCAACATATTCTTTTATGCACTTTCGTTCGATTCGACAAAAAATATTCGTAATTTTTAACTTTTCTTAACATCGGTATTCGTTATAATGAGATTTGACTTGTATCAAGGCGTGTTCCTTTGAAGTTAAGGACCATTTCGCTAACATATCACACAAGACAATATTTCCAAACTTCTGTTACAAATATGGACAACATCTTGATAGTCTATAAAAGGCAAGCAAACGCGGTAGCTTTACAAAGAATCGAAGTCGTGCTGATGGAGTGGTCTGATGGAAATATCAGAATTTCAGGATCTATGTATTTTTATTTTATCTGATGTTTTCATTAATTCTAGTTTGTATGTCTTCCTGACTCTCACAATAATAATATTGCTGACGTGAATTAGAAAAATCAAAGGCAAGCTGATGCAGTGATGAGTATTGACTATTTTTCTTCTTATTTTAATAATTTTATTAGAGGAATTTAAATTAAAACTAACATATATTTAACGTAAAATAAGTAAAAAATCTTTGTGTCCTTATTGGTGTAACGCTTGACTTTTACCCGGGGGTCTTGTATTCAATTTTTAAAAGCGTCACAGTCTGGTAAAATATTTCGTCTCGTAACAATACTCACAATGGGTAGACTTGTCGTCCACGCACTAGAGTTGTCACTTGAGCAAGTGTTGTTGCTTCTTTATGTGTGAGGTATTATTACCAATCCGTGCAATGATGAACGGCGAGTTCTTTGTCTAATCCGATCCAAAGATTTTATTATTGGGATTGAAGAAAATTCTTTTTCCAGCCATGCTTTTCAATATGTGATACCATGCCCATGGTCTAACTGTTAACATTCAGCTAAGCAAGTAGACGCTTCAGAATCGATTTCCGGCGGATTCACTTCCAGATTTTTATTCTTGAACTATTTTGAATCAGAATTTATGTTTTTCTCTAGCTTATATACTCTGCTTAGCATAAACCTTTATTGCACTTTTAAGCAACGTGTACATAGCGCTATATTAAAAAAAACGAAAGACAGCAGATGATTAAACCTGCCGATTGCCTTGTAACTTTAAGGTTTCTGCTATCGGAATTTTGGGTTTGATCTGTTAAGACTGTATTATTACTGAAGTGCAACAGCTTGTACACTATTAACCAAAACACGTACAAGAGTCTTCCATTCACAAAATGCATGATTTGTCTCGATAAGTTTTCCACGGTTTTCTTACCAAATATGTTTTTCTAAATATATGCAGATGCGGAGAAGTACATAATGTAATAGTGTCAGCCATTGTCTTCCTATCCTTACACTCAACCTTCGGAGAAAAGTAGAACTTGGAGGTAAATTTCTTCTTTGTCTAATAAATTGATTGTTTCAATTTTATCTAATAGGGCTGGGTGTTATGACAGAGGTTTTGCCGTTGCTGATCCTGTGTAGTGTGACGTGGTCTGCTCCTTATTGTTTTACGTGTGGAGATGACGTGTACAGCTTTAGAAAACACTTGAACACAATCATTTTTGGGAATTAGAAATATGTGATAATATATGAACTTACACATACACTACACTCCACCTAAAGCCGAATCTGTTACTATCACATATCGGAAGATCTACACAAGTTTATTTGTAGTTTGTTTTCCTTTAGTAAATTTTCTGCGGTTTTTTATACCAAATAAATATGTTAATCTAAACATATGCAGACGTGGGAAAGTATCGAATCTAATGGCCGAAGCCACTACCTTCCTAAACTTATCCTCAACTTAATTTGATTTTTTTGTAATATTTTTAATCTGTAAACATGTGTTCGAGTCCCCGAGTTAGAGCACCCTTGAGGAGAGTCTGCGCTATATAAATTGTACTTTTATTATTATTACTATGACAATTGTACTCGATCACAAGAGATTGCCTATCATGTCACATTTTACTATGGTCGAATGAACAGTCCAGATATGTTGAGGGCTACGACGAAACGAAACAAAAAAAAATACTTCTGAATGATGGAATATATTTAAGAAGTTTCACTTTAGGTTAATGTGAAGAAATTATTTATCGCTTTGAGTTATCTTAGTGATTTACAAGAATTTTCAATTTTCTGATGTTGATCAGGAGATGCGAATTAATTTAGAAATCCAAAAGAACATTTCCCTACTTGGCTGACCGATTTGGAACAATCTTATCTCGCAACTTATTAATTATTACAAGCGTGAAATCATGATGGCTGTCATTCAAACTCATAGACTTGATGCGATCAAGTAAATTATAGGGTGTTCTCAAATTATCTGATTCGTTTTGATTATATAAGCTCAAGTACGTAAAAGGTATAAATACAAATTATACAGATTCGAATTCAGGCAGGAACATAAGAAAGAACTTATCTCAGAAACATTCATCATCATCACCGTTACACTATGTTCATATGAGGTGCATGGCCGTATGGTAACGCATTGGTCTTCCGTGCGGAAGGTCGCCAGAAGGAAGGAGTTCTTGGATCATTTAGCGTTATATTGTATATTTCCTTCCTTGTGTCAGGGTGCGCCTCGGCTTCCTGTGGGTACACCCGAACTATTGAACTAAGTACCAAATTTATCTCTGGCAATGGGAGCTTTAATGACAAACTCTTTAGCTTCCATCTTGTCCCTTCGCCCGTTGAAATTTTTGCGGCCATCTGGATCAATCCGTCGAGTTCATTCTGTGGTACTGCGATAAAAATCGAGTCAGTCATTTCCGAAGTAAACTCCACATAACCTTACATCGGTTTATCTTCGGACCGATTAGCCACTCCGATCTAATGGCATCAAATGATAGTTTTTGTTGTAGTTCAAATTTTCTGTGAAAGTACAAGCAACTTGTAGGACAGTTTGAACTCCAGAGCTTAAACCACTTAACAAAAAGTACTGCGCCGCGAATATTTTTTCCACTCCTGTGATGCCGAACTTTAAGTTCGCCGTCTTTACGGAGGAGTCCCTTTCGGGTAGTTCCTTCTTCGTCCCTACGTGACGTCGCGCTCATAAAAAAAGAAGACTTCGATCATAAAGTGCAGATCGCGTTGGATATGGACGTATTTTGTCCCCCATAACAGCGTGGGTGGTGATGGAATCGAACTCAATTGTCTTTTTTCGATCCGCAATTGCTTCAGACTCGTAAGTCTATTTTTGATCTTATATTTCATAAAGTCTTGAATGCTCTTGTTGACTCACCTGCGACTCTGGAACATATTGATTTAAATGTTTTCTCACGCTCTCCTAGAAGATTTGCTTCTTTCAGTGTATAGGCCCCATCTAGAGTTGCAGGTAGCTAATTCGAACCCCGCGCGGTGCAACTCCCCTCGAATGACACAGGCAGTTTTCCCGCTAAGTATTTGGGGGTAAAAATGATACTTATGACTTCGGTCATATCAATTCTTACAAGAAAAAAAAGGAAAAAAACATGCTGGTATTGTATAAACCAGTGTTCCCCAACCGGTGGTCCGCGGCCCGGTGCCGGGCCGCAGAGACTTTCCGACCGGGCCGCAAACAGAATGCCAAATTTCAAGATATTCGCCATGCAAAAATATCAAATATAAGATTTTCATCCATGTCCTCAATAAAATCGAAACAAAGGAATAAACTGGACGTGAATGCAGCACTTCGTATGTCAGAGACAGCCCTGCAGCCAAGAATATCCAATATATTAGCAAAGATCAACAGCAGGTTTCGCATTAGTTTGTTGCAAAAACCCCATGGTTTTTGTTAAATTTTAATTGTATCAGACAATGTTACAATTAAAATTGTTTAACTGTTATATGTATATTTGTCAATTATAGTTATATATGTTCATCTGTCACAATATAAGATTTAAAATATATTAAATAAAAAAACCATTTTTATTTCAGTATTAGTGGTCCGCGAATTTTTTTTCCTTTTTTTACCGGTCCACAGGTCTAAAAAGGTTGGGGAACACTGGTATAAACCACCGTTTACTCTATTGTCTGCTGCTACTCTACTTGCAATATTCCACTTCGCATGCCATTCGATGTTCACATTTATTTTACAACAGTTTTGATGAACGCATTTTAACCTGATGGGGGTTATTACCAAGTATCAATATCTTCCAGCCAACTAGAAATATGTTAAAGAGGTTTTAAGTGAAAACCCGACCGGAATCGCTAAAAAAATATGATTTAATAAAATATGACTTCTAGCTCGGAGGTTGTGGTTTCAATGACAAATGGAATTGAAACCACAACCTCCGAGCTAGAAGAAATGTTTTTTACTATTTAGGCTAGGGAGGTTGTACTATTTAAATAGTATTTTTACCATTTAGGCTAGGGAGGTTGTACTATTTAAATAGTATTTTTACCATTTAGGCTAGGGAGGTTGTACTATTTAAATAGTATTTTTACCATTTAGGCTAGGGAGGTTGTACTATTTATATAGTATTTTTCATCAATGTATATAATGTTAAATATTTGACTTTTATTTTCATTATTTTTTCATTAGATAAATGTTAAAACACAAGTAAGTGAAATGTGTGCTAAAAGAAGACCAATGAAAGTATGGTTGGATCAAGTGAATAATATTTTGAAAAAAAAAGGAAATATAACAAGCAAGATAAGTAGTAGGAGCTGGTGTATGGATGTAGATGAGGTGAAATACTAGACAGACAGCGAATATATTTTGTGACCACCCCATGATGCAGAAGAGACGGGTGTTTTGGTGAGCATTCTCACCAAAATATCACTATTAATTATTTGAAATTTAATGGTTCAGATTATTGTTTTATTTTTATCGGTGGGTAAAATTCCTAGACCGGTCTGATCCGGGTAATGACAGCCCGTTTCGGGCATTGGGCTAATTATAACAATGAAAAAATACTGCATGTAATTTTTATTCCGTTTGTGCACTATTCTCAAAGTTTTACAATTTAAATCTAAAATATTTTATAATTTTTTTACATTTATATTTACATAAAAGAACGCCTACTGAATTATTAAAAAATAAACAAGATATCCTTACGCCCTCGAATACTAGGCGGGAAAATGCATGTGTCATTCGAGGCGAGTAGAACAGCGAGCGGTTTGAACCGACGATCTTCTGCACAGAAGTCCAGTGTGCTACCACGCGGCCTCTCGAACCCCCTAATCAGCTCACTCACGGACTACGACGTGAACGCTAATCTCATTCACCCCAGGCCCAAACAAATGCTTCGAACGACCCCCCGACCCCCTATTCGGAACGGTAGGCGCCGAATAGTGTCCAGTGCACATACCCGCACTTCATAAGGCATCTATCTTACCTCCGTATTTATATATGTACAAATATTTATTCTAAAGTCACAGCGTTCTCCCCCGCCCCCATCTTCGTAATATATTTATAATTATTCAAATATCTATGTCTATGTATACATCACTATCCTTTCTTTCTCTGTATTCATATTTATCAACGCTCGTGACATATAAAAATATAAGTATATTATTATGTAACCTATATGTATCTATAACCTTAATGTATGTACCAAACTCTATCCCTCCTCTCTATACAAAAATTTTTCTAACACCACCACCAAACAATCCAAAATTAATTTCCCAAAGTCCGTTTTTACACAACCGATGAAGGAGTAAGGTGTCCGACAATCGGACCGACACTCCGAGCAAATCATTAACTTGGAGACCACGCGGCCATGCACCTCAAAAACATTGTCACATTAGACCGCTTTTAAACGTCTACATTGGCTCAAGTGTCGCAAACGAATTGATCTCAAACGTCTTCAAATCTCTTTGTATTCAAATTCCTTAATTGGAGGTCTTCATTGGATATTTCAAATTTGTGCCTGAGAAATGTTCCTTCAGAGAGGAGTAGAACTATGAGGTCATTTTTTTCTTTATAAATTGATTGTTCCAAATCGATCCAATAGAGCGGGGAATTATAATTGAGCTTTTATATTTGCTGGTCCTGTAAAGCATGTGTTCCTTAAAATGACGACCGTATTTAATATTTTTTTTTATCCAAAAAAGCATTGGTAATATGTAGTAATGGGTTTCACGATTGACACTTTAAACCTTGGTTTAAGGAAACGTTTCTCTTTCAAGAGCTTAAGATTTTAGTGTCAGACCGTATTTCCTTTTCACTTTTAGCTATATAATAAAATTTAAACATTAGTCTTCAAATGTAAAGTACATATAAATTCGATTTGCGACAATCTTCTTTCAATGTTTGATATGCACAGTGTAAGATAATAATTAATAATGCACTTTAAAAAAAATTACGCTTCGAATTTCTTTTATTTATTTATTCAACATTTTTATTGCAAATACAATCTGGTGGGCTTATTGTCAGGCGTCAATCTCTTCCAGCCAACCAGACAAAAGTAAATGAAGCAAGTTACATGGTCGCATGAATCATTCAAATGACTATCCATCCCCACGAAATCCATGAATACATACGTGAGCATATCTCCACAAGCCTCACAATGACAGACAATCACCCAAACATTCCTTTTCATATAAAGTGAGATATCATCAATCAAAGGAAAAGGAAGGGATGGTGGAGAGAAAAGGAAAAAAAAATCAGGAATGAAACACGTTATATTACTGACAAGGAATTAAGATTTTTTTCAGACACTTCCTAAAGCATGCCTAGGATGGAGCGAGTCTAACATAGACATAACAGAGACTTCATAGAATTAATGAGTAAGCCATGCTCCTTATTCCACTCAGAGATCGATTAAAGGTCCACATTGAGATCGTTCAATGCCGTGTGAAAGCAATTTGGATCAAAATGAGTACATATATACAGGTCATGCGCATACGGATGATAAGAACACTTAAGAGGTGATGTTAATGGGTTAATGAATATAGACAAAAGGAGTGGAGAGAAAATTCCACCTTGGGAAACACCTGCAGAGAGATCCGTCCATTCAGATATACGCTGTTGGTATTTACAAGATTATTGTCTTCCTTTTAAATAGCTCGAAAACCAAACAATGACCAAACAACAATGATTCAGAGAATCGGAATGACATATTTAATGAAATTGAAATGAAGGGATACAAATAAATATTCTGGGCCTCCAGAGTAATGAGCTTGGGATTGACAGATGATAGAGAAATTTATATTATTCTTCAAATATATGCAGACTCCTTCTCCTATTCTCCACACCATGTCCCGCCGAACTAGCTGAAATCCTTGAAGAAAAAAAAGTGAGTTTGATACTGATGGTTTCATCCAGCATTCGCTAACCAGTAGGGAATGTACAGTCTGGTCATGAAATGAGGCGAGCAGCTCAGAATAATGGGCGGGTGTGCTTTGAGCATTTATATGGCATGCGTGAAAGTCGTTCTTAGCTGTAGAGAAAGCAGAGCGGAGATTCAAAAGTATTGACGGGTTTGTATCAGCGAAATCTGAAGAGTTTGAAGATGACGTGTCCAATGTAGATAGGAATCTAGGAAAGGGAGAAAGAGTAGATAGAAGAGTACGAAAATTATATAGAGATAAATAACCATCGGGAGATAAGGAGGGTGATGACATTAAATATTTGTTCAGAAAAAAAAATACGAAACAAACGAAAAGAAAAAAAAACTAGTTCAGAATTATAAAACCAAGACACAGCGAATTTATTTCACTGTCTCGCGTCGAACTCTAGTCTAATTGATTGAAGGTCACAAATAAGTAAAAAAACAAATGAAAATTATGAAATTTACAAAAATGAGACTTACAGTGCAAGGCAATAAAAAATATATACAAATCCAGAGATAGAAAAGAAAAAAAAACGCAAATATAAAAGTAGTTAACGTGGTTCAGGCAAGTCGAAGAAAAATAAAATATGTACGAGTATATATTCCTACAGCTACAGCTACAATATCATAAATAAGTGAACACTTTAATTGAGTGTGGATTGCCTTAAGTTATAAAATGAGATGTTAATCAAAGGAAATAAAAACAAACACATTAGCAATAGATTTATAAAAAATAAAACAGTAGGTAAATACAAACAGCTCAAGATAATACAATAGAAAAAACCGTCCTTACGAATAAATTAAACATTTTTTGAACTGGTGATTCGGATATATTTAAGTAGCTGGGAGACAACGTAATCTTGGGGCCTTATCCAACCTTCGGGTTTAGAGCCACTAGAGAAGCACCAACGCTCGCACGAGTGTCAAGGTGAGCTCATTTTGAACTGGTGATTCGGATATATTTAAGTAGCTGGGAAACAATGTAATCTTGGAGTCTTATCCAGCCTTCGGATTTAGAGCCACTAGAGAAGCACCAACGCTCGCACGAGTGTCAAGTCGAGCTAATTTTGAACTGGTGGTTCGGATATATTTAAATAGCTGGGAGACAACGTAATCTTGAGGCCTTATCCAGTCTTCGGATTTAGAGCCACTAGAGAAGCACCAACACTCGCACGAGTGTCAAGTCGAGCTCATTACCAACACGTTTCTTCTAGTACGTATAAGAATTTTCATTAAACGAGAATTTTTTTAAACAAGGGGTTTTAATGATTTAAGACGTCCATATCAAAAAAAATATTTGCTTTGTGAAAAATAAACAAGTCTAAAATAAAAAGTTTGAGAATCGTGCGAAAAAATTTGAGTGATATCAAAATTAACATCGGCCTGTAGATTATTGTTGTAATTAATTTTTAAGGTACATTGATGTACGAACGGTAATTAATACGAAAAACAATAAAATTATACACTAAAGTTATCCGAAAACGGCTATAAAATTAAAAATAATTAAACATTATTAACATAAAATCGCCATTACGTTAATATTCTGGAATAGCCAATACAAGATCATTAGCAGCGCAGATAATTGTAGACTGAACAATTAAAGGTAGAGAATAGAATATTTTAACTCCACTTTTGGAGCTGTGCATTCATCCAGTGTTCTTTCATCAGTGGAGCAACGGAAAACAATATGAAAGGGGGCACACTTTCTTACAATTAATGAACAATACCATTTTTTTTCTTACATTACTGAAATATCTTGTCTGAAAAAAAAAGAACGTGTTAGGACATATAGGACGTGTTAGAACATATTTTAACCGTGTGAGACCTAATATAGACGTTTTTTATGTGTTGTTCACCTCCTTCAGGAAAAAAACTATTCAATTTAGTGTAGTACTAGAATTAATTATTTTTTAATGTTATTTAACATACCATATATTGTCATAATGTTTCAGTGTAACGTTTTAATTATGGTTTTTATCAAATAAGTTTTAAAATTTTGAATTGTTATATATATATATATATATATATATATATATATATATATATATATATATATATATATATATATATATATATATATATATATATATATATATATATATATATATATATATATATATATATATATATATATATATATATATATATATATATATTTTTTTTTTTTGAATATATTAGATTTATCCATTGTACAAATGAGGGAAACTTGTAATGTGAAAAAAGGGCTTCAAAAAATAAATTACCAAATGGAGTTTAATAAATGCGAATAAGCAATTTTTCAGGTAAAATTTGTAGTCTGCATCTAAATCTTGTTTAATTTATGCCAGGCTTATCCCTTTTTTTTGAAAAAAACTTGATAATCGTGAGATATAATATGTAATTTTTTATATTTCAGAATATGATGAAACAACACGGCTCTGTTCATAGACGCTTTAACTTGTTTAGACTGGAAACTTTTGGATCTTAGTTGTAGGGTTTTTTTACCGCAAACAGTTTAAATCATGTTAGTGTTTTGATGCTGATATCTTTTATTGCAACATCTTGTATTCACTCGCACTCAGAATTTTATTTTTATTTTGTGAAAAATTTAAATGGTAAAGTCGACTGTAAATCAATAAATAAAAAAAACATGTTACAAAACCACCAGTAGTATCCACACTGTTATGTAGTTTATCTTCCTTGTTTTTGGCTTTAAAAAATAACAATTAGATTTTTTTGTTTGACGTGGAGTTTCAGAAAGTTAAAGCCGAGCCTTTACACCCGATAAATTATTAAATTTATTTTACGAAATAAAAATGAACTATTAACTTCAATGTCTGAACGTTGTTACGTCACTGTTGTGTACGCCAATAATCTAATTAAATCCTCTGTTTTCTAACAAAAATAATTGATGGTAATTACACTTGAAAGTACATTGATAATATCAAGAGCAGTGGAGATTCGCCTTATCATTTGAGGAGCGATCCGGCATAACTAGAACTAGACATGGGCATGCAGAGACGAGATAGATAACCGAGCGCGTATTAAACTGCCATAAATATTAATGAATGCGGATATGTTTGTTTTGTTTACCTCAAACCATTAAAGTCTGTAATAATTTAGAAGGTATTTGGAAGAACAAACCTTTAATTTCGAAAAACTCTTGGTAAAGTCTCTCGTACACATAATACATATATAGCATTATGCCATTTCCATGTTAGGGTAGGTAGGGAGGACATATTCCTTAAGGAAGGTATAGAGAACTAGCCAGGCTATCCCAGTCAAAGCCGTGGCGTTCATAACCTTATATTTTAAGGCGTTGGGTGATTAATGGCTTCGATCTCTGAAGGAATCCTTAAAGGTGACTTATCCTGGAGTTTTATTTGTGAATTTATGCATCTTACAATCGAACGAAAAATTCTATCTGAAAAAATATAGAAGACGTATTATTTTTGCCCCGTGACTTGTGGCAACATAATTCTTTATATAACAAAGCATTACACATCATCTTTTACGGTCCACTAGGCTCGATTTTGAAATGAAATGTGTTATAAATATTTAAGAATGAACTAATGAAGCATTGTTTATTTCAAAATATTCTTCTTGCTTCACTCCCATAAAATTCCCATTCTTATCCTTTTATTCCTTGACTTGAATTTCTTATTTCAATTTTTGTAAAATTGTTTTCCAAATAGTTTTTGATATGCTATGTAAAAGACAATATAACTAAACAAAAACTAGTTGATTGAAAGAATTTGATTTAAAGCAATAAACCCACCACATGTTTTTGCATCAAAGTGTTAAATAAATAAATAAAACCCAATACCCCAGGAAAAAAGTGTGAGACCTATACGAGAAGATACTTTAAATTGTTTGCAGTACCCATTTTCATCTAGAAAATACTAAATATGATTAAGACTATTTATTCTTCCTAAAAAAATTCAACAGAAATATGATATACTATCAATATATTGAAAAATTCCCTTGGCTTCTGGTTAGTAAGAATATAAATGAACGTTATTGTCCTAGTTTGTTCCATAGAATAAGGTATCTGCATTAGTTTACAGTACCTTCTACATTAAATATGATTAAGACTATTTATTCTTCCTAAAAAAATTCAACAGAAATATGATTACTATCAATATATTGAAAAATTCGCTTGGCTTCTGGTTAGTAAGAATATAAATGAACGCTATTCTCCTAGTTTGTTCTATAGAATAAGGTATCTGCATTAGTTTACAGAACCTTCTATATTACTTAGTATGAATGAAGGTATGTAAAACAGTGATATTATTGAACATATGACGCTGTTCACCAAGTGCTTTACACCATCCATTATTTTCACTGTCATTACTTGAAAACAATTGATAAGTGCAAAAAAACTTCTTGAATAAGTAAATTATCATTGAAAGATAATTATCGTTTAACATGTCGTGTAATAAAATAATTACAAGTCAGAATCAATTTATTATTTTACCGATAATGTGAACCTATTTATGGTAAAATCTGATATCATTCATAATTTTTGTTCACTTTCGATAGCTGTTTGAAATTAGTGTGCTTTACATTTTCGCATGCATGTCTTCATTATTAATGTGTATCCTTCTTATTATGCATATCCTTCTTTCTAGTAGATAATATAGAACAAAGTGATAGAGTTGGATGTGAACTTGAGGTTGGTGTGTTGAGTAAAATGAAGAAAAGCACTGTGAGATAGTTTGGGTACGTGGAACAAATAAATGAAGATAAACTAATAAAACAAATATACAGTGCAAATACAAAACAAATATAAATGTGAATAGAAGACGTGATTGATGACATTTGGAAACATGGAAAAGTAAGAAGGAAGAGAAATCGTTGGAGCTGTATGATAATGTGAATGGTTGTGGAAGAGCCGAAATGTGTGTGATGAGATAAGACATTCTGGCACTCTGTCCTTTCTGGCTATCCCAGCAGGGACCCAGTGTGATAGTAAGTATCAGCACTTATTTGAAGTAGTAATTTTGCACGTCATTTTTATGTTTATACTTTTATAACATTTTATTATTTTATATTTAAGTGTTGTGCAGTATGTAATTATTAAAACTATAAATTAAAATTTGCATTTTGAAAATATTTTAATGTTCGGTGTTGACTGTATATTGTAAAAACAAATAAACTTCCGATCTACCGTATAATGCAAAAATGACGACCTCCGTGACCTTGTTGGTTAGACGCCTGTTGCGAGTTCTATTGCTGTTGGAACGCAGATTTAGTCACTTAAGAACTTTTAAACAGCTTTGTGGTACATATCAATAAGCCCGTAATGTTGTACTGTATACAATGCAAGTGTAATATAAATTTAAAAAAATGCAGTAGCTACTGTCACACTAAGAGTTTATTTTCAGATCTTCCAAAGAGCAAACAGATCAGCACTAATGTTGAATATTCATATAATATTGACAATGACAATGGAATGAATGAAAAACAAAAAGATAACAATCATTCCACCAACGTTACATATGCATATAACACATGATACAACGCAGGATGTCAAAAATGTGTGTGGGAGATCAAATAATAACGTGTCCTGCCATTCAATTCGATGTTAATCAAATCGATATGACAAATTTGTTTTCAAAGATGATGATTATACAGCGTTAGTCACAGCTCATAAATAACAACGTGAATGACACCCACGCTTAGATGCTCATCCATATATTCATTCTTTGAAGATACCACGGAGGATTGAACTGTTAGTGCAGAACTCATGGACCATTAATGAAGAACCAATTTAACGATCAATTTATTTTGGATTTTATAAAATAAATAATCTTGATTAGAGATGAATGTGAAATTAAGGCTAATGTATTGAGTAAGACGAAAAAAGCACTCTGAGATGGTTTGGGCATGTATAACGATGGAATGAAGAATGACTAACAAACCATAAATTTAATGCAAATGTAAGTGGAAGGCATATTAGAGGAAGACTAAGGAAAGTATTGTTGAATCAAGCGAATTATATTTTGAAAGAAGTAAATTTGAAAAGTTAGAAACATCCCACGAGTTGTATGTGGACGTAGAAAAGGATTACTCGCACACATCTAGCGTGCTTAAGTACTGCTACCAGACGAACTCTGTAAACAGACTGGTCCCCTTAATTTTTTTGGTTTACATCAGAAATTAAAGAACAACGTGTTACCAATTGGGCTATAAAAGACGTCACATACCCTTTAAATATAGTGTCTTTAATGGGCTGGACATAGTAATCGATAAAACGAGTCTAAGTTTTTCAACATATTGACAATTATAAGATTAGAAGAAAGAAGGTAGCATAGGCCAACCACGAGTTCGAATATTGGACGTAGTGGAAGATAACCTCGTAGTGTTAAAAAGCCCATTACTGAGAGTGCAGATTCCAGTACAGGGAGAATGAAAAACATTCGTTGAGGAGGACATGTCATGAAATTGAACATTAGATGCCGCACATCCGGTGCTTTACACCATCCATTCATATATCTACAAGAAGGAATATATAGATGACGCAGATTTAAATATTTACTAGCTGGAAAAAAATGATAAGGGCTGTATAAATAATACATGTGTATGTTAGCTTAAGAAAAATATCAGGCATTAAAATAAAATATGAAAAAACGAGTACGGGAAACTGACCCTGAAAACATCACGTATAATTGAGGCATTGAAATATGCATCTATCGTGTATCCTTAAGATATCCTGGATAATGCTAAAGCTGTTTGTTTTAGTTAAAATTTTCATTGTTTGATCTTCTATGGTACCATCGAATTTTCATTATTTGGTTTCGATTGTTTAAATATGTCGTCTGTAACGAACCTATGATTCGCATCCATATTGGTCGGCATATATTTAAAGTGAATATAAAAAAATATATGAAGCCGTAACTACTAAAAAGGAATTAGACGAACCTCTTTAAGGAAGTTAGATCTCAAATTGGATGATTATAAAACACTAAGGCTATTTTAGCTATATTATTATAATTTTTGTACGAGCATATCATGGATATTTGTAATACTCTCCCAAAAATATCCAAAACCTTCTCAGAAGCTTGTCAAAATTAAGCAAATCGAATTCAGCTGAAATATGCTACGAGTACGTGCACGAGATTAAACTTAAAAAAACCTGAGTGACATGTGCAGGAATGTCAAATGGAGATTTTGAATAAATATTTTCATATAAAATTTTTTGACATTTAGAATTTTCAATATGTCTTAATGAGGGACGATAGTAAATGTTAAAAATTTTAAGAAATACTTATTTACATATTTAATTCTATTTATCTTTTTTTACAATACTTATAAAAATAATAAGACGTATTTAATAATAATAAATCAATTCCCAAAATATTAGTTTTTTTTTACATTTCACATTGCCATGTAAGTTGTAGAATTTATTTTATGATTTATAACTCAATGATTTTCACATCTTGGTCAAATTTTCAATGCGTCGATATATGAAACCATTTAAACGTCTTTCTCTTTCCAAATATTTTATGAACACGTTAGTTCGTAGTCAGATATAGCATATCGCATCTTGTTCTATGACTGCGCTCTATTGAAATCCGAAGTCAGATATAGCATATCGTATCTTGTCCTATGACTGCGCTACATTGAAATCCGAAGTCATATCGTATCTTGTTCTATGACTCCGCTCTATTGAAATCTGTTTTAATATTGATTTATTTACATCACAAGTAATTGTATATATACAAAAAATGACAAACAAGACAATATAAAGTGACGACTTAATTTATTGTTTATAAATCTGGGTTTGTTACCTTTCATTTGTCATGCTCCCAGCAAATTAGAATTTTGCCTTTAAGAACATATTGTATAAAATTATGTTGATTATTTTTATCGATTGTTTATTGATTATTAAATTTATTTATTTATTTGTAAATACAATCTGGTGGGTTTATTGCCAGGCGACAATGTCTTCCAACCAATCAAACAAAAGTAAATAAAGCAAGTTACAACATGGTAGCAAAAAAAAATTAAATGGTTATTTATCTTTAGGAAATTTATGAACATATACACAATAAAGTGAGATATCATCAAAGGAAAATTAAGAAATGGTGGACAGGAAAGCAAAATCAGTAATGAAACACGTTACATTACTAACTGGAAGTTAAAAGGTTTTTTCAGTCGCTTCTTAAAACATGCCAAGGACGGAGCGAGTCTCACATTGGTTTGTAACTGGTTCCAGAGTCTAACTGCATAGACAGTAAAGGACGACGTGAAAAAGGAAGAGCGGTGAACTGGGAAGGCCAATAAACAATCTCTGTCTGAGCGCAGCGTAAGACGCAAGACAAGGGCGGCTGGATAGTTAAATATATAAAAAAGAGATATTTTGTGAATTTGAGTATATTTCTCCCGTTCAACCAGTTCAGCGCCTTCTGGTATGAAGTTATATGATCGTTCTTTCTCAGATTAAAAATAAATCTTAGACAAACATTTTTAAGACGCTGTAATTTGTCCAGATACCTGATTTAGAAATTCTTTTTTATTCTGTAAATATATAATCAATTGTGATATATCCATTTTTAAATTAATATTTATTAGTTTAATCATCTGTTAGAAGTAAAACCGATTTCAATGAGTGCATTTTGAAGAAGATTTAATTTGGTATTTACATACCTTAATGCAACAATTCTTAAGAAGACAAATATGTGACAATCATGTTATGTACAGGACTTCTGTAAAAAAACTGTCGGCATTCTCTTTGATCTTTGATTGAAGTCTGTGATCGGATCTTTTCAGTATCATTAAGATGGACCGCCACCAAATAAGAATAAGTTTAATTTATTAAATGTTTTATACACATGTCCCGTGGTAATATATTTAAAATGTCTGCCACGTTAAGAAATTATCAGATTCTGTTAAAAAGTTTGATTACACAAGTTATATTTCCATTATTTTATCACGATATGGACTACCGAATAAAAACGTTTAATTTTAGGTTATGTAAATCAATTTCCATTACATTTTAAGTACAATTTGTTAATTTATGTTTTCACTTTACATGCTTTAAATAAAACGTTAAATACAAGTGAAGTTGTGTGTGAAGAACGAAGTATTTTTACTATCCTCAAGACATTTCAAATCCACATCGTTTTAATGGAAAGTTGAACTGTAGAGTAAAATAACACAACAAAGCAAAAAATACAATATTTTATCAATAAGGAAAATCACTTCACTAGGTATGGCCTGTGATGAAGTGATCTCATTCATCAATCACAAATTTCATAGATTTATCCTAGATACTAAAATACTCAGCTGAAATATTCCTTTTGTAATTTGTTTTATTAAAAACTGTTTATTCCACTTTATGTAATGGTATAACCATACCAGTTTCAGGGTTTTAACCTCATCATCAGGGGAACACAAATAATACAGTCTTGTTTGTACTTCCCTGATGAGAGGTGAAAACCTTGAAACCGGTAGGGTTACACCGTTACATAAAGTGGAATAAACAGTGTTTAATAAAACAAATTGCAATGTCTTTAAACCTCCACAATGTTAATTCCTTAACTATAATTAATATATGAAATATTCACACTGTGCATTTACATACTTCAATCACAAACCGTCATTCACATACATGGTTCGAACCGCATTCAAATCATGTCCATCTACAATCATTCATTTGAACGAAATTTATACGGCGCTGTGTACATTTTATGTTTTTATTGAAGTTTTTTTATTTAAAAACTTTATATGCTCATTGCTTAATTTAACTATTTTAGTGAAAACTTCTTGAAGTCAAGGAGTAGTCTAACAATTGATTGTTCGCAAAGTTTTGAAAATTACTCGTGCTGTGCACAAATGTTTGCTAGTGCTTATGCTACTTTGGTGTATTGAAGTAAACCCAAGGCATTAAAAGAGAGTTATAAGAGCAGGATGAATACTTGTCTTGTAAAGAATATCTGATGTCCCATGTATGATCGGATAAGGGATAAATGTTTGTTTGAGATGGGTGTTATCAGCAGAATTGAAAAATAAATCTTGAGACGGTTCGGCCTCATTGCGAATAATACCATTGAACGTAGTGAAATATTTGAACAAATACCTTTATATATGTTTGCGATTCGTGGAGTGCGAGGAACAAGTAGACTAAGTAGAGAATGGAAGGTGGTAGTTGGAGAAATTTGGACTAAAGGGAAGGTAGACATTTTAGAGATGGATATGCACAACGAAATGTTCGGATATGGACAAGGTGGGAGCTATTAACGTTGATAGATAGGTGTGAAGATCAGTTTTTTTAAATTAATCCTATTGTTTTCTTACACATTACATAATATTCACCCTTAATTTTAATTACAACTTTAATATAAATTCTTCACAATGCAAATGTCATTTCTTTACAGTATTACAAAACAGATTATTTAAGTAAACATTTATGAGATTTTTCAACATTTTGTTTAAATTCGATTACATTTTTTTTATTCTACTAGCAGCGCAGTAAAATGCCACGACAGTACACATTTCTTCAGCCTGTCTTCGTAAAAGTTTTGTGTTTCAGGCATATCAATTCGTAATTTGATCTTTTAAATTATAAATATCGTTCTTTTTTTCTTTTTTCTCTGCTTTTTCATCAGGGATAACGTATTACAAATAAATATCTATGTGTATACATACCAAACAAGATGATTAAAATAGTATATGTCTGTACTTGATGACATGGACATAACATACGTGTACGAGTTTTTTTATTTAATTCATCAAAATCTTTCCATACCGATATCATTTTTATTTAATTCATCAAAATCTTTCCATACCGATATTTTTTAATTTTTTTAGGCATACTCGTATTCATGCGTAATTTATTATTTGACCTTTTCAGTTAAATTTTTAATATTTTTTATTTCTCTCTGCTTTCGTTAAAGTATTACAGTAAGTATCCATGTGCATGCACACCAAACAAGATGACGAAATATGTAGCACTCGGTACTTGATGGTGAGGTCATACCAATATTTGATTTAATTCTCAATGCAGACGTTAAGAATTTTCATCGTCAAGTCATATAAAACATTTCTAATTATGAAAATTCATCCAAATATTTCCAGACCCTCGGGCGGAATATGTGGAAAACTTCCCCTTTTTCTATAAAAACGAAGAGAATTTGGTTTTAACCCTTTTTTTGATTGTGGTTAAATGTAAAAGAACTTTACTCAACTTTGCAAAGGAGGCTTTTATTTTTTTTAAATATTTATATATAATATATACATATATTTTTTTATTTTAAAATGTTTTGCCATATAACAGAGCATTCGTAAAATGTTTGACGAAACATTTCAAAGGTTTCCATTGTGTTTTTTTTTCTTTCCCTCAAACGAACTTAAAAGTTTCGGCCTTTTGTAATGATTAAAAAATGGAATTTCGAATTTTTGTTTGAAATACTTTCTCAATCCTCAAAACCACTTCAAAGACGTTATTTTGATTTTTTGTAATTTTTATTTTGCTTTTACTTTTACGGTGAAATAAAAGAAAATATTTTTTTATAATACTAGGCATTAAAAATATTTCAAGTACATCATTACATTAACCAGAAAAAAAATACGCAAACAACGAACGTGACGACCTCGACGAAAAAAATATTTGAATCGGCATTTACATGATTGGTAACCAACCATTAGTTGCATAAAATAACAAACAATACAGCTTCTGTTGTTTCATCCAGAGGCAGAATAAGATATTTTTTCTAGCGGAATAAAACATAATCTAAACTACCATACCATGCCCCTATTGGGGTAGGTAGGGGGAACAAATCTAAACTTCATTCTGTCCTTGTCATTTGGAGTCCAGAGTCCATACCAACGTAGGCAAGCACACGATACCAGAATCTCAACACTACAGCAGTTTGCTCTGTTTCTTCATTGTTTGATACCATCGAATCTTCATTATTTGCCTAAGGTTTCGATTGTTATAGTATATCGTTTGAAAGGAACCCATAATTCGCATCCATATTAGTCGGCATATACTAGTCGGTTATTGACGTAGGTAGAGAGAACAAATCCCAACTTTATTCTGTCCTTGTACACATATTTCGCTTCTGCCACTTACATATACCTCATCATACATACTATCCTATTATATAGACGCCCTTGAGTGACCCTTTTGATAAGATGTTTGTCTTCCAATACGAGAGTTGAAGATTCGGCCCCCGTGAGTTCTCATTTTTTACAAGCGTTCCAGGCAAATTTCCCCTTAAGGGCTATTTAAAAATTTTGAAGTTGGTGAGAAGAGATTTCTAGATTAGAATAAACCCAACGGATTCTACTGTATACAACGAAAGACTAATACAATATAAGATGCTAATACCACTGCCTACTACTTGTATATTTTAATTAAATTTCTTATCGACCCCGGTTAATTTCTCTTCTTTTTCTTAAGTTCTTTTCTACCATGTTAGCTTGACTTTTTGAGTCATTTCTGTCAAGAGCTTTTTATTATATACCAGTTTCCGACTAAAACCCAGAGCTTAAAGGCTTTCTAAACTCTATTATTCCATTTTTCTCCGTTTTCTTCCCTTTTCGTCAAGATGTTTTTGCTTCATGTACCCTGGGAACTGTCTTATATAAATCGATGAGCACTATGGAAGTGTATAAAAGCAATACATACCGATAAAGAGTGGCTGGCCTAGTTGCAGATTGAAACAATAATGTATTTTCTAAGATAATCGTCAATGAAGTAATAATTTAAAATGTGCACAAAAGATGCAGGGTCGTTGATATAATACTTACAGTATACCATCTTGACAGATTGGGTTTGATCTTAATGCCCAGCTTTTCAATGTTTCGATGGATTGGCGTTGATTAATATTTTGGCTCAGAATTACAAAATCTCGCGAGAAGTATTGTATTTTATTTTCACGGGTGTAAGTGAATCTTAGATATGGCAATTAGCCTATTGAGACGGTTGAAATAGACCGATTATCTTATATAGAGTAAAATTATATATGATAAATAAAATATATAAATTAAAATGCTTGTAAAATTAAAGGATAAAACTCTATAAGCACATTAATAAAAAGATACACAAATAAACGTTTTAAAACCTGGAAATATTTAGATTAAAAAATAACAATACTTTCAATAAAAAGTAAATCAAAATGCATATTGTTGTCGATAAAAATTTGAAGAGTTCTGATGTGTAATAACAGATGTCGCACTAAATAAGTTTTTTTGTCTCGACATTCAGCTGTCAGTTAGTGTGTTTAGTCGGTATTGTTGTGTTCGCGATTTTTTATTCGGGTAATTTGTATTAATTGTGTTTAAAGGAGTAGTAAGTAGGTAGCTCCGTGAATGTTTTATTATCAAGAGCCGTTTAATCACATTATAGGCCAAAAACATTTAAAAACAACATAATTTTTCCAATAATGTTTAAAGCATAATTAAAAACAAAAACATTAAAATAATATATATAGACAAACATGCATGTTACTTAACTTTCCCCGACTCCGAAGTATTTTGACACTAATGTGTAATAAGTCATACAACAATATATCGACTATATTCCCGTAACAATGTTTTTTATTCGATTAAACAATAAAATCGCGTCAAAATTAAGACATCGTTAATTAATCATATTTTTGCTTTTCAAAATACTTATAAAAATAACACTCTTTCCTCGATTTACAACATTTAAGAAAAATGTAAAACGTAGTTGTCCTGTACTTTCCGTTTCTGTACGAGAAGAAAAGTAATATAGGGTCAGTATAGGGTCAAATGCTTAACAATAATGCCTTTTGATTATAAAGTCAAATATTATTTCCGATTGTCTTCCCGTAGAAGGTACAAGGACAAGAGTCCTATGTCCATTTTACGAATCAAACTTAATAATCAATAAATGCGGTTGGACGTCGTATTATGCGATTGCGGAGGGAGAATTTAAATAATCTTATGCACTTTTGTATTGTTCTCGTTGGAAGAACTTGAAAGAGAATAAGGATAAAGAATGATGATAGTTTAGGTCCGTTTATTGGGGGTTTACTGTACCATTTTGCTGATATTTCAGTATTTTTTTTAAAGTTGTGTTAATTTGTATGGGGTTTCAGTTAAAATATTTATGAATTAATAGACCGAGAATACATTTCAGAAATTATTTCAACATTAAAACTTCAGATAACCCGTCTTGTAAAAAGGAAATAGATTGAGAATAAAACTTCAGAGAACCCGTCTTGTAAAAAGGAAATAGATTGAGAATAAAAAATTTCAACGAAAAATGAAATAACACTAATTAAATTATATAATGAAGAATTATGACCTATTTCACAAGAGTATAAATGTGCATAATTATTTTAAAATACTTCAATAAAAATAAAGTTCTCTGCTGCCTAGTTAGTAAAATTCTTGACATCTCTGTGGCTTAGTAAGATGATTGTTTTCCAACCTAAATATTGCAGACTTAATTCCCGATAGAAACCATTTTATTCAAGAATGGTTATAATTTGGTTTTCCTTTAATTCGTTATTTACTATGATACCTTTCAACTTGTCTTAATTGGTACTCAAGGCATATTGAAGAACGTGGCTGGGTGAGATCATTGTCTTCGGTACCATGAGTTGTACATTCGGGTTATAAACCACCAGAGAAGGCACTTATTTTGATTTTCCCCAACGGCCTCTACCCATAACATCTTCTAGATTAGTTGGCAGTAATTGCAATTTGGTAACAATTTCGTCAGGTTGTACTGTATAATTTTTCTTCTTCTTCGTTGCGTGCTCAATGCTGAACGTCGTACTTCTCTGCTATATCTGGAACTTGGTTGATCACATGTCTCCAACTCTCATAGTCCTGGACTATGTGACGTGCAGCATCTAAAGAGATTCTTGTTAACTCCTGTATTTCATCCGTCCATCTCATATCACACCTTCCTTTTCCTCACTTTTCCTTATCTGTCCTCGTGATCATCAATTTCTCCTGACTTTTATTATTCCTTCTGATAATATGCCCAAAGTACATTGGGTTTATTTATCTTTCATCTATGTCCAATTCTTAGATGATCGAGACGTTGGTACACCTTGCGGTCCATGAGATACGAAGCATTCGTCTCCAGCACCATATTTTTTAAGGCATTTAACATATCATGTTTCATTCATTCTTTCTTATCATCCATGTTAGTATTATGGAGAATACCAGAGATTTTACATGATGGATTTTGGTTTTTCTGAGTATAAATCGGTTAATCCATACTTCAGCTGATTTGGTCATTCCAATTTGTTTTCAGATCTCTTCTTCATATATTCCATTTTTCATAATGAGAGCACCTAGGTCGAGTTTAATGTCGCTCAAAATGCACATTGTTGTCGATAATAGCTTTAAAGATATATTACTTTTTTTATTTGTAGGGTAGTTTTTACGATAGTATCTTGTAATCTTGTAATCGAGAATGATTGTCAGCCATCTTGAGAATGTAAGACGTCTGTGTGAGTATTCGTTTTGTTCGCAAGCTTTTGTATTTCAGCAAGAACACAGTCTTGACAGATTAAAGTTCGAAGGCAAACGGCAGTTTAAATCTGTTACAGTTTATTGGCTGACAGAATTTTATTATGAAGCGCTTTGCTTATTAGCGCTACATACATACAAACAGAAATTCGGGTATAACATAAAATGGTCTAAGAGTAATACCGGTATGGAAATGAATCCACCATGAACCGAATCTGGGACGCTCGCTTGCTTAACTTGTGTCTTAACTTTTTGACCATGGCGACGATTCGGTTTCTTTTTATAGCACTAGTAAAACTGTCCCTAGATGGCCGATCAAAGGCAGAAATAATAAGTAGGATCGAACAGGCAAGAGTTGCTTTCAACAAGAAATCCAAGATATTTGAATCTCCTAACATTGATATCAATGTTAGGAAGAATTTAGTGAAAACTGTTGTCTATAGTGTGCTGCTGTATGTTTGCGAATCGTGGACCATCAGCCAGAGCGAGTCCGTGCTATAGGCGCACGGCCAGGGTCCATTGGTCAGATCACATCCGAAACGACGAAGTATTGAGCGGGGTTGAAGAGACAAGGCAACTCCTAAATAGAGTTGCCCAATAACGATCCAGTTGAATAGGCCATAACATCAGCCATCCAGGCCTGCTCCTTACCATCGTCGAGGGAATGATTGAGGGCAATAACCATAGAGGCCGCCCTAGATATAGCTACATGGACCGGGTGATCCGGGATGTGCGCTGTGGCAGCTACCAGGAGATGAAGAGACTGACGGATGACAGAGATGAGTGGAGGGATCGAATGCTTGGTGCAGACCAATCCTAGGATTGTAACACAGAAAAAAAAGAAAAAAAAAAGAAATTGTTGCGTTTTTTAGCACTATATAGAAACAAACGTTAATGTGATACAAGAACACTCTTAATATTACGATTTAAAAGTTATCGGAAGCTTTCAAATGTGAAGTTTTAAGCGAAATTGAGACCGAAAACCATGGAAAAGTGGGATAAACTTAACTATTCTACCCTTATTACGTATCGAGATACAACAGTGCCATATATACCAAGATTTTAATTCTCCGATTGTACAGACTGCAAAAAAAATCTTAAATAATTTATGATTATGACGGTGATTGTGTTTTATATTATATTTGGCCTTCTATGAGATCTTATCTCAATGTTCTTCCGAGATATAAGCATTTTATATTGACCATCATCCAAAATTATTTTTCTTAATTGTAATTACAGCAAATAAACATAAATTATTATATGGAGGTAATTCTGGGTTTTTATCAATATCATAATTACCTAAAATAAACTAATTATATTTGTAATTACAAATAATTATTCTCGTTTTATTCAAAGCGTATTTTTCTTAAGGAGGAAATCGGGTCTGATTCCAAACTTATGGGTGGTCTTCCAGGAATATGATTCTTGAGTACAGCACAATTAACACAGATAAATAGACGCGAAATCCACATACTATCTACATTGTTAAGGGTATTTCTTTAGGTGTGATAGGATTTGTTTTTTTTTTAAATAAAACAACAACTAATAAACCAAAAATGGATCTGAAGGTTTAATTTGATTTTTTTTGTGATCTTGTAATCTGCCTTTTTTTAACGCCTGGTTGGTTGGAAAAGTAATATGCTCGCCAGATTGTTTTTGCAATGAAGTGAGGAATATGATTCTTGAGTACAGCACAATTAACACAGATAAATAGACGCCAAATCCACATACTTTCTATATTGTAAAGGGTATTTCTTTGTGTGTGATAGGATTTGTTTTTGAAATAAAACAACAACTAATAAACTAAAAATGGATCTGAAGGTTTAATTTGAACGAATATTTTATGAAAATGGCTGATTTGTTTGTGTTATTGTTACAAGGTACATGTGCTGTCTATAAGATGGGTTTCCCATTAAGAACGATAGAACTTTAAAATAAAATAAAACAACAACTAATAAACCAAAAATGGATCTGAAGGTTAATTTGAAAAAAATATATCATGCCGTTTATGATTTAAACAAGATATCGTTCAAATAGCTTCCACGGCTTCTGTTGCACTGGCCAATTCGATCACGCCAATTTTCGATGACTCGGTGGAGCATTTTCGGCTGTATGGCGCCAATAGCACGATAAATGTTGGCCTCAAGTTCATCAAGAGTCTTGGGTTTGTTGATGTAAACCTATGATTTAACATAATTCCAAAGAAAATAATCCAGAGGAGTTAAATCGCATTATCTTGGCGGCCAGTTCAAAATCCTATCACACTAAAAAAAACACCCTTCATAATATCCTTAGCTGTTTCACCGTATCGCTGAAAATATTCAGCGTCTTTTCGATCATGGATTTGCGCTACGCTCAGAGTTTGTTTATTGGCCTTCCCAGTTCACCATTCTTCTTTTTTACGTCGTCTTTTACTGTCGATGCAGTGAGACTCTGGAACTGATTGCAAACCAATGTCAGACTTACTCCGTCCTTGGCCCAAATGCTTTAAGAAGCGACTGATACCAGTCTTAATTTCTAGTCAGTAATATACGAGTAACGTGTTTCGATCCTGATTTTTCTCTCCTCTCCACCATCCCTTCTTTTCCTTTGATTGATGATATCTAATTTTTACCTTTACTACGAGTATGGACGAGTACCTATATATTGTTCATAAATTTCATAAAAATGAATATTAATTAGATTTTTTTGTGATCTTGTAATCTGCTTTTTTTCTAACGCCTGGTTGGTTGGAAAGGACTTCCGTCTGGTAATATGCTCGCCAGATTATTTTTGCAATGAAGTGTTAATAAAATTGAAAAAAAAAATAAACAATTAAGATAATTTTTCAATTTGTTTTTTCTACTTGTACTAACTTTTGTAACATTCATTGCCTTTCCTATTTACATATGTATGTATGAGAGCCAAATAAATTAGAAATCATACAAAATATGCAACAAAACACCTAAAACTCAACGTGTTGTTTATACATATCGGATGATCTTCAAAGGTCTCTGTGTAGTTTTTATTCCTTTGGCAAGTATTCTGGGATTTTCTTAACTAATGTGTGCGAGGGCCTGACTAAGAATTCATAGTGGACTAAGTCGTAATCGAAGAAAACAGTAAGGAGAACTTTGACATTTGATTGAACTCGGCGTTTTTTTTCGATTTTGGCTATTCAGGATGATTCCATTGGGACGATTAAACTTTTGTTTCGATGTCATAGCCATGTTTTCTTACCTGTTACGACGCGTTGAAGTAATTCTGGGTCGTCAGCGATTTGAGCCAATATTTGATCAACGATGTTTCTGCGATGCTGCTTTTGTTGAAAATTCAACAAATTGGAACCAATTTGTCTTTCATTCCAAAAACGTTGGTAAAAATTGCTTCGCATGAACCATATGCGATACCAACTTCCTCAGTAGCCTCTCTTATAGTGATTTGGCGATTACTAAGCCTAACGTCCTATTTTTTTCCACATTTTCATCGGTGGTTGATGTGCTATGATGCATTTTGTCATCTTCAACGTCTTCACGGTCCTCTTGAAAACGTTTGTGATATTCACAAACCCTTGGTTTTGACATAAAATCCTCGTTTAAAGCCTTATCCGTATATAATACAATTATATCACCAAATTTAAATTGTTGATAAAGTGTTTTTTTTTCTGAACAATGAAAGTCCATTAAGGATTGTTCAAATTCTACAGAATAAAAGGATGAGGAATATTTGAAAGAAAAGGGTTGAAGTAAAGTAAATGCGATATATTATAGGCGAACAATGAAAGATTTGATCAAGTTGAGAAATTCTGCTATTTGGGTAGTATTTTTTCAGATTTTGGAAAAGTTCTCAAATGGCGTGCAGCCATAAAAAAACAAACTCAATGAAATACTAAAACATATGTACTCGAAATAGAAAGTATCGAAATCGTCTAAGATAAGAAACCACGAAAGTATTTTAGTATCAAATTCGATACACGAGTATCAGAGGGAATCGCGGACGTGGAAAATTTCTGATAAGAATCGAAAAAATGCTGTGGAAATTTGTACACTGAAATGAATACATGGTTTGACAATGTATGATGTAATACGGAATAAAGTTAATGAGGATTAGTGTGAACTGATGTGTTGTGTAATATAAGAAGATAAAACAGCATTCTGAGATGGTTTGGGCATGTATAACAAATTAATGGAGAAATACTAACAAAACAAATATACGAGTACAGTGCGATTGTGAGTGAAAGGCGTGGTAGTGAAATATCAAGGAAAATATGGTTAGATCAAGTGAATTATATTTTGAAGCAGAAAATGTAAAATGTTTAAGAAATCGTAGAATTTGTTTATTGTAGAAGAGGTGAAGATGTGTCGAGATATGCGCTTAGAATTCTCTGAATGCCCCGATTGGGAAATGGTTCACTGGTATGTATGTACGCACTATAATTATGGATATGCTTTGTAAACTAGGCACGTATACGGTAACATAACCTATAATTTTAATGTCTTAGTCTATATGTTTAAGTTACATAATAATTAGTTGTCAAAGTATGCTCGAAAAGGTGTGATACATAGATAAGAAGGTTCATTACTATCTCACGAGAAGTCGCGATGACTTTCGGCTTCCCAAAACCATAAAGACAAAATTGAACGTAACTTCTACTATTGTACAAAGGTTTTAATTTTTTTGACTTTTCATTGTCTATGCCATCAAACATCAAGGGTTCCAAAGGAAATCGACCCGTAACCTCCCGTTTGGTAAACAAACGTCTTACCAAATAGGTCACATCTTGTCTATACAGACTTAAGGGACATTATGGGAGAAGAAAAATGAGTTGCAGCGCAGTAAATATATTTATTAATTGGTATAAGGCCTGGAGGTAAGTTGTCACTACTTTCCCAAAAAAAATTAAACGCAACATAACTATCTGTTGACGTCACTAGATTGGAGCAGCCGATCGGTTCGAATATGAATCGATGTAAGGCTGAGTGGAGTTCCCCTCGGAAATTTTTTATTCGATTATCATCGCAGTACCACCGAAAAATACTGTAAGTTAATTTATATCGTGTTGCATAAGAGGCAAGATGTTTCACAACTGTAGCTTATCATCCTTTTTCTTTTTCATTGAATCCCCGATAACTAGCAAAAATGTTATGCCATTTTGCTCGACTTACTACAATTCGCTCCCAGTTGTGCGAAGTATTTATATTTCGAGCATCTCATGAAGTACGTTATTAAATCTCTTGCACTGCCACTGTGCTTTCCTCTGGCCACCATCAGCTCACCAAAGAGGATATTTCTTGGAAGTCTGGATTCAGGCATGAGAGCTATATATCCAATGCAGGTGAGCACGCGACACTATAATCTCGAAGTAACAGCAGTTGATTCTTCTCAAAACTTCACTGCTTAATATTTTATGGTACCATTGAATAATCCTAATTGTTTGCCTGAGGTGTCGCTGGATTCATTTTTTCGAATGCTTTATAATGAGTCGTTCGTAAGGAACCCATTCATACATCAGATGTGGTATAATTTTATCTTTATAGCAGTTTAGATATTCAATGCTAGACTGTGATTATTAAACACTCGCCCATGAAGCTGCGCTTAATCCGTTTGGAATCTCGTCATCTATAATATGTTTGCTTTGTCATTCACAATGACACCAAAGTAATTAATGTGCTGCGCTGATTCTATGATATATCCATTTACATCGATATTCAGATTATAATCGTTGGATATAATCTTGGTTAAGTTGGATATAATCTTGGTTAAGGAAATTTTTTATTTGAAACCAGGTGTTTCATAGACCCTCATATGGATATTTAGTATTTCTGGTAGACCTTTTTTTTTTTAACCTGGCGAGTTTATTGCCATATGGCAATCTCTTCCAACCAACCAGAAAGATGTTTTTATAGGCCCTTAGTGTTAACCAGACTGGAATCTTATTTAAAAAAAATCTGGGTTCCAGCGGGGATCGAACCCGCAACCTCCGGATCGGCAGACTAGTGTCTTACCACCACGCCACGGAGATCTTCAACATTATGAGAAATCAGAGCACACTCTTCGATATCTTGTGGAATTGTGTTCAAGTTTTATCACGAAAATTATAGATTAAAATAAGTTTTTAAACTAAATAAATAAAGAAAAAATCGTGTATGCATTGTCATTGTATTATATGAGTACAAGCATTATCTGCATTATAAATGGGTGGATTTAAAGTTATGTATTTCCTCCAACCAACCATAAATACATGAAAGATATATTCAGTAAAAAAACAAACTTACTCTCTTTTTTGTTAAATTTGTGTCAAGTTTTTGTGTAACTTTCATTTTTCTTTCCTTCTGTTATCATAGCGTTATTTCATTACCATCATTACCATTATGTATTGTACCTATTTGGATCCACATTTTGTTATATTCTGTTACAAATCTTTCACTTCTGTCACATCCCCTCAATGTGTTATGCATGCTCTCATATTACAAACCTTTTTATTATATCCTCTTTAATTTGGTCTAAGTTCTTTTTCTATATCTCCTCCAACTTTTCAAACCTTCTTAAACACCTCGGATAGATCATTTTTTTAAATATTTTATCTTTCTACTCCTTTATCTTCTGTTTCCCTTTGTGACCTGCACTTATCATCCTTACATGGGATGAATTGTATAATTTAAAAAAAAAAAGTAATAATTAATACTTTTTTTCTCTATAAACGTGACTAAAAAGTGATGTTTTTAAAAGCAAAGTCGATGGATAAATCGATCGCTAAATAGCAAAAGGAAATCAACCTCTCACGATATTGTAATACGCAATGGATCTATTTTACATAACTTAAGCATTTTCAATATCCGATGCACATTGTATTGTCGTATTTTGTCAAAGCTTCAAGAAAAGAGGAAACGAGGTAAATATCGTATGAATACTTTTTTAAAGTTTATTAAGAAAAAAAAACAACATGAACAAACTCTGATGTGGTGGCTTGGGCAAATTGTTTTCATTCTACAATACATATAACATGAATTGCCAAAGCAGATCTTTGAGAAAGACCCAAGTGATAAAATAAAAGTAAGTAAGTAGGTCATTAAAAAAATGGATTAAAAAAGCAAAAAATCTGCGCTTAGAAAGATTATATCCGAGTTGCTCTGGTATAATGGCTGTGTCATCGAACAGACCGATGGGAAAAAGGAGTGTTAAGGGTATAAACAAAGAGAAGTAGAAGCCAAGAGGGGAATATTAAATTAACGGTTGAATAATAGAGAATAGGAGAATATAACATATACTAGCTCAACTGATTAACTACTGTTAAAGGTCTCTAAAAACTGCAACAATATTTCTAAGTTCGATTTCAACAAACAAAAAATTGGGTGCAAAGAAAAACCCATCTACACTACACTGTTGATGGTTGGTGCTCGGAGTATCAGTCTGATTTGAAGATACCTTACTCCTCACCGGACTGATGAAACTGACGTGGGATATTTGATGGAGATTTTACTGGGGTTTGTGAGGAGAAAAACATGGTGGTAGATAGGAAAGGATAGAAATTTTACATGCATTAATGTAAAAAATATACACTTACGTTACAGATTAATAATATACTATACTTTCATTGTAATATGTCACACGCGTTTATATGTATGTACATACATACTAGATACTAGAACATTTTCATTTTTTTATATGTAATGACATACATCATTACGCCGTTTCCCTGCTGGGAAAGGCACAGAAAACAGAGTGCCAGACTTTCCTATATCGACAAACATATTTCGCCTCATTCACGTCCATAAACCTTATACGGTTTCTTTTCTTTCTTACATTTCCTTTCTTTTGAATCATCATTCACTTGATCCAAACATACATGATCTAAAGATCTACCACGCATTCCACTTACTCGCCTTTGTACTATACGTTTAATATATTAATATTTCTTCACCTATTCGTTCCACATGCCAACACCATCTCAGAATACTTCCTCATTTTACTCAACACACCATCGCCTATGTATTTTTCTGTGCACGCATTTCTACATAATTTATTCGGTTCCTTTTAGCTTTTTTCTATGCCCACGTTTCCCTCCCATACATCAAATATGGTACAGTACTTAAATAGTCTTAAAATTCGACACATATATTTTATCACTCAAAATGTAGCAACCAGCATATGATGAGTTAAGTTCCATCAACAATATTTTAGTACAGTACCCGGCGGTAAGTAATACATATCGGGCTTAAGAAAGAGATTGTCGGCCATAATCGGCAAACTTCGGCTTTGTAGAGTGATAAAATATATGCGTAGAATTTTAAGACGAAAAACGTGCCGAGTATTTGAGAAACGTAATAATTGTTAGTAAATGAGGAAAAATGAATATTTTAAATATGCCAGGATTAGGTGACTGTATATTTGTCCATAAAATAATTTAATATATCTCTGTCTACATTTTTATAGTATATGATCTATAAAGGGTTTAATGGTATTGCATATTTCCATCGTTCTGTAAGCATTTAGTACTTTTTGTTAATTAAAGAATTATCAATTTGTGTTAGGGTCGATTCGATAAATTGTCATTTCCCCCTTATCGGTAGCATTAATATCTATAGTCAGAGCCGTACCGAGGCGCAATGCGATCCTGTTGGGTTTTATTCAAATTAGAGATCGGTACGGGAGCGCCCATTGTTCTTCTGCCGCGATAAATTTGTCTTTGGAATTTTTACATATTAATATAGGGCCTCCATATGGTGTATACGTACCAATTGTACCTACATTATATTGTACACAGCGGCTCATATTGTTTCAATAACCATATATCAAGTAGGTACATTCATATAAAGTATTACTTTGAAATACAAATAATGCAGATTCGACAATGTCATACAAAAATAACAATCCACAACAGTATTATAGTACAAATTTTTGATATATGAAATTAAAACGTGGACGAGTAAAAATACTGAAAGGAACCGAATAAAGGTTGTAGGAATGCGTTCACTGAGAAGAATTATTAGTTGGAAGAGATTGCCGTTTGGAAATAAGCCAGCTAGATTGTTTTTATAATGAAGTAATAAATAAGAATGCGTGTATGGGGAAGACGAAGAAAAGTATAACTAGATAAAGTGAATGATTTTCTGAAAGAAAGAAACGTAGAGTATCAGAGGAAACGCATTAATTGTATGAGAAGGTGTATGGATGTAGAAGAAGCTAATGATGTGTGTCGAGATAGGTTTGGCACTCTATCATCTTTACCTACACCGACAGGAAAATGGCGTGATGTTATGTGTGTGAAAATAATTAATACGTAGGGTGATAGTCTACTAATGTATTTTAATATCAACTGTGATGTGTGGATGGACAAGAGGCTAAGGATGCGTGTCGAGATAGGTCTGGCGTCCTGTCATCTCTGCCTACCTTGACAGGAAAATGGCGTGACGGTATGTGTGTGTGAGAAGAATACGTGGGGGGATAGTCTACTAAATTATTTTAATATCAACTGTGATGTGTGAGTGGAGAAGAGGCAAAGGATTTGTGTCGAGATATGTACGGCGCTTTATCATCTCTGCCCACCCCGATAGGAAAATGACGTGGTGGCATGTGTGTGTGAGACTAATACACATGGTGATAGTCCACAAAATAATTTTAATATTAACGCGTGGACTTGGCAAATATTTACAGGAACCAAATAATGGCTGCAGAAATACATGCACTGAGAAGACTCGTAGGTACAAGTACTCGTATAATACTATTTATGACAAAATAAGGAATATAGATTATTAATTTAAGAAGTTGAACTATTTTACAATTTTAAAATGTCAAATATCAAAATAATGTAACCTTTTTAAGGTAAAAAAAAACGACAAAAAATGAGACATGTTCGTTCCAATGGTTGTGTTGAAAAGCATAGTTTCCGACAGAATAGCTATCAATGGTCCGTGAGAGTTGAGGCCTTTGTAGACCCAACATCCATTGTCCTCGTGTGACACTGAGGAAGACAATGTCTCTGCTGCAACATTTGTTGAAGGATACGATGAGAACTATCTTTGATTAGGCATATCAGTAAAACAAGGCTTTTAAAGCTCGTAAAGTTTGGCAATGCGTAATTAAATTTGTGGATATCGAAATAAATGGTTTCATTAATCAAGAATTTAGTGGTAATTTTTTTGCCAATATACAAATAAATTAAACTTATAGTTAATTCATTGTAAGATCGTATTGTACAATATTACACTATTGTTGTATACAACACAACCCTCCTGGCTTATTAACACGTGGTAATCTCTTTCATTGTAAGATCGTATTGTACAATATTACACTATTGTTGTATACAACACAACCCTGGCTTATTAACACGTGATAATCTCTTTCATTGTAAGATCGTATTGTACAATATTACACTATTGTTGTATATAACACAACCTCGCTGGCTTATTAACACGTGGTAATCTCTTTTAACCAAAACATGACAGAAAAATCAGAGTGAATCTTTTTGTTTTAAATCTGGGTTCCAAAGGGATCGAATCCGCCACCTCCGGGCTATTTGGAAGACAGGTGTCTTACCAAGGACACGGAGGTCAATCTCAGAGGAGGGTAGTAAATTTTTTTTTTATGAGACATTAATTGACACATTAAATATTAATTCGTTTTTTTTCTAAGTATGTTGAGATAGTATTTTTTAATTCAGGTTGTACTCTTTAATATAGTTGAACTGGTGACTCAGACATATTGAATAGCGTGGCCAGAAGACAACATCGTCTTCGGCCCTATTGATCGAGCCTTCGGGTTAACAACCGCTGTATAATATACGGAACTTGCAGATCGTCGTCGCACGTGTTGACAATTCTACAACGTAGGTGAAGAGTTAACAACACACGCACGAGTGTTAAGTCTAGTGTGTACGAGCAATGTTAAAAAACGTACTTTTTTAATAAGTATGGTTTCCTGAATATCATTGGGAATCAAACCCGAAATGCCCGAAAGAAAGTCAAGAATATTACCATGTGGGCCACGGACGTCGTCATGAGATAATTTAATTTTGTCATGGTCGTCTTGCCATATTAAAGTTTTTACCCTTTTCAATTATTTTAGTTTTATCCCTTTGATAGTACGATATCCCTTTGATAGTACGATACCCCTTTGATAGTACGATATCCCTTTGATAGTACGATATCCCTTTGATAGTACGATACCCCTTTGATAGTACGATATTTTTAATGAATGGAAATGGTTTATGATCTGTGTAACTAGATTAGGTAGATTTTTAAAATAATAAAAAACTCATTTTCGCCAAAAAACTGATTGATTTAGTTTACGTTTTGCACGACTATATTGCATAAATATTTAATTATATACCTGTACAATAAAGGATGAACGAGAACTGACAATTTCAAAGGAAAAGAAAAAAGGTAAAGAAAATATAATTTAATATAAATATTGCATATATTTAAAATTCATGTGTTCGATTCCTGAAGGGATTAATTTTATTTCATATTTGCCCGTGAATGATTTGATATCCTGGACAGAAGTCGGTGGCCCAAATGATAATGATCCAATATATTGTATATTAATATTTTATTTTTTTATGAAACATATATCAAACAGAATGCTAACATTTGAAATGTGGATTCATCGGAGAACTATCAGAATTTCTTGGTGTCATCGTATATCAAACGCCAAGGTACTATAGTACATCGCCGAGCTGGAGAACAGATAGAACGAGATTTTCTAAAACTATAGAACATTATTTTTGATATTTTTATTAACAGGAGAACAATACCATTTCCTAAAATGACCAAATCGAGGGTCGATCAGAAATCGGTAGAAGGCGATTGTCTTGGCTTGCGTCAATATTCGCATATCATCACAGGTAGGTATTCAGACAGATTTGGAGCTATTTCGTGCTGCCCAGACATTTTTTTAAGTGAATAATCCATTAAGTACTGTTTTAGTTTTGTATTCAGAGGAGAATAATACCACTTCCTAAAATGAATATAAATCGGTCAAATTGTGTGTCGATGCGGAATCAGTAGAAAACGCTTGTTTTGGTTAGCGTCAATATTCGCGTACCAACGCAGGTTTATTAGACAGATGAGGAGCTATTTCGTGCTGCTAAGACAGACATGTTTTTCAAGAGTAATCGCCAACGTCTGGGTTACTGGAGATCACCAAGAAGATGAAGAAGGTAGATCATACGGCATTTAAGTAGAATATGAATACAAACAATAAAGTTGTAAAATAATTCACTCAAATTGATAGAAATGAAATAAATCATTAAATAAAAGGTTTCTTGCCTATTCTACTACTAATATTATGCTCCCTCAATGTCTGTAGAAGGAAATGCCATCTGGAGTTTCATGGCATTTAATTAATATTCAACTTTATTTTACAAGCATACACCTCTCACTTTTAACAAGTTTATTCAGAAAAAAAACTTAATTTAAAAAATTCTAACATTGGAAAAAAAACACACACAAGTGATATATTTAATTTAAGTTTTTCATGACAAAATATTGAATAAATTCCCCCAGTCGAGATACCCCCTCACTCACCAATAGAGGGTGAGCCCGGCCGCGAGGACATAAGATGTTTTTCAACCCTCGATATGAGTAGCTATTTGAGTGGTCAAGTTAGCCATGATGGTAACCAACGTTAGAAGAAGAAGAGAACTTTAAAAAAAGAAGAAAGATATATAGTACTAACACATTTTATATATCGATAGAAACAATTTTCTTTAACTCATTCAGACCCTGTGTGCATAATTATGCACACTTATTTCAAAGCATAATATAACGAATAAAATACTCGTAATATAACGAATAGCATAATATAACGGCAAATTTTCTTTTAAAAACCTATGCAACAAGATTCTCTTTTCAGTCGTCTGTGTACGTTGAGTCCTGTTGGGCATAATTATGCACATGCTCAATTTCCAAGTAAAAAAAAAAAAAAAAAACATTTTTCTTCTATTAAAACCCCGATGAAGCCTAATCCACTCTTAAATTATTTTTTTCTTCCTTAACAATAATTCAGGTCTGAAAGGGTTAAATATTTCCTTATTCATTGATAATATAACAATATTATTTAAGATTTCTTTTAAGTCAGTAAATTTCTAAAGAAATTGAATCATACTTGTACATTTTAACACATTTCTTCCGTATGGTACGCTTCGACATATCCGAATTGGTGATTCTAACACAATATGGAGCGTGGCCGAGAGACAATATTGCCGTTGTCGGGCTTAACCCTTCCTGTCCTGTGATGTGTAACTAGTACACATTGCTTCTAAAAACTTTAACATCTCTATAAATATAATAAATACAGGGTTCAGATTTTAGGTATTCCTCCGTAATACATTTACGCATTAAAAGAAAAAATAATTATTAATAATAATTAGCACCTATCGGCCACATCAAAGATATTTTGTGAAAATCGGGAATAAATTCACCAATACAATCAAACGTGTGCTAGCGTGTGACGTAGGTATATTCATTATAAAACCACTATGGGTGCGGAAGCTACGCTATTCACGTCTCACTCTCACTCCACTTCGGTATATGGGAACGCAAGAAATAGAATCTCAGTTTGCAGTTGTGTTTCTTCCTTCGAGTTATAACATGCACAGTGTTAGTTCGTCTCAGGTCTCAGTCGCTCTAGCGCATTCATCTGAGGTGGTCTTGTTGCCCGTTTTGTGAACGTCAGCCGATGGTTTTTTCATGTTTTCAGCAATTAAATTTCAATTATTATCACTTTCGACTTCAAATTTAGCGATTGGCTATGAATATTCGTATTTTTCCGATTTTAAATCGCTCATTTTTACATGTGTATTGAATACACATCACCGGAACGGGCGGATATTTTTAGAACACGAAGGGAAAGGTTAAAGTGACTAGAATAGGCGCGGAACGCTACGCGGTTCGCTATTGAACGTAGTGGTAATTAAACTGTAAATGAAGAGACAACACTCGCTCACGTACGCGGCGTGTGCGAGTGTCGCTATATTGTAAATGGTACCATCGAGAATTGAACCCAAAATCTCAGGTTTTATATTAAGCGTCTTACCAACTAGATCACGGAGGTCGTCAAATTACTCTTAATCAGTATAGTCTACATATTTAAACATCAAATATGACTCAAATTTTTAATTATTAAAATATTTCAAACATGTCTTATTTTTCTGCCACACCCTTTAATTGACGTTGGATTTAATTGGGAGGTCCCGTCCGGCTCGCGGGCCGCCGCTTGGCCCCCGCTTGATTGACATTTCGGTATTTATTAATTATTGTTTAGGTATAATATCACATCAGCCCTGCTTCATCCGAGCTCGACACTTCGAAGTATTGGACAGGGGTTATTAACTATACTGATGAAGGGTCATCATTATTTTTTTATACATTTACAACAAACATTTTTCGTTTTTGAAGTTTGATTTCTTATTATAATATTGGCAAGTCTCAGAAGGCTTCAAAACTGAAGAAAATAAAAATTAAAACGACTTGCGTATTTTTACATTTTAAAGTCTTGTTGATAAATTAAGTTTCAGACTAGATTTTTTTAAAGATAAGATTTCTTAACAAAGTTTACGTGTCAAATTTGATAGCAAACTAACTACTGATGCCGTAATATATTTATTTGGAGTCTTAATACGATTTACGTCGCAAGATTTTGGTCCCGTACCACGGAATCAAAAAAAGTAATCGATGAAACTAACGGAAGAACTATTTGTTTTCCTGTATTAAACTTATGCTATATATAGTACAACTTGGCGGGCTAATTGCAATGGGGTAATCTCTACCAAGCAACCAGAAAAATGTTAAAGAGGCCTTAAGTGCTAACCAGACTGAAAACTTTTTGACAAAAATCTGGGCTTCAATTCGAATCCGCTATCCTCGGGTCAGAAGACAAGTGTCTTAGCAATTAGACCACGGAGGTCGTATATGTATTTCATCGTATCACACATCACATCTTAGCATTAGAAATCTTGTGATGGGATGACTAAGAAAATAAATTATCATCACTAAAAATAACTGTTCTTTAACATTTAATTCCTATTATATGGATTTTGGATTGAGGACGTTTTGTATTCGCTTCACTTAATAAATTCAAATATACCTTCAAACATCCAATTTAAATAAAAAATCAACAAATTCAGTAAAAAATGTATATTAACAAAACACCTGCTTTGATTTTTATATTGTACTTTCTGAATTCTCATGGAGCGAGCTAATCATGTTTGACAGTTGACATCTCCTCCATAGAGAAGCATGTATACCATTGTTTCGTAAACTTTTTTGTATTTTCGCCCCCTGGGTTCTATAAAATCGTTTCCAGTGTCCCTTCTATTCCATTTTATACCTTCAATGGTGTTATTATGATATGTATGATTTTAAACCAGTAGATAGAATTACCAATTTTGTACTTTTTGACATACACATATACGAGTATACGTCCACACACAATATTTCAAATGTAGAGAAAACTTCGCCGATTTGAACATTTGCCTCTTAAATTGCCTGATTGAGTTCAAACATTGTCTCTTTGTATTCAAACCCTTTAATGGGATGTGTCGATTGTACTTTTCGAATATGCGTCTGAAAGATGTTCCATTGGAAAGGAGTAGAACTTTAAGGTCGATTGTTCCAGATCAATCCAATAGGATGGGGTATTATGATATAATTTTTGCCGTTGCTGTCTTGTGGCGAAGAATGCTGTTTGCCGCTGAATCTTAGAGATACGGTTTGCATATGTAGCTTTAGGAAGCACTTGAAGACACCCGTTTTTTAGGAGGTCTTATTAAATGGAGTATTGCGTATATTCGTAATTTTCGTACATGAAAATTACGAATATACGCAATACTCCATCTGAAGCTTCAATACTGCATCTAAATAATGTGTAACTATGCATATTGAAAGATATACAAAGATTTCTTTGAAGTTCGTCTCCCCTTAGTAAATTTTCTGCGGTTTTCTTACCAAATATGTTTTTCAAAACTTGCAGATACGGGGATGTACCTAATTTAATTACCACAGCCACTACTTCTTATTCGTAAACCCAGCTTGTTTATTTTTGTGTAATATTTTTAATCTGTCAATAAAAGTGGGTTTGAATTCTAAATATGACCACCATTAAGAAAATCATGTTCTCTAAACGGCGCTATATAAATTGTTATTTTATAATTACTATTATTGCCTCAGGGAGGACAGAAAACTGTTCTGCAGAGGAGATACCGTTACATGAAATCTATGGCGTTTTGGTCAAGAGGTACAAGTCATCAATTACTTATTTGTCAGTTTGAAGTTTTGCAACACTTGTATTCCTGAAATACAGACCTCAGGTAAATTTTAAAGGTAAACTTTGAACACAAAAATTATTTATGTATTCAAAGTTTACCATTAAAATTTACCTGATGTCTGTATTTCCGGAATACAAGTGTTGCAAAGCTTCAAACTGACAAATAAGTAATTGATGACTTGTACCTCTTTACCAAAACGCCATAGAAATGTTCTCTCGAAATATTTGGGTTTGCCAATTTTACTGGAAATCTGAGGAGTCAAAATGTTCGCAACGGTCGATTTTAACCTGGGATTGTATTCGGAGATTTCTTCCCGTCTTAAATAATTTTGGAAATATCGAGAAACCTGATTGATGATTGAACACCATAACTCCAACTTTATGTTGAACCTTTACCTAAAACCTTTCCAGTCTTTTACGTGGTGTAGTTATGGAACACTTCTTTGTACCATCCAAAATGGGACGTGTAGCAACTTTTAAAATTGATTGCAGTGTATTCAGTAGTGGCATAGCTAAGCCCAAATACAAACTATTACAATAGTCAACGCGAGTATTAGTCATCGCATTTAATAATAAATTTCCATTATGAGTTAATGTTTGATGATCGTTTAAGCCAGTAAAAACATAAAACTTTAAATGAGAACTGATACGACTCACCAAGATTACACTCTAGATCGATCGCTAGTAGAATGGTCTTTCATTGTCCCATGTTGCTTCTACCGCCTACTCCCATCTACGAGTATCTTGGCGTCTCTTTTTATACTCCGAGCGCCCGCAGGGGGCAGTACGACCTAATTTGGGGATCACTGTACATTGTACATAGACAAGTAGTCTAGTTGCGCAAGGAATATCGGACCATGGGGAAAAGATGCGGGATCGAATCCAGTGCAGGTAGCTACTTTGATATGGAACACCCTTGACGGGCGCAACTCTTTCAAGACCATTGTGGAATTTAATCCTTGGGTTCGAGTACCTGCCGATCAATAGATCAGATTCAAAGGATCAACATAGTAACTTGAAAAAAAAAATTTTTTTACGATCTACTTATCTCGTTTTTGGAATAGCTAACCATATTGCATGGAATACATTTTCTCTACAGTATCGGGATGTTTAGTGTATAAAGAGTATCGATGGACTTTAAAAAAAAAAACTCCTAAAATATTTCATTGAGATAAAAATTAAAGAAAATTATATTGAGAATATTGAGCATCCGTATCCGCGGGTTCCGCATAAGCGGATTCAACTAACCGCGGATCGAAAATATTCGAAAAAAAGTCTTGATAATTCCATAAAGCAAAACAAACCAAGCTAATTTATTGTCATTAATCGAAAACAATCAGTAAGTATTGAATATAAGAAAGTGTTACGTTGTTGCTGACGTGTACTATGAACGATGGTATCTTTAGTATTTTTTATTCTTGCTGTACATAAATAAATTGTTGAAAGAGATTGCCGCCTGGCAATTAGCCCGCCAGATTGTTTTACAATGGTGTTAAATAAATAAACACAAACCAAAATGCCATTTCCCTACTGGGGTAGGCAGAAAAGACCGAGCATCAGGCTTTTCTTTCTTGAAACACATATTTCGTCTTCTACACCAAACCACCCATAGATTACGTGTTATACTTAAGGTCAAGTAAATGCTTTGTAAAAAATTATTTTATAAAGTCTGTATCGAAAGTGTTTTAGTACCAATTTAGATGTACGGGAATGAAACATGGACGTGAAGAAAGTCTGAAAAGAGCCGAATAAATGCTGTAAAAATGCGTGCAGCGAGAATAACATATACGATGACAATGTATGACTAAATACGAATTTGGGATGAATGTGAACTTAAGGCTGATGGGTCAAGTCAGGAGTAAAATGAAAAGAGAACGTTGAAATGGTTTGGACTTTACGAATGAAGAAAGAAAAGTTAGCAAAATAAATATACATTGCAAGTATTGCAATGTATGTTTGTGGAAGGCAGAGGAAAACCAAGGAAAATATGATTGGATTAATGGAATGATATTTTGAAAGGATATCTAAAAAGTCAGATAAATTGTAGGTGCTGAATTATTAGAAGGTGAATGAATGTAGAGGAGGCGAAAGATGTGTGTCGAGATAGAAAAGTCTGACACTGTCTTCTCTGCATATCCCGAGAGGGAAATGGTGTGATGATACGTATATTAGTTTTATAGTAATTAATAAAACATTTTTTCAATTAAGTAAACAAATGTTTATTCATTTTTATTTCAACGAAGTTACGATGCTATGCTTCTATAACGAGATCCTGATATTACAACAATGTAGTAGGAGAATAAATAAATAAAGGACTTAAATCATTTTCACAATAAAGCCGATTCAATAAGAATGTATAAAAAAATATTCGTCTCCTTGCATAAGCCGCTTTGTTGGCGCGGAAGGACGAAGGGCGAAGGGAAGGACTTGTGAGAAGAAAGTAGAGGTTTAGATCAGTGTGTCCTTGAAGGAATCACTTCAACATCTTTTGATTCGATTCGATTCGGGACCTTAAATCGAATGCGCATTGTTTTGTCTCGAACGGAAGGTAAAGGACATTTTTTTTATGATTTTGTATATTGAAGTAAAGAAATCTTTTTTAGTTAGAAATATGTGTATAAAGTGTAAACAGCGCTGATTATAAAAAAAATATTTTCAAAAGGAACGTCATATTAAGTCATTTTTATTGTTGAAACTCGTTTTTATCTGTTTTGAGATAGTCGAGAAAATGTAACATCGCTTTGAAATGCTTTTCTTTTAGACGGTATTACACAACATCCATATATAGGTAATCACGCCGTGTTACTTGCGGGGTAGGTAGAGATAACAGAACTTCAAACTTTTCTATCTTAGACCTCTTCCACATTCATATAAACGCACTATCAAGCACAATCTTCTCACAAAACCTTTTTTTTTAAATCTAGTCTACTTGATTCAGCCACGTCTTCCTCGGCCTACCTCTTCCACAAACACTTTGCACTTCTGACTTGTAAACTCAATTCATCATTCATTCACTCCACATGTCCACACTATTGTTTTGTATTATATTACAATTTCGTTGTGTACAGTATAACCTGAGTGGATAATTGTCATGTGGCAATCTCTCCCAGCCAATTAGAAATACGTTCAAGAATCCTTAAGGAAAAACCAGACTGGAATTATTTTTAAAGAAATCTGGGTTCGAACGGTAATCGAACCAGTAACCTACGGGCTGGGAGACAAGCGTCTAACCAACTAGGTCATGGAGTTTGCAATTTTTCTTTATCTTATTTAGAACATTAATGTTATCCATGCATTCATTTCTGAGGTCTTCATTCCACCTTCTTTGATACATTGACACTCCACGAACATTTAAGATGATTGACTTTAATACGAATTTTTATATGATATCGAGATATATTTATTCGATATTTCAAATCAGCTGGATTTTTCATTGTGTTTTGGGTCTTTTTTACATAAGAGCATCTAATTAAGCATACGCATCACTAAAGTTCTCTAGATATGATGCTATATTCCATAAAATTTATATTTTTTACAGAATCAGTTTGATGATGATTTTTAAACAAATATTAAAGTCATATCTTTAAACTGTTAGTTTTAATATTTCGTTATCTTAAAAAATATACAAAAACAAAAATTCACTTTTTTTAACAACTGAATAAAAATGACTAGTATTATATTTAATTAAAAAAACTTTTTCAAAAAAAGCAGCAAACGACTCTCCAGGATTTATTCAATAATAAAATTTTGGTCCTTTTTTATCTCGCGCCGATGATAAAAAGTGTAGAGCGGGGACAACAATCACACAATCCGAGATTTATATGCTCCGAGGAAGGTCCTGAATCCGGGACATCTGGGTATCGGAATTTCTCAGCATTGTTGGACAGGATTTTGTGTTGATTCCAATTTTTATCCGGTCTGCAGCAATCTGTTTTAATTTGTTTCCTTTTATAAGGACGATTATTTTTAGCAAATGCATAATACTGTATTTAACTTTTTAGCTAATGCATAATATTGTACTCAACTTTTTAGCTAATGCATAGTATGGTATTAAACTTTTTAGCAAATGCATAATATTTTTTTAAGCTAATGCTTTATGTTGTATTTAAGTTTTTAGCTAATGCATAATATTAATTTTTTTTAGATAATGCATTATGTTGTATTTAAGATTTTAGCTAATGCATAATAGTATATTTAACTTTTTAACTAACTATCGTTAGTATGCGATAGTTAAAAAGTTAAAAAATCTGCATGTGATAGTAAACGGTGATATGAGGCAGACTACTCGGCAAATTCAAGACAGCACTTCCTCGATAGTATATTTGCAGACCTCAAGAAGTTAATATCATTTGTCCCTCTTGTTTACCTATACTATCCACCCACAAATTAGATTCCCTAAAAAAGCGATCGTATACTCGTAAGAAAATTTAATATAGTCAAATTTTAATGAAAGAGTAGTCCCCAGGAGAGAGCCCTTCCTCTGTTAGCGCCACACTGGAGTGGGGAAAGGAGAGCGGTGGTCACGAAAAATTGTAAAAAATATTCTATCCATAGTTGTCACAAGGTCAGAGTAGCCAATCAAATTGTAAGTCCGACATATACGAGTAGCTGAATACTGCCTTCACATTCCACAAAAAAAAATTGACAGGGGCTGTTAGAGGGATGAATCGTCAAAAGTGGATATGCTTAATCGAGAAGGCTAAGGCGTTTAAAATCGTGTACTGCCACCGATGGTAAGGGTGAAAGTTGAATATGCTTATTCGGTATTGCAAATAAAGTTAAAAAATATTGGATCTCTTTTGCATATTTATGTACCGTAAAATATGAAATTCAATTAGATCATATAATAAAATATTATCTCTTCACCGCTTATCAATAAAAAAAAGCATAAACTGCCCTTTGTCAGTCATTGGAACGTGATCTGAGTACAGAAGGGGATAAAATGCATAAAGATGTTGGAAATTGCAATATAAATGCATTTAGGGAGGAAAACATTCCCATTGTAAAGTTATTGCGGATTATATAAAAAAAATCGAAAATTGATGAAAAGGAATGAATTGAAACAAAATCTTTGATCTTTTGACGACCTATTTGACCTAGATGGTAAAACGTTTGTTTCCCGGCCCACAGATTGCGGGTGCGATTCCCGTTCGAATCCAGATTTTTTCCAAAACGATGTCAGTCTGGTTTTCTCTTAAGACCTCTTTAACGACTTTCTAGTTGATTGGAAAAGATTGCTACATGATAACAAGGCCGTCAGGTTATACCGTATACAGTGAAACGGCGTTATGGACAGTATGTGGTCTGAACGAGTGATTTAATTTTAAAAAAATGTAATATTTTGTATTTAAAAAATGTTGCACTATTGAAATTTAAACTTTTATTTCTATTCTAAACACATTACAAACAATTTTATTGAAATGTAATTAAAACAAAGTATGTCTTGTTTGTTTACCCCGATAGGATGTTGACTTCCGTGGCCTTAAAGATAAGACACCTGTCTTCTAGCAAAAGGGTTATGGGTTCGATTATATTTGAACTCAATTCATTTAAGAAGAGTTCCAGCCAGCTTTTCACTAAAATCCTCTAACTTCTTTCTGGTTGGTTGCAAGATATTCCTACATGGCTATAAACCCGCCAACGTTATATTGTATACAATTAAAGTGTAATACAATACAACGACCTCCGTGGCCTGGTGGTAAGACACTTGTCTGCCGATCCGGAGGTTGCGGGTTCGATCCCCAGATTTTTTTAAATAGGATTCTAGTTTGGTTAACACTTAGGGCCTATAAAACATCTTTCTGGTTGGTTGATTGCCACATGGCAATAAACTCGCCAGGAAAAAAAAATATTCCATGGAATTATTGTTTAAGACGGACTTTGAAGGTGATATCTAAATTTTATTTTCTTAATATTTTCGCCCAAACGAGATTTAGGAATGTTGGTTGATATTTTACATATGCCGTTTATTATTATATATTATGGTTTGGGTGCTTAAAACGATAGCCCGCCATATTAAAGCATTCATAATACTTCAAAAAATGACAGCTTCTATTTGTAGATGATTGCATAAAAAAACTTATAATATCGACTATGGATTGATTAAATGTTCATACAATATGATATATATTCAGGAAATTAACGCGCACGTTTTAGATTGTCTCAAGCAACCATGGACCATAGTTATTCATTCGTATAGTAAGCTCTTTTCAACAAATCCGAATCGATGATTCAAACATATTTTGACTGGAATATATAGTTTTATCTCTATTCATCGAACCTTCGGGTTTAGAATCGTCATCGAACCTGTTGGCAATACTTCCCCGTGTGCGAAAGACAAACACTTAAACCAGACTGGGAACCTTTTTTTCCGATACCGTTGGGAGTTGAACCCAAACTTCCCGCGTGGAATCTAGGCATTTGACTAATTGGACCAAGATAGTTGTCAAAGTAATTTTAAATCACCATTCATCGTGATATACAGGGTAATAATCAGTTTCAACCTTTTCTTCCGGTACCATTGGAAATCGGACCCAAAACACCCAGATGGGAGCCAGGCACTTTACTAATTAGATTAAGAAGGTTGTCATAGTAGTTCTAAAGCACCATTTATCGTGATATACAGGGTAATAATCAATTTTAACTTTATTATTTTTGTTATGTTGTATTCATAAATTTACAATCCATTTGTAAAGTAAAAATATTTGTCGTGTTGTATCTCAGTTTGACAATACTTTTTTGAAGCGAATCAAGTCTGTCACTTCAATTTGAGTTTATTTGGTAGATTTTTTTCACATTTAAGTGTTCAATCATTCTGTTCATTATCAATATTACTATAGGGTGAAAGTATGGACGTTCCATCAGGATACAGGGATGCCATAAAATATCAGTCCTTAGCCTACCACTTCACGTTCGCCAAAGCTGTGACCAAACTACTCGTAGTTCCAAGGCGATCTATAGTTATTGTAATATTATATTTTAAGCACAATGGAGAATTAACCCAACGGATCTGAGACCTGTGGGAAATCGTAAGGATGGAACACCCTGGAGTCTTATTTGCGAATATTTTCATATTATAGACAATTTAAAAATACTACTTGAAAATATACAGACTGTAACTAAAATATCTTTAATATCCGATTGCGTTGTATTAAACTCTAGTTGTACTCAATATAACCTGGCGAGTTTATTGCTATGTGGCGAACTCTTCCGATCAACAACAGAGTTTAAAAGAGGTCTTAAGTGAAAACCAGACAGGAACTCTTTATAAAAAATCAAATATCAATGGGAATCTAACCCATAACCCGCAGACTGGAAGACAGGCGTCTTCCCAACTAGGCCTTGGAGGTCATATCATCTCCATAGAAGACGAAAGCCGTAATTATTTAATAACCCGGATCAATTTCAGATGCAGCGTTCAACCGTCATGGGGGAGAATATCAAAATGGTAAAAAAACACATAAACCAAGTGGAACGATGGTATGATGGTATTCCTCAGTATTTATCTCATGTCAGAGGGTGTACCGAAATGCCAATCACAACTTAGTTCAACACCGCTTGAAATCGGTTCATGGGGCGATATTGAATAACAGGGATATGAAATACCTTTTGAAGATGAACCTTGTATATTAAATAATAATTTTATGTTAGTTTTGTTTTATTTATTAAAAAAATTTGTTTTATTTATTAAAAGTAAGTGATAAAAGAGCGCATTTGAATCGAGATTAGCTGTAAGGTAGCGCCGTTATTACTTTTACATATTATGAATTCTTGAGAAGCATGCTACTTTAAATTAAACAATATTATTAACAGTGCTATTTTATCAAAGTAGTTTTAACAACATTTTAACAAATATACATCTCTAATAAATACATATATACCATTACCCCATTTCCGTGTCGGGGTAGACTGAGGGGATATAATGTCAGACTTCCATATTATGATACAAATTCTTTACCTCTTCTACATCTAACATATGCATCTACACATGCAACTAAGAATTCTCTGACATTTTACAGTTCCTTCTTTTCGACTTTTTAGATTTTTTTAACGTTTTAGATATAATTCACTTGATCCAATCATATTTTTTTTGTTGTTTTTTTTTCTTACACACTTTCCATTTCCATACATGTTTGTTTTCTTAGTTTACCTTCACTGATTTCTTCCACACGCCCAGAAATACTATATCATAGTTATTTTTCATCTTACTCAACACATTTACTATAATACATATTACCCTTTTCCGATCATTTCTTACTATATCATATATACATAGTATACAATAGCAATATCAGTTATTTCACCCAAGGCACTCACTTCTGTACTTATCACTCATTTTTAATACCCGGGTTTCACTTATACGAGTATATCTAGGTAAGCACTAACAAATAACTGTGCACACAATTTTTTGAAAGCTTTGTAAACAATTTACTGACGAAATCATTCCTAAGTGTGTCTTTAGCGTTAAAAATGTTTTTACATGAAAACAAAAAAAATTAACGAATAAGCACAGTAAGTGATTTTATTAATATTTTAAGTTGTATTGTAACCCTTCCTTCCCTGTGATGTGTAACTAGTACACATTGCTTCTAAAAACTTTAATATCTCTATAAATATGATAAATACTCGGTTCATATTTTAGGTGTTCCTCCGTAATACTTTTAGGCATTGAATGAAAAAAATAATATCAATAATGATTAGCACTCATCGGCCACATCAGAGATATGTTGTGAAAATCGGGAATTAATTCACCAATACAATCAAACCTGTGCCAGTGTGTGACGTAGGTATATTCATTCTAAAAAAAATACTATGGGTGAGGAAGCGACGCTATACACGTCTCACTCTCACTCTACTTTGGTATATGGGATTGCAAGAAATAGAATCTCAGTTCGCTCGCTTCAGTAGCTTTCGGGCATTCATTTAAGGTGGTCGCTTCGCCCGTTTTGTGAACGTCGGCCGATGTTTTTTTCATGTTTTCAGCAATTAAATTTCAATTATTATCACTTTTGACTTCAAATTTAAATAATTTAAGCGATTGGCTATGAATATTCTTATTTTTCCGATTTTAAATCGCTCATTTTTACATGCGTATTGAATACGCGGATTTTTTTAGCACAGGAAGGGAGAGGTTAAGTAAATTACTCATCGACGTTGGCACTAGCACACCACTGTGAACAACCATGATTTATTGGCTGTAGAATAAAGGAAAGAATCTTGAGATAGTTTGGTCACATTGTTAGAATGAATAGCGAAATACTAGCAATAATTATATACGAGTACATATGTGAATGAAAAGAGTGGATGTAGGAAGTTGGAAAAATTTTACCTGAAAAAAAGACAAAAAGAGTGAGAAACAGAAGAGCATGTATGATGAGATGTTTGATTGTTGGCGAGATGAGAACTGTGTGTTCGGATAAAAAGCGTGGAGATCTGTTCGCTGTATAATCATAATAATAAAAGGATAATTGATACAGCGCTGTTTAGAGAAAAAAACTCTCCTTAATACGCTGCAACTCGGGATTCGAACCCACTATTATTGACTATTTAAAAATATTATAATATAATTATGAATTAGTTAAGTGTAAGGTTATGAATGTGGTGGCTGCGGCCGTTATATGAGACACTTTTCTGAAGGACACGCTCTGCCTGTCCTAAAAGAGACATGGTGTGATGGTATATATTATTATGTAATAGATAAATCAAATGAAAACTCTCTAGTTCAAGATAATCCTTTAAACAAGAAAACTCTCTAGTGCAAGATAATCATTTAAACAAGAAAACTCTAGTGCAAGATAATCCTTTAAACAAGAAAACTCTCTAGTGCAAGATAATCCTTTAAACAAGAAAACTCTCTAGTGCAAGATAATCCTTTAAACAAGAGTCAAGTGAACTCAGGTATTTTTTTCTAAAACAGGGGATAAATAGTATACAAACCATACGTAACTTACTGTTTTATATAGTTTTTTTTTATATATTAGGCAATCCACCCAAACTAGGATGATAAGTGTCACCAAATTAAAGTCACTATGCAATTATGTGAGTCAACATAATAAAACTAATTAAAAAAAATGACAATTCTAGACTAATTAAAGTTTCAAATGATTAGGACTAAAAAAAATAACAATCGATCTATCAGTGGAAAAGTACCATGAAGAAAGAAGAAACGCAACATTCATTGGACACGGTAGATATATAGCTTTATGTAAATCAAATGTCTCGTAAAGGATAACCAAAATATACATTATCTGTAGTTTCATCATCCAGGCCACACTCGCAGCCGGGATTTACCACAATACCCATTCTGTAAAGGTGACTAGCCACCACGCAGTGGCCCGCCCACAAACGACACATGAAATACATTTCCATCTTGTTCATTCTTTTTATATATATTAACCCTTTTAATCCCACGGGGCCGATTATCGCCCCCCATTATGTGTATGAGAAAAATCCCACGGGGCCGATCATCGGCCTTAAAGTTTCCATACAAGTTTTTATGTTGAATAAAAAAAAATAATTTTTTATGAAATATGAATATTGCTTATTATTTTACACTCTACAGGGAGGTCACCACAAATGTTTTAAAACTAAATATTAACTGAGATAAAAAATAAAATATAAAGTACTGTTTTTTTCGCCAATAAATGCTTGGGATTTTTCGCACATTTTATGCAAAATATGTTGGGATTAAAAGAGTTAAACCATGGTTCAAAGGGATAGATTCTTTTAAGTAGTTATCCGCAAACAATGTTAAGTTAATATGGCAAAGAAACCGGCTTATATAGCAACCTTAATATGGCGAACGAGTTCGCATCATCAGAATTAGGTGAAAATTAATAAAATAAAATCAAAATATATTTTTATATTATTTATAAATTCACAGACCCACTTGAAATGGTAAACCAAACTGTGTTCGACCACTGCTGACAGATCGCGTTGAATTCCCAAACTTTTCCTTTTTGTTTAGCTTCGGCATTTTTTGTTTGGATTTGTTTCTCTGTTTGTGTTTTTTTTTTGTTTGATATGGGTATTCGGCTGATAGGTTAGCGGCTAACTTACTTGATAAACGCCATATTCGTGGTTTTAAAAATTTGATTTTGTATTTTGACGTAGTTACATTTTTTCAGGGTTGCCATACATTTATTTTGGGTTTTTTTGACACTAACCAGACATATTTTTGTTTTCGTTTCTTAAATTAGCTAATACATACATACCATCACGCTATTTACCTGTCGGGGTAGGGAGATAGGACATAGCGCCAGACTTGACTATCTCGAAACACAATATTATCCTCTTCTATATCCATACACCTTCTCGTACACCTCGTAAATTTCTGGAATCGTCTACGTCTTATTTTTTCTAAACATTCACTTTATTCAACCATAATTTTCTTCGTCTTCCACTACCACGCTTTTCACTCACATTTGCACTATATCATTGTTTTTTTTTGTCTTTCTGTATTCATGCTAAATGTCCAAACCATCACAGAGGCCTTTAACTATCTTACAAAACACATCGCGCTGTTTTCTTACTGGGGTAGGCGGAGAAAACAGAGCACCAAACATTCTTATCTCGATACACATATATCGACTAATTAACATCCATATATCTTCTTATATAGTTCCTACGATTTTTCTTCCTTCTTACATTTACTACTTTTAAAATATTATTCACACTATACAACCATATTTGATCTTTCTCTACCAATCTTCCCTCTCACATTTTAACTGTATATTTGTTTTGTTAGTTTTTCTTTATTCATTCGTTCCACATGCATAGACTATCTCAGAGCTCTCTCCTTTATCTTACTCAACACATCAGCCTTATGTTCATATTCATCCCTTATGACTTCATTCTGTTATACATTGTCACTCCATATAGTATTTTCAGTCCACGAATTTTTACATATATTCGGCTCCTATTGGTTTTTTCCACGTCCACATTTCACTCCCATACATCAATGTGGTCACCAAGCTACTGTTGTGGACTACAATCTAGATGATACATATGCAAGTTAAGTGATACATTTTAATGAACACTTTTGATATGAAAATTTTACCTCTTCTTTGAACATTGAAGAGATTTCATAAGTTTTGGCAATTCCACCCTTTACTGAAAAACTAAATTATATGTGTATACGTATATATGAAATACAATTTGAAACTTTTTTTAGAATATAACAAGTAAATTAAATATTTTTCGTTAATTTTTATTTTATTTAGCCCATACTATCCACTGTTGGTTATTCGCTTCTTCGGCGCTCTCTACCGTTTTCTGTCTTAGTTCTCCAGCTAGTTACAATGTCCTCAGTGAGATACAGGCAAATTACTAGTTTACTGGGGACACGACAAATGAAAGACAACAAACCCAGATCCATTAAAATTGTGTGTTCAAATTAAATTACCTGTTGTTTTTTCGTAAATTGTGTATTCAAGGAATTTATTGTCATGTATAAATACAAAAAAACAATTTTGATTCAACCAGAATCATGCTAGCATATAGTACTCATGTACACCCAGCGTTTCGACTGTATTTTAATTGTTCTTCTTGGTGTCCATGGCTTCAGTCTGACATATTTCTGGTTGCTTCAACAAGTAACATATTAAACTGATTCCCATTTGAGTTCTGAAATATACAAGTATGACGTCACCCAGACCTTGTTGTGATGTTAGACTTTATTAAGCGGCCTTGTAAAATCATGCTGAATAATTCGTCTATTAATTATATTTCTGATTGATTGATATCAGCACCGTACTTCAATATTAGCAATATATTATACATTTCTTGAACACTTGCCGTTTAAGACGATTGGACACGTGTGTTTTCAATAGTTTCAAAATGTGACATTTTTCTATATGCTACCCCGTTGGATTCTATCTTTTGTCTTTGTTTTTGTTCACAAGCAATTTAAGTTATTTTTATATAACATACTATATATTAGTTATTTTTATATAACACATATTAAGTATAGTTATTTTTATATAACATATATTAAGCATGTGTTGCCGAGCCCTGTGCCTATTGAGAGAGAAAAAGGATTTTGATACATATTTTTTGTATTGTTTAGCATTTTTAATTTCTGTATCACGCTGAGACGTCACCCGGGAGGATGAAACATCTGGATTGACGGCGGGCGATTATTTAAAAAGAATCGATTTTTTTTCGTTAATCGAAAATTTAAGCTTGAATCGAAATCTTTTGACGCCTTTGTTAACAATTAAAATTGTCTTAAAAAAAATGTCTGAAATTCGTTTATTTTTTAACTAGTAATTTTTGTTAGTATCTAGTGATTATATTTTTACTAATATGTTTGGTGTAGGACGACTGCAAAGGTCAGTAAGACCGAGCTGTTAGAGAATTTAAGGACTAGAGTCGATAATGCCCGTGTCACTCAAACTTTTTCGTGGAGTGAATCGATACATGTATTAAGTGCCACCAGTGATGCTGCATATTAAAAAAGGTTTTGTTAATATAGTTTTATTGAATTCAAAGAAATACAATATGCAAATACTTCGTTCTTAAAGGCTTACTACAATTACTTACACCTATTCGGCTACCGCCGGATCGCGAACTGGTTACCACTGGCCCATAGACTGGCACTGGACAGCGGACCACTATTCGGCTACCGCCGGACTGCGAACTGGTTACCACTGGCCCATAGACTGGCACTGGACAGCGGACCACTATTTGCGTAATACGGGATTATGCGACTCCAACATACATGAGTCGAGTTTTATAACAAACTAAATGAAATGCAATGACAAACAAGTTACGTTACTACAATGGTTTTTAACAAATAGTTCCGACTACTCCAGTAGTTTTTAAACCCATGACTCGATTAATGGGACCGAAGAAATTTTTCTCTCGGCCATGCTCTTCAATATGTCTGAATTGCTAATTTGGATATGTTGAAGGTTGACATATGAAGAATCTGAAATTTGACATTTGTATTAGGAGAGTCACAAATCGTTGTCATTTAAATATTATTCAGTTTTATTTATGTACTTTCTTTTGAACTTTATATATAGTATCGTATACATATAATACTTGAAAAAAATAAAGATCTTAATATTATTAGAAATGCAAAATTGTTGACTTATATAATTCCCAATCTTCATCTTTTGTATACTACTCTTCAAAACATCCAAAAAAGTTATTCGGACAAGTTGAAGAGCGTGACCGGGAGACAATATTGTCTTCGGCTAGTGTAATCAACTCTTTAGGTTTAGTAGGCATGGAGCTCATAAGGCGAGAGAAGACCACGCATACACACACACACAAACGCACATGCACACGCACGCGCACTAACACGAACAAATACGCACAAACACGCATACGAGTATATAATCAAATCTGTATTTTATTTATTCTTCAATTAAACTCATTTATAGAACGATAATAATACTGTTACGAGAATTTTTATTATAAAACGACAATTCATTCAAATTGTAATTTGTTTTATCAAACACTGTTTATTTCACTTTTTGTAACGGTATAACCCTACCGGTTTCAAAGCTTTCACCTCGTCATCAGGGAGCACAAATTAGTCATGTCTTTAAACTTCCACAATGTTAATGCCTTAACTATAAATAATATAATAGTTCATTCAAATATAATTAGCAACATCGTTTTGTTAAGTTATGCTACTTTTTGCCCATTTGTTTTTTTTTATGCAAATCATTTTTATTTTATTTTTCAAAGGAATTACATTTGTATTCGTCAATTTGTCTACAATTGTAATTTTTTTTTCAAATAAATTGTATTATAGTATAATCATTCATATTATTGCAAAGTGACTTTGATATGGTGGCACAAAACATTCTAATATGGGTGGATTTACAATAAAAAAAATGCAAGATCTCACATTTTTAGCAAAAATTATGAATTATTGCCATAAATAAAAAAAAAATGTCTTTGGAATCATTTCATATTATTGCAAAGTGACTTTGATATGGTGGCACAAAACATTCTAATATGGGTGGATTTACAATAAAAAAAATGAAAGATCTTTAGCAGAAATTATGAATTATTACCATAAATAAAAAAAAATGTCTGGAATCATTGATCAACAATTCGTTCCAACTAGACTCCAACTGGAACCAGTTTGTGTTGGGTTTAATTTGCTATAAAGATTGCAACAATATTCTAATGTTTACAATGTCGCTAAAATAGTAAGCATTATCCGTCGAGCCCAAATATATGAAACTTTCAAAATTTATGTGGTATATTTTTTTTATGTGGTACAGTTTTATGTGCTACAATTTTATGTGCTATAATTTTATGTATACCAATTTTATGCCGTATAATTTTATGTGGTACAATTTTATGTGCTATAATAATAACATATAAACGAAATAATTAATAAAATATAACAATAATACATTAGCGAAAATTGAGTACTTCCGTGGCCGTTCGTCAGACGCTTGTTTTGTCCCCCGCAGGTCTCCAGTTCGATGCTCGCTGTAACCAAAAAAGGTAGATGTAGTCTTGTAAAAGAATTTGTCTGGTAACAATACCAGCACGGTAGTATTGCAAAGACGTGCAATGACGAACCTCAAGTTCCGTGAGGATTACTGTGGTTCCAAGCCCAATTAATGGAACTCATGACAACATTGTCCACCGGCCACGCTCTTCAATGTGTCCGAATAATCTATTTTAATATATTGAACGACGTGGTGAGCAGCTACTTTAGGAAGATATTTTTTTATCTTGTATTGCGGCAGGATTCAACACAACATGACAAATTCAGTAGTTTTAAGACTTGAACGGGGAGGCTGAATACTTTTGGTCATGCTCTTTAACGTGTCCGCATCATCAATTTGTTTATTTTTAAGAGTTTTTACGAATTAATAATAAAATTTACTATTAGTGGAGGACGTGGTAAAGGAAGACCTAGGAAAGTATGTTTGAATCAAGTGAAAGATATTTTTAAATGTATGAGAAGGTGTATGGATGTAGAAGAGGTGAAAAATGTGTGTTGGGATAGAAAATTCTGACTTTATTTTCTCTCTGCCTACCCCGATAGGGTAACGCCGTGATAGTATGTATGTATGTAATTAAAAATACATAAATTTGGTTTCAGTTCTAAATCCGACCCTTTGTCAAAGGTGATCGATCGGTATTTTATATTATTATTTTTAAAGGTCACTCCTATTGTACTAATGCCCATCAATAACTGTACACCTTGTTCAGGTGTCACCAACCTCAGGACCACTTTGCAATGTTTAATGTAATTATTTAATTTTGGATGGATAGGGCGATAAATTACGTGATAATAATAGTTTGGAAATTATTTAAAAGGAACTCTTAAAAGTATTATTCAATGTTTCCTTGTATCGTCAATGCAATGTATAATATTATGGTATAGGTGCAATGTAGTGTATTTTATTTTAACGATGTGATGAATGGGATTTTGTGAGGTTAAGATAGAAACAAGATACAGCTTATTTTCGCTTTGTGGGGGGGGGGGGGGGGGGGGGGGGGGCAATAAGTACCATTTGTTTCGCTAGTTTTTTAGATAATTTGGTATAACGCTGTTTTCTGATCACTAGGATCACCTTAAAAGCGCTAACTAGCTCAACATAAAATAAGGCAGTTTGAGGAAACACTAGTGCCACTGTTAAGGGCGTCATCTGGTTATCTAGTACATATACTCTTTTGCCCAAAGGCAGTATGCTTATTTGGCTCCTATTACATACAATGGCGTGCCGACTTCAATAAAGTAGGAAAACCATTTCGGCAGTCGATCGGAGCGTGGTTCTTATTGCGACAAGATTTTGAGTAGTTGGGATTTCAGGATGAATGACGAGTGGAAAGGATTTGTGTGAGTTCGTGAGTGTGGGTTTCTTCTTGTTGTTTTAATTTTGGTTGTTTTTGTATTTGTGTTTCAGTGTATTTTTTGTTTTAATTTTAATTTTTATTCTTATGATTGTGTGCGGCATATTGTGGGATGAATATTTTTGGTCTTTCTGGAGAGATGATGTGTGAGGAGTTGAATTTCGCAAGATGTTTCCAGTTGTAGTTGAGTGCCAATGTTTGTCAGGTTGATGAGAGCGTGCAACGGGGTTTTGTTTTTGTGTAATCAAAAATCGGAAAGAAGTATCGATTTATTTTTTCATGCTAAATATCCTCAGTGAGATACAGGCAAAAGCCTAGTTTACTGGAGATACGACAAATGAAAGGCAACAAACCCATATCCATTAAAATTGTATGTCCAAATCAAATTACGTGTTGTTTTTTCGCAAATTGTATATATTTCTTATCATGTGTAATAATAATAATAAAATGCAGAAAAAAATTATTCAGATATAAGATGGCTTTAGAGTAAAACCAGTTCAGAAATTAATCGAACATGGGGTGCTCGCTTGCTTAGCATGAACGGTAACCGTTAGATTAAGGCATTTGATTTCCTTGTTTCTTAAGAAATTGTGTATATATTTTTAATAATCATACTTCAAACTATGCAGTTATATAACAGGGGCATTAATAAGTTAATTAATCGTTCATCGTGACCTAGTCGTTAAAACGCCTGTCTTCCGATTCGAGGTTTATAAATTTAATTCCTGTCATTAAATTCAATTTAATAAAAAAAGGTTTTCAGTGTGATTTTAGTCTCTTTTAAATATTTATGATGAATGCTGAGAAAAAAAGAAAGATGGCACCGATAACTTGGCATTTAATGTACTAAGAGACACACCAATGTGTCCATACACCAGAGTTTACAGGCAAAAGAAAGATTGCCAATGACAGGCAGGAAGAGGATATTGTTATACTTCAGCTATGTCGTTAGAAGAGATGAAGAAAATTTGAAGAAGTTGGTAGGGACTGGAGGTCTTAAGGAGCGGGGAACCCGAAAAAAGGTCTCCAGCATGTTCCTGCTCTCTTAGCTGTACTATGTAAATTCTCTTTTTATAATTACAATCACTACAGTTTTATATACCGAGACTCTTCATTTGTTAGACTCCTGATGTGGCATATTTCATTCAATAACAGGTAATAACAATGGCAGCTTTTTTTATGAAATACCAATGAATAACAATCTAATTTTATTGTTTTATTTATTTCAGCACACAGAACTCCATGTAAAAATCTTTAAAAAGATTGTTGACCCCTGCATCGACTGATAAAATAAGTAGCAATTAATAATAAAGAGTGGAGCGAGGTACGATGATGTATGGGCCGACCCCCGCCGGGGCTTGTCCGGCCCTGTGTCTTTTTGTCGTGTCATTTTTAATTTTATTATGGACTACTACCGCATTAGGACACTGCGCCAATAAACATACACGCACATTTAGATGTACTTTAAAAGAAATGCCATTAAATATTAACTCAAAAAATTGTTTATTTAATTGCATGTAAATATATTAAAAGGATTATTTTTTTAGATTTTTATACGCATTTTTTTATTCTTATAGGTATATAGTACATGACCCTATATTGAACTGTGTGTATGGAAACAAACAACAAGAAAAACCAAAAAAATATATACCAACAAACAAAACAGAGGGCCAGATTGTCCTATTTCGACACACATTCTTCACCCAATCCCCATACATACACTTTCTCATACTACTCCTATGATTTCTCTGAATTCCTTCTTTTCCTTCTTCCAAAATGTCATTCACTTGATCCATCCGTACTTCTTTTGGTCTTCTACCACACCTTTCATTTACATTTGCACAAAATAGAGATAAGAAACTATATGCGAGTTAAGAACGAGGAATAGTTTGAGATAAATAATAGTTTTTTAGTTCATTCTTAAGTATAAGGTTGAAGCACAACTGATTAGAACAGTGGTTCTTAATCGGTGCTCCGCGAGGATGTTACAAGTGCTCCGTCAAATATGAAACATTTGATCGAAGTTTGGCGAATTGCTGTTGGCAACGTAGTCGAGGCCCATTTTTATGTAATCTGTAATTTTTATTTATAAATAGAAGTAATGTTCGAGCATTCTTTATTGTTAGTTTTATGACCTAGATGATTTTTGGGCTCCGCAAATTATTGTTATAATCAAAAGTGCTCCGTGACTTCGAAAAGGTTAAGACCCACTGGCTTAGACGAGCATTCCAAAGTCGAACCGAGTGAACTGCAATATAAAAACAGTTCTGCCGTTTACAGATCTGAAAGACGATAGGCTCTGAATTTTTTTTAAATGTTTCACTCAAATATACGAAAACACATAACATAGATTGTATTACTCTTCGTCTTTTTTTTTTCAAAATGTCATTGTTCGTTGTTTTTTTTCAAAATGTCATTTGATTAGTTTTACAACATTTATTTGGTCTTTCTCACTTCGTGCTACTGAATTTTTGGCCAGCACTTCATAATTCATTTATTCGGCATGTCTAAAGCAACAAAGATGTTCCGCACCTGTCCTAAGTTCGTATCTATATTTAATAATGTAATTCCACATTTCTTCTATATCTCTTATTCCTTACCTTTCTCTCTTACAAAATTCAATTCACTTTTATCCAACCACGTATTCCTCTGTCTTCTATGTTTATACATTTTTAATAAAATAAATAAAACACATTTTTATTTATTTTACATACAATATTGTTTTATTTGACTGAAGTTCAACTTCACCTGGCGAGAAAGACGGAGGTTTTTGAAACCGGTAGTGAACTCAAATAAAACAATGATTAATGCAAAATAAAAAATAAGTGTTATATTTATTTCATTAAAAATCTATACATATGTGATATTTACTTTGTCATATTTTTAATCTTTTAATACTAATGTGTTCAAGTCCCTAGTTGTAGCACCCTTGAGGGGAATTTTCTTGTTTTAACGGTTCTTTTATATAAATGGTATTTTTATTACTATTATTGTCCTGATGTGAACTTTTTTATATTTTTTATCTTTCATTGACAGTGGTTACGATTCCCAAGTAAGAGTGCCTTTGAGGACAATATGATTTCTAAATTATTTAAATGGTTATATATGTAATTCATTAATTTATTAACTTTCATTTAAAACTATTTTGGTACAGGAAGGTAAATAAAAACAAATGCCGCGCAGAGGTCCCGGTACTCGCGGGTGGTCCAGTGCTCACCTGACACTATCAATACCCATTAGATTAATAATATCGCTACCAGACGAAGCCCGACTCGCTCCACTACTTCGTCCATACTCCATCCATACCACATCCATACTCCAGACAGAATCAAACTGGAATCACAAACGCTGTTTTTATTTTCTAATAATTTATATCAACTTACCAAATTTTGCTTATAAAATGATTTTAACATATTGATGATATGATGAAGAGATGTTGGACATGATTTTAATGTGGTTGTTATGAATTTTATATGAAAATGTAAAAAAATATTCTTGTACTGATATAAACAACTCTGAAATAAGAAAGGTGAGAGGTTAGAAAAATCGAAGGAGCGTGTAAAATGCATGGATGAAGAGGAGGTGAATAAAATGTGTCGATATGGTAAATAGTAGTGTTCTATCTTCTCTGTTATCTTTAACATTCTCTATTTCTGACGACCTCCGTGGTCTAGTTGGTAAGACGCATGTCTCATAACCCGGAGGTTGTTGGTTCAAATCCTTCTAGAACCCACATTTAAAAAAGGAGTTCCAGTCTATTTTTTCATTAAAGGTGGCTTTACTATCTTTCTAGTTGGTTGGAAGAGATTGCCACGTGGAAATATGTCCGTCAGTTTGTACTGTATACAACGAAAGTGTAATACAGTACAATACAATGCAGAGAAACTGCGTGATGGCATGTATGTACGTGGGTCATCCGGGAAACCTTCATCCGGGAAAGAAGGTAATGGAGATAAAGAGACTTATTTAATACGTACATAATCATAAATTCTTATTGAAGGGAAGCTAGGAGCTGGCGGCATCTTTTCTGGTGAATGTGGATACCAATTATTAATCCACCGATACTGCCCAACCAGCAAAGCTATATCGAGTCTTGGTTCGGTGGTAACATACTTCACAAGTCGTTCTCTCTCGTCAGGATTTTAGATCTTCAGGCTAAATTGAATAACCATCTCGTTGTCCAGATTTGGCGAAGCGTCATATATTTCTATCCTTGGCACAATCTTTCCATAATTCTATGGCAAATCTTCTATTTATGATACGTATTTAATATATGTCTGAGCCAGTGTCTTGGAATATAAGCGTTACCGACATGGAAGATGTTGAATACAACTCATTGTCTAAACTTCTACCCTGATATCAGTTCCTGATTGGAACCGAACAAAAAATTCTACGCTTGTTTTCCCCATTCGATCGATCCAACAAGATTCTTATTGGTTTGGTAGACTAGAAGCGTTTCAAAAAGTCCATCAGATACACAATACAGTCCAAGAATAGATGGTCTCATTTAGAAGAGTCTTGACGAATCTTACGCCCATACTACATGAGATTATACATCTGCACTAGACTGTTTGTTGGCAATATGGCATGTCGAAACGCACCGACACTCACACGTCTAGCGCGCTATAATTTTTTACCAGAAGTACTCTTTTACTTGACTAGAACGTTAAATCCCTGGTAGGAAGTCAAGCGTCCTATCAAAAGGACTGAACAGATTTATAATATATTAAAAATAAATAAATCGCTGTAATAAAGAAAAAGGTGAAATCATAAAAATGTCTTAAACTCGGGATTTAAGCTTACTACGAGTATTATTAAGAGATTATTTTTTTTACAAAATAAACGTATAAAAGTTGAGTAGGTTTTTTTCCGCATAAGTTTAGAGAAACATAATTTATAAGGAAACCGCAGAAAGCTCATAAAGGGAATCCAACTACAAATAATCCTTTCTAGATCTTCCAACATATGAGACTAACATATTCGGCTTTAGGTGGAATATAGTGAATGTGTTAATTGTTCATATAAAATCATACATTTTGGAAAGACCTTTTAATAACGTTGTCTTAATGTAATTCCTAAAGCTATACACGTCACCCATATCTCTAAAAGCCACAGCGAAAACCCTGCCACAATACCACGTCATATTCGAAGCAATCAATTCAACAACAATCAAGACAATTGTCCACAAAGTTCCACTCGTCTCCAAACGAATGTTATTTTTTTAAATAAATAATATTCTTTTTTTTGTGTCCAGATAAAATAAGAAATCAATAAAATAAGCGCCTCGTGAGAAGTATCCTGGAGAATAAATAATACGATGGTCAGTATCTATGGATCTGGTAGTGGTTCTCCTCTGTAAGAAAAGATTACATACGTATGCCAGCTAATATCTGGCTACCGATTCAGCCCAAGGAGATTTGTTCAATGCAGTATTGAAACACTTTCAGTTGTTACAAACCTTATTTAATGAAAGCCAGTGAATATTCCAGGTGGACATATACTTAAATAATTCTTCTTTTTTCTGCCTTAAGATAACTACTCATGTAAGGTTGAATATTAATTCATAAATCTAAGTTTATTGATATCAACATAGTATGTATGATACATATATATTGTGAAATTAAATATATATTTGAAGTCAATGGAAAAAAACATACATTAAAAAGAGAATTATACAAAACATTCCTCCAGTCGAAATACTCGTACATCCCTATCCATATATTGCGAGCTCGACCGTGATGACATTAGATGTTTTTCAGCCCACTCCCTTGTTTAAGTAAATTATAGTTCAAATAAAGTATAATCAATAAGCGGATAATACAATCATTAACTCAATAAATATGTATGGTTTTTGTTAAAAAATATAGAGAGAAAATAAAGTACGAATCCAAATTTTCACAAAACAAAGAGAGAAAATAAAGTACGAACCCAATTTTTTACAAAACAAAGAGAGAAAATAAAGTACGAATTCAAATTTTCACAAAACAAAGAGAGAAAATAAAGTACGAATCCAAATTTTCACAAAACAGAGAAATATACTACACGGCAATTTTTCGTTGAAAGTTAGTTAATTTCGTTGAAAGTTGAACTATTCATATGTGAATTTCATAGCAGTTAGCTGTCTCAGAACAAGCAACGTGTTTTATGTGATGGCTGATATACTCGTATAAAATAAAAATGAATGAAGAATAGGTTTATTGATAACAATATGGCATGTTTAGATATGTATTCTTAAGTTACACATATATGTTAAGGCAATGGAAAAGAAAATGTATTTATGAGAGAAGCTATCAAACGGTCTGGATACAAATAATATGAAATTTATGCGCTCGTTGAAGCTAAACTTCTTAATAACGCCACCCTTCAATATCGTCATGATGGGAAAAGATGCAATTGAAGAGGTCGAAAAGTTCACATATCTGGGTCAATGTCAATGGTCAATGAAAATGAGTTGGATATGTATATCAAAACAAGGATACAAAGTGGAATCAGAGCAGTCGCAAGCACTTCACAAAATGTTGAAATGTACGCCTCTACCTCTGAATTCCAAACTGAGGACGTACATTTATGTTTTGAGGCTATCGAGATTCTTCGTATAAGCTGTATAAGAACTTTTAGAGTTGTGTACCGCATGGTTTGACATGATGCTAATGTTTCTGCAAAGTCGACTGTAAACAAGTCCCGAAGATGAAAATTGCAATGTTTTCGAAATGCCGCAATTTGCAAACTATGTCAATATTGTTTCTTCTCAGTTCTCGTGATAAGAAAATTATTATTTCCTCTGTTCTTTTCAAATTATTATTTCGTCTATTCGTATTCATAAGCTTTTTGATATTGTATGCGACTATGAACGTTTATCTTTTAATCTTCTCACCGCTGTGTGGCAAGTGTTTCTTATGTAAAGCTCTCCTTTTTTACGCTTTCACTTAGGTACCTTGAAAAGCTTTGTGACCCCTGATCAACATCAATTACATTCCAATATAAAAATCCTTCATTAATCTCTGTATATATTCCGCTATGTCACTGATACTCCGATAGTTATTTGTGTCAAAAGCTTACACCCGAGGAACAGGGCCGCATTAATACATAATAATCATCGAGGATTATACTTTGATAAAATAGCTAATTGAATAATTTGTTGCATTCACTGGTATTTAGTTTCACTTTCATAAAGCATAATATTTATATGTTCATAACTAAGAATACCACAGACTAGAAGATACCAAGAGATTCAAGGAGAAGACCTTAAGATAGATGGAAAAGACCCTTGATAAAATTTTCAGGTGTAACATTAAATAGCTTTCACTCCGCTTTCACTCAGCTTTCACTCAGCAGCGAGCAATATAACACAGAGGACCATAAATAAATACACGAGTATATAAAAAAAAGTTTGTGACTATTTTAGTGAAAGTCTGCCGACCCCTGGGCTAAGACTGACTTTCCTTAGCCCAGGGGTCGGCAGACTTTCTAGTGAGAAGAGCCAAATATTAAGTAAACAGAATATCAACATTTTCATAGAGCCGCAACATAAATTTTCACTGTAGCTATATACGAGTACATTTAAAGTCCTAGAAGTTCTTCTTTGGCACCTTGTGCTGACAAATCGCACAAAGAGTAATACTTGTGCTGTGTCACTTATATCACATGACTCATCGATTGCAATTGATATTGCAGAAGTTAGCTTAATGTCTTCGACTTGCTACTCTGTTACATTCGAAGACATTTTGGCAGTTCAGATGCGAACACGCAGGTAGAGAATATTTATTGCGATTGTGCCTTTTGTGTTCGGTCGGCGGCCGTGTTTATGCTCTTCTGGTGAGGCTGCGGAGTGGAGGTGAAGCTGGAGTTGAAGAGTCGCAAATGCCTATGAAAAGAGCCGCATGCGGCTAGCGAGCCGCGGTTTGCCGACCCCTGTCTTAGCCCTTGTGTTCAACGGATGGATTTTAAGGTTAAATAAATACGAAAAAATTGAAAACTTCAGTTCAGCTCGATTTCACCACCACCCCCTTTGTTATGGGGGAGAAAACAAATCCCTATTCAGTGCAATATGCACTAGAATATCATATATACCACCACATCATCACCCTGTTGGGATAGGCAGAGAGGGCTAAGCGCCAAACTTTCTTATCTTGATATACATCTTACACCTTCTCATATGAACTTTTTTATGTTTCCTGCTTTCAAAATATTATTAGAAGAAGGCACTACCAAAAAGGTATAGTGTAAAAATAACAGTAGCGACGACATCATATATATATAGTCTGTTGTGCGCAGAAAATATACTTAGAAAGAGAAGTAACACCTGGAGCCCAACGAGTTGTCAGTTCTTTCGCAGAAAACTTCGATTTGCAATAAAAATTTGAATACTGTAATAAATAATAGCTTTTACACGATGTTCATAAAAACAAGACGCGACGAAAAATTCAAAACATCAAAAAAAAAAATACATAATATCCCCTTCGCAGTCAGAAAAAAATGCAAAGGCCGCATTACAGGCAACGTCAAGTGTTCTCTGCAATTTCTGATATTACAATTTTCAATCATAACTAATGAATGTCACCCGGGATCGTATAAAACAACCACCCTTTCAGGACACCCCTTTTTTCTCCCACTTGGCATTTCTTCTTCTTCTCTCTTTCCGTCTGTTTACGCTATTTTTTTCGTTTGTTCGTTTGTTTTCAATTTTTCGTTTTATACGATGTTTTTTTATTTTACTCTGCAGGGAAAAATTTCAAGGTGTTAAAAATATGTGAAATTTAAAATTTTAATTTTAAAGCTGCAATTAAGAATCAGGCTTCACGAGAGAAATTTCGTTAAGGGTGCATATTAAGTAGTAAATTCATAAAATAAGTTTAAACAGTTTTTTTTATATTTTAACATACATTAATGTTCGCTGCGTGGGGGCTAGTAATTTTTATAAAATGAGTATTGTAGAGAATCCCGCCTGCGAGTGTGGTCTCGATGATGAAACTATAGACCATGAATTTATTGATAAGGCTTATTTACTCAAAGACATATCTTTGCCGCGCCCAAGCCCAATGAATGTTGCGTTTCTTCTTTCTTCGTGAAACTTTTCCACTTATAGATCGATTGTTAAGTTTTTGAAGCTTGAAGCTTTGAACTGAATAGTTGAAACATATTTTTTTTAAAATAATATATATGACCAAAGTCAAAGGTATCCTTATACCCTCGAACAGTAGGCGGAAAAATTGTCTGTGTCGTTCGAGGGGAGTAGCACAGCGCGGGGTTCAAACCGATTACCTTTCGCACGAAAGTCCCGCACGTTACCGAGCGGCCATGTACCTCAATAATTATCTAGATCTGACATTTAAAAAAAATTGTTTTATTAACATATATTGGCTCATATAATTGTATAATGATTTTACTTAGGCGGCACAAATAATCCTAGTCTGGATGTTCTATTGTAGACCTCAATGGTTTAATTTGTACGACGCCAGTCATCCGAAAAATAATTAAACAAAGGGCTTTAGTTTATTATAAAAAAAACTTCATCTGTTAACTGTACTCACGTCATGTGACTATAGTTGCCTCCTCGCGTGCTGGGTAGTATTGCCAACCGTAGAATGATGACCCGCGAGTTTCTTGTGTACTCCAATGTTTATAAACCCGAAGACAATGTTGTTTCCCGGCCACGTTCATCAATGTGCCCGAAATATCCATTCAGATATGTGCAAGAGCATCATATGAATGAATGATCGTGTTGATGTTTCGTTGGAAGTGATTGCTACTTAATAAAAAGTAGTGCTGCATAGTTTAATACTACAATATATTCTGGAGATCCAAATAATATTAAAAATAAAGAGCAATTTTATTTTTTAGACAAATGAAAGAATAGAAAGAAAAAAAGAACGATACCCGTTTTAGAAAAATTAGGTGCCAACTGGAATCGACCACGTAACCTCCGGGTCAGAAGATAGATGTATCCATGGAGGTCGTTCAAATATTTGCGTAAAATATCTTTGAATTCCCCATAAAATTACAAAGCGGTTTATAACTCGAGAAAGTATTTTTTTATTCGAATTGCTTTAAAACGATAAATTGGCTAGATATATTGTCATGGTCCAAAAGTTTCCAGCCTGAAAAAAACTAGCGAGTTTGTATGGGTACATACAGCGTCGTCTATGACCACTGCTTAGTCAGACGATGTTACATTTATATTTTAATGCCTCCACGCTGAACAGTGCATCAACTACAAATTATAGAAGACGTGCTGTTTCGTTATAATCTGAAATGTGAAAAAATGGATATTGTACGATTGTCAATATCTGGTTTCTTTTAAAATAAGGGAAAAGCTCTACAGAAATAAAAAAAAGTTTAGCCGCTCACTACTATTGATATTTGATTATTAACATTTCTGAATATAACGAAACGACACGTCTTTTATCGGCTCTAGTTGATATATTAATAAGGGAAGATGTATCAAATTTTAAGTGTAAATTAACTAGACCATGAGCTGGGCGTGGCTGGCTTTGTATTTGTCCATATACGATCTTACTTGTTTAGGTCTGAAAAAATTGGATCTTGATGGTATTTGCACGAAAGTGTTATATAATTGACTATTTCAGACAAATTTTTAATGGTTGCGAATAACTTTAAATGTAAAATAACATTATATCATTACGCATGTCAAAAATTGAACTATCTGCACTAAGAATATAAATATTATGTTTGGAAATATCCTCCCTTTATTTATCCAAGGTTCAATACGCAGATCAGTCCATCGTCAAACAATAAACCGAAAGTGATACCAGCATGAAGTATAATATGATGGCCCGCAATGCTTATCATTGGTATCTTCTATTAGACTGATTGTCTTTTCCCTTCTATGTCTCCCTATTTCTCTTTTTTACTTACCCCATCCCATCATTTGCCCCCACATACTCCGGGATCAACCTCTCCCGATCTTTTGTTCAACCTCTAAAGAAGTTGAACATGTATGACTAATTCAAACAAAAATAAGTTATATATGTTTTTCTAACCATATTTAGATGTAGGAATGTACTTAAAATAATTGATGCAGTCATACCTTCCTATCCTTATACTTAAGTTTTTTGTTTGTAATATTTATTGTAGACCTCAGTGGTTAAGATTATAAGACGCCTGTCATCCGAAAAATAATTAAAAAACAGGATGTCAGCCTTGTTAAAGAATTCGTTTTGTAACTATACTCAGGTCATGTAAGTGTTATTACCTCCTCACGTACTGAGTAGTATTGCCAATACGTGCGATAATGAACCGCAAGTTTCTTGTATACTCCAATGTTTATAAACCCAAAGAAAATGTTGTTTACCTGCCACGCTCATCAATGTGTTGAAGAACACCACAAGAATGAATGATCGTGTTTATGGTTGGCTGGAAGTGATTGTCACTTGACAAAAACTATTGAGGTAATTTATAATATGTTAATAATAGTGGGATCGAATCCCGAGTTAGTAGAGAGTCCATGGGGATGTCTCTAAATGTCGCTATATAAATTGTCCTTTCCCTGTGCTCGTATTGTTAATGCCATCCTAACCAATCTTCATACTCTAATAAAAAAACGCCTGTCTACCAACTCGGGAGTTTCGATTCTATTCTTGTTGGTACCAATATTATGTTAAGTTTGATTTTACTTAAAGCTGGTTTGATACATTTCTGGATGATTGAAAGAATGTGCCTCGTGTCAATAAATTATCCAAGTTGTATTTGTATACAACGAAAATTGAATACAACTAGTTGCAATCCGTGAAATATTCACGGAAGTAAAACAAATTCTACATTTATGAAAATATATATTCATAAATGTAAAATTTGTTTATATATATACGAGTATATCATTTATACATCGTCCCCTTTTAGACCGGTTCAAAAATTGTTAGCTAGGTATTTAAAATTCGTTCAGTATCACGGACCCACCAAGACTCAAATTTCGAATTACTTTCGGAGAGAATCCAAGTATTCCTCTCTCGCTCTCTTGTATTCAAAATTCAATTCTCGTATTCTTTCTTTGACGACAACCATCGTATGGGTTTTGGCCTATTTATACTATGATACAATAAAACCGACACTTTTTGGTCGACGGTAGCTACCATTGAGAACCATTGTCGTTCAAAACACAATTGAAAGATTCTTGTATCATTATTTTAAACATAAAAAATACGATTGCGTGGAAAACTGAAAAGAGTGGAACAAATATAGAAATACGTGTATTCAGAAGAATACGTGGGATGACAATGTATGACAGAATACGGAATGAAATTATTAGGGATAAACGTAAATTTAAGACTGATTGGTTAAATAAGATAAAGAAGAGCACTTTGAGGTGGTTTGGGCACGTGGAACGAATGAATGAAGAGATACTAATAAAACAAATATTCAGTGCAAATGTGAGTAGAAGGTATGGTAGAAGAAGACTCCAGAAAGTATGGTTGGATTAGTGATTTATAATGTAAGAAGTAATAGAAATCGTAGGCACTGTATGAGAATGTGTATGGATGTGGAAGAGGTGAAATATGTGTCGAGATATGAAAACCAAACGAAATATCAGTATTTATGGCTACTGGATGAAACTATTTGAATTCTGGTCTGATTCGGGGACTTCCCCCACAACCCCTATAGAAAATGGCGCAGTTGGAATGATTCTCGCTATTTGCATGTCGACTTTTATTATTGGTGACGTCATTCACTCTCATTGCTAAAGAAATTTATTACATCAATATCGTCTTGTCATATAGCCTTTATTTCATAGCGTTAGTGGAGCGATTCGGTGAACTAAACACTTTCCGCCGTACTAGCTATTCGTTCTTATTCTTGATTCAATTTTATTATTTCTCCTTTATTTACAACAACTCAGTTATACGTTTCAAAATAATTGACAATATAAATCATAAAGTTAATTGATTTTTAATAAATTACTGTATTCGTCGTCATTGCTGGGTCTCGTAGTCGTGGATCCTCTCGCCATTCAAACGACAATTCTTGTTGAAAAGCAAAGCAGCGCCATTAATTTTTTATCTCTTTTTTTCTCCTCTTTAATCGAGTGATTTGTTGCACACCAGACAACTCATCGGTCCCACCGCTTTATTGGATCCGATGGCACACCTTAGGTGAGACGATCGGAGCACACCGGCACGCTTGTTTGAAAGAAAAGATATGACCGAAGTCATAAGTATCCTTATACCCCCGAATACTAGTCAGAAAAAATGCCCGTGTTATTCGAGGGGGTAGCATAGTGCGGGGTTCGAAACGGCGATGTTTCGTACGAAGTCCAGTGCGTTATCACGCGGCCATGCATCTTGATATTAAAGTTTCATTATATATAGCACAACCTGGTAAGTTTATAGCCATATACTAATATCTTCCAACAGATTAGACAAATATTAAAGAGTCCTTCAATGAAAATCAGTCTGGAACCATTTAAAAACATCAATGATAATCGATACTGCAACCTCCAGGCTGGGAGACAAATGTTTTATCAAAAAAAAATAACACATATATTTGATTTAAACCAGTATCTCTTTATGTCTGCTTTCTTCGTCAGGAATGTTTTTTTTATTAATTTATATTCTTTAAATGTTGCATATCATTTTTTTTTCAAAACCCGTTGAAGAGAACTTATTCAAAAATCTCGGAACTTTGTAAAAAAAAAAACCAAACATTGAAATCTAGATCTAAGATCTGTCATGAAAACTAAAGGCGCTTGATATTTCACGAAATGTACCTCTCGCCGTATTGAAGCATCAGGTCTTATGAAGAACATCCACAATCACGACTTGGGATCTGCTCGTCACCGCAGTGCCTGGAGCTAATCGAGGATGAGATGAAACTGATTGACGCATTTTAATGTTTTGTAACTCTGACCCGATCTGATGTTTTTTAAATGTTAACGTAGCAAGAAACAGTGGTGTTTTTGATAGTTTAAAATGGGTAATAGTTATCATAAATACATTAATCGATCTCTCTCTTTGTTCTTATTTTAGTAAAGAAATTTATAGACTCAATGCCAAGCACTCTACAGTCGGTTTTTTTACTTTCTTTAATGTTTCAATTTAAAACAAAATTGCGTAGTATAAAACTATTCTTAATACCCACACGATGATGCATCTATCACAATTCCAACTGGACCACAAATAAATGAATAATTTTTTTTTGAGCAGTGTCACAAAATAATCTTATTAATATCGAGTTATTCAGATAATGAACGGTCTAATGACGGGATCGAGTTGTCAGAAAAGATGCCACCAGGAGATCACATGGCTCGGAATATTTGACGAGCCCTGAATACACCCTGAATAGACGTGACCAGATGCAAGGTTTTTGAACGATAGCAGCATCCAATGTGATTGTGAGGTTTTACAGGGATAACAACACATGCTAACCTGTTCGAATATCGCGTCTACATGCTTAGAGTAAAATCCTAATTCATGCGAATGATAGAGTGATTTCTATTGCTTCCTGCTGGAAATATGTAACAATAGATAGTCTTCACATGGAATTAATTAAATGATCAAAATAATATACAAGTTACATTGCAGCAGCATCCGCACCCATCATTCGCTCAAAGTCTACTTGAATACCTCCAAAGGTTCTTTACTCCTCGCTTTCCGTCTTACATACGAGTATGTTCAAGTATTTCTTATTACGAATTTTGTTGAGTTGTTGACTGGATTTAGGTCTTTACCTGATTTAGATCCTTACCATTTATGTTTTCTTCGTGGTTGAATTTTTCGTCATCCTGTCGTGTAGTTTGTGACTGAATATCATGACTCCCATGATAGCCTCTGACGACTCTCCATTTATATCTGCACTTCTCGGCTCGAAGGGCAGTTGTTAAGGGTAGTCCAGTTGCGTCTCTCACTTGGTCAGTTCAATGCATTGAGAGTCTTTCTCTTGTGCGTCGAACTTTCACGTTTCGAGTAACTACAAGCCTCTCGAATTTTTTTTCTTGGCAACAAGCAATGTTCCCAAATAATTGAAGAACTCGCCGAAGGCATATAATATACAATTTGTCAGTGATTTTCAGTTCTACTAAAATGGAGGCATTGAATTAGATATGTGAAAGTATTCATACGATGGAGTCAATCACAAGTCGCTATGTGTTTTTTATTCACATATGTAATTAAACAAAACTTAATTCTGATATCCTAATAATTATTGTCTCTATTCTTCGTTGTATTCCTCCTCGTCATTGTATATCTGAATATTCATTTATTTTTCCAGCGTCATTTAATGACCAAAATAACTACAAAATAAATAAGGGTTTTCGTGTTTCAATTAACGATCTTGGAACCAATACGCCAGCTTAATCAAGGATTGATATCCTCCATGAACATAATGAATTCACTTTTAATGCTATTTTTTTCTACAATCTAACTTTATCACTTGATTAATATACTGTTTAAATGTTTTGAACTTTTTTCTCACAAAGTAGAACGTGTTGTATTTTTATTTTTCAACGCATTTATTAGCACCCCATTTTCGAGCAGGATTCTCGCATAAATTCACAAAAAAAGACGTGAAAATAAATCGGCAACAACTTTTCTCGTTTTCGAAGGCTTTTATTGAAAGAAATATTTTCTTTTATATCCAATATATATTTTTTATGACCTCCCCAATACGTAACGCAACCTCGCTACGTCACTGCGGGGCGCCTAGTATAATAGACGTCATAATCAAAGGACGATTTATTCCTGCATCCAGTGGCGGAACAAACTTGGAGTATAAATCTGAAAACCTCAAAATGCCTCTTTTTTATAAGCGGGGGACTTAATGGAGGTAGGTGTTGGCAAAAATGAATATTGAGAGGTAATAAATATTCAGAAAAAAAGGTTTCGGATTTATAAAACGTAATTCTTAGTTGTCCCTTTGCTGAATATAATATACTCATAAAAAGTCGACTTTTATTAAGAAATTTAAAGATACTACTATTTTCTATATATGAAAACTTCAAAATCATGAAAAAATTGTAATGAAACACTGGAATAACCTTAGTCTGAAAAAAAACTGCTGATGGTCAGCATAGATAAGGGTATCAGGTCACGGGGAACAGAAGAAACCATACTTTACATGGTTCTATCAGCGAGTCCCTAGCATTGTGCTTCCAAAAGGTTCACGATTGCTTTGGGTAGCTTAAGTTTGTCAAAGAATTTCCATCTTCAGGTATTCTATCTTTCTCGTCCATACCTCAGGCGTGAACAAAAAGAATAAAAAAAATAATGTTTGACACGAGATATGTATGTGGAAGAGGAAACTTCTGTATGCATAAATATACAGAATTAGGATATTTGTGCTCTACTTTTATCTAAAATGGTATATGGAGGGATGTTCTTACTCTCTCCCTTCTTTTCCAGTAGTCATCCTCATAACCGAAGGTCGTTAGCTCAATGGAGAGGCTTGCACAGCATTCATTGAGCCATTTATTTCTGTAACCATGTATAAAACCTTGCATAGAGTGGATTTGGTAACATCATGATCTAGTCTGATCAGCGCAGGGAAACGCGGCCTCTTGATCTCCTACCAGAAACATTGTCCAGCATGACAGTATTTTCAAGACTTGTATGATTGTGTCTTGATATGTGTTCGAAGAAACTTAATACCCTTTGTCAATAAATTATCGAGAGATGAGTGATGCGCTATGTATACGAGTATGACTTTAAATGAAAACTTAAGAAAGTCTGAAATATTTTTTTAATCTCTCATTTTCACCTTCTTTTTTGCGCCATGTCCAATCCCCCTGAAGATGAATATCTCCTAAACTGTCTCGATACTTGTATCTTCACGAATGTTGTATTAAACAAGGTAGATACTTTGTACATATTCCACGTCGATCTTCGATTTTGCCCAACAATATGAACATTAGTAGTATTTTTATTACTACGATAAAATATTTTCAATTGAAAATTTATATATCTTAAAACAATATTCCTTACAATTTTTATAAGATTTATATCGATTCCGCTTGACCCCATTTAACCCTCCCCAAATGGAATGGATCCAGGTTTTACCCTCACTAAATTGTTACATCCAACTCCTTGTGACATTTTATTCAAGCATGAAAAAATATATTTTGGGTATTTTGGTAACTTACTCTATTTAAATATATTAGATTTTTTTTCGATTAAACTATATTGAGAAAACCTTTTTTGATGTTAAAAGACCGTTTGATAGTTTTCTTATTGAAATAGACATATTTTTAATGTGTTTTTTAATAAATGGTGTAATTCTAATATCTAAGTCTCCGTTAGCACGGCTACAATGATTTCCACTCATAAATAAGAGGTAAGTAAACAAAGTTGCTGCTGTCTCCGAATGTCTAAAATATGTTATATGGAATAACAAGTACATGACAATAGACAGTGAGATGGATATTTATAAAGAATATGTGAGACAAACCATGACTTATATTCAGAACCATTGCAGTAAAAAAACTTAAAAATTAAGTTTGAAATTCTTGTATCCGATAAATATGTGAAGTGGAAGATATTGCGAGATGGAGTGGATAGACACTGGTGAGGTCTTTTGAATAAAATGGATATCACAAGAGTTCCCTATATGACAATACATTAAATCCCCGCTAACAGTCGTCCCCAAAGAATACCTAAAAAAAGATGGAAGAAAAGCTGGGATTCAAGATCTTAAGAGAGAGAGAGAAAATCCTGATGATACCACACAATTGGTTTAATTTAAAGAAAGAATGAGTTTGGAAATTAAAATCATCTCCAAGCACTTTAAAATTTGGACCCTGTTTTTCTCTTCATTGGTTGAAACTTAGCGCAATTGCATGCTCTAGCATCAACAGCAGTTCGATGGATTGTCTTCAGTCTTTATGGAATCAGAAAAATATGACAGTTCTCTACGATGTGTATAACACTCTAATCTCTGTCCTTGAGTATAAAATGGAACTCATGAAATTTATCCAATTTAAAGTACTAGAACTGCGTTTGTGGTTATATCTCAGATGGTACAGAGTAAACTCAAATCTTTTTGACAGACCCGGAAAACGAACATTACAAAAAATCCTGAACAAAATCTAATGCGACGAGCTCGTTTTTCTATCTTCCCATCAGTTTATGATTTGCACCATGAACCTGGAATAACCGTGGATGCTGGATTAATTAGGAAGTATTTTTAATATATACGTGTATGTCGCTGATACTGGTTATTAAGATATAACAATAGTTAAAAATAATTGTTTTCATAAAAATATGTCAACTTTTGGGTATTTCATTGAAATCATGCCAATATATTTCTTACTGGCACTCCCCTCATTAGCTACAGTTCGGACTTGTTCGATTGTTAAAGTGCGAAATTCGCGGGTGTAAGTCAGTAGGCAATTGATACGAGGGTGGATCAAATAGAAAACGAGATTTTTTGTTTTAATTTTTTTATTTGTAGAAATAAAAAGACAAGTACACATCATTTTTCTATATAATCTTCTGTTTGAGAAATGTATTTTTCCAGTGGATCGGTAGTTTTTTTATCGCGTCATCGTAAAAAAAGTGGGCTGTGTCAGCATCCAATTGCGCACAAACTCCTCTACTTCAACGTCGTCGTTGAGTTGTTGGTCTCCCAGAGCTTATTTTAGTGGCTCAAAGAAATGAAAGTCGCAGGGCTATAGGGAGGGTGTTTCAGTCGTGTCCAACTCATTTCCTCCAATTGTTCGCATGTTACAGCTACAGTATGGGGTCTCGCGTTGTCATGGAAGAGAATCACTTCTCGTATTGGTTGGTCACGTCTTTTGTATCGATAAGCAAGTTTAATTTACAACTCAAAAGCTCGTAGTAGTACGACGCATTGATGGTGTGACGATCGTGTAGATGTGCAAAATGCCACGCCGATCCCAAAAAACGGTGGCAAGCACCTTACTAGCCGAGTCTTAGCTTTTACAGGGGCTGTCTCACCTTTATTTCTCCAGTACATGCTGGCTGGTTTCGACTCGGGCGTGTAGTGGTGTACCATCACAGTTTCATCGCAGGTGACGACGCATCAAAAACGCGTTCCATTCTTGTGCAAACCGCGCCAAGAGCCGCTCACAGACGTGCAAACGTACCAACTTTTATTCTGCAGTCAAAATACATATGACCCATCAAGCAGACACTTGACGGAATCCTAGGTTCTTTGTGATTATGGATTGAATGCTCTCATAACTTATTCCTATTTCAGAACAAATTTCGGAAGCCGTCAAACGTTGGTGGCCTTTCAGAAGATCACGAATGGTGTTAATGTTCTGTTCTTTAATGCTCGTCCGTGGGCGACGATCATGGCTCTCGACTACTTTACGGCCTTTCATGAACTCCTTATGCCAGGCAAACACACGGGACTTTAACAGTGTTTGATCTCCAAACTGTGCCGTCAGTTTCCGTAGAATTTCGTCCGGTTTTAACTTGATAATTATGTGTTGCGCAATCGACGGGTGAACCTCTTTCTCAGACATCGTGTGCCATATTAATTATGGAATCTACCAAGGCCGGTCAACCACTCTCCCCACTCCTGATATCCCCACCCAACACTTTCGAGGTGGCCGCGCGCTCCGTTTAAAATTACGCACTCTAAAATAAAAGTCTCGTTTATATTTAATCCACCCTCGTATAAGTGAGACGGCTGATATACTCGTATGTTACACGTATTATGTAAACATTTAAATTAATAAAAATATAAATAAATTATAAGTTGACATTTCTCAACCAAAAGTGATTCTCCAATTATTCGATTTTTAGAGATAGTAATATGCAAATCCGAATATTTTATTGATAATAAAATATTTATTGAGAATTCAATGGATGATAAGATATTTTTCCCTCTTCAGAAAAGCAAATTTTATATATCTTCCATTTTTATGGACATAAATTCTTTCACCCTTAGCATTTTTTCCACCCCAAACGACAAATTCGTTTTATTTTATTGTCTCGTCAATTTCAGAAGCGGTGACCATATCGACATTTTTACAACTCATGTGGCATATTTTATTCATATTGGACTCAACTTTAATATCAGATCCTGGGTATAAAAAGATCACTTTAAATTTATTAGGTCATTTAAGGGTTGACATTGTACTTAAGAGGTCGCAGGGTGAGGGTTGACTGCGGATTAGAGTTTTTAAATAGGGAGGTCGACATCGGTTGCTCGCAGGGAGGTATATTGTGTATTTTGCCCTATATCGTCCTCATGGACGGTATATTAAATACTTTTCTACCTCCAGGTTGTATGATTTAGACCTACGAGTATAACGATTTGGATCTGATCAGAACTAACACCAGGGCCTCGATCGAAAGCTTCTTAGCGGTCTGCCTGGATTGGTGAGTGAGGATCGAGAAACATGATAAACTTTCCTCCGCATGAAACCTGCGGGGTAATGTTGAAAGGGTCTCATGCACGTACTCCTACAGTTTCCTTTTCAGGCATAAATGTTCGTGTCATGTGGGTGACAATTAATCTCGTGTGACAATCGACCGTGCCTCTCAAATCACTCGTAGATCATCCTTCCTGAGTTCGAGAAAGGCATTCCGCTCCCTTAATATTATAGCTGAACGTAGTAAATGACAGAGATTATTTATTAACACTTAATTGTAAAAAGAATTTGGCGGGCTTGTTACCAGGTGGCAATCTCTTCCAGCCAACCAGAAGATATACAGAGGACAAGTGACTAGTCTTCCGAGAGCTCCAGTTTGGAGATTTTCCTCAGAGAGGACGGTAGACTGTTTCATAGAAACTATACCGATACCCAAAACGTTTTGTCGAAATATTTGGGTATGCGAACTCCACTGGGAATCTAGAGAGTCAAATTATTTGCAGCGCTCGACCTTAAACTAAGACTTCAGAGATCTCTTTCCATTTCAAACTACAACCTGATTTATTGATCAACTTGAACACCATAATTCCAACTTTACGTTGAACTCTCTCCTCTGCCCATTCAAGTATTTTAAGTAATGGAGTTATGTGACATTTCTTTGGACCACCCAAATAGACACGTGCATCGGCAATTACAATTGATTGCTAATACACTCATCAATGTAAGACACAATCATCGCATTTTTTAATAAGCTGGAGGGCTCACCCGAAAGAGACCGTGAAAGTTTCCTGAGTTTGAAGAAGCTCAAACCTGCAACCCTTCCTATTTGTGCCTCTATGGAAGATAAAGAAGTTCAGTGAAGACTGATAGTTTTCAATTAATACATTTTGGATAGTTGATTATTTGTTGCATAATTTAAACCAATGAGAAATCTATAACAGTTCCGTATCGAGGAATGGGCCTTTCCCATGAATATTTTTTGTAACTTTTGAACGTTCAGGAATAAATTGAATACCAATAATATTTTTTACTTCTTAAAAATCGAAAAAATGTTCAAATTTGAAATACGTGCATTCCGTGACGCACACTTAACAAGTATAGGCAATATAACTGTTGTCATTACAACTGAAGAGTTTCAGTATACAAAACAAATGACTGATTATGTTATAACTATAAATATATAGTTCATACAAAAAAAACAAATGAATGATTTAAAATAAAATAAAAAAATGGAAATTAATATAACTGTGTAATGATGGGACAACATTTATGTTGAATACGGTATTAAAAATATTTCATAAAAAATGAATTCAATATAAATCATGTACCATTAAAGGAATATAAATATTTCATGCAAAAATAGCTTTGACAGTACAAAATTAAACTTATATAATACCTCATATGACTCTAGTTCTAACAAATCTATCTACACTCACCATCTTTGAGCCAGACAGGCATCCGACAGAAAAGTATTCTGTATTACACTTTCGTATTAAGTAAAAACTGATTATAACCCAGTGGCATTGTCCTCTAGCTGAAGGTTTATTACCAAGTGGCATTCTCTTCTAACCAAACAAAAATAAGTTAAAGAGGCCTAAAGCCAATGCTGGTTTGTAAAGATGACGTGAAAAATATGGTACATTTGTAAAGTGCCCTTTTTTCAATATTTAAAAAAAATAATCCATTATATTGGTTTACACTTTCATTGTATTCTGCACAACCTGGCGGGTTTATTGTCATGTGACAATCTCTTCCAACCAACCAGAAAGATGTTTAAATAAGCTTTAAGTGATAACCAATTTTTTTTCCAAAAAAATTAGTACGAAGGGGAATTGAGCTCGCCCTCTGGGCTGGAAGACAGGCGTCTCTTCAACAAGGACACGGATTCGTTAAATATTCAAACTCTAAAAATGTATTGTATCCTATAGTGAATCGTGATGATATGATTCTCGTTTTTTTCTATCTACATATACATGTATATAATCAATATGTGTCCCTCAATCATCAAGATGTGTCCATCAATCATCAAGATGTGTCACTCAATCATCAAGATGTGACCCTTGCGGGACAGGCCACCAAACTTATTTCTGTTATTTTATTGTCGTCATTACAATCTACGGCGCATGTTTGAATATATCAGAATTCGTGAGGTGGGATACGCCAATTGATATTAGCCATAACACGTGGACAATAACTCAATACGGAGTGCGACCGGGCGACGGTAATGACACGGACATATTCTAATGCGCCACTGCCGCGCCGGTACCGTTCTGTGTACTGTGTTCTCTGTTCTATGGTCTATGCACTGTGCTCTGGTTCAATGAGGATGCGATGAACGGATTTGATTCATGTCTAATTTGAATTCAATAGTGTTGGGCAATTAAAAGGAATTTCTACCATTTGTTAGATGGTAATTACTTGAATTTTTTGGCGATTGCCGAGGTTAATTTGATAACTTTTAGGGATTTTGAACTCGATGTTCTCGGGTACTTCAAACTTCCATGACTTATAATGGAACCCCACTAAGATGTAATGTATCCCTACCAATGTTAATCTTATCATATACTCTGTTATCCACATCCAATAAATATTATAAGTAATCATGTGACGTATTCAAACCAATGTTAAGTTTATCAATGTTAACCATATCATGTACTATGTTATCTACATCCAATAAATATTAGTGTTATCACGTGTATGTCAAACTTAACTCAATGTATTATGTTTAAATTTATTATCTTGTTGGAATTATCAGGAACCGTTACTATCCAAATTCAATAAAGATTTGATATCACTAAATGGAAGTAAACGGCGAACGAGACATTCCAAATAATCGCCTGATATCGATTTGACCTTAAGGGCAACGATAACATACCCGACCAATTCTCTTTTAATTACCTAAGGGTCGTGCGTACGTTATCTTTGCTTTAAATAGGACGTCATATCAGAGACAGAATCATTATTCTTAAAGCCACCTCGATGTTAATATCATCGTTATTATTACTTCTACAATACTGTTAATATTATACTTCAATGTAATTCAACGATTATACAAATAAAATTACACAATTGAAATTCTAAAAGTGTATTCGTTGCAAAAGGCCATAACAAATAAGATGTTTACGTGAAGGAGCCACTGACTGAAATTCCGTTATACTTAGATTTAATTTATTTTTATAGATCCAATTTAAGACGTCAAGGATGCAATCAGGAATGCTGTGATTGCATCCTTGTGGTACACCATACTTAAGAATAGCTTGACAAGATTTTTCCTGATTAAGTAAGAAGAATATATTGTTACCTTTTTGCGTGAGATAGTATTATTTATCAAGACGTACAACGACGTGCATACGTTACTTGCCCGATCCAGTGGTTTCGAACGTGAGTGCAAAGAAAATATTGCATACAGGTTTCAAAGTAGCAAGCTGAATTTTATTTCCGGAGAACTTACTTTCAGGTTTTTGTATATCTGATTTTATTATTGTCATCTTTGTTGTTCTTTCACCCAAATTCTTAGAACACTTTTGCGGAATTCCTTAACGTGTTTCATTTACAAATTTATATTTGAACCTCTTTTCTCCCTTAGTGTGTCTTTTTAGACTGCGTTTGTAGAAGCATAAGTTATTTATTTGCAAATTGAAATAATTCTGCACTATAATCGAACCATTCTTTAATAATTAACCTAGTAACTAACATATTCTCAAAACTCAGTCAAGTGTTATTTATTATATAAATCTAATGTGATCAATTCATTTGATAGAGAATAATTTTGAATTATTATTGTTTTCAGTTCAAATAAATCATGTTACCATCACTAGCTGAGGAACAGGGCCGGAATATGAATCAAATCGCCTACCGCCTCGATACGGGCGCACGGATGCCTCGTTTCGGCCCATAACTCAGCATAACGAGCGGGACACAGAGGCGACTGACACAGTTGTATCGGTAATTGCATTGATTGATTTGATTTATAAGCGTCCGGCCCTGCCGTTATAATCAGGGCCGAATCAGGAAATGGAATGCCACTGCAGTAAGATATTGTCAAGGACCACAGATTCTCAAGCTCAGCGACAAATTGTGAAACTAGCTTCTAGAAACGCATCACGCAAAGATTTTTTTATGAGTATGTTATTTCATGCTCGTTTTGCTTAAATGTTGGTCAAAAGTTAATTCGAGGGTTTCGGGTTTGATTTCTGATGGTACATGAAAAAAAGAACACACGGTGGTGAAAGTTTGGTAACAATACTGGCGTACGTTAGACATGTACGAGTTGTTGCATCTTACAGATAATTGTTTGTTAAAGACGGGTGTTATATGTAGAATTAAGAAAGAAACTTTGATATTAATCGAGAGAATAAGTTGCCAAAGATTTACTAAAGAATCGAAATTGTCTGAAATGAACGGATAGTAAGATAGAGTGGAAGGAAAAAGTTGGATAAATTTGAATAGAGAAAAAAGGTTGAGAAGCTGGAGAGCACGTGCGACGAAATGTATGAATGTGGATGAGGTGTCTGCATGGCTATAAAGTTGTGGAGATCTGTCTTAAATCCCTACCTCAAAAGGGGCATGGCGTTATGGTATGTATAATATGTAACTAGCTTCATAAGTTTACTTTTTGATCCTAAATACAAAAAGTTTCATAAATACGAGATTTAGGCTAAAAAAATATTTAATTTCATTTTTAATAAAAAAAGTACTTTTTTTATCCTAACAAAAAAATACAACTACGATAAAAAATACCACTTTTTAATCCTAACAGCAAAAAATTTCATACATGCATTTTGGTTAAAAAAATATTTAATCACACTTTTGATAAAAAAAAGTACCTGTTTGTGTTAAAAAATGTTACTTTTGGCCATTGTAACTCAAATGTGCAAAAATGCACGTTTTTGCTCTTAAAAGCACAAAATTGTCGAAAATTATATTTTTGGGCCCTCTAATCGTCAAAATGTAAAATATGCGGGGAAAATATAAGTATTTGGTCCTCAAAACACAAAAATGTCCAAAGTCCCATTTTAAGGTTCAAGACGATTTGATTTATTTTGATAATAACAACAATCACATAAATATCATTCGAGAATACAAATTGATTTTTTATTTTGCTAATAATGCATTTTTTGGTCCTAAAAGCAAAAATTATCCAAACTGAACAATATCTTACTTAGATCCCATTAATTAAATATCCAGATTTAGGACCACTGGAATATCGATGGACTCGTAATTCGTTATCGGACGTGTTGGTAATACTATTCCGCATGCAAAGAGGCCATAATACTCGTACACGTCTAGCACTTATGAGTATTGTTACTATACGAAATCTTTTACCATACTAGAGCCTTTTTTCATATACCATCGAGAATCGAACCTCGACACCCCAGATGAAAGCCTGTCCTTCTATTTTACCACCTAAACCACGGTGGTTCTTTCGAAAGGGTTCTAGCTTATGATGTAATTTGCGAGATTGAATGGAAAATTTTCAATTGGCTGATTAATGAAATGTTTTAATATTGAAAAGTGCGAGATGCCGAAATATCGGGTGTCCACTTAACAAACCTAATTTATACTATATTTTCATTCAAACTTGGCATGGCTTTTTCTTGTGACACGGTGCTGTGTAAATTGCTAAAACAATTATTATTAGCGTATTTCTGAAAAAAAAAAAGATTTACGTTTATATAACTTTTTCCATTCGTATGGCAATGCACAATATACCAGAAACGGTTACGCATGTACATTGAAGAACATTTTCCCAATGCATTCGAAGAGATAACACTCGCACACAAGTTATCATCAGAAGAACTCGTTAACTAAATCGGTTTTTTTTTGGATACCATCGGAAGTCGAACAAAACTTCCGAGTAGAAGTCAAACTTCTTAGCAAGCAGGCAACGGATGTCCTCACTTCATCATTTAATAAGATTTTAAATGATTAAGTGATAACTCACTCTAAGGAAATAAATTATTCTCTAGGGTTCAGTTCAGTTCGATCCCACCACCACCACATTGGCTGTTATGGGTGACAAAATAAGCCTCCATCCTGCGCGATTTACACTAGAAGATCGAAAACTTCTTTATTTTTTTATGAACATGAAGTCACGTAGTGACGAAGAAAGAACTGCCGACCTCCGTGGCTTAGTTGATAAGATGCTTGTCTTGAAAGGTTGTGGGTTTGATTCCCGTTGGAACCACGTTGGATTATTTCAAAAAGGATTTCAGTCTGGTTTTCACTTAAGGCCTAAATGTTAAATAACATCTTTCTCGTTGGCTGGAAGATATTGCCACGTGGTAATAAGCCTGTCAGGCTGTACTGTATACAACGAAAGTGTAACTCAGTACAACCGCACAAATGGACTGAGGGTAACAAAAAAATTATAAAATGTACTTACGTAACACTTTTCTGGATAATACAAAGACCTTCATAAAACGTATATTCGTTAAAATATGTATTACCGAGAATACAAAGAACTTTATAAAACGTAGTTTTTCTAAAATATTATAGAAAACACAGACAATACAATGTAAGTTTGTAACATTATTATAAATAATACAAAGGACTTCATAAAACGCACTTTTTTTTAAATATTATAGAGAAATCAAATACTTCATAAAATGTACTTTTGTAAAAATATTATAGAGAATACAAAAAGCTTTATAAAACATAATTTTGTAACACTATTATAGAAAGTACAAAGGAATTCATAAAACATACTTTTGTAAAAATGTTGTAGAAATATCTTAATTATTATATAAATTCATAAAAAAAGATTTCAATTGTATCGAAACAGTTTCCATAATGGATATATAAATTAATGTGTTCATGATACAAATGTTTAGTAGAACAGCACACGAAAATTTGTCAATAAACCACAACTGCTGTGTTTCACATGCTTGTACGTAACGTAACGTGTTCCAATCCATTTGATACAATCGTAAATCTTCCTATAAATTGATTTCCCCCGTAAATATATTAAATCAACCCCCTGACGACTCCCCGTTTCGCGACGCCACTGGCGCTATAATTCATTAATACATATTGAATTGATGGCATATTGGGCGGCCGCCTAGTAAACAGAGCACAGTGGCGCAGCGTGAGGACTATATTTCAGAGCGAGGGGTCAAAACATGACCTGCATGGTTATGATGCACAATACGGATGTATTGCACTGATTTATGGTGTCAGGTGAATTTCAATTATTCTTTGATTGATGTAAATTTCAGATTTTGATACACCAATTGCATGAAATTGATTGATTATGAAGAATTGTGAACTGTTTATTTTAAATAGGACAAAGTATTTTAAAATATTAAGAAATACCTACTGAATGTGCTCGTTTTTTCATTTTTGTATATCTTGGACGAGGAAAAATAATGAAAGATGCCTTAACTTAACCCTTTTATAATGTGAGTGCAAATGGGTACTGAAGCAGTGACTCTCGAGCTTGAAGACAGGCGTCTTACAAATTAGGCCATGAAGGTTGTTCTTTCTTTAATGTTCTATATGAATGTTGGAAACATAAAAATGGTAAACCGATTTATTTATTTATTTGCTACACACCTTTGTATTGTATTGTATTATATGGCAATCTCTTCCTACCAACCGGATATATGTTATAGAGGTCTTAAGTAAAAACCAGTCTGAAATACTTTTAAAACAAAATCTTGGTTACAACGGGTATCGAGAGCTCGCAACTCCCGGATTGGGAGATAGGCGTCTTACCAACTAGGCCAGGGAGGTCACCTTCTTTGAGGTAGAGTGGGTTTCATGAGACTTTGCACTTTTTAACACATTGCCAAGCTTAGTGCGTAATAAACAAAACGTATGAATGTATTAGTAAGTATCTTTGCCGTGATTGGTTGATGTGATCCGTTAGTATTATACTTTGCCGTGATTGGTTGATGTGATCCGTTTATTTGACGAAAAATACGGTGAGCATATTGTCTGAAGTTTGGAAAATGAAGAGAATTGTGTGGACAGACTAAAGAAGTGGTTTTGAATGTTTATAATTACACCAAGAAACGACGGAACACTAGTGAGGAGGTAAATATTCAGGATTTTTATTTATTCTTCAGTGAACCACCTTAGGATAAGTAAAATTTTTACAATATTTATGAATACCTAATACAATAAAACAAAGTTTAGTTCAATTTATTTAAAAAAAATAATGAATTAAATTGAAAGTAATACAATATCAGTTTAGCTTGCAATCATGTTCATTTATGCCAAATTAGGTATATAATAATAATTTTCGGCTATATCAAATAGTTTATGTTTTTGTGTACGAACATTTTTTATCAAGAAGTTTTAATAACCATTTCTTCCTTTTTTCAGAGAATGATTCTTATTAACGAAGTTTCGATAGCAACTGGGGTATCGCCAAGAACTATTAAAACGATTACAGCTTCCTTTAATAAAAACGTAAAAGGAGATGCCACTAGGTCTCAAAAAAAAAACAAAAAAATCGACAAAACAAAGTATCTGTAAACATATACTATTTATAGTTAAGGCATTAACTTTGTAGATAATTAAGATTAATCTGAATAATTTTCTTAGAATGAAGGTATAAAACAATGGTAGGTAACCAGATAATAAAATATGCATTGCATATCTATGTAAATACTCAGTGAGGAAGAATATAATAATAATATTTTTTTTGAATCAGTGTTAGGGTCATTTATTTATTTTTACAATACATACATACCTAGTCGTAAGTCATTTTTAATTAGTCTTAGTATTTCTTAGTATTAACTGTGTTTTCCTTACCTATTGAATAAATAATTTGATTTTACATTGACCATTAATTTCATTATTGTCATCAGGTACATACCTCAATCTGATATTATATTATTATTATGGTAAGTAAGTATTTTATTGGAATATAAAGTATTAGATAGACAATATTTCAAAATATATAATAATATATTACAAAATAAATTAAAATATGGTCATCCTAGACCAGCAGTGCAAACTCTCGTGAAACCCACTCTATCTAGATAGGCTAGAAGTTTTAATCACCTGTGATAATTTCATGGTGTGCTCGTAAGTTATTGTGTATCATTCCGAGGTATTTATAAGTCATCACTAGCTCAATTATATTGTTTATTAAAAGCTTGCGTCTCACAAGTTCTTTAGATATTGGAAGAGACTTAATCATTTCGATTGAGATGCTCATATAATATTTCAATGATGCAAGGTAAATCGGAGACCGTGCTTCAACAGTTAGCATTCTCTCTAAGCAAGCGGACGTCCCAAGTTTAATTCCTAGAGGATTCACTTCGGAACAAATTTAACTGTTAGGATGTTTCACATCAGAATTAAAACTTTTCTGAAGTTCATGTGCAGCTAATCGTAAATTCTGACAGACCTTCAAACTTAATTTTTTTTTAGCAATCTTTGTAAACAGGTTAAACTCAATTACATAGAAAGCTTAAAGAGAATTGAATACGTAAACAGGTTAAACTCAATTACATAGAAAGCTTAAAGACATTGTAATTTGTTTTATCAAACACTGTTTATTCCACTTTTTGTAACGGTATAACTCTACCGGTTTCAAGACTTTCACCTCATCACCAGGGGAGCACAAATAAGACAGTCTTGCAACCGGTAGGGTTATACCGTTACAAAAAGTAGAATGAGCAGTGTTTGATAAAATAAATTACAAACAGTAATAAGAAATAAATTTATAAAATAAGAAATAATAATTGTTGAGCCGAAACAACTAACTTTCATAACTAAGAAAGTTTAAAATACTTTCAATAAATATATTTCCTGAATAGTTGAATATGTCAATATTCGAGACCCTATTACAAAATGACAGTCCACGTAACAGAGAAAAACACTTGGCATGTTAGTTATACTTATTGCCAGCCTAAAAAGAATAATATTTCTTTACCTCGAAGAATTGTCAGGAACATAAAATCATACATTTTTCAACATAGTGTGATTAGACGTTGCTGCCGTCTATATGGTATGATAAAGTTAAAGAAAATACTCTTATATCCTTCCTCATGCTTATCATAATAAGTTATATTGATTATTAAAAAAAAATTAAACAAAGAGAAAATTATAATTCACACTTCGAAATTGAAACGAGAATAAATATGAGTATAATAACTTAAAACACTTGATGAAATTATCACTATTGTGCGTTTTCGAACAATTTTCAGGCAAAAACCACATTTCAAAACCGTATTTTCGCACCGCACGAATATCGAATGTGTTATGATAATCGAACCAGCGACATTGCGGTAACCGTCACACCGGGGTGCTTGGAGTCAGGGGGCTTAGTCGTGTATCAGTGTGAACAGGGGCGTAGAATGGGGGGTATCTGTCAAAACCTGTGCCATACATTGCAAACAGAATATTATATCAAAGCCTTCCACCACCAGCGAGGATCGGATGCAAATTTGTCATTCGATTTCGAGATTAACACTTGTGTTATATATACCTTAACCCGACGTCGATCTAGAAACCGCAAAACTCGGGAATGAGAGGGATTCGGATTTTTTTGGGATGATGAATCGTGTGATAATTAATATTGGAAATTTTTTCACAAAAAAATGTAACATGGTTTGCACTGTTCAATGTAAGAATTTATTCAAGAAATTTTGCAAATTTTTTGGAACAAAGAGTATTCAATGACAACACCTTCAAAAATGACTAAGCACAGACAATTGTATGCTAGTGCCCACATTGATGTATGGAGACGATACATGAGCGTTGAAAATAAGTGATGAGAGCTTAATAAATACGAAAGGAATGCATGGTTTGCGTAGAATACCTGGTATTATGTAGTATGACAGAGGGAGAAATGGTTGGGCAAAGAATGGAATCTTGGGACAATTTTATCAGATTGAGAGAATAAGTCGCAAAATACTTACAAATAAAAGGGGTACTGTGTGATGGTATGTATAATGAATATTAAAAAGTATCTTAAGTGGTATTTTTCATTACGAAATTATTTGTCCATGTGCTTAAATGAAAAGAGTTCGTTAAACCCAAAGAAATCTTCTTCTTGAATAATGACCATAGAAATCATCCATTAAACAATTAATAAAATATGTCAGGACCATCTTTTTTTAGAATAAACCACATTTAATACATACTTTAGTCAATAAATTGTATGAGAATTGCAAAGAGAAGATCTGAGAATGAATGTTGCAAAATTCAAAGTTATTGTGATAGAAAAATGTGAAAGGAAAAGTAAACTCGATATATGATACACGTGTACCTGCCTGTATACCTACCTAAATGAATTGTCAAAAATAACGAGTGAATTGTTAAAACACAAATAAATTAAATTAATTATTGTTGATCATAAACATACAGGGTCATTGACCGATCAAGAATTCAATGATTGTTACACACTACGAACAACGACAATATTTACTATTTACAGCGCGCAAATTGGCTAGCCATCTCCAAATATAAATAATTAACCTACCGCCCGTTCATGTGATAGAGCAAGGCAGATATATATACCCCATGTATTCATTCACTGGTATAAATTGTCCGCACTCTGCGAAATAAACATACTTTTATTGTCGTCCATTCAACTGTCAAGACTTATTATTTATCGCTTGTTGTCACTTTCGTTTTTATCCATCCGCATTCCTGAGTCTATAAATAAACAAATATCAATCAAAATCATCACAACAGTTAGACATAAGCAATTCGCTATACACGTATTAGTGAAAAATTAATGATTAAAGCTAATTGAGGAATCGTGTTAGAAAAACATCACAGAATTATCGAGAATAATTGTTTTCAACACAGTTTTTAGTTAATGCAAACGTATTTTATAGAAGACTTAACATTCAGACGATAGTTGGAAGCAAAACGCGTTAATGGTCTAAATAAAACTATTGAAAGCATTTGCTAGTAATTCAATAAAATTATAAAAATAATTGTTATTGAAAACTTTATTTAGAGTGCATTTATTTAATACTTCATCGTAAAAATAACCTAGTGGGCTTCTTACCAGTTGGCAATCTCTTCCAATTAACTAGACAAAAGTAAATAAAGGAAGTTAAATGATCGCAAAAAATATTCAAATGATTATTAACTTTTACAAAATTTATGAACAGTGTATATACTAAAAGTTAGATATCATTAATCAAAGGAAAAGGAAGGGATGGTGGAGAGGTAAGGAAAATCTGGAAAGAAATACGTATTACTTACTTGAAATTAAGAGTGTACAATATGGTGAGTTTATTTTCTTCCAGCCATCAGGCAATTTCTTCCAACCATCTATAACATTGTTTATTAAATTTTGACTGTAAAGCGGGGAATTTGCTTTATTAATGTAAAAGTCAAAACTATGCAATACAAAAATATAAAGAAAAAAAGCGAGAAAAACATATCACCAATGACCAATAAAAGAAAAGGAAAACTGGAAGACTGTTGATGGAACACCAGAAGAAAAACGCTACGTAAATATTGATAAAATAATACATCCGTTATGAAATTTGACCAAGAACTTGCAGATGAAAAAATCAACTTAAAGCCTTAATTTTTGGTATACTATTGCATCAGGTGGTACAGAATTAATCTTTGAATGCAGTGCGATGCACGACGGTTGACACCCCACAGACAGGGCAATAACAGGGCTGGGGCAGCCGTGGGGAAGGGCCCTGCGTGTCATGTAACAGAATGTTCCCCTAATTGCCAATGTCTCCGGCAGATTTGCTCTGAATTCAACGAGGGACGTCCAATAATATTCTATTTCATAGAGTGGTTAGTCATATATTGTAAAATTATTTGAATATCTGTACATTTAAAAAATATATTAATACATACAAATATATCCACGCCATTTCCGTGTCGGGGTAGGCAGAGAGTACTAAGCGTCAGACTTTCCTATCTTGACACACATCCTTAACCTCTTTTACATCCACACACCTCATTCAACTTCTACAATTTCTCTTAACATTTTACTTTTCCTTCTTTCAAAATATCATTCTCCTGATACAACCATACTTTCCTTGGTCTTCTTCTATCACACCATCCACTCACATTTGCACTATGTATTTGTTTGGTTAATATTTATTCATTCATTCCTTCCACATGCCCAAACCCTTTCAGCGTGATCTTCTTCGTCTTACTTAATACATCAGCCTTAGTTCACATTCATCCCTTATTACGTCAGTCTATATACTCGTATATTAATATTTATTCATTCATTCCTTACACATGCCCAAACCCTTTCAGCGTGCTCTTCTTCATCTTACTTAATACATCAGCCTTAGTTCACATTCATCCTATATTATGTCAGTCTATTATATATTAATAATTAATTTTGTTAATAATTATATATAAATAATTTATAAAATATTAATAATTTCGAAAATGATCATCACCAATACTTCAGCCCAGTTCGATCTTATTAGCCCCCACTTAGCGCGATCTAGGCAAGAAGATCGATTTTTTTTTTATTATGAGCGTGGCGTTACGGAGTAACGAAGAAGAATCTATCCGAAGAGACTGCTCCTCCGGTGGTGACGAAAAAAATAGTACCAACAACGAACTGAAGGTCCGAAGTTACGGGAGACAAGAAATTATCATCATCATCACCATTACGTTATATCCCTATTGGAGTAAGCAGAGAGAACACATCTCAACTTTATTATATTCTGGCACACATCTATTGTTTCTGCCATGTCATGAATATTAATTTATTATAAAGGATTTTCACTCAGAATTCATTTGATTTGACACGTTTTTCTAGGTGCCTTCTTTACTGTCAATATATTATTATTAGATTAATTTTGTATATATTTCATCAATCGAATCATTTCAATGCTATTTTCTTCATCTTAAGCACTTTTACTTTACTTTCAATTATTTATTTCAATTATTTACTTTATTTCAATTTCACTTTACTTTCAATCGGAATAATTTCTTAATATCCTCATTTTATTATATAATCCATTATTTTTGCACAGATTCTACCTTGTTCACTTTTTTGTATTGTACTGTATTATACTTTCGTTGTTTATAGTACAACCTGGCGAACTAATTGCCATGTGACAATACCTTCCAACCAACCAGAAATATCTTAAAGAGGCCTTAAATGAAAACATGACTGGACTCCTTTTTGATAAAAATCTGGGTTTCAATGGGAATCGAACTCACAGCTTCCGGGCTAGGAGACACGCGTCTTACCAACTAGGCCACGGAGGTCGTCAACTTTTATCAATTTTGAAAATAAATACAAAGAAATGTAGCTTTTAAGGTAGAAGCGAATAAATGTTACATTTCTTATAATGTTCACTATCGACAACAATTTAGTTCGATCCCGTCATTTCCCCCGCTGTTATGGAGAGGAATTAAATCTTCAACCAGCGGGATCAACTCTAAAATATCGATCTCTCTGATATATTTAATTTCGTGGTTATAATAAATTCAATTTACTGATATCTAAAATACTCGTAGTAACACCATAAAACTAAAAAAAAAATATAACGATAGAATATTTTTATTTTCAAAAACATCTCTATATTGAAGTTCATATTGCAATATTTAGACAAATCTCCCCCAAATGGTAATACAATGCGACACCGTCATACGGCGTAACCCGACAAATCAATAATTCTGTTCCAATATGCATGCACCGTATTGAATTATGGAGTCATGCCAATATTAAACTCCGCGTACATTAAACAACCCCGACACCCTGACATAGAGTGGTAGCTGAGTGCATAAACACCCTGTGACGTAATAAAGAATAATTTTTGTTTTGAAAAAGTGAAAATTGATTTTATTTATTATTCAGCTATTTCAAAAATCATGTAAAGAATGAAAATATTTGTAAGTTTTTATAAAGATGGTTTTTTTAACGGGTTGTTAAAGAGTGTTTGAAAGTGTAAACGTCAGTGTAGATGGATGGTGGGGAAAAAAAGCATTGTCTTAAATTGAAAATATTTAAAGTTTTGGTAGGTTGATAACATAGTAGATGAAGAACGATGTTATTTAAATGGATATGAAATATAGGGGAATTTCCAAATAATAGAAATGCATTCATCATAGTATTTACTAAATAAAAAGCTTCATCATCAGAACATCCTGAAACACAACCCACGCTACTCTTTATTGAGAGATCTCAGTTGCTTTGATTAGTACAAGAATTTCAGTTTATCCAAGCTGATCTGGCTGGAGTTATATACCTGAAGGACAACCAAGGAAGAAATGTATCTACGAAAGAACAGTGTATTTTACGCGAATATACATTATGTGGCGAAGCCTTGGTTCTGGAGGAAGATTGAAGCCATTGCAAGTAATTAATTATATATGTTTAGAAAAAAAATATGTACGATACTAAAAATATGAAACTATTTTTGATGTATTTTTTTAACTTAGGTAGTTTTCGAACTAACCACTTTACGCGCATTTGAAGTCAGACTATACCGACAAACAGTTGATGGGGAAGCTAATTTGAATCGAGAATTCGCTTTGATTTGCAGGTGTTTGATGAATTATTATTAGCATTGTTGGATAGAGCGGCAGACGCCACAATAGAGCACTAATGCCATCCCGTGCGCTGATGCATGTCTTCTTGCGAACAGTAATCGCGGTTCTACTGTGTTTACCAAATGTAATACACACACTCCAATAAATATAATTTAATGCGTCATTGAAAACGTAAATATTAAAAAAAATATTTATTTAATAAAGAATCTTATTTATTAATTAATTCATTCGAATGGTACATTAAAAAAACGCATCGTTGATACAAAAATTTCAAAGAGCATATCCAGGTGAAATATCATTCTGTGTGCGAGCGTCACCACTCGCGCTCGGAAAGATCTGGTTGAATGAATTGTCCAATATTATCTATGTCTCGGTGGATAAATAAATTGATCTCTTTAATAAATTTTACAGGAATATTTGAGTCGTAAGAGAAAAATGAGTTTCATTGTTCCTGATAGTATTTTCAGTATTATATACTTACATTTTACTTTTTTTCATATACTGTGCATCTTATTTGGTATAGTTGGATGAAATCTTGATTAAAATTTTCAATGTTATCCAAATAGCAATTAAACTGGGCTGAAAGAAAATATGGTCTTGTATCCAATAACAATTAATCCATCTTAAGAACACATAACATTGTATTTTTCATGAAGACAATTCTTTTATCACTTATGAATTTTAAAGCAATTGTAAAATTTATATTTCATTAAATATTCTATCAATCACATATTCTGAATGTATGCAAACTTCCCTTTTTCAGAACAAACCTAATGGGGTAACTCATCCAACGACAGTCGTTTGCGTTTTCTAAAGGGGAGGATGGGGTTTTAGGGATATCAATAAAATTTTACGATATGAATATTTTTTTTTTTTTTTTTTTTTCTATTTCGAAGAATGGATTGTGCTATTTGGTGTATTCCAGTCTCGCTGCATAGTAAGAGGTAGTATTTATGATTTTTGTATGCAAAACATCTATTCATCTTTCAACTTTTGGTTTCAGAGATAGTCAACTATGTATTTCGAAGATAAAGTTATATTTGCTTATACATATATAAATACTATCACGAAGTTTCCCTACTGAGGTAAGTAGAAAGGATAGAACTCCAGACTTTTCTATCTCGAAATTGTAATGGTATTATGGCTGAAAATAATTATTATTACAGAAACAGCAGAGTTGATTGAATACCTGAATTAAAAATGTGTAAGAGCCAAAACAAATAAATATTGCAAATATGAGTGAAAGACTTGATAGATAAAGACCAAGGAAAGTATGATGATCAAGTGAATGACATTTTGAAAGAAATAAATGTAAAAAGTAAATGAAATCGAAGTAGCTGTATGGATGTGGAAGAGGCGAAAGATGTTTGTCGCGATAGGAAAGTCTGACACTCTGTGCTGTCTGCCTACCCTGAGGATCCGACTTAGAAACATTGGATTAGACACGGAACTCGGAGTTCGTCAATGTGCGAGCTGGTCATTTATGTACTCGGGTATCGTTACCAGACACACTTTTGAGCCAGACTGGGACCGTTTTTTTTTGGTACCATTTTGGTCTTCAATAATATATAATGATAATAACAGGAGCATTTTTATAGCACACTTCATAGAGATTTTTATTATTATTATTATCCTAAGCTCGACAGCCCTGGGTGGGCCTTGGCTGAATCCAGGAGCTTCCTCCATTCTTGTCTGTTTGATGCCCTTATTCTCCAATTTCTCACTGGCAACACCGATGCATCCGTGTTGACACTGTCCATCCATCGCATTTTGGGCCTTCCTGGTCTTCTACGTCCCTGTGTTACTGAGAGCGTGAGGCGTTTTGTAGGGTTGTCGTCGTCCATTCTGATTATGTGACCAGCCCATCTCAAGCGCCCTACTCTGACGGATCTGATCACATCGGGCTCTTTATAGATATCATATAGCTCTCGGTTATATCGACGACGCCAACCATTGTGGTCTCTCACTGGGCCGTATATTGTCCTAAGAACCCTTCTTTCAAATGCTGCGATGGACCCTTCAGTGTGTTTTGTCATCACCCAGGTTTCAGAGGCATATGTGAGGACTGGTTTGATCAGGGTCTTGTACAATAGTGTTTTTGTGGTTCTTCGCAGTAATTTGGATCTTAACTGTTTTTGGAGAGCGTAGTAACATCGGTTTGCTGCCATTATCCTTCTGTCAATTTCTTCTCGGGTGTTATTATCACTGGTAACTGTTGAGCTTAAGTATGTAAATGAATTAACTATTTCAAAGTTGTAATTTGCAGCTGAGAAAACCTGGGGGTATGGATATGTGGTATTAGAAGCCATCATCAATTTTGTTTTATCTTCATTTATGACAAGTCCCATTATTTTTGCTTTTTCCTCCAATGCTACAAACGCTTCACGGGTAGCTTCAAGTGACCGTCCCACAATATCTATGTCATCTGCATAGGCGAGTAGCTGAACTGACTTGTAGAATATAGTGCCTCTGATATCTATTTTTTTTTGAGTCCCTTATCACTTTTTCTAGAGCCACGTTAAATAGGAGACATACCAAGGCATCTCCCTGTCGTAGGCCATTATATGTCTGGAATGGTTTTGAGAGGTCTTTGTCGATTCTTACTTTGGTTATGGTTGGGCTCATTGTTGCTCTTACAAGTCGTATCAGCTTATTTGGTATATTCAATTCGGACATTGCTTTATACAGTTCTTTTCTATTTATGCTGTCATAGGCCGCTTTGAAGTCAATAAACAAGTGGAAGGTGTCAATATTGTATTCTTGGCACTTTTCTAGTATTTGCCGTAGGCCGTGGATCTGGTCAGTTGTGCCTTTGCCTGCTGTGAAACCACATTGGTAGGTACCAATGATTTTCTCAGTGTATGTCGAGAGCCTTGAAAAGAGGATATTAGAGAGTATTTTATAAGCAGTATTCAGTAATGTTATGCCTCTGTAATTTTTGCAGTCCAACTGGTCTCCTTTTTTGTGTAGTGGGCACAGAACGCCCTGGGACCAGTCATCTGGTAGCGTTTTTTATAGCACCCTTTAAGTGGAAATTCGAACCCACTATGAAAAATATTACAAAAAAAAACAGTGAAGTGTCACGAAAGGAATGTGGTGGCGGTACTTCTACAATTCAGCATATGTTTTAAAAAACATATTTGGTAAGAAAACTTATGAAGGAAAGGCGAACTACAATCTTTGTAGATCTTCCGATATCTGGTTGTTACATATTCAGTTTTAGGTGGCGTCTAGTGTATATGTGCAGTGTTCGCCTAGGTACGTAATTATGCATTTTGATTACACTTCCCAAAAAGGGATGCTTCCTAAAACTGCCCCTAAAACTGCCCACCCCACCCAAAAAGTTTATACTTTGAGGCAGACAAAGATTTATTCAATTGTAATATTACTCGAGAAAACCAAAGTTAACAAAAAGTAAGATCATCAATTCATTAAATGTAACGCGACAATATTACCAATGCTGCAATAAATTCAAATCTTATTTAAGCACCAAATGTTCTGCATCTCTGATTTCAATATTTCCATACCGACATAACCATCTCAAGGATCTTACTTTTATAGAATCCGTAGTACCCACTTCACCCATTGAACAATATATCAAAATTCACCCTCTCACTCTTTCAAACATAATTTTATATACAAAAAAGGACAAAAAGTACACGGCACCGTGTTTTTTCGGTATCTTGGAAGGCATTTATCCCCCGTAGAAATGCCTCGGTGCATATTGTCATCCATTTTATGTCATCTAGAGAGGTACTTTGGATATTTGCGACGGAACATTCAAATGGGTTTGGCATCTATGAACACATTCAGATGTGGGGTGGTTTAGAATATAAATAACACAATATAAATATTTAATTCTCATCAATATAATTTGAGACGAGCAAAATAATGTAAATAAATTGGTACAGAATAATCCTATGCATTTTTAATCAATCTTCCGTCTTTCCTATGAGTAACGAGAGACAGACATACAATTTAATTTGTTCAATCTGATCGAATCACTTAGTTCGGTTAAGTTGAAAGGTATTATACGAATAAATTGATGAATAGGTTAACTAGAATTGTGTGGGTGTAAGTGTGGGTGCAATGAGCTGAAATATGAGTCAAAATTTCACCACCATTTTACAGAAAACCTTACTTGAAGGGCGTGTTAATTTATTCAGCATATGCAACGTATTCAGCAACTTATGCACGATATATGGTAAAGTTGCGTTTATTAGAGTGTTACAGGTATATAGATTGATGTTTGCTTCTTTCTTAAAGGTTAATAAATCGGTTAATTTATATAATGCAATGTTTGGGTAGGCTGGAGGAGTGCATCCCAGGATAGGGGGGAATGGCAACGACTGCTGGAGGAGGCCGGGGCCCACAATGGGCTGTAGTGCCATTGATGATGATGATGATGAATGTTTGGGTAGATCTACGAGTATATGTGAATAAGTGGAAATTTTGAATGTGGATATTATTTACTTCAGGAGGATCCTTCCCCGGCATTTCCACAATGTCTTAAAAGATAGACTGATTTTTTTATAAATAATTTATTTTTTGGTAATTTGCCATATAATTATGTATATTTGTGAGAAGGGCTGTTTTTGCTTATGAAGTATTTTATTGTTTTATGTATATAACTAATGATATTTAATTTCTTTTTAACTTTCAGTGTCATTATACTAAACTTTGATAATTTTAAGCACCATGTTAATATATGTTTATTTTGAATTATATTGTATATTGAAGATGTTGATATTTTCGTTCTACACATATTTATGATAGTACATATGTGTATATCGCAATGAGAACCAAATTTCGTATATATTTTTAGAATAAATAATTAGCTGACTCTATAGAATGGACTCGGAAATCAAAGAATTGTAGAAATATAAGTCTAAAAAATCTACATAAGTGAACACTTTTTGAATAATTTTATGAATTAATGTAGAGCCTCTTGGAATGACGTTGAACACAAAATCACAATACTTATAATTGAATGTGATGGAATGAATGACGCGAATGTAGAGTATGTAACGAAAAGTGGTTGACTATAATTTGATTTTGGTTGTTAAGATACGGTTGGAATTATGTATGTGATAGCTTAAGATTTAAGTCTGTTTGTGGATCTGAATGCAAATTGGGATTTTTTTCAGCCGAGGGTTCTGGTATTTAGGACAAACATAAACAATTTGTGATTAAGGAATGAGATTACTTCGTCACAGGCCCTGTCGGTTGAAATTATTACCTACGATATATCCACGAGATGAAGTGTTTTTAGATTTTATATGTATTTGTACTCAAATTTTTATTGAAATTGTGTGAAATTTTATTGTATTGTGGAAAGAAAAAATAATAAATTTAATATAATACTCGTATATGAGAATGATACAGAAAATAAAATATTTATATTTTGAACCACCCTTAGAACATACGATGAATATAGCTACTCTGTTCCCAAAGTACTAGTATGCGCCAGATTATATTTCCATATTTCATATTGAATAAGTGTTTTCCTTTGCATATCAAGGCGGGCCGGGTTCGACACCCGGTGGTGGCATAGCCCTTTATTTATGGTGTAGGGACCAGGGATGAAATATTAAGAAATACATTTTTGTTTTCAGAAACAATGTAAGAAATGGCGCCAATATTTGACTGAACGAGGGAAAAAAGATAAATGTATGTTCGAAATAGGAGCAACAAGAGAGGAAAATAAAGAAAATATATTAAGAGCTATCATAATATTTTTGACCAAAAGTTTGAGGTTTAAATAAGTACTCTCTATTCTGTTTTATTATTTTTTAAATTATTTTGATTCCAGTTTAGTTTACACTTAAGATCTTTCTAGTTGGGTAGAACAGATAACTACATGTTAATACAATCGCCAGATTGTATTCTTTATACAACGACAATGTAATCATAGTATAATAGTGGTAGAATCTTACACTTTTTCCTCTCATTGTTTGTCCTAAGAGCTCGAACTTTCTGTTCTTGATTGTGGATAATATTTTCATCTATTTGTTTGATGACTATATTTACATTTATTAGAGGATGTCAAAAAAGCAAAAAATAAGTCCAATTAAAATGTTCGAGCGGTGTGTGTATGTGTGTGTATGTGTGTGTGTGTGTGTGTGTGTGTGTGTGCGTGTGTGTGTGTGCGTGTGTGTGTGTGCGTGTGTGTGTGTTTTTAATGATCTTTAAAATAATTAGATAGTGAGTTGTGTGAATACAATTTTATTTTTTATTATTTTTTTATATCCCAAATAGTGCAAAAACTATACGTAATGTGGATAGGGGTTCAAATAAAAAAAATCCCTGAATCTTTATCGTTATTTTCTCTAACCCTTATCTATTAAAGTCTGGGCTGCAGTGTTGCCACATTTATCTTCCAGACAAATAAAGTCCTGGATCATCAAAAAAATAGTCTCCTAATAAATCTCAATTAAATTGTAGGACAGCTTCTACATTGTCAATTCCAATTCTTTTTATCTTTCACATTTGACGAATTCACCGTTGCATAGCTTTTCACACATTTTGTGTTACGAAAATCTGACATTTTCAAAACATGCTCTAACCAAGTCATCTGGGATATTTCATTCCATAGAATTTGGGCTTCGACATCTCCTGGCGTTATCCGTGTCTCTTAACGTACCACTACGGCCCAAAAGTTTTCGGTCTGAATAAGTGCATATATGAACCGGCTACACCTATCGCATGATCAGGCGATGTGACAGTTAAAATTTGATATATTTATCCGAAGCAGTACGAGTATGTCAACTATAGCAGATAAAAGTCGTGTTGTTTCGTTATATTCTAAAACGTAAAAATTTGAATATCGTGTAGTTATCAAGTTCCTTTCCAAATATGGAAAGAGTCCGGTAGAAATAAAACGTTGTTTATATTAATGACTTCGTTAAATGTCTGTCGGGGTATTCCCTTCTTTTGAGAGAAATTTGATAACCACGTAATATTCGATTTGTACAATAATATATCACAATAGAACGAAACAACATGTCTTCAATGGGTTCTATTTGATATGATATTGAGGGTAGACGTATCAAATTTCAAATGCAACATCACATGACTATGCAATGGGCGTGACCGGCGTGATATTTGCCCACACACACCACAATTTGTTCAGGTCGGTACTTTCGGATCTAAGTGTTATATAAAGGCTCCACGAAGAAACGAGTGTTCAATAGCAGATTTTTTATGCTTAAGCGTACGTTTTTGGTAAATACCCAATAATTATTCCCAAATGAAAGTTGCGATAAGTTTGCGTTGCCTAAACTTTAGTTCGACTTTACAGTTAATCTATTTTTAACTGTAACTATTTTACTGTGAATAGTTAATAAATATATCAAAATTATAACTGTTTTACTGTGGATAGTTAATAAATATATCAAATCGTAACTGTTTTACAGTGGATAGTAAATTAATATATCAAAATTGTAACTGTTTTACTGTGGACAGTTAATAAATATAACAAAATTATAACTATTTTACTGTAGATAGTTAATAAATAGGTCAAAATTGGTCAACATATCGAAGAAAAGTCTTTTTCTTGGAACTTTTGTTGTAAACTTAAGAAAGCCTAAAACCCACCGCAAATTGAATCTGGAATTCAATATCCTTTAGTAAGTGACCAAAAACCGACATTAATTCACTTCCATCGACCTTCGTGGCGTTGTAAGTAAGATGTCTGTCCAGCCCGAGGTTTGTAAATTGTATTTCTGTTGAAAACAAGATTAAAAAAAAAACGATTCCTGCTTGACTTTCACTTAAGGGCTCTTTAAAAGCTTTCTGGTTGATTGTAAATAATAACCATATGACAAAAATTCCAGCTGGTTGTACTATAAACAATGAAAGTATAATACAGTACAATAAAGATATAAATCAACCTTTTCTGAGTCTGAGATTCAGGAAAAATATTAATGCCAGACATTGAAAAAAATAAAACACGAAACAATCATTAAAATAATGGGATTTTGAAATTTATACCCATTCAAATTTCACTCAATCCATCTCGGATATAAACAATAAGTAAAAGGAAAAGAAAAAAAAACAAATATTTCGAAATTCATTGGTAAAAGTGTTTTTTAATATCGCAAATGGACTCGACTCGTTATATTCGCGATATTAGGCCCCATTCACATTTTCCATTCCGCATAGGCATCTATTGTTAATCTAACTACCAAGTCTCGCTCTCACAATATCAATTGTCATAACTCGCGTTGATTCGTGTCTAAGGGGTTTGTGTGAACAGTTCTTATTCAACTTTAGGATATTTGATATATATCTTCATTAGCTATTTAAACTGTTTATTTGCAGTGTGTATTATAATTAATTGACGTGTTTGCAATATTTAAGTTAACTCAGAAAACTGGAACAGGTAATGAGCGAGTTAACAGAGACATTGAAAGAAAGTTAGCGACCGGGAGCAAGGTAAATGAAGCGCTTAATGTAATATATAACTTTAAAGCTATATCAAAAGTAGCTTAATTGGCATAACATATTAATGTCCATATTGATGAAAAGCAGATAAGCTTGAACGAAGCAGAAGAAAGATAAAAATTAGAATAACACTGAACATGTGGGAGCTAAGAAAAAAAATTAAGGCTCTAGTTGGCATTCTTGAGGTGTACAATAGGAATGTATGAATAATAACATTGAAATAGGAAAATCAAGATTTTTGAACACCTGTTACTGATTGACATTTTTTCTAAGCCGACAGTGTTTTGAGAAAGCGTTGCGTTTTATATTCATCCAAATAAATCGATGTTTTTATCATTTTTGGCTCTAAATAAGTGCGAGATAAAGTTCATAAAGAGAATAAGGGTTTAACTCAAAACTTTGGGATTTAGTTTAAAATCGTGTCGATAATTGATAATAAAAGGCATCCTCTGTGATTTGGTTGATAAGATGTCTGCCTTAGGAGTTTCAAGATTGCTTCGCGGGAGAGCCAAAATATATGATGCCTGTCTAATTAAAAGTTCCCTCATAAGGTTAAAATGACCTCGCTGTGCACTTTTTTTTGTAGTATATATTTTTCTTTATCGCATGCTCAATGCTGAGTAGCGTGGCCCTTGCACTTGACGAACCACCAGTCTCCATCCCTGCCAGTCCTGGGCCATGCTTAATGCTGCGAAAGAAAATCCTGTTCATTTATTTATTTGATCCTTCCATCTCATAGGACATCGTCCCCTTGCTCACCTTCTCTCAACTGTCCCCGCGATCACCAGGTTCTCCAGACGTTCAAGATTTTTTTCTAACAATTTACCCAAAGTTGTCGAAAGTTTTTCAGTTATTTCCAATTCGTGGATAAGAGAGAAGTTAGTGCACCTTGTGGTCCATGGAATAAGAACTATCTGCCTCCATCGTTTATATACGTAACCGCATGTAACGTGTTTATACTACTCCAAAAGTTTCATATTTCAGGCTCAATTGAGAGGGTAGAAGACAATGTCGTCTCTCAACGTGTTTTTCCCACCTTATTGTACGCATCTTCACTGCGATCCACTCCTCGCAACTGTGGTAAGAACTTCCAAGATTAGTTTGATGTGCACCATGCTTAATCATATTTAGGACAGAATTTAACAAATTTTACATTACTTTGAAAACACTTGCATTCTAATTTTTCGTTGTTTTCCTTCCTTATCAGTCGACGAATTGTTTCTCTTTAGTCCTTCCATATTTTTTTAAAATAGAATTTTAATAAAATTTTATAAAATAATTAAAACATCTTTATATGAGTAAAACTGGTTGGTTAGAAGAAATTGCTGCTTAGCAATACATCTGTTACATGCACGATTTATAATTGTGTAAACAAAAGACTATAATAAAAAAATAATAAACAAATAAAAAAAAAACAGGTTAATCGAACACTGTTTATTCCACTTTATATAATGATATAACCCTACCGGTTTCAATGTTATGTAAAGTGGAATAAACAATGTTTGATTAAACAAATCACAATGTTTTTAAACCTCCACAGTGTTAATACCTTAAATATAAATAAACAAAAAAAGTATTTTAGTTTATCAAATTATTAATGCAGAATGATAATTCCGTACGGTGATGATACATAAAACCCAACTCAACTTTAAAAGGTTAGAGCAAACCACAGTTTGATTTTTGAATCAGTAAAAAAATATGAGAAATCTTCGAAGTGGTTGTATAAGGTAGGAAGGGTATACAGATCAAAGTGGAGTATAGTAGAGAGGGGTGGCAATGGAAGGCGCTAAGGGAAGAAAAAGGGGTGGCAGAGCTTAACGTCGCAATATCCGTTTCCTGGCAGAAATAAACCATAAAACACCACCCGTGGACACTGCATTATCCACTATTATTTTTTATAGATACCATACAGGCTGTCAAAATGTAGTATTTTTTGTATTCAAAATATATTTTGCTAGTTTACATTTTTATGTTGGTTTTTAAATAACTAAAAATTTAACCATTCAAATAAATGAACCATCACGTCGTTTCCCCGCTGAGGTATGTTAGATAGAGATAACAGAACACCAGATTTTTATCTTAATACACATATTTCGCCACTTCTTCGTTCACTCATCTCATAAATGTATTAAGATTTCTCTGCCTCTTCATTTTCCTCCTTTCAAAATATCATTCATTCGATCCAAGCATAATTTCCTATGGCTTCCTCTACTATCCCTCCCACTCCCATCTGTACTGTATATTTGTTTTGTTAGTCTTTCTTAATTTATTCGTTCCACGTTTCTAAATCGTACCGGAGTGCTTTTCTTCGAACTATAAGTTCTCATTTATGCTTAATCACTTTATTCCGGAATCTGTCATACATTGTAAAGCCATACATTATTCTAAAGGCATGGAGTTCTACAGTAGGTATTCAGCTCTTTTCAGTATTTTTCCGCGTCTACGTTTCTCTCCCATACATTAACGATGGTGATGAAATATTATTGGTTACTTAATATTTGTTGATAGTCATATGGAGATACAATGGTGTCTAGGTGGAACAAAATAAACTAATATATGTCATATAGACGATGCATGTAGACTTTAGTAGACATATAAAATATATTGACTTATGTATACTGATGGTATGGTTGTGTTAGGAGGATGATAAAGAACTACAGGGTAGTCGTTGCCGGGCCTCGTAGTCGAGGATCCTCTCCCTACTCCAACGTCAATCTTGAACTGCTCTTCCAAGTCGATCGTGTGATCTTCTGTGAGATAACAGTCCGATCCTAGATGCACACTCCCAGATGTCCAAGACACGTGGACTCTTAACGTGTATAAGAGATGTAAAGAAAAAAACATGCTCAAGTCATCAATAAAGAAAAATGTCACTGAAAAAAAGAATTTTATATTTGGGTAAAAAAAAAACACTTGCAATGCGTGAACTTAGAAGAATACATGAGGAGACAATGTATGACAGAATACCTTATGAATTGATTAGGGATGAGTGTGAACTTAAGGATGATGTGTTGAGCAAGATGAAAAATACCATTCCGAGATGATTTTATGAACGAATAAATTGAGAAAATCTAACAGAACAAATATACAGTGCAAATGTGAGTGGAAGACGTAGTAGAGTAAGACCATAGAAAGTGCGGTGGGATCAAGTGTATGGTATTTTTATCAGCATCATTATCGTACTGTAGATTGAAAGCTAAGATTTTAGATAACATTTCTCTGAAGATAAATATACAGCGCATATGCGCGTGGGAGAGGAAGACGAAAGAAAGTATTGTTTATGATATTTTGTCTACGATATTTTGTCTATGATATTTTGAAAGAAGGAAATGCAAAAATATGGAGAAATCATAAGAGCTATATGAGAAGGTGTATGCACGTAGAAGAAGTGAAAGATGTGTGTCGCGATATGAAACTTTGACGCTTTCTTCTTTCTGCTTACCCCGATAGGAGACGATGTGATGGTATGTTCGAGTATGTATATATAAAATATAAATTGATTTTTCTATTTAAGTCGTATATCATATATGTTACGTGTATTTTCAGTTGTTGGAAAAGTTACGAAATATATTTGACGATATGTTGCTATAGGCAACGAAGTGAATAGTGTGGTATGGAAATCTGTTTAGATTATGTTTCTCAACATTATTTTTGTATCACCGTATGGGAGTGAAATGTGGAAGAAGAAAAAAAAATGGAGCCGAATAAATGTTGACAAGATGCATGTATTGAGTAAATGTTGAAAAGATGCGTATATTGAGTAAATGTTGAAAAGATGCGTGTATTGAGTAAATGTTAAAAATATGTGTGTATTGAGTAAATGTTGAAAATATGTGTGTATTGAGTAAATGTTGAAAAGATGCGTGTATTGAGTAAAATATGATGCGTTTGAGAGTAAAATACCTGATATTGAAATACAAATATAAACCAAGGGAGAAAAGGATTAGTATGGGAAATTGTGAGTTTGGAATGTAGAATATTTAGAGATAAGTGAAAGAGTTGCTTCCCGTGTATACTATTGCTTAAGAGAGTGTTGTGATTGAAAAAAAGATGGCAGTTTATTTCATAAATTGTCTGAGATTCATTCATTCGTATGGTGCTTCTCAACATACCCGCATTGGTGATGTGCACATGTTGAATAGCTTTGCTGGGTGGTAATAATATCTTCAGCTCCATGAATATGGCTATTATTTTTTACAATCATAGGAGTAGGCGCGAAACTCCCTCTTTGTCATCGTACATGTTGGCAATACTATCGCATATTTCTAATGAATGCTAGTATTATAACAAAACAAACTTTTTCACCAGACTTGGACCCGTTTTTATATTTTTGTGTATTAACACGAATCGGAACGGAACGGAAGACGGGTGTCTTATTCATTAGGCTACTGAGGTCGTTGAGTGCTTTGATTAGTTGTTATTAAACTGGGATGCACGTACCCCCTGAGGGTGCGAGAAGCTCCTCTAGGAGGTACGATTGATAATATCTAAACTTTAGTTTCATCCAAGCTACTATTAATTTGTATCTTCGTATTACAACTAGACGTGTTATTGTATATTTGTGCCTTTAGGGCGCGCTAAATTTACGTATTTATAACAAGACAAAACTTTAGTATTATATGTGAAAATGATGAAACCTTATTCAATATATGACATTTTCATTTATTATTAATTTAACATGTAGATAATGTTAAAAAATATATTTTTTACAGGGGGTTCAAGAACTTGTTTCGATGATTTAAGGAGTATCAGCAACCGAAAAAGTGAAGCACCGCTGGCTAAGATGGAGATAACATTACACTGACTTCTTCGGTGTTTCGCTCAATAACATTACACTGACTTCTTCGGTGTTTCGCTCAATAGCTTATCTAACCTTAATATTAGGTTGTAAACTGTGCTACAGAACAGGAAGCTGGTACGAACGATGGAATAACATTTTATAAAAATATTTTTATAGAATATGCAACCAAGTTGTATAACCTCTACTGTAATGATGAATGTTATGCACGGTAGGTATTTGAATTATTTGCACGCCGTTTGTGAATATTGAGAGGGTGTGACGGTGATCGAAAAAACCATCAATTTCGCGATGGCATTTCTTGAATACCTCGTCTACTACTCCACAGCCACTGGAGCCGGATGCAGCACTCAATACAATCAAATATGGTGGTAAAGTCCATTGCACATTACCATTACTTGATGCTATGATTAGAATTCAAATATTATAGGAATGAACTAAATATGTCGTATTTTGTTATTTGACAAAACTATCGTTGTATACAATACAAACTGCTGGATCATTGAGATTCTTGTGTCGCGTGCTTGCTTGCGTTGGCCAGGAAACATTGCTTGTATGTTTAATATAGACTATTAAAAATATCCTTTTTAGTGAGTTAACGGCAGGCAGAATATATCACGGTGAGTGGTGAAAGATATGTAAGGGTGAATTGCATGAGACGCTTAAAAATATTAATGATCATTACAACTGAGGACAAACAGCAGCAGATATAGAGTCAAATGGCATATCATATATGTAAATGTTGCTAGTTATTAGAAATTTAATGGAGAAAGTGGACGCAGACAGGCTGAAAGTACTCAAGCTCCTTGTCTTGGTAGCCTGAACGAGTGGACATGTGTACTTGCTAAATAATTAGTTGTAAGAATTATTATCTAGTTATAAGTAGTATGTAAAAAAAGGGTATGCCTATCACAAAATTACTTACAGCTATCTCGGGTGGCATCTATAATAGGTACATCAAGTATCTCGACCCCTTACTTTGTATTGTGCCTACAATTATGCTAATTCGTTCATTACAACTTAGCTGGTTTGATGCTATGGAAATCTCCTACAAACAACAAAAAATGTATGTCTGAGTATACCAACTAGGACTATTGGACTATCCTGGACTGTCAATCTTGCCGTGTAACTTATTGTGGAGAATAATTAAATCACCATAAGTCATCTATTTCCTGAAGGTTGTAGGATATTCCAGAGGTCAAATTACCTTTATTGATATATAAATTATGTAAATAGAAATCAAATATAAATATTGACACGTAAGCAACGATAAAGTATTTTACAATAAAAAACGACAAATCCAGTATGAGATAAGTTTAACACAATATAAAATCAACCAAATATAATTTATTTACTTCATCCCGAAAATGGCTTCTTCAATTACTTCTTGTAAGTCAAATGAAGTCATACGCAAGTCCACACAACGTTCATATCGATTGATCAATGTATTAATGTGTAGCTTTGTTTTGCAAGCATCATACATATGTAACAAAATATTTTACTTTTAATGGGTCGACGGAGAACGTGTAGCCGAACAAACTCAGTTAACTCCGGACTTGAAATGTGAGCAGATAATTATTGAATTTTATATAATGTTGTGAGGTCGAAAATTCTTCTTCTCTATGAGAAAGTCGTAAAACTCATCACTTCCAACGATAGCCCTTAGTCCAACTTAGCTCTTGAGTGTTATAGTTTAGAGTTTATAAAACGTAAAAATTATCGCTGTATGTTATTGTATAATACGCAAGTATACATTCATTGCATACAAAAAAAAACTTGCGGATTTATGGTCGTTTAGCCATCACTTCTAACCAACTAGAAGGGAGCTCAAGAAACCTTAAGTGAAAAACTGACTGCTCTTGTTTATAAATTCTGGCTACCAACGGGGATCGAACCCGCAACCTCAGGACTGGAAGACAAGCTTCTGAACTTATATTGGAATGCCGATGTGTGATTTTCAGTTGAGAGTCACTACAAATCATTTCGTAATACTTTTCATTCTTAGCTCGTAAGTTATGTAAAGGATGTTCAAAACATAGAGATATATTATACTAAAGGATTCATAGAACCAACTACAATGTAAAGTTTTCAAAGTCGTTGTGTTATTAAATCCTTGACAAATTCTCAGAACAATTTTCAACATACTGTACGCTGCTCTGTATACAATGCTGCCATGAAAATTCTAGGTAAGTTTGCTATCCATCAAATTCTTCTTCTTAGCCCCATCCCAAATCTAAAACGTTGGTTCTTCTTATTTGCAAGCTATAGTTTCTTCTCCTTTACATATAGATCTTTTGACAGCTCGTTCACTTGTAGCATTCTTTAAAGTTGTAACATCCACATATTTCTAAACTGACCCCTTAAATTTGATGATTAATGGAGATATAGATTCATAATTTGCCAGCAAATGTGGTTTTCAGGTAATTATAATTTGTTTCCTTCCCATCGGAGATAAACAAAAATTCATTGCAACATTTAAGAACGTTGTTGCCTTTGAATATCACTCAATAATTTTGCCACCCATCTTGCGCTCATCTTATTCATGACAAAATGATCGTGCAGAATTTGAAGTACAGTAGTTTAGACTACATTTTAGTGCTATTTCAATGAATTTTTAGTCTTCCGTCTTGTAAAACTTGCTCTTGCATTAATGTAACTGTTTCTGGAGTAAACGCTTCAGCTGGTTAATTAAATTCTTCTTGCGTAGACCTAAAATGAGTCATCTTTAATTGATTATCTGTCTGTAGTCTAAAATGTTATTATAGAATATGATGAGGAAGATTCTCTGAATATATTTTCAAAACGTCGTTTAACTTCTGACGAGCTTTTCCCATATTTGAAAAAAATATATATATCCGCGCAATACTGAATTTTTAATATTTAAGAATATAACGAAACAACACGTCTTTTGTTAGCTTTAGTTGAAATACTACTGAAACTAGGGGTGTCAAATTTTCATAGTAACATCGCCTGGTGATGCAATGGGTGTACTAGTCGTGATATCTGTTCATGCACGCTCTAACTTTAGACCTTAGGGGTATATTTGCTTTGTTAATCTATCTTATTTTTTTCTATACTCCTAAACCATCTCAAAATGTTCTTCTTCATTTTACTTCATACCAAGGTTCATTTAACTGTCCTGCGATTCTAGAAGCACTAAGTTTATATGTACCCAATAAATATAGCCGTGCAAGGAATCACCCTCTGTCCTACATACCAACTTAAAGGACGAATATCATGGCTAAACACTCAGTCACGCGTGGTATACAGATATTGAACCAACTGAATGACACGGTTGATATATTCTCGGTACCGTCTAGCAGTATGAGAAGAATCCTGGCTGATATTATTCCTAACGAATAAGCTAACGCTAGAAGCAGACCCTATTTGTGTAACAGAAGAAATCCGTGCAAAGTGGATTAAAAAAAAAAATATAACTATCATTTATATCATAATATCAACGATGAAACAGTATAATCTTTCTTATACGACTTATATTTTCAATAAACCAATTTTTTTATAATGTATGCCGTCGAAATTTTAATGAATATCCCCAAAATCTCCCTTTATATTTTTTTGTATCAATTTATGAACTACCCCCAAAGATATACCATTTGATTGGGATGCTTATCCCCAATCAGAGGGCTTTGTGTGAAAATATACAAGAGATTCAGAAGTCTTTAATTTGTAGTCATTGATCTTATTCATTGGAATATCTGTAAATATAACATATACGGTTTTGGAAAAGAAATCATAATGGGTACAAATAACATGCAAGGGAAATTAGGGGGTTGTTTTAAAAAAAACATATTAATTATATTTCATCCTAATAAATCGTCAAGTGGGTAAGATGATTGAAGTGTCCAAAATAAAAAAGAATCAATGAAAAGAGTTCCAGTCCGGTCAAATATATTATTGTAGTTTATCTGATAATATATTTGTCTGATACGCTGGAAGTGTGCGAGTGTTGTTGCCTATTCATGAGAGGTATTATTTCCAGCACGTACGACAGTGATGCTTATAGAACGTTTAAGATTTTTTCCCTTTTTGATATAATATTTTAACCTTTGATTCGGGTATGCTGAAGGGTATTATATGAATGAATGAACAAACCGGAGATTTTTAAATTTGTCAATTTTTCCTTTTTCATAAAATGATCAAAGCCGATTCTCGATAGATACAGATTTCATACAATTTAATTTTACAGACCCCCCTTATTAAATCCGAAATTAATTCTCGTTCCGTTTCTAGGGTGGAAAATCGCTACGATCAACATGGCAGCAAACAAATATCTAAGTAGAAGAAGATCAAAGGATTTTTTTTTCATAATAGAACCGTTAACCGCCATATTCATTGGCCAAAATTGAATAATGAAAAATCGTACCCGAAGTTTGACTACGTTCTACGAAAATTTGATTAAAAAATTCACGATTGCCGAACTCTCTCGGTATACGCGAACTTTATCGGTCAATCGGTATTTATAAAATCTGCGCCCTTATTATACACATATTTTATCACGGCGCGTAACTTGCGAGGTAAGTAGAGAGAATAGATCTACATACTTTTAAATCCAAGCACACAACTTTAGCTTTCTCCGTATTCATGAATTTTGTCATGTTCAAGCTTCTATTCATTTATTTATTTCCGTAGTTATGAACGCCACGTGTTTCCAGTAGGAGGTTACAGAGATTAGCATCATAAGCATCAATCAGGTAGTGCCTTGAATATGTAATCTCCATTTTCAGACAAGTAAGCATATATTTTGAGTCATATATATCCCCATTATCATATTCTATTTTATTTCCTTAAAAAACTATCTCTGCATGTTTCTTGTCCCTCCGACTCGGAGTCTATTCAGAGCTCTTCAAGTAGGTGAAGACAGTTAGTTGATCTCTTGGTCCTCTATGCAATCGTTAGATGTTTTTCTTCTCCACTTCAGAGAACGCGTTTATTTTCTTCATATTTCTTATTTTCCTTTTTTTTATCCAGTCTATATATTCCACGTAACATACACTTTGCATTTCTGACATACTCCTTTTTTATTCTGCATTCTTTATGATTTTATTTCATATATTGACGTTTTCGTGGCTGAGTTTGTAATTACCTGACTTCTAAATCAGAGGTAGTGGATCCGATAGTCGTTGGTACTCAAATTTAAAAAGCGTTACAGTCAGGTTGAAACTCTTTATTTTCTTCAAACTAACCAGAAGCACCTTTTTAGTTGGTTAAAAAAGATTGTCACGAGGCAATACAGATGCCAGATTAAACATCAAAAGTGTACACGTGAAACAGTTAAAGCATACACGTGAAACTATTAAAGTGTACACGTGAAACAGTTAGCTTTTAATTTACTATAGTCCATGTTTAAAATTTGTCTTTATTATTTTTCAACATCATTCAGTCTTTTCAGCTAATTGTATTTGCATGTAAGTAAAATGTTTCTGCTATTAAATGTGATTTTGAGGTACGTTTTTCTTCCAACTAACCAGACAGACCTTAGGTGAAAACCAGACTAAAACACTTTTAAAAATATTGGGTTTCAACGGGATTCGAACACATAGCCTCCGGGTTTGGAGACCGGTGTCTAACGAATTAGATTATGGAGACCACGTTAAATAGTAAGAAAAAAAATATCTTAACAAAAGTCCAAATATAATTTAATGACAACAGGGGCAATTATACTAATGCTTCCCTATGAAGTGATCAGTTATGAATATAAAATTTATTAAGGAGTGCAATCCTTAATTTATTAACTGAAATATGGAAAATATCGATATCGGAAAACTCATTTAACAAACTCATTCCGTACGCAAGAAGTGATGCTCTTAACAGCTCAGTTCGTAAATACGGTAAAGAAAACAATGTTAATTCACTATAGCGTAAATAATTATCTGGTACATTATAAAATATGATACATTACAAAACGCACCCTCTTATCTCGCCGAAAAATTTCAGCGTCTTTCCAATCATGGATTACCGCTACGCTCAAACAGAGATTGTTTATGGGTCTTTCCAGTTCACCGCTCCTCTTTCTTTACGTCGTCCTTTACTGTCCATACAGTGAGACTCTGGACTCAGTTACAAACCAATATAAGACTCGCTCCGTCCTTGGCATGCTTTAAGAAACGACTGAAAAAAATCTTAATCTCTAGTCAGTAAAAAAACGTGTTTCATTCCTGATTTTTCTTTACATTTCTTCTCCACCATCTCTTTCTTTCATTTTGATTGATGATATCTCACTTTATATGAAATATAATGTTCGGGTGATTGCCCGTCTTTGTGGGGTTCGTGGGCATGTGCTCACGTATGTGTTTATGGATTTCGTGGGGATGGATAGTCATTTGAATGATTTATGCGACCATGCAACTTGCTTAATTTACTTTTGTCTGGTTGGTTGGAAGATATTGCCGTTTGGCAATAAGCCCGCCAGATTGTATTGCAATAAAAGTATTAAATAAAAAAATAAAATAAAATAAAGAAAATGAAAAAAATTGTCCTTCAAAAAAGGGTTTGCTATTTTTCCTGTTAAATATTATTATAAATCAAGCAATAATATTACTATTTACTTATTTAATTTTGTTTGTTTTAAAAGTCACCTAACAAGATTTCTTTTTTGAAAATAAATGCTCTCACTGAAATCTTTTTTCCATAAAAATATCAATCTCCGTTTATTTCGAGGACCAAGGGTACGTAATATCACCCCTCGGCTTTGGTTTCATCTTTGATATCACCCCCTTCTCTCGTTGTTCTCCACCCTTCTATTGTCAAGGGATGGGTTTTGGAAAAAATAAATAATAAAATCAGCAAAGCCATGTTTTCATTGTGTTTTATGATGTTTTCTCTCGATTGTGACCATTTCGTATTTTATTTTAATTCATATGGGATATAACATATTTGTCAATTTATACAAGCCCCATCACGTGTTTTGCAAGAACGTAGATTTTATTTTAAAAGACAGTCCTTAGAATGTTGTGATACTTACCAAGCCAAACATTTATGTATTGTATTACAGTTTCAACAGATTTATTTCAATATTTGTTTTTTTATATTTAAGTCCTTTAGTGGGATGTCTAAATCATATCTTTCTAATCTCTTTCTAAAATATCTTACTTTGGAGAGCAGTATATCTTGAAGGTCAATTTTATCTTAATCGGATTATTGTTCCAAATAGATCAAAAGAGCAAATTTATTATGATAGGTGCATTGCCTTTGCTTGTCCTGTGGCGAATGTTCTGCCTCTAAATTTTAGGGATTGTGGGTGGCATGTGCAGCATTAGGAGATACTTGAAGACAACCCTTTTTGGGAGGTCTTATCAAAATAAATGATTTTATATGAACGCTACTCTACACCTGAGTAGAGTTTGTGTAGAGTAGTTTATATGAATACTACTCTACACAAACTCTACTCCCCACCTGAAACCGAATGCATTACTATCACGTTGCCTTTCATTTGTCGTGTCCCCAGTAAACTAGGTTTTTTGCCTGTGTCTCACTGAGGATATTTAGCATAAAAAAATAAATCGATAATTCTTTCCGATTTTTGATTATATAAAACCCCGTTGCACATTCTCATCAACGTGACAAATAATGACACTCGCAGGTAATTATGAAGAAAAAGGAATTTGAGCACTTTTGATAAATCTCAAAATTAATAAAAATATAATCAATAATAATAAATTATCCGTAATATAATAATTTATATAAAAAAATAACGTGTTATATAAAAAAATAATACAATTACATGTGTATATCATATGTATACATCATGCGAAATTAAACTCCTCACACTTCATCACTCTAGACAGACCAAAAGGTTCATCCCACAATTACATATGTATACATCATGCGAAATCAAACTCCTCACACGTCATCACTCCAGACAGACCAAAACGTTCATCTCACAATTACATATGTATACATCATGCGAAATCAAACTCCTCACACGTCATCACTCCAGACAGACCAAAACGTTCATCTCACAATTACATATGTATACATCATGCGAAATCAAACTCCTCACACGTCATCACTCCAGACAGACCAAAACGTTCATCCCACAATTACATATGTATACACCATATATACCTATAAATTTATTGTTTTAAGATCAATAAACTATGTATACATCACGCGAAATCAAACTCCTCACACTTCATCACTCCAGACAGACCAACACGTTCATCCCACAATATCTATAAATTTATTGTTTTAAGATCAATAACCATTTACTGTATTTTTTTATCATGTTTTCAAACCACCTGACGATTTTTCAATACTAGAAGTTATTTTACCATACAAAGTCCATAAAATTTAAAAATTATCGATGTTTTAACTTCTTACATATCCTGGATAAATATTCGAAAAGAACATTTCTCAACTTTTGTATTTCTGACTAAATAAATATAAATCGTTTCCAGTGAGAAAATATCGGAAAACAGCAGACTCTCGGATGATAAACCAATTTTTGTTTAATTTATTTGAGAATTATTTACACACGGTATTCACGATTTGAACTATTAAGAGCTTCGCAACTTGCACACGGAATTATCTAGTTCAATGTGTTTTCCAATAATGATATTTTCCATATCTGAAAGAATAATAAAAATATATCATAAGACCTTTTTCCTGTTGGGATAGGCTAGAAAAATGTTGTATTGTATTTCAATGTTATTGTATACAGTGTAACTTGGTGGAGCGTATTGCCATATGGAAATTCTTTCAAATCAACCACAAATATGTCTAAAGTGAAAATCTTACTAGAAACTGGGTTTAATCGTGAATCGAACTTGCAGCCTCCAGTTTGAAAGACAGATGACTCACCAACTTGGTCACGGAGATTTGCTTAATATTCACGTTTCCTTTTTGCTGTATATAAATTAACTTATTCCAAATATAATTTTCCCGTGCAGTGTTTCTCCCCCTCTTAACATATAGTCACGTTCTCATTGTAGATTTTATGTCAATTTTTTATAACTTATTCTTTCGATAAGTTCAACCCACCTCATAATGCTCTACTTTATCCTAAATGCACAAAATCTTCTTTCAAAATTATCTCAAATATCTTTATTTTTGCTTTGATCCGAGAAAATTAACGTGAAGTTTATTTTTTATTATCTCGTAACAACTTTTTTTTATCCTTTGTTCGCATTCATCTTTTAAAACTTTACTCTGTGTACTGTCATACATTGCCACGCCGCATATTTTTCTCAAAAACGATTATGAAAAAACTGTATTTTGGTTTTCATTTGAGTTTAAGCCTAAGTTTCTTTTGACTACCGCATCAGGGAAATAAGATGATAGTAAATATAATGAATTAATTTATTTTTATTTGTTATATTTATTTATTTTTCATTAACAGCACAATATACCTAAAAAATGATAAAAAAAAAACGAAGTATGTGCTTCATTTATAATATTTACAAAATAATCTTCAAATAAAAAAAGAGATGAAAACAATTTATAACAATTGAACAAAACCAAATATAACGACATATCAACACAACAAATATAACGACATATCAACACAACAAATATAACGACATATCAACACAACAAAAGAATTAAAATAATACGTAAGCATACGAAATTATAACAAAAAATTGACAATTTACACAGTTTACCACACGATACGGGGTGGTCTCGAGTTAACCTCACCAATTTGATATTAATGCTAAAAGAAAATAGTACAAATTTTATACTTCAACTCGGAAATATATTGAAAATGTGGTAAAGGCGTAAACGTACTTACCCTGGCAGAAATTCAATTAATTAATTAAATTAAATAAATAATGAATTTTCAGAACGGTGATATTTAATAATTATTTTCTTGCATTGAATATTTTAATAAAGTGTGTGGCGACGAATGAGTTGAAATTTATTTTTTTCAATGAAAGCAAAAATCAATGATTTCGCCCAAGTACACGATTTCGTGAAAAAAAAATGTTTATGTGAAAACATTACGAAATTTTATAAGAAATTTCATCGAATAAATTTACGATGAGGAAATACTGGTGGAAAACAAATTTTGTTAAGTAATAAAGTCACATAACAAAATAAATTTGGTAACAAAAAAAATGTGTCGTATTGTTTAAAGATTTTACGTATACAATGTTTATGCGAAAGTTCTGATTACGAATTTTTTTTAAGAAATTTCATTAAACAGATTTACGATGAGGAAATACAGGTGGTGGAAAACAAATTTCGTTAAATAATAAAGTCACATAATAAAATAAATTTGATATAAAAAAAAGAGTCTTATTGCTTAACGATTTTACGTATAAACATTTTACTGGAATTTTTTTATTATTACCTCATGATTACTTAGCTATTGGGTAATATCAAAATCTGCAAATATGTAAGTTCAGGAAGGATAAAATAAAGTGTGAAAGGAAATATATAGATAACTATAAAAGGAAAAGTAAATGCAATACAAGGTCAATGAAAAATTAGATAAAAATGGATAATTCTGATATTCAAGTCGTATTTTATCAAACGAAGGATTTCCATAAGGCATTAAAACATACATTCTAGATCCGTACATTATCAAAATCAGTTAAGATTATAGTCCACAAAAGTATCTCATGGCGAGATCAAATAAACGAGGTAAGCCAATGGATCTTTTTCAGCCTTCATTCCCTTAAAGTGTTGCAAATATTCCTGTCGACTAAAACCACAATTTCACTCGTGCAATTTCTGCTCTTTCCGATTTTGGTATGTGTGGAAATCTGTTATTTGGATATTACAGAGGAAGAACTGGACAAATAACAACGTCTTCAAAATGTTTGTCTAAGATTTATTTTTAACATAAGAAAGTACGATCATGTCACTTCATACCAGAAGGCACTGAATTGATTGAACGTTAGAAACAGACGCTAAATTCACACACTGTCTCTATTTTATAATATCCTTAACTGTCCCGTCGCCTCCTCTTATCTTGCCGAAAATTTTCAGCATCTTTCTGATCATGGACTAGCGCTACACTCAAGCAGAGATTGTTTATTGACCTTTCCGGTTCGCCGTTCTCCTTTTTTTACGTCGTCCTTCTCTGTAATCAGTTACAAACCAATGTTAGACTCGTTCCGTCCTTGGCATGCTTTAAGAAGCGACTGAAAAAAGTCTTAGTTTCTAGTCATTAATATAACGTGTTTCATTCCTATTTTTTTTCCTTTCCTCCCCATCATCCCTTCTTTTTCCTTTTGATTTATGATATCTCACTTTATATGAAAATGAATGGTGATTGTCCGTATTTGTGGGGTTTTTGGGCATATGCTCACGTATGTGTTAATGGATTTCATGAGGTTGGATAGTCATTTGAATGTTTTGGGCGACCATGTAACTTGCAATTTTCTTTTCTTTTTTCTGGTTGGGTTGAAGAGATTGCCACCTGGCAATAATCCCGCCAGATTGTATTTGCAATAAAAATGTTTAATAAATAGTAAATAAATTTTAGTACCAACTATTATATATGGAAGAGAAACGTGGACGTGGAAAATAATGAAAAGATCAGGTTAAATGCTGTAGAAATATATGCGTGAAAAAAGTTTGAGGACAGCTGCTCTAGACAATGCAGAAAGATAAATACACATTTGTCAGGATTCCTATATCATCGTGTTTCGATAGTTTTCGAGTTTTAAAAGTTTTCAAATCTAAATCATTTTTAATACAGCCAACATATTTTCAATCATACAAAACTTCTTCGATATATTCCACATTATCAATCCTTACTTAACCCTCCAAAGCCCACAAGAGGAAAACTTTATTCTCGATAATATACTTGTAAAACACCCTCTTGGATAACTTTTCGTACAGTAATCATCATAAATAATAGAGAATAACGCAGTAGAAATAACGAGTTATAAATTATGTTATTAGCGCAAAATATGGCCATGGGGTTTATCTGAGAAATATGAAACAGGGCATAATTTCTATTTGGTAATACTTCCTACTTATTCCTGTGTTATTGGCGAATCGTTAAGGGTAGACGGAGGGTTAATGGTTATTTTTTAATTATAATTATTTTGTTTTTTTCTTTTAAGATAAATATATTTCTGAAATTAAAGAAGAAAGAGGAAAGAAGGAGATTTTTACTGAGGGGAAATATAATACGGATGAAATACAGAAAAGCATATGCAATTTAATGAAATATATGAATGTATACGAGGTTAAGTCTATTAATGTGGATAGAAAATCGAAGAGATAAAAGAGACAAGGCTAGATTATACATAAACGTTTTTTTTTCTTTTATTTTTTAATGCTTGATTAGCTCTGATGACTTTATTGTTTAGTGTAGGAGAAACGGTTTCGGAAGCTTTTTAAAACGAAACCTTTTGATAAATGATCAAAGAAAACGAAATAGCGCTTGGAGTAACTTCGTTCATTAAATAACGTTTCAGAAATATGAAGATAATTTTTTTTTGTTATGTAAGTTGAAATACTCGTAGTTTTCACGGATATAGTTCTACGAAAATTTGTGATTGAGGATCTTTGTTATTTTATTTACGGAAGGCGTCTATGCTTGTTGGCTATTTGTGTGAAAGCTCTTGAGCTTTAGCAGCCACATAGTCTAAACAGATAAATTTATAATGTTAATCAAAATGAGATCAATGTTCTAAGATAATATATAGATTTATCTTCTGCAGCTTTTAGCTGAATTTCATAGATCTATTTGAGCTGTTTAGAATTTATTTACAGTATTAATCTCAAGCAAACTTATTGTTTAGCTTTCCCAATTCATCGCTCTCCTTTTTTTAAGTTATCTTTTAAGGTCCATGGAGTGAGACTTTGGAAACAGTAACTGACCAATGTTAGATTTGCCCCATCATTGACATGTTTTAAAAAGTGACTATCTACATTAATTTTATACTTAAAATGATTTGAATAATTTTAGTGACTATGAAGCTTCTTTTACGAGTATTTACTTTTGTCTGATTCGTTCGAAAAGATTGCCACTTTTTTGCCACAATTGATTGAATTGATAATGAATAAATAAATTGTTTTAAAGCATTTTAAAACAATATTTGAACTAGCTTCTGAGCAAAAGAAAAATATAAACTTAGATAAAGAAGTTCTTAGAGTAAAACCAGTCTGAAAGTGAATCTACTAGGAATAGATACTTTGACGCCCGCTTCCTTAACGTAAATGTTACCCGTTAGACAATGGCTCTGACAAATTAAGAATAATTACAAGTTTTTTCTCGTGATTGGTATAACAAAAATAATTTCATAAAGTTAATCGATGTTACACCACTGATCTCCAAATATTGAAATAAATAATATACATAGCAGGCCTTGTATCTTGGATAAAAATGTGTCCTAATGGCATAAGCTGACCCCCTCCCTCAGCTAATGGATGGATCTGGACAGTGTCTGAAGAAGCTAACCCCTCCGAAATTATAGCTAATACGACAATTTTTTGCACGCCACTGGTCAGGGGACGTTGGCCATTGTAAGATATTAATCATAATTATTTAATTAAAATAATTAATAATAATTGTATAAAAATATAGAATAGCTGCAACTTTTTGATTCTGTTTTTCGTTTATTTATCATTATCATACCGAGTCAGTACAGTGGTTAGAATTCACCCCAAGCAAGAGGATTCCACAGGTTTGATTTCTAGCGTATTCACTTCTTTAAAGTTTTATTCGAAGACTATTTTATTTTTGAACTTATGCTTTTTTGTAGTTAAATATTGCTGAATGAAAAAGGTATCACCCATCATCCAAATTTTTCCTTTGGTTAAATAAACCACCCACTTCCGCTATAATTTGACGCCAGCCTGACTTAAGCACTACTCTAACAAACCGAGATCATTCAGCTTGAAGAGATCCTCGGGATAGGAATAGAAGATAGAAACACGTGTAGCAGGGATTAATGTTATAAGTGGAATAACAAAGTAATTTATTGTTAAAATTCTAATATGTACCAAAGTTAAAAGTTTGACAAAAAAAAGTTGCGTTTTTAACGTTCTTAAAAGAGCTTTTCCACTTGCAGATCGACTGGTAAATTTTTTAAGTTAAATTAATAAGTGGAATCATTCATTTGTATAAAATTGTTGTTGTTATTTTAATTTAATTGATCATATAACATACCATCACGCCATCTCCGTGTCGGGATAGACAGATAGGGCAGAGCATCAAACTTTTAACTTCGTCTCTTCCACATCCATACATCTCTCATACTACTACGATTTCTTTGATTTTCTACGTTTCCTTCTTTTAGTTCACTTAATCCAACCACACTTTCATTCGTCTTCCTCTCACACATGTTCCACTCACATTTGCACGATATATATGTTTTGTTAGTCTTTCTATATTCATCGTTCTACATGCCCAAACCATCTCAGCGTGCTCTTCTTCATCTTACTTAACGCATTAGTCTTAAGTTGGTCCTTTTTAACTTCATTCCGTATTCTGTCATGGATTGTTACTTCATGTATTCTTCTCAAAGCGCGCATTCATCGGTCTCTTCTCAGTCTTATTTCAGATTCACGTTTCACTTCCATGCAACCAAGTTGGCACCAAAATATTATTTTGGATTATCATCTTTGCAGATTTTAATACTGTCCGATTCGAGTATATGTGTTTTATTTTTATAATTTTCTTTATCCACTTCGCACGCATTTCTCCCGTTACGCAAAAAATATCTGCTTCTGTTTAGCTTATTCTTAAGGACGAATATCAGCCAGGATTCTTCTCAATCTCCTAGGTGGTGCCGAAAATATATCCAGTATCAGTTAGTTCAATATCTCTATACCGCGCGTGACTTAAGTTTTTAACTATGATATTCGTTCTGTATGTCGGTATGTAGAACGGAGGGTGATATCTTGCACGACTATAATTATTAAAGACATGTAAACTTAGTGCTTATAGTATCGTGGGATAGTTAAAATAATCTCGAAATATCTTTAGTAAGAATATCGCAATGGATTCATGCCTTCTTGTTTCAAGGCTTCTATAGTTATTGTACGAACCTCGAGATGTTCAACATGGTGCGGATATTTTGGGTAATCGCCCTTTGTTCTGTACCAAAGATATCTAAGGATTTTCTTATACTAGAGCTGGTGAGGAGCTCAGAACTGCAGATGCATATTCTAATTTAGTTCTCATTAAATAATTATATAAGTGTCGAAGGATATCGGTACTGTTAAATTATCTTGATATTTTCATTATACAACCGAGTAGTTTGTCATAGCCCGATATCAAACGCTAGACTAGGTTAACGAATATGAGTCCAACATCAAACGTCATGCTCAAATCTTGGAATTCAGAAACTCTGTAGTAAGGCGTAAGCCAAACTGGAAATATTGGAAATAAAGGAGAAAAGGAATGGTACTCACGGTTGTCTTGTTCGATGAAAGGGCGTTGATGACGGGATTCGGAGATCTCGGCTGATCTTCCAGAACTCCTGGAGCGTCGCCGTGGCTGGTAAATTTGTTCGTTTTAGGTTCTTCTGGTGATGAAGCGTATTGGTCGCTAGTCGAGAACCCATTCGCACTGGTTCGTCGTTGATGAGCCGGGCCGCCCGGCGGCTGGCCCGGTCCGAGATGTCCTCCCGCTCGTGGTCTCTGCGCAAGTGAACGAGACGGAGGCCGGAGACCGGAATATCGTCGTCGAGTTCAAACTACCACAGCTGGCGACAATACGATAATTTAACTTGTGAGAATAACCTCGACAGGGCCGGGAGCGATGACGAAGCGGCCCACGCGCGACAGGGGCCGGCGGCGATAACAGAGCGCCCCCACATGACGGGGCCGGCATTCCGCGTCACGCTATGGCGTGAACACTCTGTTTATAGTGCCTTATTGACTGTTTCTTATCGCTTCACGCCATTCGACATCTCTCTTAACTCTTCCATCATTGGAGAACATGCTGCCTAAATAGCGAAATTCCTCAACTTGCTCCAATCTTTCATTATTCACCCATACGTCGCATTTTCTTTTCTTTTTACACTTCTATCACTTCTACTTTGGATTTCACAACTTAATTAACTTATGATTCTTCGCATTTGTCTTTAAAGTTCCTCTCTTTTTCAGAAGTTGGTAGATATCACGGCTATCTGGACCTTTGTGGTAGCAGCTTTGATCAAATATATGGTGAAACAACTCTAAGTTATGCGTCTTCGAAGTCTCCAGGATATGCGTCTTATTGCATTTCTTCTGCCCTGAATTTTTCCCTGCAATCATTTGAAGGATCTCATACTTTTCTGATTGCATGGAAAAAATCTTGCTTAGCATAAATGCTAGTACCAGACCATGAACCCGAGGGATAATAATGGACACAGAATCCAGAGATAATTTTTCCGATTTTCCTCGTAATAAAAGCGATGAGTAATAACAAGTATCTAATGTATCCCCACCAAGTCACCAATCATTAATATTATTATATTGCTCTTTATTATCGGTTATGGGCTCCTTTATTATCTGCAATTATTACAGATATACCAAATTGCATATCTTTTGGGAAGTTTATGCATTTATTTATTAATAAACAATCCGATGCATCTTACTAACAAAAATAACATTAAAAATAAGAATAGTGAACACTTCATACATTACAAAAAAAAACAGATTTATATATCTCTCGTTAAAATAGTTTATCTCTTAATGCGGTATTAAGGAAATATTACAAATTAAACATTTACTTGAAAAAAAAAACAATAGAATAACAACCCTCGAATCAAGATCTTAGACAGAAGATATGCCGAAGAAGGACCCTCCTGAACTTAACAACATCTGCATAAAAAATGCAATGAATGTTTGAAAGAAGAAACACACCTACATTTTGAGATATAAAGAATGTATAATATCGTTAATGATGATCTGTATGGAGTATTTTTTAATGATTAAATACATATTTTTCTAGTTTACATTTGGGTAGTATATTTTCAGATAATGGAAGAGTTAAGAGGTATATCAAATAGCGTATAGCGATAGGAAACAAAGTTCAAAATCTGCTAAGATGATAGTCCACAATAGTATTTTGGAGCTAATGTGAGTGAAAGTGGGAGTGGGGCCAATATATGCAGATATGAGTGGAAGGCGTGTGAGAGGAAACTAAGGAAAGTGGGAGTGGGTCCAATATAGTGCAGATATGAGTGGAATGCGTGTGAGAAGAAAACTAAGGAAAGTGGGAGTGGGGCCAATATAGTGCAGATATGAGTGGCAGCCGTGTGAGAGGAAGACTAAGGAAATTGGAAATGGGACCAAGATGTATGAAAGCGGAGGATATGAAACAAGTGTTTCATGATAGAAAAGTTTTAAACGTTGTCCTGTAAAATGGTGTGATTTTAAACTTTGTCCTGTGAAGCGCAATGTGAATGAATATGCTCTACATGTCCGCATCACCAAAGCGTAACATACTTATGAATGAAAAACTGACAGTTTTCCTTTGCAGGTTGAAAAAAAATACTTTCATTATCTTTGGTGATTGAAAAAGATTTTTTTACCTTCAATTCGTTTCATGTCAAGTTGAATAACGCGACGATAAAGTGGATGGAAATTATTAAAAAATATTCAACCTGCATCTCACCTAATAAAATCAACCCCTCACTCGGTTGGCACTCTCAATTTTCTCTCACAAATTACCTTCTCTATCACCGATCGTTTTCCTATTCCCATTCACAGGACGTCCCGTGCAAAAGGGGTGGCAGGAAGGGAGCTAAACGATGTTGGTCCCTTGCTACCCCGGGCCACCTTTACGTGACTAAAGAGAAGGCATGGGGTTGAAACACACCCCATCGATTCACCTTACACCACCGTGTCAGTGTTCGGGCTATCAGTGTAGTCTTACTATTTATAAAATGTACTTATTTTAAAATAAATTGATTTTACTTCATGGAGAATTTGTTAATAAAATTAAACAACAAGTTGTTAAGAAATCTGGCTCCTTTCTCCGGGCCACATCATTTCTATGGTACGAGTACCCTTCAATGTTTACCAACCGGTGTTATGGAAATATTGAATAGCCTGGCTGGGATACAACATTGTCTTCATAACCATTAATCGAGTCTTTGGGTAAAAAACAATTAGAGTAGGTATTCACTTTTCGTCGTCGCACTTTGGCAATACTCATTAAAGGCAAAAACACTCTTATACGTCTAGGGCGTGTGAATATTGTTACCAAACGAACTATTTTACCACACTTTGTGGTATTTTTACTTCTTTTATAGAACACGGAGGTATATTTACAGGGTTATAAAACAACAGAGGTACACCTAGGACAACGTGGTTGGATCAAGTGAACCAGATTTTTAAAGTAAGTAAATTTAGAAATATGAACAACAGAAGTTTGTGCATGACGAAATTTTTGAATATGGAAATGTGCTTGGGTATAAAATGTTGAAGATCTGTTCTCTCTTTTTATCCTGTTGGGGATACAGCCTAGTGATATGTACAGTGTATGTATTCAAAACAGGTTTTAAAAAAAATTACTTTGTAATAACAAATTTATTAAACAAGCACTTAATGACGTCTGAATAGGAATTATAGATTATTTTATGAATGAAATTAATAACGAGTTTGAAATAAATATTTATTCTTTGGTAACTTGAATAAGATTAAAAAAATGTTTTTCCGGACAATCGTAAATATGAAAATTATCTGGTTTCATTATCTTTAAATAAAAATTTAATTAGAGGTAAAATAGCGAGCTTTCTTAATTAATAGGTATATTTTTAGATACACATTTTTGAAGTTGTAAGAAATAGATGAAAGAGCGAAAATATCTTTGTTCCTTTTTTTAGTCGCATAACATACATATTATGGATATGTTATATCGATATAAAAATATACATAAGCTATACTTTTTAGTTGCATTACATACATATTATGGATGTTATATCGATATAAAAATATACATAAGCTATACTTTTTAGTCGCATATCATACATATTATGGATATGTTATATCGATATAAAAATAAATATAAACTATACTTTTTTAAATAATTAGTAGAGCACTTTCAGTAAATACGTTTCTGTAATACCGATACGGGGACTATTGGCAATACTTGAACGATGGGACTACAACTGTCTCATTCACTCTAACGGTGTCGATACGTCCTTTATTGCATCCCCTCTGCTTGCACTCACACGATCATATTAGATGCAACAGGTTGGGTATCGAAAGGGGGGCTCTTTTTATTTTTTTTATTTTATTTTTACAGCCTTTCAGGGATTTTTTTAACAGGCAGTGGTTTGCCGATACTAAGCTGAAATAAAAATAGGTAAAAGACTGAAGGAGGGAGAGGTGAAAGGTGATTTTGTTTTGCCCTGTTTACTGACACTTTGGTTGACGTTTATTTAGTCTTTGAATAACAAAGTTTATGTTTTTATTTAAGTGCTCTTCAATACTTGGGAATTTTATAAATTTACTAAAAAAACAGTGCTGTAAACTATATAAATAGGGGTATTATTTTAAAAGAGCTGTAAATATTGTTATTATTGGTCGAAATATAAACACCATAAGTATCACATACATACCATTATGCCAATTCTTTTTTGAGGTAAGCAGAGAGTCCAGATTTCTACAAGTTTCTGTAAGCTCAAACATATACTCGTATGATATATTGTCTTGCACCTCCTTGCATCCTCTCGTCGGTCTTCAGGGAGTAGTAAAACTTGATAAGTCAATTTCATCTCATTGAATAAATTGAGTGTTCCGAATCGATCCAATGTTGCGTGATATTGTTATAGTGCTCTTGTTGTTGCTGATCCTGTTATGTGGAACGATTTGCCTCTGTTGAATTGAGATATATATAAAATGTGTGCCGCTTTAGGAAGCACTTGAAGATAACCTATTTTGGAAGATTATTAAGGATAAATGCGAACTAAAGACTGACATGTTGAAGAAGATAAAAATGTCACTTTGAAGTGGTTAGGATATAATTAACAAATGGGTCAAGAAATACTGAATAAAAAATTTATAATGCAATCATTAATGGGAATCATAATAGAGGACGACTGAGAAAGCATTGTTGGATCAAAAGAATAAAATTTTGGAAGAAGGGAAGGAAGAGAGTAAGAGACTTTGACGCTCCGTCCTTACTGCCTACCTCAACAAAGAAAAAGCATGATGGTATGCATGTAATATGTTACGGTTTAGATAAGGTTTATTGTCGTGCGGTAATGCAGAGGCATTTTTTCCGCCTAGTGTTCGGTGATATAAGGATACCTTTGACTTCTGTCATATTTATTTTTCCAAAAACGGAAAGATGCCGGTGTGCTCCGAACGTCTCATTTCGGCGTGTTATCGGATCCAGTATAGTGGTGTGATCGGTGAGTTTGATGGTATGTAACAACTCACTCACTTAAAGAAGAGAAAATAAGAAGAAACATAAACTTCACGGTCAATTTCACTTTCCGAATCATTTATTAAATCTGAAACGACATTTGTGTTAAGTTCTTTCCACATATTTTTAATGATAATCTTGAAGGCCCGTGTACTCCGATCGTCTCACTTCAATGTGCTATCGGACTCAGTACAGCGGCGTGATAATCTTGAAGGCCCGTGTACTCCGATCGTCTCACTTCAATGTGCTATCGGACTCAGTACAGCGGTGTGATAATCTTGAAGGCCCGTGTACTCCGATCGTCTCACTTCAATGTGCTATCGGACCCAGTACAGCGGTGTGATAATCTTGAAGGCCCGTGTACTCCGATCGTCTCACTTCAATGTGCTATCGGACTCAGTACAGCGGTGTGATAATCTTGAAGGCCCGTGTACTCCGATCGTCTCACTTCAATGTGGTATGTAACAACTCACTCACTTAAAGAAGAGAAAATAAGAAGAAACATAAACTTCACGGTCAATTTCACTTTCCGAATCATTTATTAAATCTGAAACGACATTTGTGTTAAGTTCTTTCCACATATTTTTAATGATAATCTTGAAGGCCCGTGTACTCCGATCGTCTCACTTCAATGTGCTATCGGACTCAGTACAGCGGCGTGATAATCTTGAAGGCCCGTGTACTCCGATCGTCTCACTTCAATGTGCTATCGGACTCAGTACAGCGGTGTGATAATCTTGAAGGCCCGTGTACTCCGATCGTCTCACTTCAATGTGCTATCGGACTCAGTACAGCGGTGTGATAATCTTGAAGGCCCGTGTACTCCGATCGTCTCACTTCAATGTGCTATCGGACTCAGTACAGCGGTGTGATAATCTTGAAGGCCCGTGTACTCCGATCGTCTCACTTCAATGTGCTATCGGACTCAGTACAGCGGTGTGATAATCTTGAAGGCCCGTGTACTCCGATCGTCTCACTTCAATGTGCTATCGGACTCAGTACAGTGGTGTGATAATCTTGAAGGCCCGTGTACTCCGATCGTCTCACTTCAATGTGCTATCGGACTCAGTACAGCGGTGTGATAATCTTGAAGGCCCGTGTACTCCGATCGTCTCACTTCAATGTGCTATCGGACTCAGTACAGCGGTGTGATAATCTTGAAGGCCCGTGTACTCCGATCGTCTCACTTCAATGTGCTATCGGACTCAGTACAGTGGTGTGATAATCTTGAAGGCCCGTGTACTCCGATCGTCTCACTTCAATGTGCTATCGGACTCAGTACAGCGGCGTGATAATCTTGAAGGCCCGTGTACTCCGATCGTCTCACTTCAATGTGCTATCGGACTCAGTACAGCGGTGTGATAATCTTGAAGGCCCGTGTACTCCGATCGTCTCACTTCAATGTGCTATCGGACCCAGTACAGCGGTGTGATAATCTTGAAGGCCCGTGTACTCCGATCGTCTCACTTCAATGTGCTATCGGACCCAGTACAGCGGTGTGATAATCTTGAAGGCCCCTGTACTCCGATCGTCTGACTTCAATGTGCTATCGGACCTAGTACAGCGGTGTGATAATCTTGAAGACCCGTGTACTCCGATCGTCTCACTTAAATGTGCTATCGGACCCAGTACAGCGGTGTTACTAGTGAGTTTGATGGGATATAACGGCTCACTTACTTAAATAAGAGAAAAGAAGAAGAAACCGTTTTATTTTAATAAGTAACTAATAACTACTTTTTTAGAGCTGTCATTCTCTTTGGCTTTCAAAAGACTCATGTGAAGGTACTAGTCTTTAGTTGGTGCCTTAGCCTCATATTAAACATACATGTTTAATGACGAAGCTTCTTGGATTCGATTCTAGGCCGATTATTTACTAGTTTTAATTAATCTTGTTCTTATGGTATCCAAGTCACAAAAATATTTTCTGATCGTGCTTGATTTTATATTTTTTGTTTTTTCCCATCATAAAATAATATATATTTTTTCGCGTTGTTTTTTTCTTCACAATATATTTTTCAAACATCTATTACTTCATATAGCAATATTTTGTACAATCTGTCACTCAAAGAGCGCATCAAGATTAATGTTAGGCAGCTACAAAGCTCCAGTAATATAATAAATTCTGATGAAAATTGCAATGTGGTATATACGATAAACGCCAAACAATTCTAGTATAATTTATATTAAATATAAATCATCATCGATTTGTCCGTGAATATATTGTTGAAAGGTCACTCTGGATACAATAAAACCCCGGAACAAATCGATTTTTCTTCAGGCAATGGAACACAGGGACGACTCGAGGAACTTTATTTTATATTTTAAATAGTAAAAATATACAGATGTAACCTTTTTTAATTTAAATTAAGCGGTAGGTTTTGAAAAAAAATATCAAAATCTTTTCATACCTATTTTTATAATCTATTTATAACGAGAATTATTTGATACATATCGACGGTTCGACTCCCGACTGTACCCAAAAAGTATAAAAAGGATAACATTCTGGTCAAAGAGTTTGTAAGTAGTCGACATGCGCAAGTAATGTTGCTTGTCCATGTACGGTAGTATTCCCAACACGTGCGATGACGAAATGTGAATCACTTACGTATTCTAGTGATTCTTGGCCTAAATGATCGATTACTGGGGCCAAAGACAATTTGGTCTCTCGGCTACGCTCTTCAAGATGTCAACATTATTAATGAATATATGATATATTGAGAGATATCATACGAATGGATAAAATAAAATGATGTATAACTGTTAACGAAATAATAGTTATTTATTAAATGACACTTGAATGAAATAATTTCAAAAACATCCTTTTTATATTGTTTATAGTTAAGGCGTTAACATTGTGGAGGTAAATACATTTAATTTTTTTTTGATCAAACAATGTTTATTCTACTTTATATAACGGTATAACCCTACCGGTTTCAAGGTTTTCCCATCATCATCAGAGGAGCACAAACAACCCTTGTTTGTAGTCCCGTGATGATGAGTTGAAAACCTTGAAACCAGTGGGGTACGTTATATAAAATGGAATAAACAGTGTGTGACTAAACAAATTAAAACGAACGTATGTTTATTTTAAACAATCATTGCCACCTCCAGGGTTCTCTCGCATACCTCTTAATCTTGGGACCGGAATTTCATTATAAGTAAACGACAAACTTTGATTTTCTTTAAAAGCTCGTTTTTTTATATTTATTAAAATAAAAACTTGTCACTAGATTTTGAGGCCGGCACTGAGTTAATAGCTGACGTGGCTGATAGGAAAATTGAATAATGATCAATAGACCTCTCGCTTTCGATGCAGATCGATAGATCCGGATCTAATGGATAATTGCACTGCATGAGCGACGAAAGGTCTCGGGAGGAAACTGTCGTTTTTATAAAATTTGCCAGTATACCAGATCGTGAACTGAACATCGTATTTTATCTAAAAAAATAATAAAAGATTTGAAAAATATTTAAGAATTAATGTAGCAAAATCCAAAGTCATGGTAATAGAAAAGTGCGAAAGGAAAAATATATGCGATATATTGGTAATTAATTGATTGCTGCAAGTTGAGGTTTTATGCTGTTTGGGTAGTATTTTTTCAGATGGTGGAAGAGTTACGAGATATATCGAAACAAAATTGAAAGGGTCTAAATCCAAAGTCACGGTAATAGAAAAGTGTGAAAGGAAAAATATATGCGATATATTGGTAATTAATTGATTGCTGCGAATTGAGGCTTTATGCTGTTTGGGTAGTATTTTTTCAGATGGTGGAAGAGTTACGAGATATATCGAAACAAAATTGATAGGGTCTAAATCCAAAGTCACGGTAATAGAAAAGTGTGAAAGGAAAAATATATGCGATATATTGGTAATTAATTGATTGCTGTGAGTTGAGGCTTTATGCTGTTTGGTAAGTATTTTCTCAGATGGTGGAAGAGTTACGAGATATATCGAAACAAAATTGATAGGGTTTAAATCCAAAGTCACGGTAATAGAAAAGTGTGAAAGGAAAAATATATGCGATATATTAGTAATCAGTTAAATATTGCTGCGAGTTAAGGTTTTATGCTGTTTGGGTAGTATTTTATCATATGGCGGAAGAGTTACGAAATATATTAAAACAAAATCGATGGGGTCTAAAACGTACATACACGAACCGGACAGCATCAAATCTGCTAAGATGATAGTCCACAATAGTATTTTAATTTCAGCATTGATGTATGGGAGTGGGACGTGGAAAAATACTGAAATGGCCGGATAACTGCTACTATATAAGAAAGCATGGATTTAAAAAACTATATATGGGGTGACATTTTATGACAGAATATGGAATAAAGTGATTAGGGATGAATGTGTACTTATATGAAGAGTAGGAAAGTCTGGCGTTTATTCATCTCTGCCTTCTCCAATACGAAAATATGTAGTCTAGTTGGTAAGACGATTGTCTTCCAACCTGGAGGTTATAGGTTCGATTTCTGTTAAACCCAGATTTTTTAAAAAAGGTCTAGTTTTCATTTAAAGCTTCTTTAACCTTTTTCTAGTTGGTTGGAAGAAATTTCCACTAACAATACGTCCGTTAGGTTGTAATGTATACAACGACAATAAAAAAAATATGTTTGTATATATACCCATGAATGTGTATGTTCTTCGTCAAAATTCATTAATAGTTATAATCTGAAACAATTATAAAACATCTGAACCATAAAAGATGGTGATAGTTTAAAACTATTTATCAATCTAAGAAACAATAGTTCTTTCATTCAGTGGAGGAACTAAAGTGATAAACGACAATTATTTAGTTAACTCTTGCAAATTCTTAAAATTTCTTTCAGTATTGCGGTCGCACCTAAACAACGTTTCTATCAATAAACAGCATTTAAAATTTTATAAAATATTTTATTTTGCTTTGCTTAGTAATATTTTTAATAACTCAGGACCGTGAACTATTGTTCATGCAAGGAACTAAATCGTTTTGAGAAATAATGATTAACTACTATCATTACGATTATAACTACGATTAACCACTGAGAAATAATGATTAACTACTATCACTACGATTATAACTACGATTAACTACTCGTATTTTAAATTTAAATAAAATGTTAACGTGGTAAATTTTTTGCGTTATGCCTTTAGAAATAATATATTATATATCAGTGCTATACGTTTTAAGAGAAAAATAATTAAAAAAATTAAATATATTTTATTACATTATAGTATGTGCAAAGTATATTTTCAAGCTCGTCGTCTTTCAGAGTGGGTTTTGCATCTCGACGACTCATTTATATCCATTTATTTTTACAAGGGTGGGCAACAAATTACATAATGGCATACATATGAATTGAGTTAGATATAGAAAACAACTTTGACGTGGTTTGTACAATGTACAAATTTGATATGCTTTGTACATTTGATATGGTTTGTACATTTGATATGCTTTGTACATTTGATATGGTTTGTACATTTGATATGGTTTGTACGTTGATATGGTTTGTACATATCATGTAGAAAGAATTAATGATGACAGACTAACAAAATAATTATTCAGTGCAAATGTGAGTAGGCGTGGTAGAGGAAGACTAACGGAAGTGTAGTTGGATCAAGTGGGTGATACTTTGAAAGATGGAAATGTAAATGTCAGAGAATTCGCAGGAGTTGAATGAGAAGGTTCATTGATCTAGAATGGAATAAAGATGCATGTTACGATAGGAAAACCTGGCACTCTCTCCTATCTACCTACCTTATGTTGGTACGCCTATATCCTTTGATTCCTCTATTTCTATATATTTCGTCGAGCTTCTTTGTTGTCGTTGATTTCTTTTGAAAGTTGGTCACTTACCTGGAACCATATTTTTTTTTCAAACAAAAATTGACATTCTCGTAACCATCATACTTCCATGCGGGAGGTCCCGGGTTCATCTTCCGCCCACGCCCTACTACGTACCGAGTCCCTCGTGCGATCGTACCCTGGCATTACCAATACTCAACACCCTAATGGCGCAATCATCGATCACTTTGCAGAATCACCAAACTATAAACGCGCCGTGCCGAGTTATTTGATGATTGTTTGAAAGTATAAAGGAACTATTGTTTGAGGTCTCATTATGTTATTTTGAGAGTATAAATTATGTTATTGAGGTGGATCGAGCTGGGCTACTGCGATTGATATTTTTAGTGATTATCCTTTGATAAGCATGGACCAGACTTATTTATATTTACGTTTTACTCTGCTTATGTAGGGTGACCCAATAAGAGCGCCGGATTTAAATTTTACGAAATTAGTTTTTGAATTAAACACATTATGTATTCAAATCAATTTACTTTAACAGTCACTTGTTTTCTCTCCATCTTCTTTAATTTAACAGGTTAAGCTAGTTAGAAAGCGCACTTGAGGTGATCTCAATGGTTATGAAACTATACTAAAGGGTCTTTCAAATTGAGCGGTTTTTTAACTCTTGGATAAAACACAGATGGCGTCGCGAACTTGCCTGAGTCTTGTGACATATGAGAGGTGTAATGTGTGACATTTATAAAAATGGAGTCGTATACAGTACAACAACGCGTTTAAATTGTTGAATTATTTTATGTATTGTAATCTCTGGAAACGGTGATGTTAATTGGCCACCAAGATCATGTGATCTGACACCGTTGGACTATTTTCTCTGTGGTTACGTGAAAAACTAGGTCTACAAAAATGACCCCAAATCAATTCCTGAGCTGAAAATCGAAATTATTCGCATTATTGTTGAATTAGAACCGCAATTATGCCAAAATTCATCGAAAATTTTGACAAAAGAGTGGACATCTGTGGAGCTGCAAGAGATGGACATTTGGCGGATATTGTTTTTTTTTTGTTTAAATGTCATACATTATACTTTAATGACCAATAAAAAAAAATTTGAAATCAAAGCCAATTATGTGTTTTATTCAAGAAATAAAAAAAAATAGAATTAAAAAATCCGCTCAATTTGAAAGACCCATTTATATGTAATTTAAAAAAAATAGTTAAATATTATTTTGAATAAAGATATTTTTATTTTATTTAAACTAAAATACATTTTATATCATTTATATTGAAAGATTTTGATTATGAAATTTTTATAATGAAATCCTTCAAACGTAGACGCAGAAAAATTACACCGCCAAAACCGATACAAATATTGTGACTTTACAAATTTCTACCCGACAAAGCCTTAAAAACTTTTGCTAATTTTTGTAAACTTCACCGCACAATTCATGAGCGAACAACTTCTCTACTTATACACAACCTTTCAAACATCTCATACTTGTTAACAGAGAAATAAAAAAATACACATTATATCAAATCCTTTCTAACTTTAAATTTTAACAAACCAAAATTCAATATGGGAAAACCTTTCATTCCGCGACTTTTGCGACTTTTCGTTTACCTTTTCGTTCACAAAGCGAAATTTCGTTTGTCGAAAAGTTTTTCCCTGGGCTTTCCACCCCGACGCCGGGACCTGCACCGCAAACTGTTATTTTTTCGTTTGCCGTATTTTTTTTTCAACTAGAAGAATTTCTTTGAGTTTCTCTCTCACTCTCTTTTTTTCTCTCACCGCTAATACCACCCCCCATTTCACCCGAATATTTCACCAAGAGAAGTAATGCCTTAAGTCTGACGTACAAATCCATTGTGGAGAAAATACTCGGGTCTATGCATGATTCAAAAATGGCCACACGTATTTTCTTTTTCGAGCACATGCAGAAAAATGTTTAACCAGTTTCAATGTGACTGTCATTTTCAAAAGATACTGATATATTATATTTTGAAGATGATGTTAATATCAAAATCGGTCTGAAAATAAATTCAATATACTCTTATTATAAGACGATAATATCGAAATTCTAAATACACTCAAAATACTTTTAAGATGATAGTCATATCGAAATTGGTCAGGCAATAAGTTGAGTACATCGTTAATATACTCTGAATATGATAGTGAAACTGAAACCCGTAGGAAAATAAATTCAACATACCCTCAATATACTCAACATATCAAATTATAAATCAAAATTAGTTGGAAAATTATTTAAATATACCCTAATAGTTTTAAACATGATTTTTCAGTGTTTCTACGGAAACAAATGTACAGATAGAATCTTAAACTTTTAAAGCCTGATTAATAAATATTAAAATTTCTACCAATTCAAAAAGGATATATTTTATTGTGTATTTTCAAGAACAATTTATTCTTTCTGTTCAAGAGTGTTTTCAAACAAAAACAACGTAAGACACTTTACTTATTTATATTTTAATATTTAGACATTGTA